>CM070590.1:10953239-11553239 GCA_036346355.1 Rhipidocladum racemiflorum | reverse complement strand
CTTGCGCCGCTCGCTTTGTTTTTTTTTTTTCTTTTTTACTACAGCTGTCCCTTGATACCAAGATGGTACCAAGCAACTGGCCGGACGGGACTGCCTTTTCCTCTACTGCACGTCGCCTCCTGAAGGCCACCACGTAGCTTTCTTGCTTCTTTGCGCTGCAGCAGGAATTGAGTCGCTGCTGCAGCCTCTTTCTTGCTGTACCGCCGGACTAATGCAAAATTAGGAACAAATCTGTAACGCCCGGATCTCTCCTTCCCCGCCACCGGCCTCTGTCCTTCGCGCGCACCACCGCCAGCCCCGCAACTGCCGCCGCCGTCTCCTCCACGCCCGCGCCAAGCGATTCGCGCTGCACGCCGCCCGCCCCTATATAAACCCCGGATTCCCCATCTCCCCGTGCCCCTCACCTCCTCTCTGCTCCCTTCTCCTCCCACCGGCGCCGCCGTCTTCCTCAGCGCTGAGCCACGCTGCGCTCGCTCGGCCGCCCGAGCCGCTCGAGCCCTCCAGCTCCACCGACGCCGCCGCCGCTTCGCTGGCCGGCCGGCGCTTCGCCGCTTTTCCGCTCCCTCTCGGCCGGCCGCGCGCCGCCCGCTCCGGCCTTGCCTCGTCCACGCACGGACGCGCGCGCCCGGTCCACCGCGTGCGTGGACACGGTCCACGCCTGGGCCGGCCCACCTGTCAGTTTAAAAAGAAAAGAAAAGAAAAGAAAAGAATTTCCAGAAAATTCTTTATGACGTCATGCTGACGTCATAAAGCAGTTTTTCGTTTTAAAATAATTTCCAAAATCCGAAAAAGGGCCGCTGACGTCAGCATGACGCGGAAAATTCGGATTTTCTTTTAAAAATAATTTAAAAATTCCAGAAAATCCCATTTAAATCTTTTCAAACTTCCGGGAGCCCGTTTTCGCCCGTTCGAACTCCGTTTGGCTCCGTTCTTCCTAAATTCATTAAAAATCTTAAATTTTAGTTTAGTGCTTGTTTGAAATTCAATTTGAGTTTATTTGAATTCATTTGGATTTTATTTGCATTTGGGTGCTTTTTACGCATAGATTACGGAGAGTCCGAGGAGTTCCCGAACGATGATTTTGAGCAGCAACTCATCGAACCAGGCAAGTCACACCATCATGTTGCTCCCAATTTGTGAACTTGTATGTTGAGTTTTAAATTATTGCATGCTTATTTGTTATAGACGTTAATTTTCGACATAGTTTTAAATGATAGTTATATCCAATTTTGAAATGCGACCTTTGACATTTGAATTTCGATACCCTTGTAACCTTAGGAAAAATATGATTTATGACTATGGTAATATTTAGACATTGCTTAGACATGCTTAGAACTGAACTTAGGAAGTTCTGGGGAATTTTATGCCAAAATGATGACATATTCAAATGGAAACTTATGGCGATCAATGTCAGTAATAATGTGGAGATAGTATGGTTGAAATGAAAATGACTTAGACCGGGCGATAATTGGTTGGAAAGTGGTGAGATCATGGTTCTGGGTTTGTGGACAGTCTCGCCTAGTCAATTAAGGACCGGTCTGAGTTTCGCTGAATGTAAAGCCTAACCGTACTACCACAAGTCTAGAATGGGACGGACCTGGCTAGCCATATTAAATAATTTCATGGACAGTCATGCCATATGGGGGTAGTGGTGTGGTGAAAGCGAGATGCTGCCACTCTGGCGCAAGAGGGGGCTTCTGAATAGAGGGAGTCTTTCAGCGGTGAAACCTTAGCGGGCATGACTACATGTATGAATTAATATAGGAGCCTTGTCATAATTTTCTCTGTCACTCACCAAAGGAAGTGTGTTGACATAAGGGGAAATATTATGTCTTGTGGGTAAAGTTGTACAACCTCTGCAGAGTGTCAAACTAATCGATTAGCCGCGCTCGCGGTTATGGGCATGCCGAGCAAGCCATTCTCAGATTAGACTTTAGTAAATTAAAATTTGATTTCCAGAAAATGATGATTGGATGGAGGGAGTCCTATGAACTACTAGGTGGGATCTCACGCTCTCAAGCAATCTTACCAAGTTCTTACCCGGTTCTTACCAACACAGCGAGGGACGGTGCAACCGGTGGCTGGTTCGTGACACCGTGAGGGTGTGATGAAGCGATTGCAAGGGTCAATAACCTTGTCGGATCGAAGGATGTATATGTGGAGCTGTAGGAAGGTTATATGGATGGATGGCACACAATGCAAGAATGTATAGTAATGCTGAATAAATGTCCAAAAGTACTTGCCCTAGTTCTCGGTCTAAATGTGGCCTTAGTCTAGTTTGCCAGTAAAATAAGGAATAAGTAGAGACAAGCAACAAGGCGTCAGAGTATATGAACAGATATCAGAACCGCATCAAACACTTCTATCAGGCACGGTAAAAACACCTACCTTTGCTCCTGCCCTTTTTTTTTAGGCTCTATGCCTCTATGCCTCTTTCACCAATTTTTTTTTTATTTTTCTTTGATTTTTCTGATATTTTTCCTAGGCTCAGGAGCACAAAGGTAGATAGTACACAAATTTTCAGCCTGAACAGATGTAAGATGAAACCGATATGAAATAAGAAGTGTTTTCTGAAAAGCGTGCTCAAACTTCGGCGGCCAAAAACTCAATCTTCCCGAGGGAATTTCGCAAAAATAATTTCGGCGAACCCAACAAAGTCAGGGAGAATCGGATGTAAAATTTTCTGTAGATATCCATGAAAAAAAATCGCCTAATTCCAAGTCCGTATGAGAAAGTTATGGCCGTTTTACGGAAGGACTCCGAATCAGGGTTTTCTAGGCGGCACCTCTCCAAACTCAAGGGTGTATGGAGTGGATATGAACGCGATGATCTGTGGTGGCAGGTTCTGTGATGAGGGGTGGTGATATGGCTAACAGGAGGTGGGGGGGTTAGGGTTTATGAAGGAGAAACCCTAACACAACTAGGACTCCGAAACTGAGGAAAACCACAAAACAATCCGATTCCAATAAGGACTCAAATAGCGATTGGTGACTGGATCGGTGTAGGATATGGGATGCAGCGGAGGTGAAACACGACTAAATTAAGACCACGATCTAAACCAGCAACACGACTCGATTCTGGACACAAACTCAGTACTACGGACTCTGAAACCGAAATTGTGCAAAGGCTAGGCGTGGTTCTAGGTATGGTAGACTATGAACTGCATTTTTTTTGGCTTTTTTCGTGGACTATAGGACGAACGCAAAACTAAATCAAACTACGGGGAGAAGGCGAACCTGACGGTAAACCTTGCTCTGATACCACTTGATGGTGTGTAGAGGGATGCCCGAACTTCCGTCAGGTGGAGGATAAGTCGATTAGGCAGCGCGAGACACACACGATCCGGCTTCTTGATCGACACGATCAAAAACCCCTGCAATCGCAGCACCACGCGTCTTCTGGTTATCAACCGTGCGCTGCCCGATTGACCTCGCCACGAAGGCTAATCCCTGCCAATGAATCGAGAACACAAGCAAGAACAAGAAAGATGCAACTGAATTTGAAATTGAGGATGAAGCTCACGAGTTGGGGTCTCACAAACCGATGAACGGCAACACTGTTCAAAGACAGAATTAATCTAAGCAAAACCCAAATCAAACCCTAGCAGCGGCTACTGGATATAAAGTCTAGGGGACGTCCTAGAAACCCTAGACGTGTCCGTGATGGACTCCAACACGATACATGGGCCAACGGCCCAAATTGGTGACGCAGCACCCTGGGACAGATTCTGTCGGTCATCTTGCAACGTAAATTCCCGTCGACTCCGAAGTCCAAATGACCTAAAACCGGTGCCATTGTAAATTTTATCTCCTTAGCTTTCGATGCATATGTGGATCATCAAAATCGGATCCCGTTTGTGGCCTGGGCCACGATTTTAGTGAACGCTGCTCCTGGTGGCCGAGGTAGTCGACTCCGAGATGAATTGAACCTCCAACTTGACTTGGACACCCTCCTTGCCACCCTCCTGGTCCTTGCTGGTTTCCAAGGCCTTCATGGTCCTCTCCAAAGTTCCTAAGTAGAAGATAATCAATAATATCATTAGGTAGCATACCATCCTCACAAGTATCTGCACGGGCACTTAGGAACGAGCTCACCTTTTGATTCAATTGCCGTGCTCGTGCTCTTGTGATGGGTCCTTGCATCACAACTGGAGGATGCTCGGTCGTATGCATAGGAGTGATGTCCTCATCAATGGGTATAACTTAGCCAATTCCAGGAGTGATTCCTGAGTTAAAATGTATAGATTTGATTTTTTTTTTGGAATAAAGTATGCCTTTTAAAAATTATTGAAAATGTTATTAAACTGTTGCTTTACGCTTAAACAAACTATATAGCCATCCTTTGATTGCCCGTACATTTATATTGCATTTTCCGGTATGGTTTGCTGAGTACGTATGTACTCACCCTTGCTTAATTTACCACTTCAGAGGAAGAATACCACGATGGTGAGGACCTGTTGGACTAGGCCGCGTCCCCAGTCGATTGCCTGTGGCAAATAAATTGGGCTCTATTTATTATTCTTTATTTCCGCTGCTTTTATTTAGTTCGTTTATTTGACTGTTGGCCTGCGCGCCACTTCCGTTGTAACTTTGAATATTTATTGTTAATAAAGAACGCTGGTGTAACATCCCAAAAATTTCTTTTAATATATTTAGTGTGGTTCTGGGATTATTTGTAATTTTCTGAAATCTACTTGGAAGCCTCGCGGGTAAGTCAGATTCACATTTATTGAACTAATCGTATTAAATAAAGATCAGGCATTTTCGAATAAGCGTAACATCTAAAATTTTGTTGATAATTAAGATAGTTGGTAGACGAGAGTGTTCGCTTCAAATATTTTCGAAAACATGTTATATAACCTAAGTCGTTGATTTTACAAAAATCGGTTCAAGTGTGTCTGATTCACTAAAAAAAAAATTTACGAAAAATCTATACGTCGAAAAATCACAAAACCAACTTCATTAGGTTCCAAATAGTTCCTAGTATTTTAGAAGAATTTTCTAGATTTTTAGAGCCTATCTATTTTTTTTCCTGAACCCGTTCTTTGAACGTATATGCGTATACGTGTTTGCCTGTCTACAGGAACGTTTGTTTTTCCAACCGAATGCATGTGGTCACTATTTTCTTTTCTTTCCCATGCATGTGGGAACGTGTTTGAGAACGTTTCCTTAAGAGCAATGTAGTAACCGGCCATGCATGGAGGCATTTTAATGAAACTTCCAGCCGTTTGCTCTAGCCTGCATGAACTTTTCACTTCCCAACCGTTTCCCCTTTACTAGCAAAGCTTGCATAATTTTCCATTTGCTGCGCATGAGGAGTTTCCTTCTACCTGCACGTTCTCCATTGCAATGCGTTGCCGTTTCAATGTTCCAACCATTTCCACTACTAGCCATTCATGCCTAGCCGTTTCCATTTTCATGCACGTGAGCTTCTATACTCCAGCCATTTCCTCCACGCTTTCCCACCCAGCTAATACTTCATTCTAGCCGATCCAGTCTCTAGCCATTTCTATTTCCTTCAACTATCGTGCACTGCCGTCGTAGTGCACTGTCGCCGCCGCTGCCATTTACGTCGCCGTTGCCGCCGTCGCCACCGTCGCCACCGCCGTGAAGTCGCCGCCGCCATCATCGCTGTCGCTGTTGACGCCGCCGCCATCGTCGCCGTTGCCGTTGACATTGCCGCCACCATTTACGCCATCACCGCCGGCGCACTCTCCGGCCTCACCTTCTTCCGCGTCGACGATCCGCGCTACTGCCCGTTGTCGATCGATACTCTCTCGCCTATCTTGCATGCGCTCTGTCTATCTCGACACGTGTATTTATGCATGTATGTGTATATATGGTAATCTGTATACGTATATACTAGACGCATGCATGAATTCATAATAATTGCAGCATGTATCCGTATATGTATACCCTGTATTGTACATATACTAGCATGCATCTGTGTATATATATACTATACGGTTGAATAGTTGTTGCATGTATACATGAATATACAGTAACTTGTCTCATGTCGTTCTATGCGCGTGAAGTTGAGCTCTCGCCGTGAGTGCCATGCAAAGGGAAAACCGAAGTGAAGTTGTACATGCACATTTCCAGAATTTGCGAAATTTGTCTTTTTCACTACAAATTCGTTCTATGTCCGAATCGCTTGCAACAAATTTTGTTAATTAGTAAATATTAATACCTAGCTACGCTAATTTTTCTGAAATTTTATAATCAAATCTATACTGTTAAATTATTCACGATAAATCCAAACGTATGAATTTTGTAGCTCGTAAACTACACGTCCAAAAATGTCAAAATAAATTTTATAAATCTTACAAAATGCTAAACTAATTATCTGGAAGTTTTCGTGAAATTCCAAACTAGTTTGATTTGTAGCATTTTCTAAATATGTGTTGTATGTTGATTGCGTGTTTATTTGGTTCTTTAATTGTTGCGCGTAGACGTCGAACTGTGTGAGGGAGTTGATTTCGAGGAGCGAACTCAAGATCAAGATCTAGACCAAGACCAGCTGATATTTGAAGGCAAGTTATGCTTTGATCATTTTGTTCGCATGTTTTAAAATATTAGTTTGTTTTAAATTATGCATGCTAGTTTAATTATGATGCTTTCGATTTAATTTGGGATTAGATAAATACCACTTGATATTGTCACCTTGTCCATAATACTTGAATGCCAATAATTATTTGTCACCTTAGGTTGGATTATACATATTGGTTAATACTGATCACCAGAATAGGGTAATTAGAACGTGCTAGTTCTGCTTAGCCATGCCATTCGAGCTAGTGACACAAATTTGGAAGTAAGCTGAATACTGACTATTGAACTATGGAACCTGTTTTGAAAGAATGTGACATGTGTTGTTGGTAAGTTGTTGGCACATGGTGCATGGTAATCAACCGGGTGGGAAAATGGATTAGACGGTGGCAAGTGGCAAGTGATCGATGGGGGGGCCCGATGTGGCACATGGGAGAGATGTTGATTGAATTTGGTTTTGTCAACTTTGGGTAGTCTTGCCACGGTCAACCTAAGGACTTAACCTTGCAAGCCTTTGAACTGGGCCTAACATACAACCACATGTCTGGAGTGGGACAGACCTAGTTGAGTATGATTTCGAAGTCTTAGCATGTGAGACCTCAGGGGTTTTTTGTAGCTATAAATGTGGAAAGAAGGGTGTAGTGTTTACCGTATTGGTCTTACATCTCTTCAACGGTATACGTTGGCCCTGTACTTCCGCTTCGCAAAAGGGAAGGGACAGTGGGAACTATACCGGGAGGTACGCATGCGAGGATGGAAGTTTTGGAAAGACTTTGTTATGGTTACTCGCCCATGTGGTGTTTAACTATATCGTGTGGGTAAAGTGTATAACCTCTGTAGAGTGTACAAACTATTCGAATAGCCGAGTCCACGGTATTGGACATTGTTCGGGGATTACAGTCAAGGGTTAGACTTTATTAAAAATGTTGTTGGGATAAAAGATGAAGTTGATGGAATTATGGATTAGAATGTGGGAATGCTTTTACTTAATTTATAGAAAAGTTACTGTTACATTATTTGTTTTTACCGCTTTCGAATCTATTTATGTTACTTGTTAAATGCTGCTTCACTGCAAAATAAACCTGTTAAGCCATTCCATTGGAATAAGCCTGGCATGTAGTATATTAGGTTGCATTCTGTGCATAGCTTGTTGAGTACCAATGTACTCACCCCTCCAAAAATCACAACACCAGAAGAAGAGGATCAGCAAGCCAATGAGGAGGAGCAGAACGGAGAGGCGAACAACTAGGGGCAAGCCAAGTCAGTTGCCTGTGGCATACTGAGGCGCCACGAATAATGTTATGTTTCCGCTGTTGCTATTTTATTGTTACTCTGAACTTAGCCCTGCGTGGCTTAATATTGTAAGGCTGACCTAAAGGTCTTATCAATTTTTATATGAGTTGAATAATTTATTATTATTATGTCCGTTGTGTATGTGTAATGGTATTCATCTCTGTTGTTTCTGTGAGCACCAGCGTGGTCCTGGACTGGTGGAATTCCAATTCCGAGCGCGACAGCTGGTTATGCTATGGTTTCATTTCTACAGTGTGTACTAGCATTTCCTGGACTAGTACAGAATACACAGAGGATTTCGGAGGTGTTATCCCGGGGTCCGACAAAGATGGTATCAGAGCCATATCGACTGTAGGAGTGGCCTTAGTCAGAATGGTTTAACCTTAATGACTTATTTTGAAATAAAAACAATATTTTTGTATAAGTTCCACTCTCATCTTATGCTATCTTGTCCTTATCTAAACTCTTATTTAGATGTTTTATCTACTTCATCCCCACTCTCAAAGTATTAGACGGAGCTTCCAGCAAAGCGATGAATTGACAAGATTCTTTCGAAAACATGGCAACTCGTTCCGTACCTGAAGATCAAGAATGTCAAGACCAGAAAGAATACCCAATTAAGGTCTAGAGTAGGCTATCCATTTTTAGTAGACGGTGATTGGTCCTTTTTCCTCTTTTTTGTTGGCAGCCACAATAGTTTTTTAAAAAAGTTGGAGTTTATTGCTTCTTTGGGTGCGAAATCCTTACCCCCCTTTGTTCCCAGTCTTCTCCTTCCTAAACCTTGTTCCCAACCGTCAGATGGTGAACACTCGCCGTAACACCGACAGTCCACCTCCACCCTGGCCCCGCCACCTCCTCCTCGTAGATGGACCCAATCGGCAAAGAAATGATGGACAATCAGAACCAACTCATCCAACTCCTGGCTCAGTCCATCAACAATAATCAGACCGTTCAAGCTACTCAACAAGCTTATACACCTCCTCAGTCCAGACTGTCAGAGTTTATGAGAACGAGACCTCCAACCTTCTCCAGCAGCACAGAGCCAATGGACGCCGATGACTGGCTCAGAAACATTGAGAAGAAGCTGGACATCATTCAGTGCAGCGACCGAGAGCGAGTCTTGTTCGCTTCTCATCAGCTGAGTGGACCCGCTGTAGAATGGTGGGACAACTTCCGTGTGACCCGCCAGAATGCCCAAGCTATCATCTGGGAGGAGTTCGCGGTAGCTTTCCGTAGAGCTCACATTCCATCTGGCTTGATCGCATTAAAGAAGAAAGAGTTCTGCAGTTTACGACAAAGAGGTCATACGGTGACGGAGTATCTACATAAGTTCAACCAGCTAGCATGCTATGCACCAGAAGATGTGGCCACATATGAAGCTGTGAAATCATATGCTAAAAAATTGGCTTAGAATTGAATTTGCAAAAATATGCTTGTTCATGTGTTGTGACAATTTGACAAGAAACAGTAAGTTTCGCTTTGGCGCCGGACCAAACTTAAAGAAAACAGTAAGTTTCCCATGTACAACGGACCAACTTTCTTGGTCCTTTGTAAACATGCTTTTGACAACCTCATTCCCCCATGTACAACGGACCAACTTTTTTGGTCCTTTGTAAACATGCTTTTGACAACCTCATTCCCCCATGTACAACGGACCAACTTTCTTGGTCCTTTGTAAACATGCTTTTGACAACCTCATTCTCCCATGTACAACAGACCAACTTTTTTGGTCCTTTGTAAACATGCTTTTGACAACCTCATTCCCCCATGTACAACGGACCAACTTTCTTGGTCCTTTGTAAACATGCTTTTGACAACCTCGTTTTCCCATATGCAGCCAGGACCAACTTTTTTGGTGCACGTAAGTAAATGTGTTTTTGAAGGTTGTTGTGCCAAACCAAGTTATTGAAAAACAGTAAGTTTTACATGTACGCCGGACCAAATTTTTTGGTCCGTCGTGAATGGGTTTTTGAGTGATTTTGAGATTGAATTTTGATTTTGATTTTGAGATTATGAAATTTGTGAGAATTTCATGATGCTTATTTTGAAGTGGATTTTATGCAATGCTCGTGTGAGTAGTTGCATGGATTAATGTGAGTCAAGTCGTGGACTTGTGCTCGGAATTGTTTTGTGGTTTGTTCATGTGCAGGTATTGCTCGAAGACTAACGTGGTCGATGACGGGACCGGAACTAGGTTCATGGAGGAGCTGAGGTTCGGGACTAGGTTCAGGGAGGAACTGAGGTCTTGGTGGTCAAGGATGTCATGCGGGACGTTCGGGCTAAGAGAATGGTGCACATGAAGAATGGTTAGTCACGTGAGAATGGCAGAGGTCATTCGCGTGCAAAGTGTTAGTCACGTGAGTATGGCGGTGGCCATACGTGCAAAGTGTTAGTCACGTGAGTATGGTAGGGTTGCCATACGCGTGCAAGAGTTGTATTCGGCCAGGTTGGGCCAAGAGGAGTTGTGTTGAATACGGACTCCTTCTAGATTAGGAATTGTATTGTAACTCCTTGTGTTTTGCTCCTTTAAATAGGAGGGGTGTCTCTGTTGAAGGGCAATCCAACCAAGTAGAGCTGAGCATCAAGCTTTGAGCTTGGTTTTAGGAGTTTGTACTCTTTTGATAAGAGTATTTTAGACAAGAAATAAAGATCAATTCTTCCAAGATTTTTGCGTACACAAGAACCACGTCGCTCTGATTTTCTGCTTTTGGTTCTTGTTTGCATGCTTGTTCTAATTCTAGATTGGTTTTGATCGTTGAGTTTCATCTTGATTTGATCCATCAAAAACCGTTCTAGGATATTGATTTAGAGTTTCTCAAAGTCTAGTTGATTAATCTTTTGAAGATCTTGTTTAATCTTGAAGTTTTGATTAGATTGATTCTCGTCAAGTTCTGGATCAGCAAGCTTGCGAAGCTCATAACTTTTGATCCGTAAGTCCGATCGAGCTGATTCTTTTTGGGTGCGATTTGTATTGGAATCTAGTTTCTTGTGTCCAAATTTCAGATCGTTTCGACGGTTGGATCTCTGGGAATTCTCGTTTTACCAAACCTCTGTTATTTTGTTTTTTTCGAAAACGAGGCAATTATTTGGTTCTGTTTTGGGGTGAACTTTTAATAGGTCAAGAATTTGGTTTTAGCTTCCGCACAATCATTCACCCCCCCTCTGATTGCTATATTCGTATACTTGATCCTACAAGTGGTATCAGAGCAAGGTTTTTCTAATCTATCTTAACCGGTGATTAGATTAATGGATCGCTATTCGACAAAACCGTGTGTGTTCGATGGTGTAGATTTTCAGTTTTGGAAGGCCAAGATGGAGGCATTCATCCAAGCACAAGGCTTCACAATTTGGGAGAAGGTGTACAAGCCATACCAAGTCCCTGCAAACGACAACGTCAACGACACCAATCGCACACATGTTGAAGCAAACAGCAAGGCGCGCAACTTGATTATCCAAGGCTTGGGACGCAGCGACTTTGATCGTGTGGTTCATCTTCGATCCGATATGAGGTATGGAAATCTCTCTGTGATTACCATGAAGGTTCTAATCTTGTGGAAAGAGGTTCGCCAAGACATCTACAAAAGGAGTACATGCGATTCGAGATGAAACCGAGTGAGTCGGTAGATGACTTCTTTGCGTTTTAATAAGATTCTTAGCAATTTGCGTCTTTGTTGGAGTTAGCTTTGATGATGCTGCTAATGCTAGACAATTGCTTAGTGCTTTGGACATGTCGGTGTGGGAGATGAAAGTAACATCTATACAAGAATCTACTACCATGAGTACACTTACTTTAGATGTTCTTTATTCTAAGTTGAAAACTCATGAGTTGGATGTTCTTGCCAGGAAGGGTAACATTAAATCAATTGCTTTGATCTCTAACCCTAACATGTCAAATGCAAATTCTTCTTCTAGCTTTGCCTTGTCCTCCTTGTCTTCTTTAACGGATGAACAAATTGAAGAATTTCTGAAGAAGACTTGGCACTACTCTCTTCTCGCTTTAACAAAGCTTTGCAGAATGTGAGAATGAGAAAGAGAGGTGGTCCTCCAAGGTGCTATGAGTGTGGTGATCTCAACCACATGAGATCAAATTGTCCAAAGCTTGCAGGTAAAGCATCATGGGAGGAAAAGGACAATGACAGAAGAAAAGAGAAGAAGAAGTTCCTTTCAAGTGATAGAAAGAAGAAAAGCTTCATCAACCGCATAAAGTGATCCACTGAGTTCTTTCCGCTCTTGAACAAGTCAATTTGAGCGATGTGGATTCGGAGAGCGGCGAGGACGATGCAACTCCAAGCAAACATGATTTGGTGGGGCTGTCTCATGGCAAGCAGCAAGGATAGCTTCACCGAGGCGACCACGACAAATGACTTCAATGAGGTAGATCCTTCTTATGATGAATTAGCTATTGCGGTTGCTCGTCTTGGAAAATTGCTTGACAAACGTGATAAGAAAATTAAGAAACATGATTTCATTGTTGAATCATTGAATGCTGAAATTGCTAGACTTAAAACCTTGATTCCTAGTGATGATACTTGCAAATCATGTGACTTAATTTACAATGAGCTCACCTTGCTTAGGAAAGAACATGCTCTTTTGTTGCATCTAAATGAGAAAAATGAGAAACATGTTGTAAATGCTAGCTGTTCCACTGATGATTTGCATAGTCCAACTTCTTGTTCTAAATGCTCAACTCTTGAATTAAAATTGAAAGATGCAAATGCTAGGGTTTCTCAAATGACAGATACTTTGCTTACTCATGAGGTTCTTTCATGCTCTACTTGTCGTAATGTAAAAGGGAAGGTCAATATTCCTTGCAATAATTGTTTAACTCTTGCTAAGAAAGTTGATTACTTGCAAAATTCTTTGGAACGTTTCACTAATGGCAAGAAAAAGTTGAACATGATTTTGGATCAATCTAAGGTTAGCACAAACAAGAGAGGTTTAGGTTTTGATCCTTATGCCACATATGAAACTAAACCTCGCACTGTTGTTCAGGCTCCTTGCAAAATTGAGTTATCTAATGAGCCTAAGAAAATTGCTTTTCAATCTGCTGGTTTTTTATCTTCTACTATGATGAATGCAAAATGTGCTTCTCCTGTTAAAGCCAAACTTCATGCTAAGTACACTTGCACTCATTGTGGTAGAGATGGACATCTAGTAGATTTTTGCTTTAGACTAGCCAGACAAAGAAAGGAAAGAAATGACTAAGGCTAGGTCTAACTTCAGAAGAGCACACTTTGCTTCTCACTATGCGCCTAGAGTGTTGAAAACACCTTCTGTTCCTATAAACATGAGAAAAGGAAAACTGATTTTTGCATAAAAATTCTCGTGTTGTGCCCTATCACAGCGTCGTGTGTCTCGATCTTGGATTCCCAAAAATCTCATTCCTAACTTGATCGAGACTTCGACATGTTTTGTTGCTATGTAGGCTTCTCGCGAGGAAGGAGAACATATGGCTAGTGGATTCGGATGCTCACGCCACATGTCCGGTGATAAGAATTGGTTCTCCTCCTCACTCGTGCATCTCGTCTTGAAAGTGTTACTTTTGGAGATGCTTCTTCCTCTTTTGTTGTGGCAAAAGGTACTGATGAAAGGTAAGTGACAAGTTTATGTTCAAGGATGTGGCTCTTGTTGAAAATTTAAAATATAACTTGCTTTCTGTCTCTCAAATGCTTGATGAAGATCTTGAGATAAGCTTTAAGAAAAATGAATGCAAAGTGCTAGATGCTTCAGGTGATCTTGTGTTCAAAATTTCTCGTTTTGGAAGAGTCTTTAAAGCTGATTTTGATGCATCACCTTCTTCTAAGCATAGGTGTCTAATTGCCAATGTTTCTAAAGATTTATTCTTTTGGCATCGTAGACTTGGTCATGTTGGTTTTGATCATCTTACTCGTGTAAGTGGTTTAGATCTTATACGTGGCTTGCCTAAGCTTAAGGGTGATAGCAATCTAGTATGTTCTTCTTGTAGACATGGTAAGATGATTGCAGGTTCACATCCACCTCTTACCATAGTGATGACAAACGCTCCAGGACAGCTTCTACATCTTGATACAGTTGGACCATCTCGAGTCCAATCCTTTGGAGGCAAATGGTATGTGCTTGTGATTGTTGATGATTTTTCTAGATACTCTTGGGTATACTTTATGGCATCTAAGGATGAGGCTTTTAGTCATTTTAGAAGTCTTGTTCTTAGGCTTTCTATTGATCATCCAGGAGCTCTCAAAGCTATTAGAAGTGATAATGGAACTGAATTCAAAAATGCTTCTTTTGATCACTTTTGTACTGAAAAAGGAATTGATCATCAATTTTCATCTCCTAGAGTGCCTCAACAAAATGGTGTAGTTGAAAGGAAAAATAGAACGTTGGTTGAGATGGCTAGAACCATGTTAGATGAACATCACACTCCTAGAAACTTTTGGGCTGAAGCGATTTCAACTGCATGTTATGTTTCAAACCGTGTGTTTTTGAGATCAAAATTGGGTAAGACTCCATATGAGCTTGGTTTGGACACAGCCTCTGCTTTCTCACTTTAGGGTTATTGGATGCAAATGCTTTGTCTTGAAATCTGGAAATCTTGATAAATTTGAAGCTAGATCAATGGATGGCTTTTTCCTTGGATATCCTGCTCATACTCGTGGCTATCGTGTGCTTGTTTTGGAGACTAACAAAATTGTGGAAACTTGTGAAGTTACTTTTGATGAGGCTAGTCCAGGCACTAGTCCAAATGATGCAGTCTGACGCATATGTTCAGGGGGAGAAAATCTTTGAAGATAATGATGATGTTGAAGATGAGGTCTTGACTATTTCTAATGCACAACAAGCTGTAGCACCTTTGGCACCTACTACTACATCACCTACAGCTAACCATCCTCAAGCTACAACATCATCTGTACATGCTGAAAATGAAGAAGGAGAAGGAGAAGTCTCAAAGCCAATGCTCCCTTGCACATTCGTAAAATGCATCCATCTGAACAAATGATTGGAGACCTAAATGAGAGAGTCACTCGATCCAGGTTTATTCATTACTCGACACTCATGCTCATTCTCGCTTTAGTTGCTTCTTTTGAACCCAAAGATATATCTCATGCATTATCTGACGAATCTTGGATCAATGCCATGCATGAAGAATTAGAGAATTTTGAACGAAATAAAGTTTGGAAACTTGTCTCACCACCTCCAGATTTTAATGTTATTGGAACTAGATGGGTTTTCAAAAATAAACAAGGTGAGAATGGTGTTGTTGTTAGAAACAAGGCTAGATTGGTTGCTCAAGGTTACACTCAAATTGAAGGCTTAGATTTTGATGAAACCTTTGCTCATTGCTAGAATTGAAGCCATTAGAATCCTTTTAGCTTTGCTGCATCCAAAGGTTTCAAATTGTATCAAATGGATGTGAAAAGTGCTTTTCTTAATGGCTACATAAATGAGGAAGTTTTTGTCAAGCAACCACCTGGTTTTGAAAATCCAAAGTTTCCAAATCATGTGTTCAAACTATCAAAAGCTTTGTATGGTTTGAAACAAGCCCCTAGAGCATGGTATGATAGGCTAAAAACCTTTTACTTGAAAAGGGCTTTTAATGGGAAAGGTTGACAAAACTCTCTTTTACTCAAGCAAGGCAATGATCAATTATTCGTTCAGATTTATGTTGATGATATTATCTTTGGTGGTTCCTCTCATGTTTTAGTGTCTGAGTTTTCAGAAACAATGAGGAAGGAGTTTGAGATGAGTATGATGGGTGAGTTGACATACTTTTTGGGATTTCAAATCAAGCAAACAAAGGATGGTACTTTTGTGCATCAAAGCAAATATACAAGAGACTTGCTACATCGTTTTGGGATGGAAAACAGCAAGCCGATCATGACACCTATGGAGAGCACTTGCGCACTTGACCCTGATGAAGATGGTGAGCCGGTTGATCAAAAGGAATATAGAAGCATGATAGGTTCACTTTTGTACCTCACTGCATCAAGGCCAGATATACAATTTGCTGTGTGCTTGTGTGCTCGTTTTCAAGCTTCCCCACGTGCTTCACATCGACAAGCTGTCAAAAGGATTTTCAGGTATCTTCATGGAACTCAAGATTTTGGCATTTGGCTTGGCTTCCTCATGCATTAGTTTGAGATCTTTTTCTGATGCTGATTTTGGAGGATGTAGAATTGATAGGAAGAGCACTTCTGGTTCATGTCACTTCTTGGGAAATTCTCTCATTGCATGGTCATCTAGAAAACAATCTTACATTTGCACAATCAGCTACTTTGAATCTGAATATGTGGTCTTTGCTAGTTGTTGTTCTCAAATTCTTTGGATAGTAGCTACACTAAAAGATTATGGGGTTAATTTGGATAGTGTTCCTCTTTGTGTGATAACACTAGTGCAATTTGCATTGCTAAGAACCCCGTGCAACACTCTAGAACAAAACACATTGACATCGATTTCACTTTCTTAGAGATCATGTTGAAAAAGGCAACATTGTGCTTCATCATGTGGATACTGAACATCAATTGGCAGACATTTTTACAAAACCTTTGTCTTCTTCTCGTTTTGCTTTTATTCGGGGAGACTTGGGATTGTTCATCCAATGGGTTTGTTTTGAGGGGGAGTTTCCTTGCCAAGTTTTTTCACTTAATGAGCTCACTTTATCATATTTCTTTATATGTTATGTAATTGAGCTAATATATGATAATCTAATTGTCTCACTTGAACTAAAAATGACATTGCGGAATTCCACTGGACTGATTGCCTATAGCTAAATACTGTGATATCTCACTCTTCTAGGCTTGATATTGAATCCTCTTGACAAATTTGGGCTATGAAGCAAGTGTGGTTTCAACTTTACTCTTTCCTAAGACCTTTTAATCACTTTTGCATGTTTATAATCAAAGAAAATGAAAAGAAAAGGGAATCAATAAAAAAGGGTTGTTAAAAGCAAAAGCCTCAAGTTTTGAGCTTCAGGATGCTTTCCTAAAAGATAAGATGTATGCTTCAAGCATGCCATTCCCTCAAAAGACAAGATGTATGCTTCAAGCATGCCACTCCAAGGAAATAAAAGAAGTATGCTTCAAGCATGCCACATGCAGTTTACTGTTTAAAGATTAAATTGGGAGTTGAAACTACTTGCTCGCCCTGATTTGTTATTTGCTTCAACTTTGAGCCTTTGTTTTTCTACTAAAGGTTTTGCTTAGTACTTGGCTATAGTTGACTGAATTGAGGTTGAGATGCATGTCATTCCCTAACTTGTTAAAATCACATCAAGATCATGTATTTTGCATAATATATGATATATAAGGTTATATGATCGAATGAGCTCATCTTTTCCTATCTTGGCACCCCCTTGTTTCTCTTTGTGAAATCTTTGTTTCAGGAAAAATTTTGAACCTGTTCTCTCTTTTACTCTTGATGAATCCATTGTCAAAGGGGGAGAAATTTGGAAATCATTGAAAAGTTTAAAGAAAAAGGGAGAGTTGTTAAATTTCAGAATTTTGGGAGAAGTTTGGAGAATTTTTGAAATTTTTGGGCGCATTGCACATTCACACACATTTTCATTCTCAGGGGGAGATTTTGTTTTGCTTTTTGGTCAAAGGGGGAATTCTGTGTTTTCTTACCTTGGTCTTTGATCCTTTGGATTTCAAAATCTTTTGTAAAGTAAATGCCAAATGATTCAATTCTAAGTGGTGTTGCCAATGTTTTCATCAAGGGGGAGATTGTGAAATCATATGCTAAAAAATTGGCTTAGAATTGAATTTGCAAAAATATGCTTGTTCATGTGTTGTGACAATTTGACAAGAAACAGTAAGTTTCGCTTTGGCGCCGGACCAAACTTAAAGAAAACAGTAAGTTTCCCATGTACAACGGACCAACTTTCTTGGTCCTTTGTAAACATGCTTTTGACAACCTCATTCCCCCATGTACAACGGACCAACTTTTTTGGTCCTTTGTAAACATGCTTTTGACAACCTCATTCTCCCTGTACACCGGACCAACTTTCATGGTCCTTTGTAAACATGCTTTGACAACCTCATTCCCCCATGTACAACGGACCAACTTTTTTGGTCCTTTGTAAACATGCTTTTGACAACCTCATTCCCCCATGTACAACGGACCAACTTTCTTGGTCCTTTGTAAACATGCTTTTGACAACCTCGTTTTCCCATGTACGCATGCACCAACTTTTTGGTCTGTCGTAAATGTGTTTTTGAAGGTTGTTGTGCCAAACCAAGTTATTGAAAAGCGATAAGTTTTACATGTGCCGGACCAAATTTTTGGTCCGTCGTGAATGGGTTTTTGAGTGATTTTGAGATTGAATTTTGATTTTGATTTTGAGATTATGAAATTTGTGAGAATTTCATGATGCTTATTTTGAAGTGGATTTTATGCAATGCTAGTGTGGGTAGTTGCATGGATTAATGTGAGTCAAGTCGTGGACTTGTGCTCGGAATTGTTTTGTGGTTTGTTCATGTGCGGTATTGCTCGAAGACGAACGTGGTCGATGACGGACCGGAACTAGGTTCATGGAGGAGCTGAGGTTCGGGACTAGGTTCAGGGAGGAACTGAGGTCTTGGTGGTCAAGGATGTCATGCGGGACGTTCGGGCTAAGAGAATGGTGCACATGAAGAATGGTTAGTCACGTGAGAATGGCAGGAGGTCATTCGCGTGCAAAGTGTTAGTCACGTGAGTATGGCAGTGGCCATACGCGTGCAAAGTGTTAGTCACGTGAGTATGGTAGGGTTGCCATACGCGTGCAAGAGTTGTATTCGGCCAGGTTGGGCCAAGAGGAGTTGTGTTGAATACGGACTCCTTCTAGATTAGGAATTGTATTCAGAACTCCTTGTGTTTTGCTCCTTTAAATAGGAGGGGTGTCTCCTGTTGAAGGGCAATCCAACCAAGTAGAGCTGGCGCATCAAGCTTTGAGCTTGGTTTTAGGTTTGTACTCTTTTGATAAGAGTATTTTAGACAAGAAATAAAGATCAATTCTTCCAAGATTTTTGCGTACTACAAGAACCACGTCGCTACAAAGATTTTCTCTGCTTTTGGTTCTTGTTTGCATGCTTGTTCTAATTCTAGATTGGTTTTTGATCGTTGAGTTTCATCTTGATTTGATCCATCAAAACCGATCTAGGATATTTATTTAGAGTATCTCAAAGTCTAGTTTATAAATATTTTGAATATCTTTTTTAATCTTGAAGTTTAGAGAAGATTGATTCTCGTAAATTTCTGGATCAGCAAGCTTGAGAAACTCATAACTTTTGATCCGTAAGTCCGATCGAGCTGATTCTTTTTGGGTTCGATTTGTATTGGAATCTAGTTTCTTGTGTCCAAATTTCAGATCGTTTCGACGGTTGGATCTCTGGGAATTCTCGTTTTACCAAACCTCTGTTATTTTGTTTTTTCAAAACGAGGCAATTATTTGGTTCTGTTTTGGGGTGAACTTTTAATAGGTCAAGAATTTGGTTTTAGCTTCCGCACAATCATTCACCCCCCCTCTGATTGCTATATTCGTATACTTCGATCCTACAAGTGGTATTAGAGCCAGGTTTTTCTAATCTATCTTAACCGGTGATTAGATTAATGGATCGCTATTCGACAAAACCGTGTGTGTTCGATGGTGTTGATTTTCAGTTTTGGAAGGCCAAGATGGAGGCATTCATCCAAGCACAAGGCTTCACAATTTGGGAGAAGGTGTACAAGCCATACCAAGTCCCTGCAAACGACAACGTCAACGACACCAATCGCACACATGTTGAAGCAAACAGCAAGGCGCGCAACTTGATTATCCAAGGCTTGGGACGCAGCGACTTTGATCGTGTGGTTCATCTTCGATCCAAGATATGAGGTATGGAAATCTCTCTGTGATTACCATGAAGGTTCTAATACTGTGAAAGAGGTTCGCCAAGACATCTACAAAAAAGGAGTACATGCGATTCGAGATGAAACCGAGTGAGTCGGTAGATGACTTCTTTGCACGCTTTAATAAGATTCTTAGCAATTTGCGTGTTGGAGTTAGCTTTGATGATGCTGCTAATGCTAGACAATTGCTTAGTGCTTTGGACATGTCGGTGTGGGAGATGAAAGTAACATCTATACAAGAATCTACTACCATGAGTACACTTACTTTAGATGTTCTTTATTCTAAGTTGAAAACTCATGAGTTGGATGTTCTTGCCAGGAAGGGTAACATTAAATCAATTGCTTTGATCTCTAACCCTAACATGTCAAATGCAAATTCTTCTTCTAGCTTTGCCTTGTCCTCCTTGTCTTCTTTAATGAGATGAACAAATTGAAGAATTTCTGAAGAAGACTTGGCACTACTCTCTTCTCGCTTTAACAAAGCTTTGCGTAATGTGAGAATGAGAAAGAGAGGTGGTCCTCCAAGGTGCTATGAGTGTGGTGATCTCAACCACATGAGATCAAATTGTCCAAAGCTTGCGGTGTAAAGCATCATGGGAGGAAAAGGACAATGATGAAGAAAAGAGAAGAAGAAGTTCCTTTCAAGTGATAGAAAGAAGAAAAGCTTCATCAACCGCAAAGTGATCCACCGAGTTCTTTCCGCTCTTGAACAAGTCAATTTGAGCGATGTGGATTCGGAGAGCTGAGGACGATGCAACTCCAAGCAAACATGATTTGGTGGGACTGTGTCTCATGGCAAGCAGCAAGGATAGCTTCACCGAGGACGACCACGACAGCGACTTCAATGAGGTAGATCCTTCTTATGATGAATTAGCTATTGCTTGTTGCTCGTCTTGGAAAATTGCTTGACAAACGTGATAAGAAAATTAAGAAACATGATTTCATTGTTGAATCATTGAATGCTGAAATTGCTAGACTTAAAACCTTGATTCCTAGTGATGATACTTGCAAATCATGTGACTTAATTTACAATGAGCTCACCTTGCTTAGGAAAGAACATGCTCTTTTGTTGCATCTAAATGAGAAAAATGAGAAACATGTTGTAAATGCTAGCTGTTCCACTGATGATTTGCATAGTCCAACTTCTTGTTCTAAATGCTCAACTCTTGAATTAAAATTGAAAGATGCAAATGCTAGGGTTTCTCAAATGACAGATACTTTGCTTACTCATGAGGTTCTTTCATGCTCTACTTGTCGTAAACAGAAAGGGAAGGTCAATATTCCTTGCAATAATTGTTTAACTCTTGCTAAGAAAGTTGATTACTTGCAAAATTCTTTGGAACGTTTCACTAATGGCAAGAAAAAGTTGAACATGATTTTGGATCAATCTAAGGTTAGCACAAACAAGAGAGGTTTAGGTTTTGATCCTTATGCCACATATGAAACTAAACCTCAGACTTTGTTCAGCTCCTTGCAAAATTGAGTTATCTAATGAGCCTAAGAAAATTGCTTTTCAATCTGCTGGTTTTTTATCTTCTACTATGATGAATGCAAAATGTGCTTCTACTGTTAAAGCCAAACTTCATGCTAAGTACACTTGCACTCATTGTGGTAGAGATGGACATCTAGTAGATTTTTGCTTTAGACTAGCCAGACAGAAAATGAAAGAAATGACTATGGCTAGGTCTAACTTGAGAAGAGCACAATTTGATTCTCACTTTGCGCCTAGATTTTTTAAAACACCTTCTGCTCCTATAAACATGAGAAAAGGAAAAGCTGATTTTTGCATAAAAATTCTCGTGTTGTGCCCTCATCAAGTGCGTCGTGTGTCTCAAGATCGATTCCCAAAAATCTCATTCCTAACCCGATCGAGACTTCGACATGTTTTGTTGCTATGTAGGCTTCGCGAGGAAGGAGAACATATGGCTAGTGGATTCCGGATGCTCACGCCACATGTCCGTGATAAGAATTGGTTCTCCTCCTCACTCGTGCATCTCGTCTTTGAAAGTGTTACTTTTGGAGATGCTTCTTCCTCTTTTGTTGTGGCAAAAGGTACAAGAAAGGTAAGTGACAAGTTTATGTTCAAGGATGTGGCTCTTGTTGAAAATTTAAAATATAACTTGCTTTCTGTCTCTCAAATGCTTGATGAAGATCTTGAGATAAGCTTTAAGAAAATGAATGCAAAGTGCTAGATGCTTCAGGTGATCTTGTGTTCAAAATTTCTAGATTTGGAAGAGTCTTTAAAGCTGATTTTGATGCATCACCTTCTTCTAAGCATAGGTGTCTAATTGCCAATGTTTCTAAAGATTTATTCTTTTGGCATCGTAGACTTGGTCATGTTGGTTTTGATCATCTTACTCGTGTAAGTGGTTTAGATCTTATACGTGGCTTGCCTAAGCTTAAGGGTGATAGCAATCTAGTATGTTCTTCTTGTAGACATGGTAAGATGATTGCAGGTTCACATCCACCTCTTACCATAGTGATGACAAACGCTCCAGACAGCTTCTACATCTTGATACAGCTTGGACCATCTCGAGTCCAATCCTTTGGAGGCAAATGGTATGTGCTTGTGATTGTTGATGATTTTTCTAGATACTCTTGGGTATACTTTATGGCATCTAAGGATGAGGCTTTTAGTCATTTTAGAAGTCTTGTTCTTAGGCTTTCTATTGATCATCCAGGAGCTCTCAAAGCTATTAGAAGTGATAATGGAACTGAATTCAAAATGCTTCTTTTGATCACTTTTGTCTTGAAAAAGGAATTGATCATCAATTTTCATCTCCTAGAGTGCCTCAACAAAATGGTGTAGTTGAAAGGAAAAATAGAACGCGTTGGTTGAGATGGCTAGAACCATGTTAGATGAACATCACACTCCTAGAAACTTTTGGGCTGAAGCGATTTCAATTGCATGTTATGTTTCAAACCGTGTGTTTTTTAGATCAAAATTGGGTAAGACTCCATATGAGCTTCGGTTTGGACACAGGCCTACTGTTTCTCACTTTAGGGTTTTTGGATGCAAATGCTTTGTCTTGAAATCTGAAATCTTGATAAATTTGAAGCTAGATCAATGGATGGCTTTTTCCTTGGATATCCTCGCTTCATACTCGTGGCTATCGTGGTGCTTGTTTTGGAGACTAACAAAATTGTGGAAACTTGTGAAGTTACTTTTGATGAGGCTAGTCCAGCACTAGTCCAAATGATGCAGTACAGACGCATATGTTCAGGGGAGAAAATCTTTGAAGATAATGATGATGTTGAAGATGAGGTCTTGACTATTTCTAATGCACAACAAGTTGTAGCACCTTTGGCACCTACTACTACATCACCTACAGCCTAACCATCCTCAAGCTACAACATCATCTGTACATGCTGAAAATGAAGAAGGAGAAGGAGAAGTCTCAAAAGCCAATGCTCCCTTGCACATTCAGAAAATGCATCCATCTGAACAAATGATTGAGACCTAAATGAGAGAGTCACTCGATCCAGGTTTATTCATTCGACACTCATGCTCATTCTGCTTTAGTTGCTTCTTTTGAACCCAAAGATATATCTCATGCATTATCTCGACTAATCTTGGATCAATGCCATGCATGAAGAATTAGAGAATTTTGAACGAAATAAAGTTTGGAAACTTGTCTCACCACCTCCAGATTTTAATGTTATTGGAACTAGATGGGTTTTCAAAAATAAACAAGGTGAGAATGGTGTTGTTGTTAGAAACAAGGCTAGATTGGTTGCTCAAGGTTACACTCAAATTGAAGGCTTAGATTTTGATGAAACCTTTGCTCTGTTGCTAGAATTGAAGCCATTAGAATCCTTTTAGCTTTTGCTGCATCCAAAGGTTTCAAATTGTATCAAATGGATGTGAAAAGTGCTTTTCTTAATGGCTACATAAATGAGGAAGTTTTGTCAAGCAACCACCTGGTTTTGAAAATCCAAAGTTTCCAAATCATGTGTTCAAACTATCAAAAGCTTTGTATGGTTTGAAACAAGCCCCTAGAGCATGGTATGATAGGCTAAAAACCTTTTACTTGAAAAGGGCTTTTTAATGGGAAAGGTTGACAAAACTCTCTTTTACTCAAGCAAGGCAATGATCAACTATTCGCTCAGATTTATGTTGATGATATTATCTTTGGTGGTTCATCTCATGTTTTAGTGTCTGAGTTTTCAGAAACAATGAGGAAGGAGTTTGAGATGAGTATGATGGGTGAGTTGACATACTTTTTGGGATTTCAAATCAAGCAAACAAAGGATGGTACTTTTGTGCATCAAAGCAAATATACAAGAGACTTGCTACATCGCTTTTGGGATGGAAAACACAAGCCGATCATGACACCTATGGAGAGCACTTGCGCACTTGACCCGATGAAGATGGTGAGCCGGTTGATCAAAAGGAATATAGAAGCATGATAGGTTCACTTTTGTACCTCACTGCATCAAGGCCGGATATACAATTTGCTGTGTGCTTGTGTGCTCGTTTTCAAGCTTCCCCACGTGCTTCACATCGACAAGCTGTCAAAAGGATTTTCGTATCTTCATGGAACTCAAGATTTTGGCATTTGGCTTTCGCTTCCTCATGCATTAGTTTGAGATCTTTTTCTCGATGCTGATTTTGGAGGATGTAGAATTGATAGGAAGAGCACTTCTGGTTCATGTCACTTGGGAAATTCTCTCATTGCATGGTCATCTAGAAAACAATCTTCTGCTGCACAATCAAGCTGCTGAATCTGAATATGTGGTCACGCTAGTTGTTGTTCTCAAATTCTTTGGATAGTAGCTACACTAAAAGATTATGGGGTTAATTTGGATAGTGTTCCTCTTTTGTGTGATAACACTAGTGCAATTTGCATTGCTAAGAACCCGTGCAACACTCTAGAACAAAACACATTGACATCAGATTTCACTTTCTTAGAGATCATGTTGAAAAAGGCAACATTGTGCTTCACCATGTGGATACTGAACATCAATTGGCAGATATTTTTACAAAACCTTTATCTTCTTCTCGTTTTGCTTTTATTCGGGGAGAACTTGGGATTGTTCATCCAATGGGTTTGTTTTGAGGGAGAGTTTCTTTGCCAAGTTCTTTCACTTGATGAGCTCACTTTATCATATTTCTTTATATGTTATGTAATTGAGCTAATATATGATAATCTAATTGTCTCACTTGAACTAAAAATGACATTGCGAAATTCCTTGGACTGATTGCCTATAGCTAAATACTCTGTGGTATCTCACTCTTCTAGGCTTGATATTGAATCCTCTTGACAAATTTGGGCTATGAAGCAAGTGTGGTTTCAACTTTATTCTTTCCTAAGACCTTTTAATCACTTTTGCATGTTTATAATCAAAGAAAAATGAAAAGAAAAGGGAATCAATAAAAGGGTTGTTAAAAGCAAAAGCCTCAAGTTTTGAGCTTCAGGATGCTTTCCTAAAAGATAAGATGTATGCTTCAAGCATGCCATTCCCTCAAAAGACAAGATGTATGCTTCAAGCATGCCACTCCAAGGAAATAAAAGAAGTATGCTTCAAGCATGCCACATGCGATTCTTGTTTAAAGATTAAATTGGGAGTTGAAACTACTTGCTCGCCTCGATTTGTTATTTGCTTCAACTTTGAGCCTTTGTTTTTCTACTAAAGGTTTTTGCTTAGTACTTGGCTATAGTTGACTGAATTGAGGTTGAGATGCATGTCATTCCCTAACTTGTTAAAATCACATCAAGATCATGTATTTTGCATAATATATGATATATAAGGTTATATGATCGAATGAGCTCATCTTTTCCTATCTTGGCACCCCTTGTTTCTCTTTGTGAAATCTTTGTTTCAGAAAAATTTTGAACCTGTTCTCTCTTTTACTCTTGATGAATCCATTGTCAAAGGGGAGAAATTTGGAAATCATTGAAAAGTTTAAAGAAAAGGGAGAGTTGTTAAATTTCAGAATTTTGGGAGAAGTTTGGAGAATTTTGAAATTTTGGGCGCATTGCACATTCACACACATTTTCATTCTCAGGGGAGATTTTGTTTTGCTTTTTGGTCAAAGGGGAATTCTGTTTTCTTACCTTGGTCTTTGATCCTTTGATTTCAAAATCTTTTGTAAAGTAAATGCCAAATGATTCAATTCTAAGTGGTGTTGCCAATGTTTTCATCAAGGGGGAGATTGTGAAATCATATGCTAAAAAATTGGCTTAGAATTGAATTTGCAAAAATATGCTTGTTCATGTGTTGTGACAATTTGACAAGAAACAGTAAGTTTCGCTTTGGCGCCGGACCAAACTTAAAGAAAACAGTAAGTTTCCCATGTACAACGGACCAACTTTCTTGGTCCTTTGTAAACATGCTTTTGACAACCTCATTCCCCCATGTACAACGGACCAACTTTTTTGGTCCTTTGTAAACATGCTTTTGACAACCTCATTCCCCCATGTACAACGGACCAACTTTCTTGGTCCTTTGTAAACATGCTTTTGACAACCTCATTCTCCCATGTACAAATGCACCAACTTTTTGGTCCTTTGTAAACATGCTTTTGACAACCTCATTCCCCATGTACAACGGACCAACTTTCTTGGTCCTTTGTAAACATGCTTTTGACAACCTCGTTTTCCCATATGCACGCATGCACCAACTTTTTGGTCTGTCGTAAATGTGTTTTTGAAGGTTGTTGTGCCAAACCAAGTTATTGAAAAACAGTAAGTTTTACATGTACGCCGGACCAAATTTTTTGGTCCGTCGTGAATGGGTTTTTGAGTGATTTTGAGATTGAATTTTGATTTTGATTTTGAGATTATGAAATTTGTGAGAATTTCATGATGCTTATTTTGAAGTGGATTTTATGCAATGCTCGTGTGAGTAGTTGCATGGATTAATGTGAGTCAAGTCGTGGACTTGTGCTCGGAATTGTTTTGTGGTTTGTTCATGTGCAGGTATTGCTCGAAGACGAACGTGGTCGATGACGGGACCGGAACTAGGTTCATGGAGGAGCTGAGGTTCGGGACTAGGTTCAGGGAGGAACTGAGGTCTTGGTGGTCAAGGATGTCATGCGGGACGTTCGGGCTAAGAGAATGGTGCACATGAAGAATGGTTAGTCACGTGAGAATGGCAGGAGGTCATTCGCGTGCAAAGTGTTAGTCACGTGAGTATGGCAGGTGGCCATACGCGTGCAAAGTGTTAGTCACGTGAGTATGGTAGGGTTGCCATACGCGTGCAAGAGTTGTATTCGGCCAGGTTGGGCCAAGAGGAGTTGTGTTGAATACGGACTCCTTCTAGATTAGGAATTGTATTGAACTCCTTGTGTTTTGCTCCTTTAAATAGGAGGGTGTCTCTGTTGAAGGGCAATCCAACCAAGTAGAGCTGAGCGCATCAAGCTTTGAGCTTGGTTTTAGGGTTTGTACTCTTTTGATAAGAGTATTTTAGACAAGAAATAAAGATCAATTCTTCCAAGATTTTTGCGTGCTACAGTAACCACGTCGCTACAGTATTTTCTGTTTTGGTTCTTGTTTGCATGCTTGTTCTAATTCTAGATTGGTTTTTGATCGTTGAGTTTCATCTTGATTTGATCCATCAAAAACCGTTCTAGGATATTGATTTAGAGTTTCTCAAAGTCTAGTTGATTAATCTTTTGAAGATCTTGTTTAATCTTGAAGTTTTGATTAGATTGATTCTCGTCAAGTTCTGGATCAGCAAGCTTGCGAAGCTCATAACTTTTGATCCGTAAGTCCGATCGAGCTGATTCTTTTTGGGTTCGATTTGTATTGGAATCTAGTTTCTTGTGTCCAAATTTCAGATCGTTTCGACGGTTGGATCTCTGGGAATTCTCGTTTTACCAAACCTCTGTTATTTTGTTTTTTTCGAAAACGAGGCAATTATTTGGTTCTGTTTTGGGGTGAACTTTTAATAGGTCAAGAATTTGGTTTTAGCTTCCGCACAATCATTCACCCCCCCTCTGATTGCTATATTCGTATACTTCGATCCTACAGAAGCCAAGCAGGAGAGATTCCTAGACGGACTCAATGACGAGCTGTCAATTCAATTGAACTCCCACGACTACTCTGACTTCGAGCAATTGGTCAACAGGGCACTTCGCTAGGAAGGCAAGCACTTGGAAATGGAGAACCGCAAGCAAAGAATGACTACCCAACGGTTCAACCCTGGAGCTTTCCCCAAAACTCGGATAAATCCAACATCGTCTCCCAAGTTTGAGCCGACAGAAGTAACCAAGAAGCTAGTAATGGTGAACCACCCCAACAGCCTGGCAATCAACAAAGTAAATTAGAGAGGACCAACACAGCAAAATTCAAAACCCTAGTCCAAAGTCACATGTTACGACTGCCATGGAATTGGACACTTCGCCAGAAATTGCCCTAAGAAGCAGCAGAATGCAAGTCCAAGTGTGAACAACTCCGAAACCTTCCGCAATGCAGCAAGGAAGCCACAGAGCTATGGCAAAGGACTCCTAAACAATATCAAAGCTCAAGACTTGCAGCATGGTACGTTTGAGAAATAAGTTAAAGGATCTATAACCTATTCTCTTGCCAGCCTTTCCGAATCTCGGGGTCGAGATTCTTTTTAAGGGGGATAGGTTTGTAATGCCCGGATCTCTCCTTCCCCGCCACCGGCTTCCGCCCTTCACGCACCACCACAATTTCCCAAGAACCGCCACCGCCGCCTCCTCCTGGCCACAAGCGACTACAAGGCCACAAGCAGGCGCTGCGCCGCCCACCCCCGCCGCCTATATAAACCCCGGGACTCCCCATCTCCCCGTGCCCCTCACCTCCCTCTCGCCTCTCTCTCCCACCGGCGCCGCCGCCGTTTTCCCCAGCTCTCGAGCCGCGCTCGCTGGCTCGGCCGCCTGAGCCGCTCGAGCCCTCCAGCTCCACCGACGCCGCTTCACCTTTCGCTTCGCCGCCACGCGCCGCCACCTTCCTCCCGCTGACCCGACCAAGGCCGCACCGCCCCGGCCAGCTCCGGCCTTGCTCGCTCCACGACGACGGACGCGCCGGCCACCGCATGTGTGGACGCGTCCACACCGCCGCCACTGCCGCTTTAAAAGAAAAGAATTTCCAGAAAATCCTTTATGACGTCATGCTGACGTCATAAAGCAGTTTTTCATTTTAAAATAATTTCCAAAATGCGAAAAAGGGCCGCTGACGTCAGCATGACGCGAAAAATTCAGATTTTATTTTAAAAATTCCAGAAAATCCCGTTTAAATCGTTTCAAACTTCTGGGAGCCCGTTTTCGCCCGTTCGAAGTCCGTTTGGCTCCGTTCTTCTTCCTAAATTCATTAAAAATCTTAAATTTTAGTTTAGTACTAGTTTGAAATTCAATTTGTGTTTATTTGAATTCATTTGGATTTTATTTGAATTTGGGTGCTTTTTACGCGTAGATTACGGAGAGTCCGAGGAGTTCCCGAACGACGATTTCGAGCAGCAACTCGTCGAACCAGGCAAGTCACACCCCCTTGATCATGTTGCTCCCAATTTGTGAACTTGTATGTTGAGTTTTAAATTATTGCATGCTTATTTGTTATAGACGTTAATTTTCGACATAGTTTTAAATGATAGTTATATCCAATTTTGAAATGCGACCTTTGACATTTGAATTCCGATACCCTTGTAACCTTAGGAAAAATATGATTTATGACTATGGTAATATTTAGACATTGCTTAGACATGCTTAGAACTGAACTTAGGAAGTTCTGGGGAATTTTATGCCAAAATGATGACATGTTCAAATGGAAACTTTTGGCGATCAATGTTAGTAATAATGTGAAGATAGTATGGTTGAAATGAAAATGACTTAGACTGGGCGAGAATTGGTTGGAAAGTGGTGATGTCGTGGTTCTGGGTTTGTGGACAGTCTCGCCTAGTCAATTAAGGACCGGTTTGAGTTTCGCTGAATGTAAAGCCTAACCGTACTACCACAAGTCTGGAATGGGACGGACCTGGCTAGCCATATTAAATAATTTCATGGACAGTCATGCCATATGGGGGTAGTGGTGTGGTGAAAGCGAGATGCTGCCACTCGGGCGCAAGAGGGGTGACGAGTACCCATACCATGGGTACCTCCATCAGCCCGAGGTCGCGAGCGGGCTGACTTCCTTCGAAGGCTCAGCTCTACCAAAGGTTTGTGGGCTGAGGAGTTTTTGCCTGCCACCGTTCAGAGCCAGCCCTGGGCGGTCGACCGACCCTGACCTTCCAAGGCGAAGCGCGTGGTCGGCCGATTCCGCTAACACGCGAAGGGGCCCACCGTTCAGTATACGAGATGTTCTCCGATCTCTGTACCGGAGTAGGCAGCTCCTTCCCGAGAATGTCAGAAGAACCGCTGAAGAGGTCAAGCCCCTGTCCCGTCGCCTAACACGCCGCAGAGGGAGGCGCCCTCTCCCGAGGCCTAGCCAAGGTCAAGCACCATTAAAACAACCGATGCTGACAGGCGTACAGAGCAGTATGTCATCCTGACAGCCCAGCCAAAGACCGCTCACCGCGGGGCTACCAACCCGGCGTGGGCGGGCAGAGGTCGGACGACGAGACAGAAAACCAGACTCCTAGGTGTACTGTACCCCTTCCTTTTTTCTCTCCAACTCCCACTTGTAACCCGCCGCCTCCGGATATATAAGGAGAGGCAGGGCCCCGGGGGAGAGGAGCCCGATCAAGAAAGTAAAAAAAACTCACCGAGCGCAAAGGAGATCGAACGATCCCCTTGTCTCGTCTGTAACCTTCGGATCATTTCTTGAATTCCATACACCCCAACAGCACGAACTGGAGTAGGGACGTTCAGCCCGAACCAGTATAAACACCAGGCCTCTTGAGTCGACCATTCGGGGAGAGGGAGCGCGCGACCCCCTCCAACCATAAATTCGCATTGCCGGTGCACGAAACACCGACAGTTGGCGCGCCAGGTAGGGGTATTCGCGCGCCATTGCCGCATCCTCCTTCGGATTCCCATCTTCCTCCCCGATGGCTTCCTTCGCTCGCGACGACTCACCGGCGTCGAGGGGCTGGATCCGCTTCGGAGCCCTCGACTTCATCGTCACCATGGCAGGGGAACTTGTTATTGTCCCCGCTGCCCTCCGAGATCGGGCGCCCTCCACGAGCTTGGATGTGGTCGCCGATGTTCTCGGCAACCTCCGCCTCGAGACCCCGGCGGCCTCATCACGCGGCGGCATCACCTTCGACGACGCCGCGCGCGATCCACAGCGAGCGACGATCTCGCCCTCCGCGAGCCCCCAGCTCGTGGCCATGGCTGGCTACGCGCCTACCTCCCTCCACGACCTGCTGGGGGACTCCTCTAGCCACAGCTCCAGCTCCGACAGGGAGCACCCCCCGCGCCGGATGAACACTCGAGAGTGCAACATGACGGGTGCGGCGGAACCGTCCTCCACCCCCGCTACCCTCGGGACCCTCTTCCCGCGCGATGAAGCGCGGCGGGAGGAATCCCAACGGGAAGACGACGCGCACCACTAGCAACGCCTCGCCGACCTCCGTCAGCAGCGCGAGGAGCTGGAGGCCCGAAAGGCCGAGCTCGACAAACTTCAGGCCGACCTGGAGCAACGACAACCCGAGCTGCCACTCGTCCCTGGCACACGCGCCCGCGCGCGCCAGGTGCATCAGCTGCTAGCTGAGGGGGCGGGCGATCTTCCGTTCTTCCCCCATGCCAACCAGAATATCGCTGCGGCGGCAATGCTGCTCCGTGGACTGCCTGAGCCAACGGAGCCAGAAGCCAAGGCTACCTACCAGAACCTCCAGGGACTGGTAGAACGTGCCGTCATTCAGCACGCCCAAGGCTCCGGCTCCCGACGGCCAGGCGCCACCTCGGGCCGCCTGGGCCACTCCCCCTCATAGGGTCGACAGAGCCCAGCCAAGACGGCCCCGCTCCACGAGCTCCCCCAGGCATCATACACCCCGGTGCGCCACCGCCTGGGGGACAAGTATGATCTTCGCGCCACCCTCGAGGCGTGAAGGAGAGCTATCGACGCAGCGGCACCCTCGCAGGTCGCCGATAGCGGACCGCGCGAGCACCGTGACCAGGGTCCTGATGGCCCCGGGCCCCGGGCGTTCACGCACGCCGTCCGCAACGCCGACTTCCCGACCAGGTTCTGGGCCCCGACCAACATAGACAAATACACAGGGGCCACCAACCCCAGTGTCTGGCTAGAAGACTACCAGCTCGCCTGCCGGGCGGGGTGAGCGACGGACGACTCCTTCGTCATCCAGTATCTCCCCATCTATCTCGCGGACTCAGCCCGAGCCTGGCTCGAGTACCTGCCCGCGGACACCATCGGCAGCTGGGCCGACCTGACGAGCCTTTTCGTCGGGAACTTCCAGGGCACATACAAACGCCCTGGCAACTCCTGGGACCTGAAGAGCTGCAAGCAGCAGCCGGGGGAAACCCTCCGGGACTACATCCGCCGCTTCTCCCAGCAGTGCAACGAGCTCCCCGACATCCGTGACGCCGACGTCGTCGGGGCGTTCATCTACGGCACCACGTGCGAGGCCCTGGTCCACAAGTTGGGCTGTGCGAAACCCCGGACCACCAAGGAGCTCCTCGACATCGCCACCAATCACGCCTCCGGCGAGGAGGCCGTGGGGGCCATCTTCGAAAGGAAGACGGCCCGCAAAGCATCCAGCCTCGAGGTCAGCGCCCCTTCCGACCGTCCTGACAAAAGGAAGCGGAAGGGGAAGCAGGGCCGCGAAGGCCGAATGGTCGCCGCTGCCGACCGACCTGCCAAACAGCAGGCCCGGCAGACGCCCGACCGCTTCGAAAAATTGATGGATAGTCCGTGCCCGAACCACGACTATCCCGTCAAACACAAGTATCAGGACTGCGAAGTCTTGAAGCGTTTTCTCTTTGGGAACCCCACGACGTCACGAGGTAAGGGGAAGAAGCGCGACCCAGCGCCCGACGAAGAGGCAAAGGGCCATGGGGCGGCCAACGAGTTTCCGCAACTCGACGGTTGCCTCAAGATCTTCAGGGGGGCAGAGTGCTACGCCGACAAGCGAAGGTTGAAGCTCGCCCACCGAGAGGTTCACCCGGCGACCCACGCCGCGCCCTGCTACCTGAGGTGGTCGGAGTGCCCGATCGCCTTCGATCGGGCCGACCACCCAGACCACGTCCCACATCCGGGACGCTACCCGCTCGTCGTCAACCCCATCGTGGGGACGAAGCGCCTGACCAAGGTGCTCATGGACGGCGGCAGCAGTCTCAACATCATGTATGTTGAGACCCTGGACGCCTTGGGGGTCCCTAGCTCCGCCCTCCGGCCGAGCAAGGCACCTTTCCACGGCGTCGTTCCAGGCCAACAGGCCCACCCTCTCGGGCAGGTCAGCTTGTCCGTTACCTTTGGAAGCCCGGACAATTTCCGCACCGAGAGCCTCACTTTTGAGGTTGTGGACTTTCCCGGCTCCTACCACGCTATCTTGGGACGGCCATGCTACGCGAAGTTCATGGCGGTCCCCAACTACACCTATCTCAAGCTGAAGATGCCAGGGCCACAGGGTGTTATCACCGTGGCCACATCTTTTCAGCTCGCTTATAACTGCGAACGAAGCAGTTGCGAGCTGGCCTCGGCGGTCGTCGCTTCCGCCGAGCTCACCCAGCTTCAGGAGAAGGCCCCCGAATCCGCCCCCGACTCTGGAAAGTCGGGGCCGAGCTCCTTCAAATCCGCAGAAGACACAAAGGAGGTCGCGGTTGATCCCGAAGACCCCGCCAAGATCGTGCGGATCGGGGCCGCCCTCACTGCCAAATAGGAAAGCGCGCTCGCCGACTTCCTCCGGGCAAACCGAGACGTCTTCGCCTGGAGACCCTCGGATATGCCAGGGGTCCCGAAGGAGGTCGCCGAGCATTCCCTGAACATTCGACCGGGATCTAGACCGGTCGCCCAGCGCTTGCGCCGTTTCAACGAAGAAAAGCGCCGGGCCATTGGGGAAGAGATCGCCAAACTTCTGGCCGCCGGCTTTGTAAGGGAGGTGCGTCACCCCGAGTGGCTCGCCAATCCCGTCCTTGTAAAGAAAAAGTCGGGGCAATGGAGAATGTGTGTTGACTACACGAGCCTCAACAAGGCCTGTCCAAAAGACCCATTCCCGTTACCTCGCATCGATCAGGTCGTGGACTCCACCGCCGGGTGTGAGTCCCTTTCTTTTTTGGATGCCTATTCAGGCTATCACCAGATTGCGATGAAGGAGTCTGACCAGTTCGCAACCTCCTTCATCACCCCGTACGGCTCGTACTGTTACGTCACGATGCCTTTTGGTCTAAAAAATGCAGGCGCCACATACCAGCGGTGTATGCAGGCGTGTTTTTCAAACCAAATTGGCCGTAACATCGAAGCCTACGTGGACGACATCGTTGTCAAAACCAGGAAGGCCGATGCCCTCATCGTCGACCTGGAGGAGACTTTTACGAACCTCCGACGGTTTCGTATAAAGCTCAACCCCGAGAAATGCGTCTTCGGGGTCCCCAAGGGCAAGCTGCTGGGATTCATCGTCTCCGAGCGCGGCATCGAAGCCAACTATGATAAGATCTCCGCCATCACAAGGATGGGGCCAATCAACGATCTGAAGGGGGTCCAGAGGCTGATGGGGTGCCTCGCGGCACTAAGCCGCTTCATATCCCGCCTCGGCGAGCGCGGGATGCCACTCTACAAGCTGATGAAGAAGTCCGATCGCTTCTGCTGGACTCCTGGCTCGTGAAGCCCTCGATCGAAGCTTTCCTGACCTCGCCTCCGGTCCTGGTCGCCCCGGAGCCACAAGAGCCCTTGCTCCTCTACATCGCCGCCACGACTCAGGTCGTCAGCGCGGCGCTCGTTGTGGAGCGAGCGGAGGAAGGCCGCGTCTTCAAGATGCAGAGACCGGTCTACTTCGTCAGCGAGGTACTCTCCGAAACGAAGGTCCGATTCCCCCAGGTGCAGAAGCTGCTATATTCGGTGCTCATCACCAAGAGGAAGCTCGTCCATTACTTCGATCGGCACCCCATCTCTGTGGTGACCTCCTCGCCACTCGGAGAAATCGTCCACAACCGCGACGCCACCGGAAGAATCGCCAAGTGGGCTCTCAAGCTCAACGGCCTTGACGTATCGTACGTCCCCAGGACGGCGATCAAGTCGCAAGTCCTGGCGGACTTCGTCGCCGAGTGGACCGAGGCGCAAGTCCCTGCGGTGGTCGAGGACCCCGAGTACTGGACGATGTACTTCGACGGGTCCTACACCAAGAACAGAGCCGGCGCGGGGGTCGTCATCATCTCCCCACTCGGCAACAAACTCCAGTACGCCATCCGGCTACTTTTCGACGCCACCAACAACATCGCCGAGTACGAAGCCCTCGTCAACGGTCTTCGGATCGCCGCCGACCTCGGCGCTCGACGACTCTACGTTCACGGCGACTCCAAGTTGGTCGTCGACCAGGTTATGAAGGCCACGGAGCCTCGCGACGCTCGCATGGCGACCTACTGTCTGGAGGTTCGCAAGCTTGAGGAGAGGTTCAAGGGATTCGAGCTCCACCACAGTTACCGCCGCTACAACGGGGAGGCCGACTCCCTCGCTAACCTCGCCTCCAGCAAAGGGCCGGTCCCTCCCGGTATCTTCGTCTCCGATCTCCACAAGCCATCCATCCGGTTGGATCCCATCATTGGAGGCACACCCGACCCCCTGAAAGCGGGTGCTCCGACCAACATTCGGTCGGACGAGCACCCGCCTGGGTCAGGTCCTAGTGTTCTGAACGTTGAGTCCGACTGGAGGCAACCCTTCATCGACCGGTTGACCGATGGGTCACTTCCCGCTGACTCCACCGAGGCTCGACGCCTAGCTCGGCGGGCCAAATCATTTGTCTTGGTCGAGAAGACCCTTTACAAAAGGAGCCCCTCCGGGATCCTCCAGAAGTGTATACCGCCCGACCAAGGGAGGCACCTTCTGCTCGACATCCACGGCGGGATCTGCGGGCACCACGCCGCGCCACGGTCGCTGGTAGGAAAAGCCTTCCGACAAGGCTTCTACTGGCCGACCGCTGTGGCCGAAGCCACGCAGATAGTCCGCACTTGTGAAGGATGCCAGTTCTTCGCCAGGCAAACACACCTCCCGGCACAAGCCCTACAGACGATCCCCATCACATGGCCCTTCGCGGTCTGGGGGCTTGATCTGGTCGAACCCTTCAAAAAGGCGCCCGGGGGCTTCAACCACCTGCTTGTTGCGATAGACAAGTTTACCAAGTGGATAGAGGCGAAGCCGCTGGCAACCATCACTTCGGCGCAGGCAGCCAGTTTCTTCCGTGACATCGTCTACCGCTTCGGAGTCCCAAACTCCATCATCACCAACAATGGGACGCAGTTCACGGGGAAGGAGTTCCTCGGGTTCTGCGATGACTTCAATATTCGGGTCGACTGGGCGGTGGTCGCACACCCCCGCGCCAACGGCCAGGCCGAGCGGGCCAACGGCATGATCCTCCAAGGGCTCAAGCCGCGAATCTTCAGTCGACTAAAGAAGTTCGCGGGTCGGTGGGCCACCGAGCTGCCCCCCGTACTCTGGAGCTTGCGAACCACGCCGACCAGGTCGACCGGGTTCACGCCATTCTTCCTCGTGTTCGGAGCAGAGGCCGTCCTCCCGACCGACCTCGAGTACAGCGCGCCTAGGGTGCAAAGCTACAACAGCACGCGAGGGGCGGAAGCGCAGCAGAACGACCTCGATCAACTTGATGAGGCACGAGATGTTGCGGTCTTGCGGTCGGCCAAATACCAGCAGACGCTACGCCGCTACCACAGCCGACTGGTTCGCGGTCGGTCATTCGAAGTCGGCGATTTGGTACTACGGCAAGTCCAGTCCGTGAAGGACAGGCACAAGCTTTCTCCTCCTTGGGAGGGCCCTTTTGTCGTCACAGAAGTCCTCCGACCCGGCACTTTTCGACTCAAAGACACTAAAGGAAATCTCGTGACCAACGCGTGGAACATAGAGAAGCTGAGAAGATTCTATCCGTAGTCAACTTCTCTCCTCTTTGTACCGCACGAAAGTGACTTGAGCAAAAGAAGCCACGGCAGTCGGATTACCGACCAAAGTTCTCTCTCTCTCTCTCTCAAAACTTTCTTGTTTCTTTTGACTGACCGCAAACACTACGACCTCCGCCCCGAAAGCGGAGGTCCCGAAATAGTATTCTGCGGGTCTCGAAGTCCACCGATACAAGGACGACCGACCAGCAGTTGGTCAGGGGACTCCGTCCCATCGTCAAGCGTGCGCTAAGCACCGCCTCGGGCCTATGCTTGACCCCTTGCGGTCTCTGAAAGCTACGGCTATAGGCGAGCGCAAGGGCGGATTCTCAAAGAAAGAGAAAAAAAAGGGGCGGAGCAAACAAGAGCACTTTATTTATATACAAGAAGGGCGTCAGCCCAGCCGAAAAGGAATCACCCGACAAGGTCCCTTCACTCGGCAAGAGCACGGTACTCCTCTTGGTGAGCGCCCAGCCAGCCGAGCGATGCGTGACGTCGCTCAGTCACCGCCCGGACCAGCGGCGCCCTAACCTCCCACAGTCGAGGGACACCCGCGATGAGGACGCCAACTCGCCGCGCATCTCCAAGCACTGCTTCGGCTTCGACCTCTGCCACCACTCGCAGCCAGGCCTGCTCCTCGCCTACCTCCTCTCGGAGCTGGGTGTAGCGGTCCGCCATGGCGCGCAAAGAAGAGAGCTCGCTTGGTAACGATCCTGCCGAAGCAACGAGCGCACCGGCACTCCTCCTCTTATAGCCCTCGGCGCGGAAGATGAAGCGCCTCGGGTTACGCAAGGAAGCGGAAGCCGAAGCGTCCAGCGCCAGTTCCGGAATCGGCACGGTCCTCCAGGCGAGTTAATCCTGCCTTATCTCTAAAAGCAACCCTCCTCTCATATAAATGAGCACCTGTCGCGAGCTCAAGCGGTGCGCGGCGACTGCACCCAATCCCCACGCACCACTCGGGGGCTGTTTACGACCCCAGGGGTCGGTGACCTAGGTCGACAACCCGACCGGTCGAGGGACCTTCCTCATAGTAACCTCTTCGACCCAAAATGATGCGGCCTACGCCCCCGTGGCTACGGTTTCGAAGTAGCACTTTGCGGAAGAGAGGATACTTCTCGAGCAAGAGATCCGAGGCCGGCCGGGACCTTCCGACTTAGGACAGCATTAAAAGGCATACGAGTCACTGACCCAGGCCAAAATTCGGCCGACCGAGCTATCTAGCTCGCGACTATTTTTTCGGCCCAAATGCCGCGGCCTACGCCTCCGTGGCCACGGCTTCAAAAGCGGCACTGTCGGGACCCCGAATTTGCAAATCCGGACCCTCTGTGTATTCAGCACTAGTCCAGGAATGCGCTAGTGCACACAGTCTTAACATCGGTAAATATCACAATCATACCACTCGATACTAGTAAAGTACTTTAATTAAATAGTCAAACTGGTTACTTGACCTTATGGTCAAGTTACAAATGCACGCCTCGCAGGGCGAAACTTATTAAGAGAGAAATAGTAGCAGCGGAAAATCAAATAACTTCGTGGCGCCATCCAGTATACCACAGGCAACTGACTGGGCTCGCTCCCTAAGTAGACGGATCCTCTTGGAGCTCCTCCTCCAAAGCTGGTGTAGTCTCCTCTTCAACTGGTGTTGTATTGAGGCAAGGGTGAGTACTTGGTACTCAGCAAGTCATGCACAGAATGCAAGCTAATATACTATATGAATGGCTTGGTACAAAGGAATAGCTCAAGGTATATTTGCGAAATGACATTTGACAAGTAGCATAAGTAGATTCAAAGCAAGAGAAACAAGTATAGCATAGATAACTTTTCAAGGAGTTTAATAAACATCTTTCCCATCCTAATCCACATTTCCATCAACATCATTATTAATCCAACCCAACCTTTCAAATCCAAGTTATTTTTGAGAAAATCTAACCCTTGACTGTAATTCCCGAGCGATGTCCAATACCGCGGACACGGCTATTCGAATAGATTCTACACTCTGCAGAGGTTATGCACTTTACCCACAAGATACAGTCAAACACCACAAAGGCGAGTTCCCGTAACAAAGTCTTTCGGAAACTTTTAACAATACAAGTGAGCCTCCCCGGTTATTGCACACTAACCCTTCCCTTAGCTAAGGCGAAGTTTAGGCCAATCAACCGTTAGATGGGTACCTGGCCTCAGCCCCGGTACGCTCCCCGCATACAACTTACACAAAGGGTGTAGTTGACCTCAGGAGGTCCCACAGTGCGTTATTAGCAACTTAATCAACTAGGTCCGTCCCATTACAGACATGTGGTTGCACGTTAGACCAGTTCAAAGGCTTGCAAGGTTAAGTCCTTAGGGTGACCAGGGCAAGACTACCCGAAGAACCAAATCAACATCCCCAATGCCACAATGGCCCACCTGATTATTCTTGCCACATGCCCTGGCCGAAAACTATTTATCAAACCCCGCTTGATTACCATGCACCACGTGCCATCAACATCACATGATACCTTTCCAAAACAGGTTCAATATATCATTAAGTCAAGATTAACATTTGATTGTCCAAAATCATGTCATGAGCACGAAAGTGTGTCTAAGCAAAGATACTACAACGGTCTAAAACCCATGTTGGCGATTTAATAATGTCCAACTAGTAATCCACAACTAGGGTGACAAGGGTCATGGCACATATTTAAATAATCAAGGTGTCATACTGACAAATTGGTATTTATCTAATCCCCATATTTAAATAAAGTATTTTCTAATTGAACTAGCATGCAATAGGTTAAATCAAAATAAGTTTCAAAATAGGATCAACATGGTCAAAGCACAACTTGCCTTCAAAAAGTACTTGTTCTTGGTCTTGAGTTGGATCCTGAGTCAATACTTCTCCTTCGAATCCTTCCGGCACTTCAACGTCTACTCGTAAAGCGTGCAAATAGCAAATACACGAATAAACAATAGGCAAAAAGTATCCAAACATCCAAATAAAATCCATAAACAGAGGGAACATAATTTTATGAATTTTTAGAAACTGGAATCGTCAAATTTGGAGTTAAAATGCAAAAGTTATGATTATTTAAAGTTTAAATAATCAATTAAATAATTTTACAGAGAAAAACTTTAGTCCAAAAATTAAATAAAATTCATATTTAGGTAGGTCTCAATTTTATACAAATTTAGAAATTTGAATCACTCAAATCGGAGTTGAAACGCAAAAGTTATAAGCGTTTGAAGTTTGAAACAAAATCTGAAATCATTATTTCGAATTAATAAATCATTTTCTTTTCGGAAAATCAATTATTGCGTCAGCCTGGACACGTGGCAGCCTCTGATTGGTCTGCTGACGTCAGCTGGTCCATGGACTTGGTCCACGCTCTGCTCGGGTCTACCGTGGACTCGGTCCACGGCTCCTCGTGTCACTGACAAGTGGGTCCCCCTCGGGTGACGCCATCGCCGACGTCGGGCTCACCACCTGGCCCGGCAGGTGGGACCGTTGTGACGTCATTCTTGGCGTCGGCGCTGGGAGACGGCCGACATCTTGAGCCCGCCATGGCGTCGGCGTGGCGTCATGGTACGCTTTAGCGGCGGCCGACATGCGGGCCCAGCGTGTCGGCGTACACGACGCTGCGTGGGCCACGGCGCCGCGGCGGTCAGCCTTCCAGACATGTGGCGCAATCTCGGCCGTTGATTTGAAATTCAACGGCCCAGATTAGATCTGAGTCTCACGCGTTTGGGTTAACGCGTTTGATCTGGACCGTTGGATCTAGATCCAACGGTCGAGATTGGATCTGAGATTTTTGGACGGGATCTCACCGTCGGGTGACGTGGCGTGATCTTGGACCGTGCGATGGAGATCCAACGGCTCACAGCGCTCGCGGATGACGATGGCGACGCGGCGGAGCAGGGCCACCGGAGACGAAAACGACGACGAGCCCGACGACGCTTCGGGGTCTCTCCGGCGGAGTGAGAGGTACCCACGGGTGCGCCTTGGCTTGGGGTCTCAGACCGGCTCACCATGGCGGAAGGCAGCGAACGGCGGCGAATGAAGCAACAACCGCGGCGGGGAGAGAGGGGACTCCGGCGAGCAATTGCGAGGTGACGGCGGCGGATAAGGCTCTGGGAGTTGGGGAAGACGATGCGCACGGGTCAGGCGATCCTCGAGCAACGATCCACGCCTTAAATACCGGCGCGGACGTCGAGATTCGCTCGGTTTCCGCGGTGGAGCGTCTGGCGGGCGGAGTCCGTTCGAACACGGTGAGATGATGTGGGACGCACGATGGCCGTCCCACGTGAAGCGCGATCGACGGCGAGATTGGCTTCGGCGCCGTGACTAAGCGGATTGATCCTGACCGTTGGATCTTGATCCAACGGTTCGGATCTGATCTGAGTTGGAGTTGGTTCGGTCGAGTCAGCTGGCTCGGGTCGGACTCGAGTCCGACTCGGGTTCCGACTCGGTCGGATGAACAGTACTCGACCCGATTGATTTTCCAGCGATTTAATATTTAAAATAATTTCCAGTAATTCATTTAATTCATTAAAAATAGCAAAATACTCAGAAAAATTCCAAAAAAATTCTGGAAAATATTTTAGGGTATTTGGGACTCAAATAAAATATTTCCAACAAAACTTTATTTGCAAAATTAAATTCTTTAATTATTTTAAAATGGAATAAATTCAAATAAATTCCAAATAAATCCAAATAAATCCTAGAAAATTCCAAAAATTCACTAAAGTGCCAAATCACACATAGATTTAAGAAAACAAAATTTTGGGGTGTTACAGGCACTCAGGCGGAAAAACGAGTCCTCCGAGCGAGAGACGCTAGGGACGTTCCGACTTAGGCCAGCGTTCCAACCGACTAAAGCGGAGGCTTCGCGAAGGAGGCAAGTCCGAACTAAGCCTTTTTTCGCAGCACCCCTCCTCCGCGAAGCAAGCGCTTTAAGTCACTTATCTCGTCCCGTGCTCTCTTCGGATGTAGTTGGCGCAACACCCACGCTCTCGGGGCACCCCCGCGGGTCCCGTAGCTACGGTCGAAAGATTGCCCAATCACACAATAAGCACGAGGCGGGCAAGCAAAAGACTTGAAGCGACCCAACAGGTCGGACTCGTTCGGAGTAGTCACGTTCATTACATAACTGCAAAAGTAAAAAACGAAGAAAACTAATCGTCTCCTTCCCCACGATGGAGGATGTCACGCGGCCAGATCCGGCTGGCGATCTCCTGAGCACAGGGGTCGACTTGGGCCACGAATGCCTCGACCTCCTCGTCAGTCCGATCGGTGGCAACACCGCTCCCGACCGCCTCAAGGTCGACACCGTCATAGTAAGAGACGGTGTTAACCAGGGCCGAGGAAGCGCCAAGCATCGCCGCCTCCCGCATCGACGCTTCGACGTGCCCCGGGACCCTCTCGAGTATGGTGGAGATGACACTGGGGCCCGGGGTAATCCCAAACAATCGGTCGCAGACGGCTTGGCTGGCCACCCGGAGGGTCGTCAGCTCGACCGTCGTATCGGCCGCGTCCCTCTCCGCAATCCCCTTGTCCAAAAGGGCCGAGTCTCGCGACTCGACCGCCGCATCCCGCTGCTCCGCCGCCCTCCTCCGCAACTCCAGCATGTCGCTAAGATCCTTCCGTAGCTCTACAAGGACAAAACAGCGTCAGAAGACACCCACTACAACAAACTGCCGAGAGGTGGGACCACCCACCGGTCACGGAGGCCTCCTTGGCGCGAAGCTCCTCCTCGACCTTGCCGCGCGCATCCCGGTCGGACGCGAGCTCCCCTCAAGCAAGATCGCGCTCGCCGCGCAGCTGGTCGGCCTCCCTCCGGACCAACTCGACCTCTTCTCGGAAGAGAACGGCCTCCGCCCGAGCGGACTCCTCCGCGCAAACTGCAGAAGCCTTGGCCCTCTCGGCCTCCGCCAGGGCCGACCTGGCCTTCTCCACCTCGTCGGTCAATGACTCCGCAAGTCGCTGAGCCTCTCGCAAGGCTTCGGCAACTTCCCCCAGCCGCTGACCAGCCGCGGCGGCCTTCTCTCGTTCGGCGACAGCCGCCCGCTGGGCGTCGCGCAGATCCCCCTCCGCGATGCTCCTCTGGCTGTGCAGACGCCGAAGGAAGCTCGACTTGCCCACCGCCCGGGATATCAGACGCTGCAAATGGATCGCCTGCCCGGTCAGTCTCCCCCTTTTTATACTATTATCCAAAAAAAACCCGCAAAGAGCGGACCCCCATCTATCTTACCGATCCGGCCGGGCGGGACTCCTCAACGATGAGCCTCATTACCCGGGACGAAGCGTCGACGGCGTGAAGAAGGTCGGTGCGGATCCTCCCCATCTCCTTCTCCACCTCCTTCTCGCACTGCTCCATGGTGTTCCAATCACGGCGTTCCGCCCCGTCGTCCAAGGCGAACACCGGCCCTCCGAACGGGTCATCGCTGCCAGTCAAGACGGGCCACGACGGCCAGCGGCGTGACACCTTGCCCTACCGGAGCTTCCATGGCGGACGGCTGCGGGTCCTCCGGCGCCGAACCGCCTGAGCAAGCGGTAGCCCGCCGGGCGGGCGGCAGATCTTCGCCAACTTCTACGGCCGGCGCAGGGGGAGGCGAGCCTGGCGGGATTTCCGCCACGGTGTCACAACCGGCAACAATCCTGGGCCCGCCGGGCGGCGTTACTTCGCCAGCTCCGCGCAGAGGCGCCGGCGGGACCCCCAGCCCCGACAATCGCCGCTGTGGGCCCCGCTGGCAGGAGCGGGAGTGCGCGACTCCTCGCCCCTGAGGTGGGACTTAGCACCCTTCCTACGCTGGAGTGCCCCCTGCACACGACAACCAGTCAGGAACCACAAAAAACAAACGTTGGGGAAGATTGGTCGGGGCACGCACGAGACGCTTACCGCGAAGATCGAACGAGCAGCGCCTGTCGCGCCCTCTTCACCGGACCCCTACGAGGGGGGTGAGGGACCTCCGTCTCCTCAGGACGAACCCCGCGCTCGCGGCGTCATCATCAGCATCGCGGTCACCGACCCCGTGGTCGGAACCCGCGTCGGAATCGCCCAAGTCGCCCCCAGCGCTCGGGCCCCCTGCTTCGGCGCCCGACTCTTAGTCGTAAATCGGCTCAGGTCTCATCGGAGACCTCTTCACCTCGCGCGGACCGATCCGCGGCCTTTCCTTCTTCCGAGCCTTCGCGGCCTGCTTCTCCACCCTCTTCGCCTGGAGGGCGGCGCTACTGGTCCGCGATGAGGCGCGCTGCGGCTCTCGCCTCCTTTTCTCCCGGGAGCATGGCCCGGGAGATCATGCCGCCGAGCCCCTGCAAAAGCGCACTCGGGTAAGGGGGCGGGGGAGCGAGAGAAGAAGGAACCAAAAAACCACCCGACGAACCAAGTTTTGCGGGTTCTGCGCCGAGAACGGCGCGGGCACCCCGCCCGCCGCCTCGGTATCACCCACGAGGGAGATCGCAGTCATGCGCGCAAGGACCTCCGACGCAGGGAGCTCCACCGAAGACGACCTCATGTGGTCGGACACTCCGGTGTATTCAAACATGGGGCGCAACCGATCCCTAAAGGGTTGGACGCGTCTCTCCATGAACGTACGGATGACCACCTCGCCTATCAGGCCTTGCCGCTTCAGATCCGCGAGCCGCTCGAGGACTATCTCCACCTTCCTCTTGTCCTTCGAGTCGGGACCCCAAGTCCAGCGAGGACTCTGCACCGGCGGGTTGCCACTGAAGGCCGGGGCGCTGTTACGGGGGTTCTGAACGTAGAACCACTCACTGTGCCACCACCGGTTCGACGATGGCAGCTTCACGTCGATGTAGAATGGCCTGCGGCCGACACGCAGTTGGATGGCCAGGGCGCCGAGGAGACCAGCGGCATCCGACGGCGGCCGCGCAAAGAAGAAGTGGCGCCAGAGCCCCCAGTGGGGCTCGATCCCTAGGAAGGCCTCGCACAACGTGATGAAGGTCGCGATGTGGAGGACCCCGTTCGGGTTCAGCTGGTGCACCTCCCCCCATAAAAGTGCAGCAGCCCGCGAACGAACGGATGGAGCGGGAGGCCAAATCCACGTTCGTAGAAAGCAGCCAGCGTGACGATCTCCCCGTCACGCGGTTCAGGGGCCACGGTCCCGGCCGGCGGCACCCGCCAGCCGGACTCGTCTCGCGGAGGGAGGAACCCCTTCCTCTCCAAGCCAATGAAGCGGCCGGCCACCGACGAATGCGGAACGAGCGACATCTCCAATGTAGGCAAGGAGGCGGGGAGCGGCGCAAGGAAGCGGGGAGCCCTTTTTCTTTCCCTTATGTTTCTTTTCCTCTTTTCATGGAAAGCACAAACAACTGCCCCTCTCCCCGCACCGCACTCACCTTCCTTATATAGGTGTTGAGCAGGAACCGACGCCTCTTCGCGCCCCACCGACGCCTCCTCACGCGAACTGACGCGGTCGTCGACCGTCCGCCTGCCGCCTCAGCCACTACTCGGTAACGTACCGCGGCCCGTTTAAATTCCCACTGAGCATTAACTGCCCCGACAGGACAGCCGCCTCGCGCCGCAAACTCCGCCGGGCACAATGGGCCAAAATGACCCGGAAAAAGGTACGAACGCCCATCGGGCCGCCTCGACTCGGGACGGTGGTCGCTTTCTCACCGAGGCCCGGCACCGTGCTGGGGTTACGAAGGCAAAATCCGGCCGACTGGAACTGGAGCCGCCCCAGCACGTAAAGCAGAGCGAGGGGCGGGCCAAGGTGAGCTCCCAGCGAGCCTCCAGTTGGGCCGGCGGACGGCCCAATCACCCTGACCCGCATCCGAGACCATACCTCATACTCTCCCGCGGAGCTCGTCGACGAGTAGCGGCCAGCCGCGCTCCGGGTCGGCGGACGGCCCGGGTAGTCCGTTACGGGATCGAGTAAGGAAAGGTTCTCATGGAACACCCCACAGTGGGTCGGACGCCCGCGCCGGGAGCCACGTCCGCTTGGGAACGGCCCCCCCCCCCTCTCGAGGGAGGCCGCCAAGGTTCCACTCGGATTGCCCGTTTGTAGCTCGCACGAGCACGGCGTTCGAACTGACACAGGTAAACGCGCGCTTGCTCACCCGACTCCAGATCCCGCGGCCGTGGTTGATTTGAGTTCGACTGGGTAAAACCCCCGACCGGCTCTCCGACCCGCTCGGGGCTCTGGCTACACCCACTGTGTGCGCCACAAGACCGGCTTTTGGGCGCGAATCGCCAGGCGCTCGACCCAACGTCGCCGACCTCCAGGCCAACAGCCACCTTCGACCGGGTAAAACCCCCGACCGGCTCTCCGACCCGCTCGGGGGCTCGGGGGCTACACCCATCGGGTGCGCTCGCGCGCACCCGAGCTTTTTGGGCGGGCGTAACTGCCAGGCAGTCGCCCCGACCTAACGTCGCCGACCTCCAGGCCGACGGCCACCTTCGACCGGCTAAAACCCCCGACAGGCTCTCCGACCCGCTCGGGGGCTCGGGGGCTACTGACGAGTACCCATACCATGGGTACCTCCATCAGCCCGAGGTCGCGAGCGGGCTGACTTCCTTCGAAGGCCCAACTCTACCAAAGGTTCGTGGGCTGAGGAGTTTTTGCCTGCCACCGTTCAGAGCCAGCCCCGGACGGTCGACCGACCCCGACCTTCCAAGGCGAAGCGCGTGGTCGGCCGATTCCGCTAACACGCGAAGGGGCCCACCGTTCAGTATACGAGACGTTCTCCGATCTCCGTACCGGAGTAGGCAGCTCCTTCCCGAGAATGTCAGAAGAACCTCCGAAGAGGTCAAGCCTCGCCCCGCCGCTCGACACGCCGCAGGGAGGCGCCTCTCCGAGGCCTAGCCAAGGTCAAGTACCATTAAAACAACCGATGCCGACAGCGACAGAGCAAGATGTCATCCTCGACACCAGCCAAAGACCGCTCACCGCGGGGCTACCAACCCGGCGTGGGGCGGGCAGAGGTCGGACGACGAGACAGAAAACCAGACTCCTAGGTGTACTGTACCCCTTCCTTTTTTCTCTCCAACTCCCACTTGTAACCCGCCGCCTCCGGATATATAAGGAGAGGCAGGGCCCCGGGGGGAGAGGAGCCCGATCAAGAAAGTAAAAAAAACTCACCGAGCGCAAAGGAGATCGAACGATCCCCTTGTCTCGTCTGTAACCTTCGGATCATTTCTTGAATTCCATACACCCCAACAGCACGAACTGGAGTAGGGACGTTCAGCCCAAACCAGTATAAACACCAGGCCTCTTGAGTCGACCATTCGGGGAGAGGGAGCGCGCGACCCCCTCCGACCATAAATTCGCATTGCCGGTGCACGAAACACCGACAAGGGGGCTTCTGAATAGAGGGAGTCTTTCAGTGGTGAAACCTTAGCGGACATGACTACATGTATGAATTAATATAGGAGCCTTGTCATAATTTTCTCTGTCACTCACCAAAGGAAGTGTGTTGACATAAGGGGAAATATTATGTCTTGTGGGTAAAGTTGTACAACCTCTGCAGAGTGTCAAACTAATCGATTAGCCGCGCCCGCGGTTATGGGCATGCCGAGCAAGCCATTCTCAGATTAGACTTTAGTAAATTAAAATTTGATTTCCAGAAAATGATGATTGGATGGAGGGAGTCCATCATGGGTATAACTTAGCCAATTCCAGGAGTGATTCCTGAGTTAAAATGTTTAGGTTTGATTTTTTTTTTGGAATAAAGTATGCCTTTCAAAAATTATTGAAAATGTTATTAAACTGTTGCTTTACGCTTAAATAAACTATATAGCCATCCTTTGATTGCCCGTACATTTATATTGCATTTTTCGGTGTGGTTTGCTGAGTACGTATGTACTCACCCTTGCTTAATTTACCAGTTCAGAGGAAGAATACTACGATGGTGAGGACCTGTTGGACTAAGCCGCGTCCCCAGTCGATTGCCTGTGGCAAATAAATTGGGCTCTATTTATTATTCTCCGCTGCTTTTATTTAGTTCATTTATTTGACTGTTGGCCTGTGCGCCACTTCCGTTGTAACTTTGAATATTTATTATTAATAAAGAACGCTTGTTATGCTATAGTTTCATTTCTACTGTGTGTACTAGCATTTCCTGGACTAGTACAGAATACACAGAGGATTTCAGAGGTGTTATTCCGGGGTCCGACAGAATCTAAGCAAAAAAGCTTAAGGTATACGATGATATTTTCGTGAGATAATTTTCTAAATTACAAAACGAAAAATAAGTATGATAATAGCTATGAATAAATAATTTTGTTGTATTAATCCGACGCTCTGATACCAATATGATATAGAGTTTGCCTGATCTTCACAATGTAGGATTTGGATACTCACTGACTTGCATGTTGTCTTGATGAACACTAGTTAATCTGTCAAAATCAGGGCCAGCCCTGGGATGAGGCGAGTGGGGCGGCCGCCCTGGGCCCCTAAATTACCGGGGCCCCTCCGTGACTTCGTCCTAATGTGAATACTATGTACCTACACGAGAGCCGAGAGAAATCGCTGTTGGTAATTAGTCCAAGAACTAGATACTAGCGACAAGTTTTCTTTCCTTGTCTGAAAACACTCCGGCCGGACACGCTTCGGCTGAAACGTTCGTGTACAACTTTTGGCTGAAACTAACTAGCAAAAGCTTCAAACTTGAACGCAGTTTTTAGAGAAAAAACAACAATCGAACTAAAACTACATAACAGACTTGTTTTTGCGACGTGGAAATGCTCACGTTTTTTCTGATTTCATTGCAATATATATACTCAATTACAAGAGTTGGGCTGCTTCACATCAAAGCAAAAATTGAAACAAAACTAGACTGGACTTCTATTTTTCATCACGGATATTGTAGTACATCCGAGACAGAGACCGAGCACAACACGTAGTGTCTATCTAAAAACTGAAAACCGTGCAGCAACTGTGGAATTGTTGCTTGTCGGATTTTATTTATTATGCCGGTAACTATGGCATCAGCTGAAAGAAGCTTTTCAAAATTGAAATTATTGAAAATCTAATTAAGGACTACAATGTCTCAAGAAAGGTTAAATGGTTTTGGCAACTTTATGTATTGAGAAGAAATTATTAGATGACATTAATGTTGAGGCCATAATTAATGATTTTGCATCTAGAAAAGTTAGAAGATATTTCCTAAGATGATCTCTACAAAATGTTTGAGGTAAATAATCTCACTTTTGTACTTCCATTTATTTATTGGTAACAATTTCTATAATACACTGAATATTGTCTTTTCAGTTGATACATGGTAATATAAAAATATTTTGATATTTATGTTATGAGGGGCTTCCATTTATAATTTCGCCTTAGGTCCCTAAAAACTCATGACCGGCTCTGGTCAAAATCACATGTGTTGAACTTCACGGACACCAAGTAAAGTATATCGATCTCTTAATTTCCAATGAAAAGACATAACAAGCTTTGAAAAAAGTCGCTCAATTTTTCCTCTTCATACAAATACAATAAGGAAGAATAAGAGAATAACGTTTAATAGATACAAAATAGCCATCTTATTAACCTAACGCCTCTTTTTATTACAGAATTGATGTAAATATATAAAGAGAAAAATGACGTACCGCACCGAACCAAAATCCAGCTTTCGGTACTACGCCGGATCATGTTTCTGTAACTATTCTGGATACTATTGGACTATTCATTTACTGTTGACTGTCGGCTATTCGGTACTGTTACTGCTACGAGGAAGCCCTGCAGGCTGCAGCGCTTCTTGGTGTGTACTGTCGCAACTGCACTGGGCGCTTACTTCGGCGTGTACTGTGCCAATTTGCTGGACCTTGGTACGCTAATCATGAGCTTCAGCAAAGCTATCTTAATTTGAGAGCGACTCAATTAACTACACTAATCAATTCTCCTAGAAAAATCCTCGCCGAGCAATTAATCCTGTAGAGTTTAGAGTAAATAATTGGAGGATAGATGGGCTCACAAACCTCTCAAGTAATTGTGGGATGTGAATGCTGCACTCTTCAGCGACATGTAAGTATATTTTGGAAGCTAATGCGGTTGCGAACCCTCACCAGTTAGCGGGTAACCGACTTGACTAAGAACTGGTGTAAGTTCGAGTTTGACTTGGTTTTGGTGATTAGTGTTTAATGATAAATCTAATTATGATGAGACTAACTCTTTTATTGAGTTTTATTTTTATTAGTCTCATTTGGATGAAAGGATGAAAATCAAAGGTATGCACTTAAATTCATATTATCGTATCTTGTTGCATTTCTTGGATAAGATCAATTCATGATTATATTGTTATATCCCAATATGAGACTAACGTGTTTATGTTTATTGAGTATATTTTTTTTAGTATTATCAAAAGGAAAAATATAAATCTAAAAGGTATGTATCCAATGCAACTTTATTACCTCTAGATACATTTCTTGTTTTCAAGATAAAAGGTGAATTCCACCATTGTTTCAACCTTAAGATGTGCATTATATATATATATATATATATATATATATATATATATATATATATATATATATATATATATATATATAAATGCACACATCTAGGGGGAGTTCATGCTTTACTTTGAAGTTTCAATAGTATTGATCTAATTCATTTTGCCATATAAATTAAGCATCTTTACTTTGAAACAAATCCTTGAGTATATAAAAACTTGTGTAGTTGTAGTATACTCATGGAAGAATAGGATAAACACTAAAGCAATCTTAAATTGAATATGTACATATTAATTCAAAGATCAATTATTTATATGTGCACATTTGTTGGAGTTTATTCTATGTTTGATTGCTTAAAAAGTATTGATCTGTTTACACCACTCCATATAATTTGTATCATTACATGGAAAGCCATCAACTTGAGTATATGAAGCTTGTGTAGTTAATTTATACTCATAACAATTTAAATTTGATTTAAATTGTGTTCGGTTGTTATTTAATCATCAAAGAACCAATCATGTGTTGATGGTACACTTTGTTGATGAAGGACAAATGAAAGTTCTTGAGTATATGAGTCATTAGTTGCACTAGTATACTCAATGCAACAATTATTATCAATCAATTGTCTTTGGGTTGTGATCAATCATCAAAGGAATAGATCGAAGGATCTTAGGGGCATCCATTATGTGTTAATGGAGTGCATTGATGATTGGGGCAACCGTGTTTGTTGGAATAACATCTTCCATAAGTTGTGAAGTAGGTTGAGTCCAACGGTGATGAAGATTTGGATGGTATCATGCGTCGATAGCCATCAAGTTGGGAATCGGGACAAAGGACATCATCATGTGTTGATGAGCGTCAAGATGAAATCCTAAAGAAAAGAGCGACGGAGTTCATCATGTGTTGAGGAAAAAGAAATTGACCCGACTTAGAGAAGAGAATGTGGATCATCATAAAAGCTCTAAGTGGATTTGCTCAATGCAAATGTATAACTAGCTAGGGCTGAAAATGTGTTTCTAGTCTTTTACCAATCTCAGTGCTTGGTTGGGAAACAAGGTTGCTAGTTAGGTTGCCGTACTATTAAGAGGGGTAAAGTCTTATAGCTTGAGTTTCATCATGTGTTGATGAACTCAACCCCGTTTGTTCTAACTCAACTCTTAATTGGTTTTTTTTGCATGAGCTTCCCTTATTTGGTTTACAAATACCGGGCTTGAAGGGTGGTACTACCGAAGGTGCGGTAGTACCGGTGCCTAGTAGCCAGTAGTTATTTTCCAGAGAGGGACTCAAGCATGTGTTGCCCTGAGAGTTGGAGGCTGATATTGTTGCTCGAGCGGTACTACCGGACCCTAGAGGGTGGTAGTACCGAATTATCTGTGCAACGGCTAGTTTTTCGATCGTTGGGGTCGAGGCCGACACTACTAGGCCCTAGAGGGTGGTAGTGCCGGATTTACTAAGTTCTACCCGAATTGCCCCCAAACGGCTGGTTTTGTTGTGTTTATTGAGCACTTTGGAGGGGTTGTGCATGTGTTGCACTCTCCAATTTGGTTCTTGAAAGTACATCTAGGCCCCTAAGTGTGTTTTGGATGATTAATAACAAATGATTAAGGGATTAATGTGTTCAATGAGTTAATGAACAGGTGGAAGTCCCAAAGCCAGTTCTTCTACGGATGTTGGCAACTCCAAAAAATCGAGAAGAAAAGAAAAAGGGTATTGTTTCAATTTTAACTTGTATTTTGTTGAGTCAATAGATATGTCGTACTATTAAGAGGGATGCAACGTAGATGGTTGAAGACATGACTCTATGCTCAGATGAATATTAGCTAGAAATGTTGAGAGACACGAGTCACAGCACATTCACTGGGATTGGTTTTGGATTTTCACTCTGGATCAGATGTTCCGATCATGTGATCGGACGTTCCGATCATTCGGAAATTCTGGTGCTCAGCGGTCTAAGTCTTCGATGCCTCTTTGTGCAAATCGGAAGTTTCGATATTTGGGATCGGATAATCTGATTAAGCTTAGGACTGAAAAGTGCCTCTCTGGACAAATCGGAAGTTCCGACATTTGGGATCGGATATTCCGATTAGTCTTCAAATTGAAAAGGTGCTTCTCTGGACGAATCGTATATTCCGATATTTTGAATCAGATATTACGAATAGGCTTAGGTTTGAAATAGTGCTTCTTTGGACAGATCGGATGTTCCGATAGTGATATTGAATAGTCCGATATGTGTGAATTTCAAACTTACTCTGAGTTAAGGTTTGAAGTTTTCTGGAAGTTTAGCCAAATCGGATGTTCCAATTAGCTGATCGAATATTCCAATATGTGGCTGGTGGGAGGCATAATGGCTAGTTTTTGGCTCCTCCTATAAATAGCCTCCACTCTCCTCTTTGTTGGGGCTGGCCTTTGGAACTGCTCAGTCACATCCTCAAGCCTTTTCTCTCTTCCTTCTGTTTGATCTTTGTGATCCATTTCTTGAGAGAAGTGTGGGAAGTGAGATTGAGTGCTAAGAGCAATTGATTGAGACATTCATCTTGAGCACTAGAGTTCATCTCCAAGATCGTGTTTGCATTGCATTTATTACTCTTGGAGTTTGAGGAATCCTAGATGGCTAGGAGTTGCTCATGAGCACCCGAAGATTGTGGTGTACCGTGAGAGAGTTTGTGAAGGTCTGATTTCACCTCCGCAAGGGAAGAAATCAAGAAGTGAAGCCAAGTCTCAAGTGTGACCGAGATTGGCAAGGAAAAGGGTTGAAAAAGACCCGGCTCAAGTGTGACCGAGCTTCCTCAACGGAGACATAGGATCCCCTCAAGGATCCGAACTTCGGGAATAAACTAACTGTGTCTCCCATTTGGCCATTTCTATTTCGTTGTGCATTTCGCTTTATTTATACATCTAACCTTGAATCGAACTCCTTATATGTGGCCCACCTTGATTGCTAGCTTTGTATAAGTTGTTGGTTTCTACTTGTGCTAGCCTTGCGTAGGAATAGATTCGCGTTTAGCCGTAATTCGAATTGATACTTTCTTTGTCCTGATTGAATCAGACATTCCGATTCATTATCGGAAGATTCGATTGAGGATCGGAAGTTCTGACCCTTGCATCGGACGTTCCGATTTGTTTTCTGTTGCTATTAATTTAAATTAGTTTTAAATACCTATCCACCCCTCTCTAGGTTGTTAGCTCATCTTTCAATTGGTATCAGAGCCTAAACTTCTCGAAGGCTTAACCGCTTGAAGGAAACAAGATGGCAACCATGGGGTTGAAGGTAGTCTTTTCGGAAAATCCAGAGAGCCCAGAGGTCGGAGTCGGCACTTCTAGAAAAAAGAAAGAAGGTGGAACGTTGACATCGAACCAAGGAGTAGAAATTCCTTTTAACTATGATAGAATGAATTCATCTTCCTCACATTCCTACATTACAGTGCCATCCGGGCGTGCACCATTCTTTGATGGTACACACTACTTCGCTTGGAGGCACAAAATGAAAATACATCTAATGTCTCTTCATCCAAGTGTTTGGAAGATTGTGTGCACTAGTTTAGACTTGCCGGGAGAAGAACTGGAACTCACCCCGGAGCAAGAACAAAACATTCATCGCAACACGCAAGCCGATAGTGTCTTGCTTGGTGCCTTGAGTCCCGAGGAATTCAACAAGGTTGATGTAACACCCCGGCATTTAATATGCCCGAATGCTACCAAACATAAGCTAAACAACATCTAAATACCACATTTAAACATAAATTCCAGCAAAGGTACATATGCTAAAAACCGATATTTCGGCAGCATCTCCTTTGTTTTTCCATGAATTAACACCATATCAATATCATGGCAAGATATATAAATATCATAGCACACAACATCTAAAACAACAACATAAATGGACATAACATCAAGTTACGCCAATAATACCACGCTTAACCACTTCATAAACTATAACGAAGCAAATAAGGATTCACAAGCATGCTAGATTAAACCATACATTAAGTTTAAGGCACAACTCTTAATATCATGTCTCCAAGTGATTAATTATGGACTATGATGGTGGAGCTACGTGTAGAAGTGTAGCTAGACCCCTTTTTCCCGCATGCTAATCTCAAAGTACCTGAAAACAACATAAAACACAAGCGTATGTTCGAAAACTCAGCAAGCATATTGTAATGAACAACAAGATCATTTACAAGACAATAATACCTTACATCACATATAACATCTCATACTTGAGCACATAACAACATCATCATCATTAAATATGTATTGCAATGCAATGCAATGCAATGTTATGCTCATATCTCCATGGAAACTCATACCGGTATGGTTGAGTACACACCCGTCGGTGTGCACCCTCTCCCCCCTTCCATCCCGAAGATGGAGGGTGCCTACTCCTCGCTTCCATTCACCACGTGAATGGAATCACGATGTAGGTCTTACTCAATGGCGTTCCGGACTAGTCATAACTTTCTCACCGGCCTTTCCCGGATTAGTTAATGACTTTCTCACCGCCCTCGCCCCATCTCATGTCATGCATGCAACTATGCCAATTATCATATTTCACATGTACATAAACATATGGCATCTCATCATGACAAATATTACACATGGCATCGAATCATGATAAGTATAGACACATAGCATCATATCATGATAATCATACTCAATATATCATTGGAAAACAGCAAGCAAGGCAAGTGATCATAGCAAGTATTCAATCTTTCATCCAATATCAACAAGGAACCTACAATCCGCTATACATTACAACACACTTGCCTCAACCGCGGGCGACGGATTTGTGGGAAGTCGAGGGCACTCCCGGTGTCACACCACCTGCACATAGGCATCACACACTCACAATCATGCCCACAAAACAGTACACAAATCCCCATCTAACCCGACATTGCCCACTACTTGCAAACCTAAAAACAGAGGTTCTGTCCCGGCGGGACAGCAGCCTTGCAAAGGCCATAACTTGAGTTCTGGGACTCCAAATCGATTAAACGAGTACACCATCGCGAAGCTTAGGAAATTTCCTACCTTTTTCTAGTTATACGGAAAGACTGATTCGGACTCTAAAATTGTTTAATCTACAGATTACTACGATCTGTTCCAATCGCGTCACAGATTTTAACACGCTCGGTAAAACAGCCATAACTTTCAAACGGCTGATCGGATTTTAACGTGCTTTATGTCCACGGAAAGATAATTAAATTATCGACAACTTCTTTTAAGTCCGTACGGACAGATTCGGATTCTAAATCGACGAAAACTCGAACCCTAGCCCGACTGCTCAATCTGCCCGAAAACAGAAACGTGGCAACGTCTAGATCTAACCCAAAGAACTCCAACCCAGCACCACCAATTGATCTAAAAACTTCATAAACACCCTAAGAACAGTACCTAGATCAAACCCAAGGATCCCCATGATCATACCTTTGCCCAACGAACGAATCTCCAATAGATCTCCTCGCGGATCGCTCCTCGCTCCACGCTCCTCGCTCCTCGCTCCAACGGATGGATCCACAAGGTGCAGAGGTGTGGAGACCACCCTAGGGCAGCAAGGGGGTGGAGGAGAGGTGGTGGAGAGGTGGGGAGCAATGGGGCAAAGGGAGGGGGAGGCGCACGGCCAAGGGAGAAGGGAGGCGGCTAGGAAAAGGGCAAGTGGGGGGAAGGGCGCACAAGGGGCAGGGGTGAACGTCCAAGGGCTGGTGGGGAGCCCTTTTACCAGCCCCCACACCCAATCCTAGTCCGTTACGGAGACCTACTCCATCCCACCAAAGCCCACTTAAGGCCCAAACTCCCCCGGGAAGGCCCAAAACCCCGAAAACGGCCCAGAAACGTTATTAACCTCCATACCTTATGGTTTTAACCTGCCATACCATATTTCATAAAGTTTTTGACCTTAACATGCACCATTTAAAAGGTTACGACACTCCATGGTGACACATCACTTCAAACGGCCCAAAAACGCGAGTAAACCTCAAGCCGAAAGGTTTTATTCTCTAATTTCACATTCTATAATGTCACACCATACCGTAGTGTCACATTCTCCCCCCCTTCGACAGGATTCGACCTCGAATCCGAAGGACGCCAAAATCAATGACAAAATCCCCAAGGGACAAACGGCTTCTCTGCAGCACAAAACATTCACACAACGACTAAAACCGGAACAAACAACAAACGAGTTCCCAAAACCAACACATAGAGAAAAAGTGTTGATCTAGCTCAACTAAGGGCAACCCTCACAAATCGACCTTCACTTCAATTCCCAACAGCATCTGCGTTTCAACCACAAAGGGCTCCATCAACCCAAAACGCTCGAATCCTCACGGCAAACACTTCATACTTCTATCACAACCAACCTGACTACCATACTCCATTAAACTCAACATGACATAATCAAAGGAAGTCACAATTCCTTTAACGACCTTTCTACATTCGAAAATTTCCATCGAGGAAAACTCATTAAGGCACACTTGCCCTTCCGATACACCATCATACTAACATTTTATTCCATCCTTTCCTGCACAAGACTCAAATCCAAGAACAACTAGTGACGACAAATGCTCACGGTAGGACAAATATCACCGAACTACCGTCAACTTCACTTCCACCCATCGCTACACTTAATAATGGTTAGACCCATACATCATCAACCTCCATCACAAACCACCCTTATACCACTAGGGTTCAACACCTAGCCCCAAGCTAGGATCGAAAAACCTTACCAAACCACAATTGGTTCCTTTCTTAAGAGGGTCTCGCCCTCACACAAAAACACTTAGGTATCATCTCCAAGTGTACACACGACAACTCAAACCCAAAGCGTTAACAACCATTTTGGAAAGAATTCGGCAACATCCAAGCCAAATCACAAAGGAAGCATAAATCCTTCATTCTTTCTTTTCATACTAGAAAGAAATGGACATCTCGATTCTTGACATGCATGCACACTTTTCAAGAGCACTCGGATTAGTCATATATCCTTATATGACTTTCTCACCGACCTGGCTCGTCGACTCCTTTATGATTAATTATGCATAAACAATGTCTCGCTTTTCCTTTTTCACCCTTCATTCATCATGTAACAACGGCACCGAATAGTCATTCACCAAATGACTTCTTCCTGTGATCAAATGATGGAAACACAATTAACATCGAAGGTTGCGGAAATTCATATAGACTATGACGGCAAAGATAGTTGACAAGAAACACCACGTCGTAAAAGACCCCACATCAGTTGAAAACTGAACTTGCACAACATTGCATTTCATCCAAATTCAACATTTTGGAAAAGAACATCAAAATTTCAAGTCGAGCATCTGCTCCCAAAACCATCACGAACTTCCTCAAGGAGAGGGAAACTCATTCCCAAAAGGGAACACCTCACTAACAAAATCACTTTGTAAAACTTTCATAAAGTCCACCTTTTGAAGCACTCGCAACATCACACACATTTTCAAAACAACTCCAACTCTAGCCAAAAAGAGTTACACATTAAGGGCTCAACTCAAAAGTTTCCAACACAACCCTTTAAGACCATCCGCTTCCTTTTAAAATTAATTCCAAAGATAATCCAAAGGCGAACGCGAAGGGCGCGATCGACTCAAAACTTTTGGATGTAAATCCAAACTCACAACACGAACTAAACAAATTCGCCAAAACCAAAGGTCGACACCAAACATTACGAGTTTTGGGGAAACTCAAACACAAAGATAAGGAACACCTTGACCGAAAACCCTTCAACCAAAATGGCAAACAACCAAACCAGTCCAAAAGCTTTTAAACACAAGCTCAGCGTAAAAAAAACCATCTCTAGAACTCCACTACGCTTTCCATTAAAAGACTTTAATAATCACTTTTTACTCCCTGAGGAGCCCCAACTCAATTCAACCAAAAGCTTCACAACAAATTCTTCCTCTAATTACCATTCCCAAAACTTTTAATAAGGGTTTATGATGCTTATCAAGAAGGCACCCAACCAAGACTATAATGATATGATCCCCACGGATCACCGAATCATAATACTTCTTATTCTAAATTTGAAACATAGTACTTCAACAAATCTTTCAGCAAGATCAACATATAAATTTCATACCTCCTATCAATTCACGTCTCGATAACCGAACCTTATTCAGTTAAACAACGACTTCAACATGTAAATATTATCTCTACAAGACAAAGTTCATAGCTAGGATTCCAAGGCATACATTCATTAAGGATAAAACTCTACATCAGGTTAATTATCCATGGTTCACTCCATCACCACAAAGTTACAACACCCTCCATTTAGTCAATGGTTTCCAACAAGTATTCTACACAACTACCACCACTACTAAGTCATCAATAAAAACAAATGGGCATAATCATCAACCGATCAACATTACTTTTAGCTACCCTATACATAGGTGATAACAAAATTACAACATACTCCAACTATTTAAAATAGATTGAAAACTAGCATTGAAGGGTCACAACTGCATACTTCCAAATATACTAATAGTTTGCAACAACATAAATAACCACTCCAATCAACTTCCAAATTAAAGTCACTAGTCTCTACTAATCCGTTAGATTAGCACATCTTTAAACACCAAGCAAAGCTTCTTAACAATATCAGCAGTTTACATCATCTTAATGTTTTAACTATGCATCAAGGTTTAAACTTTTAACATTAACGAGGATCATAAGCACTTTTAAAGCAAGGCAACAGATTCTAAGCATGAACATTAACACTTTCAATCATTCTCGCTAAGAGTGAACTACAACACTAGTAGTCTATTTATTCTCAAACTTAGAGATTTTACTCACATTGAATTGATTCAACTCAAAATTTAACTTAGCAACACATCAATCCATAAACCACATTGTTACCTACTACATAACATGCTAAACATCAATTCTTACTAGGGACAAACGATTTCAGTCAAAAGACTACTTACTTTGTTTACAGCATTTTAGTTTTAAAACTCATCCCAAATTCATAAGGAAACTTGACTCTCAAAATTGCAATGAGACAAACCCAAACTTGGTTATGCAAAGGAATTCTCCAAAACACTTTTCAATCTCAAAGACTTCCATAGAGGAAACTGGTTGGAAGACAACTTTTCTCAAAAGGGAACCAAGTGCTCCATTAACCTTTTCAAATAAAACCTTAACACCAAACCCCTAACTTTCACGACTCAAGAGGGGCTTTCAAAGATGATTTCTCAAACCAGTAAAATGATGAAATCAAACACCACTTACTACTACAAAGCCACAGAACTTCAGCCCTGACAGCCAGGTCTGGCACAACTCCGAACAAAACTCCTTTAGCCTTGGAGACAAACAACCACAGGAATAAATCGAATGCTTGTTCTTCATAAAGCAATTAACAGGCATCAAAAACTGGAAAGGCGCCCAAAAGAAGCACAACACTAGACTCCTCTTCTTCGTCTTCACCCAAGGAAGACAAAACCACACACCGCATACGGAACGATCCGCGAAAGCCCATCACCTTTTCATTTGGTTCAAAACAGCTAAAGCCAAGAAAAGCAACAAACACCGACCGTCAGAACGACAAAGAACATCCGAAGGAAACCACCATTAACTCTTCCTTTTCGTCTCCAATCAACTACCCGATTTACGGCGTAAAGGGTAAGCGCTTTTCTCCTACAGGGGTTATCAGCTTCTTCGGTGATGGCGCTAACCGCCACACCGTCAAACCTCACCCTAACTATAAACAACAAGAGGTGACCGAAACCCTTCGGTACCACAACCCCACTCTTATCACCACAACATATATCATTGACATAGCAACATGCATTGTCAAAAGAAGCATTCAACATCAAAGCTTAAATACAACATTTAAGCCGTAAAGAAACGATACCCATACCCTTTCCTACTGTGCATCCAATTGTGTGTCAGATTTTAGATTAGTTATACCATTTTTTGCAAGTTTTAATGTTGCTATCCTATGACAAAGTTTTAGTTGAAACCTAAGCCATGTTTCTAAGTTATTCCACATCATATTTTAGTTGTACCCTATGGCATGACACTAAAAATACGCATTCCAAGGACCTACAGCCCGCTCTGATACCAACTGTAACACCCCGGCATTTAATATGCCCGAATGCTACCAAACATAAGCTAAACAACATCTAAATACCACATTTAAACATAAATTCCAGCAAAGGTACATATGCTAAAAACCGATATTTCGGCAGCATCTCCTTTGTTTTTCCATGAATTAACACCATATCAATATCATGGCAAGATATATAAATATCATAGCACACGACATCTAAAACAACAACATAAATAGACATAACATCAAGTTACGCCAATAATACCACGCTTAACCACTTCATAAACTATAACGAAGCAAATAAGGATTCACAAGCATGCTAGATTAAACCATACATTAAGTTTAAGGCACAACTCTTAATATCATGTCTCCAAGTGATTAATTATGGACTATGATGGTGGAGCTACGTGTAGAAGTGTAGCTAGACCCCTTTTTCCCACATGCCGATCTCAAAGTACCTAAAAACAACATAAAACACAAGCGTGAGTTCGAAAACTCAGCAAGCATATTGTAATGGACAACAAGATCATTTACAAGACAATAATACCTTACATCACATATAACATCTCATACTTGAGCACATATCAACATCATCATCATTAAATATGTATTGCAATGCAATGCAATGCAATGTTATGCTCATATCTCCATGGAAACTCATACCGGTATGGTTGAGTACACACCCGTCGGTGTGCACCCTCTCCCCCCTTCCATCCCGAAGATGGAGGGTGCCTACTCCTCGCTTCCATTCACCACGTGAATGGAATCACGATGTAGGTCTTACTCAATGGCGTTCGGACTAGTCATAACTTTCTCACCGGCCTTTCCGGATTAGTTAATGACTTTCTCACCGCCCTCGCCCCATCTCATGTCATGCATGCAACTATGCCAATTATCATATTTCACATGTACATAAACATATGGCATCTCATCATGACAAATATTACACATGGCATCGAATCATGATAAGTATAGACACATAGCATCATATCATGATAATCATACTCAATATATCATTGGAAAACAGCAAGCAAGGCAAGTGATCATAGCAAGTATTCAATCTTTCATCCAATATCAACAAGGAACCTACAATCCGCTATACATTACAACACACTTGCCTCAACCGCGGGCGACGGATTTGTGGGAAGTCGAGGGCACTCCCGGTGTCACACCACCTGCACATAGGCATCACACACTCACAATCATGCCCACAAAACAGTACACAAATCCCCATCTAACCCGACATTGCCCACTACTTGCAAACCTAAAAACAGAGGTTCTGTCCCGGCTTTACAGCAGCCTTGCAAAGGCCATAACTTGAGTTCTGGGACTCCAAATCGATTAAACGAGTACACCATCGCGAAGCTTAGGAAATTTCCTACCTTTTTCTAGTTATACGGAAAGACTGATTCGGACTCTAAAATTGTTTAATCTACAGATTACTACGATCTGTTCCAATCGCGTCACAGATTTTAACACGCTCGGTAAAACGGCCATAACTTTCAAACGGCTGATCGGATTTTAACGTGCTTTATGTCCACGGAAAGATAATTAAATTATCGACAACTTCTTTTAAGTCCGTACGGACAGATTCGGATTCTAAATCGACGAAAACTCGAACCCTAGTCCGACTGCTCAATCTGCCCGAAAACAGAAACGTGGCAACGTCTAGATCTAACCCAAAGAACTCCAACCCAGCACCACCAATTGATCTAAAAACTTCATAAACACCCTAAGAACAGTACCTAGATCAAACCCAAGGATCCCCATGATCATACCTTTGCCCAACGAACGAATCTCCAATAGATCTCTCGCGGATCGCTTCCTCGCTTCCACGCTCCTCGCTCCTCGCTCCAACGGATGGATCCACAAGGTGCAGAGGTGTGGAGACCACCCTAGGGCAGCAAGGGGGTGGAGGAGAGGTGGTGGAGAGGTGGGGAGCAATGGGGCAAAGGGAGGGGGAGGCGCATGGCCAAGGGAGGAGGGAGGCGGCTAGGAAAAGGGCAAGTGGGGGGAAGGGCGCACAAGGGGCAGGGGTGAACGTCCAAGGGCTGGTGGGGAGCCCTTTTACCAGCCCCCACACCCAATCCTAGTCCGTTACGGAGACCTACTCCATCCCACCAAAGCCCACTTAAGGCCCAAACTCCCCCGGGAAGGCCCAAAACCCCGGAAACGGCCCGAAAACGTTATTAACCTCCATACCTTATGGTTTTAACCTGCCATACCATATTTCATAAAGTTTTTGACCTTAACATGCACCATTTAAAAGGTTACGACACTCCGTGGTGACACATCACTTCAAACGGCCCAAAAACGCGAGTAAACCTCAAGCCGAAAGGTTTTATTCTCTAATTTTACATTCTATAATGTCACACCATACCGTAGTGTCACAGTTGATGGACTTGAGGAAGCAAAGGAGATATGGGACACTATCCAAGTAGCACATAAAGGAACATCAAGTGTGAGGGAGTCAAAGATTGAGCTACTTGAAGGAAAGTTGGGGAGGTTTGTTATGAATAATGATGAAACTCCTCAACAAATGTACGATCGCTTGATGATCGTAGTCAACAAGATCCGAGGCTTGGGAAGCAAGGAGATGTCAGATCACGTGGTGGTAAAAAGGATGTTGAGAGCGTTTGCTCCAAGAAACTCCACTCTTGTGACTCTCATCCGGGAGCGGAAGGACTTCAAGAGGCTCACACCAAATGATGTGCTAGGAAGAATTCTAGCACATGAGCTTATGGAAGAAGAAGCCCAAGAAGTTAAGAATCTTGCAAGACAAAGCTCAAATGTCAAGCCTAAGAAAATTGCTTTAAAGACAAGCAAAAGGGAAGACTCAAGCACAAGTGAATATGATAGCGAAGAAGAAGAAGAAATTGCTTTGTTTGTGAGAAAGTTCAAATGGTTCCTCAAGAATGATAACTTTAGCAAATACAAGAGGAACAACAATGACAAGTCAAGAAGAAGAAGAAATTCCAAGAGAGCTTGCTATGAGTGCGGTGAAGTAGGACACTTCATTGCCGATTGCCCTAAAAAGAGGAGAAACTCAAATGAACACAAGAAGAGCGAACCACACAAGAAGAACAAGACCTATAAGAAGTACTCAGGACACGCTCACATTGGCGAGGAGTGGGACTCAAATGACTCTGACTCTGACTCCGACTCCAACTCCGACGATGAAGGAGTTGCCACCATCGCCACAGAAGCCGCTCCACCAACAAAGTCACTCTTTAGTGATTTGAGCGACAACGACGACACACCCATTTGCCTAATGGCGAATGAGCGCAAGGTAATGCCCAAATCAAAGCCTATCTATAGTGATAGTGATAGTGATATAGAAAGTAGTGAGGATGATATAGATGACGATGACGATGCTTTACTTTGTGGCTTGAACAAATCCACCATATCAAAGATAACTAAGCTAGTGGAGAAAATAAAAGACTAAGAGGATACTCTTGAGAAGCAAGAAGAGTTGCTCATCCTTGAAAAGGAGAGAAACCTTGCTCTCGAGAATCTCCTTGCTAAAGAAAAGGAGAATGTTGAGTTATTAATCAAAAAATCTTGATTTGGCTAACAACTCAATTGCTAAGCTAAAGAGCTCAAATAAGTCACTTCAAGAAAATATCTCAAGATTAGATGCTAATCATAAAGCTCTTGAAGTGCAATTTGATTCTCTTAGGGACAATGTTTTTCCTCTTCTAATGATGGTATCATGGCCACTATTCCTTCCACTAGTAATGGATGCTCTAGTTGTTATAATCTTGATGTTAATGCTTATGCTACTAACTCTCAACTTGTGCAAGTATTAAGGAGTGAAAACAAGAGACTAAATGTCTTGGTAAGATATGGTTGCATTAAGACTTATCAATCCAAAGATGCCCTATATAAGACCATCAGCAGCCAAGGAAACAAGAACAAGTAAGGGCTAGGATTTGATAAGCATGAAGGAAAAAAGAATGACCGTGTGGCAGGGTTCACCTTTTCTTTTTTAAGAAAATCGAACGATTTTCGTTTTTAGATTATCGGAAAAAATCGCTCAAAATTCGGTAGAAAATTGCTAGATATCGCATGGTTTTAAAATTAAAAAATTTGAAGAAAAAATTTCGATTCTCCCGATTTCACCGATTTTCACCGATTTTCTCCAGATTTTCACTATTCAGTTGAATGTTTCTCGAAGCCGATTTTTTGAGCGATTTTCTCTCCGATTTTCTCTCATTTTTGACCGATTTTCTCCCGATTTTTACCAATTTTCTTCCGATTTTTACCGGCCAATTGATTGTTTCTCAAAGCCGATTCCTTGAGCGATTCTCTCGATTTGCACTGATTTTCTCTCGATTTTCACCGATTATCGTGATATTTACGGCCCATAATTTTTTGAATTTTTGAATTTTTTTTAATTTAACCGATTTATCGACCAGTTTTAAAAGTCTTACCCCTCCGATATGACCGAAAATCACGATTTTCGCGTGATTTTATGTGATTTTGCGAACCCTGCCGTGTGGTGGTGAAGGGTATGGAATGCATAAAGTTTATCAAAGAAAGTGGCAAACGACAAATACCCATCACACAAGTCAACAAGTCGATGCAAGAAGCAAAGAAGCATCCTCAACATTATTCCTCTCATGCTACTTTTTATGCTTCATATGTTTTAAAAAGAGATCATCGTAGTAAAGTGGTTGCTCGTTTTGTTGGTACCCATAGCACAAAAGAAGTTGCTAAGAAAAGGGTGTGGGTACCCAAAGTCTTGATAACTAACATGCAAGGACCCAAGAAAATTTGGGTACCTAAAATCAAGACCTAACTTGCTTTTGTAGGATTACTCCTCCGGAGGATCAAGTTAGGTGCTTGATAGTGGTTATACAAATCACATGACCAGAGAGAAAAGGATGTTCTCATCCTTCGATAAGAGAGGATCACAATATGAAAATATTGTGTTCGGCGACAACGGCAAGGGTGAGGTAATGGGCTTGGGTAAAATCGCTATCTCAAATGATCATTCTATTTCAAATATTCTATTAGTTAGATCATTGAATTACAATTTGGTGTCCGTGTCACAACTTTGTGAGATGGGCTACAATTGCTTATTTACTAATGTGAATGTAACCGTTTTTAGAAAAGATGATTCCTCGATAGCTTTCAAAGGGTATTTGAAGGGTAAGCTCTACTTAGTTGATTTCAACTCGAATAAAACTAAACTTCAAATATGCTTGATTGCAAAATCTAGCATGGGTTGGTTATGGCATCGCCGACTAGCCCATGTTGGCATGAGGAATCTTAATAAGCTTCTATAGGGGGAGCACATAAATGGACTAACAAATGTTGAGTTTGAGAAAAATAGAATTTGTAGTGCATGCAAGCCGGGAAGCAAGTTGGAGCACATCATCCCGCCAAGAATATCATGACGACGATGAAACCATTGGAACTTTTACACATGGACCTCTTCAGACCCGTTGCTTATATAAGCATCGGTGGTAATAAGTATGGTCTAGTCATTGTAGAAGATTTTTCACATTTCACTTGGGTTTTCTTTTTGCATGAAAATAGTAAGACGCAAGGTATATTCAAGAAGTTTGTGAGAAGAGCAAAAAACGAGTTTGAAGTTAACATCAAGAAAATTTGAAGCGACAATGGAAGTGAGTTCAAGAATACTCAAGTTGAAGATTTTCTTGATGAAGAAGGCATAAAGCACGAGTTCTCGACCCCCTACTCTCCTCAACAAAATGGAGTGGTCGAAATGAAGAATCGGACCCTGATAGAGATGGCAAGGATGATGCTGGATGAATACAAGACATTGAATCAATTTTGGGCGGAAGCCATCAACACCGCCTGTCATGCTATCAACCGGCTATACTTTACAAAATCTTGAAGAAGACCACCTACAAGCTTCTAACCGATAACAAACCAAACGTATCTTACTTTAGAGTTTTTAGGAGTAAGTGTTTTATTCTAAACAAGAAGCCCAAAAGTTCTAAGTTTGCACCTAAAATTGATGAAGGTTTTATGCTTGGCTATGAATCAAATGCGTACGCCTATCATGTTTTCAACAAGACAACCGGTTGTATTGAAATAGCGAGAGACGTGATATTTGATGAATCTAGCGGCTCTCAAATGGAGCAAGTTGATCTAAATGTGTTAGAGAATGAAGAGATACCAAGTATTGCAATAAACAAGATGGCAATCGGGGAAGTGAAGCCTCAAGCGTCGGAAGATCAACAAAACTCTTCAACACAAGTAGAGCCACCGACTTCAACTCAAGATAAAGATCAAACCTGAGATGATTCAAACAAACTTCTAGAAGATAATCAAATTGAAGAAATTGAGCCAATACAAATCCAATCTCAAGTGACTCATCCTAGAGTTCATCAAAGCATCCAAAGAAATCACCCCGTCGACAACATTCTTGGTGATATCCAAAGAGGAGTAACGACACGTTCTAGAGTTGCAAATTTTTGTGAATTTTACTCCTTTGTGTCTTCTTTGGAGCCTTTGAAGGTTGAGGACGCACTTAAAGATCCAGATTGGGTAATGGCCATGCAAGAAGAGTTGAATAATTTTGTGAGAAATAAAGTGCGGTCATTGGTAGAAAGACCAAATCAAAATGTGATTGAAACCAAATAGGTCTTTTGCAACAAACAAGACGAGAACGGGATTATGATAAGGAACAAAGCTAGGTTGGTTGCTCAAGGATACACTCAAATCGAAGGTTTAGATTTTGGTGAGAGTAATGCTCCAGTTGCTAGATTAGAGTCAATTTGCATATTACTTGCATTTGCTGCTCACCATGATTTCAAACTTTATTAAATGGACGTCAAAAGTGTCTTTCTAAATGGTCCAATATCCGAATTGGTATTTGTGGAGCAACCGTCGGGTTTGGAGGATCACAAGAATCCATCACATGTCTGCAAACTCCATAAGACGCTCTATGGGCTTAAGCAAGCGCCATGAGCATGGTATGAATGCCTTAGAGACTTTCTTGTCAAAAGGGGTTTGTAATCGGTAAAGCCGACCATACTCTCTTCACTAAAAACATTGATGATGATTTATTTGTATGCCAAATATATGTCGATGACATTATATTTGATTCTACTAATAAAAACTTTTATTAAGAGTTTAGTAGGTTGATGACTAAACGGATTGAGATGTCAATGATGGGGGAGTTGAAGTTCTTCCTAGGATTTCAAATTAAACAACTCATGGAAAGAACATTCATATGTCAAACAAAGTACATCAAGGACATGCTTAAAAGGTTTGACATGGAAAACGCCAAGCCAATTCATACTCCCATGCCGACAAACGGACATCTCGACCAAAATGAAGAAGGTAAATCGGTTGATCAAAAGGTATATCGTCCTTGATGTACTTTGTTTGACATGGAAGGTTTCAAAATCGTCAAAGACCGAAGGGTTTCAAAATCAAACATTCGAAAAGAATAAATTGAAAAAATTGAAAATCGATTGGTTTTCTCAAAATTGGCTGTCGAGTTAACATTTTTTGCGATTGATTTTTTTGAGCAATTTTTCTCGATTTTCACCGATTTTTGACCGATTTACGTGACATAATTTTTTTTTAATTTAACCGGTTTAATGATCGGTTTAGGATTTCGAACCGGCTCTATACAGTTGGTTTTCACGAATTTCGAGGCGGTTTTCACGATAAGTTGAACCCTGCTTAGCAACTGGTTGATTTCTTGATACTTGCTATGGTCATACTTGATTGCAGGGGCAGATGTAGGGGTGCCATGTATGCTTTGGCACCCCCAATAATTTAATCAGTGCTACAGAATCACTTCTGCAATAGATTAAATTTATTAATTGAATTGGTTTTCTAACCCTAGGTAGGTTACGCGGCTACTCAACGAAGGCTGCAATTTCTGTGCCTCAATGAAGGCTACAAGGATACCAACCACGGGGAACACGGGGTGCTTGATTCGGTGCAGTCCGCGCTGGACACATAAACCAGACACCCTTTTCTGAGAGGCCAACCACTGCCAATTGTCATTGAGCACACACACACACCACTTTGCTCAAAAATACATAAAGAAAACTTTTGCAATAAAGAAACCCAAAGTCATCGTGGACTTAAAACACTAAAAAATGTGGACCATTTTCATAATTCAAGATTGAAGATCATTCTAGTCTCTGTTTCCTCCTCTTTCTTCTCCTTCTTTCGCATGAATGCGAATTGTTAATACGGCTAATGCGAGACTTGAAAAGGAAAGCGTACTTGCCGGCGGGTGCTTTCAGGGATGGGCCCCCGGACATGCGCCAATGGGAGACCGATCGGCCCACTTCGATCTTGCGAGAAGATTGTGCTTCTTTAATCCGTCTCTCTCTCTCCCTCTCTCTCTCTCTCTCTCTCTCTCTCTCTCTCTCTCTCTCCCTTTTGTGTGTAGTGACAGCCGGCGTCTCGTCGTATTTGTTTTAGCGGCCACCTGCATTGCTCGGTGTGCACAGACGTCAAGGCACTGCCGACACGGCTTGGCTCCCTGGGTGAGATTGGGGCAATTCATGGCACGCCTGTGCTCTTCTAGCTGCAACTGGTTTTTTTTTTCTTGTGCATGGTGATGGTGCTTTCATGTTGGATAGCATGCTAACATGTCAATTTTTAATTAGTGTGTTCTGCCGTAAGATGACTAGTCTGAGAAAACCATGCGATAGATCAACGATTCACTCGTCGTTCTGCAGCTCTGCTACGAGAAGTACGAAGGTCATAGTTGATGCATACTTACAAAGGACAAGAAAGAAAAAGAAAACGTTTTTTTTATCTGAGAAAAAAGTGTTGGCAGCAATGCATCATTGTGTCTTACGAATAGAGAGAGAGAGAGAGAGAGAGAGAGAGAGAGAGAGAGAGAGCGCCCAAGCCTAGCTAGGGATGGCAGAGCTGGCCAATGGAGCAATCTTCACCAGCTTCACGACCAGTGTCTCTGGCTGATTTACGTCGTACCGTTGTCTCCCCAAAACAGGGCCTAGCTCGCACAGCGAAAATGGCGGGCATCGCTTGACCTGCCTCCATGAGATTTTGCTCTTGTGCTCTCTTTCCCGGGCAAACTTCTTTACGCGACACATCACATGAAGGTCGAGATATCACAGCGTCCTTTCACACAACGTGGTATGTTTAGAAACGGAACACCAAAGTAACAGCACACACGGGCCTGTTTCACGTCCACCAAAGGAATTCTTTTTAAAATAATATTATTTTGATGAATATTTACAAAAAATAATATGCCATTAGCCTTTTCAATTGGCGACAGAGAGCTGAAATTCAGTGTATTTTTTTGTAATTTTATTTAAAATATATATTGTATGTCTTATATTCAATAAGAGTTCAAGTTACAAACATGCATGAGTTACAATGAGTCTTTATACATGCTCAGGCTGTTACATAAATACTATTCTACCCCTAGCAGGGTGGCATGGGTATCTTCATCATTCTTGAGAGGAGGTAGTGGATCCCACGTCATCATTCCCTAGGAGTAGGCTTGACTCCGAGGTCCCACAGAAGGCCGGAAGGCTTGGGCTCTTCTTCAGGAGCTGACCTCACGAAGACTACGGGACTTAGCGATCCCACTCATCAGTTGATGCAAACGAGGTAGAGGCACCTTTGTTTCCCAATAGGTGTTTACAGGAGTGCCACTACTACAGATAATAACATCACAGACGATTCGGAATCATCATCACAGATGATTTTCTGAACCATTTGTGACCATGTGTCAGTGATATAACAGCATATCACAGACGATTTGGTCATTGTCTGTGATATAAACATCGCATACGGTTCTAGTTAGAAACCGTCTGCGATACTACAATATTACAAAAGGTTTTAGTTAGAAACCGTATGTGATACTACAATATCACAAATTGTTACTAACTAGAACCGTTTGTGATCCCCCTTTTTCCCTACACCTACAGCAAAACTTACTTCATTAGTATTTGTTGTTCGAAATTTTTATCTGCTTAGATATTTCTGCAATGACATTTACAAGGCACAACCAGTTATAGATTTTGTAATTGAATATCTAAACATCATAGATGCATCAAGGCAACAGCTTATCTGATCAGAATCGTCTTAAAATATGAACATTTATAGCGTTTTCATCTCCTTTTTTTATAATATCGATGGTTTCTAAGGCAAAATCTATTTTATTTCATAGTTCGTCATGAGCGTTGTTATGCTCTGATTTATAACTTCCACTTTATCCTTGTCCTCCAACAAGAATACCATAGGCAACCTAGCTTTTTGAATTATAGAGTTGTTTAACTCATCGTATAGAGTTGATTAAGTCACTGTATAGTCTATTTCATGAATTAATCAACTATATACGATGAATTAATCAACTCTATACAATAACTTAATCAACTATATACGCTGAGTTAATAAACTCTATAATTTAAGACGTAAAGCTACTTATGGTATTCTTATTCGGGGATGAGGATAAAGTGATAGCGATAAATTAGCGCATGACACCTTTAAGGATGAACTGTGGAATAAAATAGATTTTACCTTAGAATCCATCAATATTATAATAAGAAAGGAAATAAAAGCGCTACAAATGTTCATATTTTAAGACGATCTTGATCAGACAAGTTATTACCTCAATGCATCTATGATGTTTAGATATTCAATTACAAATGTATAATTGATTGTACCTTGTAAATGTCCTTGCAGAAATATCTAAGCACGTGAAAATTTTGAACAACATATACTAATGATAGAAGTTCTGCTGATGGGTGTAGGAAAATAATTTGGTTTCAACAAGCAATACACTATTAGGTTATTATATTCAAGATGAGCAAATATACTGTTGGTTGATATGAAATTGCCAATTGTCAAATGAGGATTGGCATTCAATGGCAACATACAGTAGTAGCGTGCTAGAGAATTAGAATAGGATGAGATGAGACAACTGCTGGATCCTACGATACAGCATTAGAGTCGTAAGATCATACAATGTACATCGTGATACTGACAAACTTATGAACTCCTCGCAACTAAGTGTAGTGCTGCTAGAGACTAGTCCCTTACCCCCTCTATGTTGTCAGAATTGTGGCATTAGCAAATTTACCATGACAATATATAATTCCAATCATATTAAATAACCATGAAAAATCATTGTTAACAAATCATGAGAAAAAAAATACTTAAATAAACATGATCTCTACTATATAAAGTGAGAGTTTCTTCCCACGTCATATTAATTGTCCTGCTTAATTGTTTTACTTAATTGCCCTGCTTAATTGCTCTACGCAAGAAACGAATCGTTGCTTTAATTAGCCAGCTTTTGTAAGAAACGAAGCGTTAAAGATAGATATTTGATCTTATGAAATAGTATTTTTTTATTTTTTAATCTTTATTTTTCGTTATCAATTTTGTTTTTCGTAGCAACGCACGGGCATATAACTAGTATTTAACAATATCAAAGTATGCAAGCCCATAATCAAGTATTGTTGTGTAGTATAAGCTTATATATCAAAGAATGAACTTAACAAGCTCATATATCATGAGTTATTGTTGTGTAGTATAAGGTGCCAATGAGAGCAGAAGGAGGCCATGATTCAGCTTTGCCCGGGTGATGAGAAATCTTCTCTATCTCTCCCAACACCAACTTCTACTCAACTAAGCAGAGCTTATCTCTTTGCCAACGCAACGGAAAGGAAAGAAAAATAGAGGGAAACACAAGGTTTTTCTGGAACCTAAAGACAACAACAATGGAGCACACAATAGAAACGATGAGCAGCAGAGCAGAGGCAGTACTAACGCCACTACTTATATAGGAAGATATACAATAATGTCTTCAAGACAAAAGAGCTGATATTTAATATTGAGTTAGAGCTGTAGGATTGGTAACAGGCAGAGGTGACCAACAAGGCAAAAGAAGCGAAAGAAAACAAATGCTACCTGCAGGGAGATATGGTCAGCAAACGACAACCCAAAAAAAACATGCATTTGATGGTAGTTCAAATTAGATTAAAACAAGGCTACATTGCTATATATACAGAACCATATATTGCATGATATGGTAGTTCTGATTTAATGGTAGTTCTGACTAGATTAGATTCTGCACTTGGCAAGTCAGAAGGAAATCTTTGTTTAAACTCACAATATTATTCAGAATGTATTTCATAGTTCAAAATATTTGGCACTTGAGTCTTATCTAGCTAAGGAGAATTTGTAGTTCAGTACCGCATTATTATCAGTAAAAGCCATTGTAGCCGGCCGGCCAAGAGGATGAGCTCCCTCTGTTTTACTGCTGCTACTAGCACTATCTCACAACAAAATTCAACATCACCACATTAGGGTTTATACCTTTTGATTTGGGGTAGAATTTCATACTATGCATAGGAAGTAGATGGAGCTGCTTGGTAGCGCCATGCTCTCCTTGCCGCCGTCCGCTCCTCGCCCATGCTGAGCCGCCATCCCCTCCTCAGCCCCAAGCCGCCATCCCCTCCTCACCCGTGCCGAGTCGCCGTCCCCCCTCAGCCCTGAGCCGCCGTCCCGTCCTCGAGACGATCCTCGGGCGGCTCGACGTACTCCCTGACCTCCTCGATTGCCGCTGAGGCCTCCACATCCTCCTCTTCCTCTTGGGGGGCTAGGGTTGGGGGGAGGTGAAACGAGTTGGGAGCGGCCCAAGGTCTACGCGATGAACCACTATCGGTATGATTATATAGTGATCTCTTCATATCACAAACGGTTCGTAGTTAGAACTGTCTGTGATGGATACATATCACCGACGATTTTAGTTTAAAATAGTCTATGATATTTACAGGAGTCGTCACAGAAGATTTTATAATAAAACCGTATGTGATAGTGCTGTATATCACTGACGGTTTACGAAGAATACCGTCTGTGATGTTATCACTGACGGTTGCAGTATAGAATCATCAATGATGTTCCTCATCACAGACGATTTTTTAAAACCGTCTATGATAAAGCGTCTAATATAAATTTTTGTGTAGTAGTGTGCCCTCACAAACTAGTAGCTACAACTCATTCCTTATAGATGAGAATGAGGCAATGCGCCTTAAAAGGATTGGACACCACTCCACACACCCACTACAAAGAGCCAGTGGGATATGATAGGATCTCACCCAAGACCCCGCTCCATGCACCATCTTTGGGAGGTCCGGCCGGGTATGGCAAAATCAACCCCAACAACACATTACATCAGATCAAGCTGCAAAGGATGCGCAGAAATGACGAGTGCAAATGATTTCCTTAAGCATGGCATAAAGCAAAGTGATCAAGAAAGCAAATCAATAATTGAGATTGTATTAAAATGCATATGTCAGGTCGAATGATGAACTGGAAAAGAAGGCTACCCTAATGCTCACGTACTGCAGTACCGTCCATGTATCCTATGTGAAATGGAGATGACAGCAAAGGGCGTAATAATCCAGACAGCAAAGGGCAAGCTTCCCACATCATTATCGAGTTTACAAATAGAACACATGCCATGCTTCTATACTTTTCCTTCTAGTAAAGGTTGCACAAATCTTGAAGCAAGCGAAAGGGTAAGTAATCACCATCTACCCTTCATTCATGCTTTAATAGTTGTGCAACTTTTAAAAGGAAGAGCATAGAAGCACTTCTCAACATATAATTAATTTGTGTTAACATCTCAAAGTTTCCAGATATAAATAACATTGAACCGTCTATTGCTGGTATCCAGAATGTTATACGACTAAAGATCTGATCATCTGAATACATAGTAGAAACTAATAAGAAATACATTTCCTTTCATCATGTTCACACAAAGTATATTATACAAAACATAGTTGATAATATTCCAGACATCGCACAAAATTATAAACTAGGGATAAGAAAGCAGGCCCCTTTCTGATTAAGGTGCTTTTGGACTCTTCATTCATCCAATGGTTCAAAAACCTGGGCCTGGAGAGGAAGAAAAGGTATGAATTTTCGTATGCGGCTTAGCACAGGAGAGCTGGAAAAAAATCCCAATACATTCCTTCAAGAAAATCCTCAATGTAATTATTTCAGGAACAGAAATCTACTACTAGAAATTAACAAGTCGCAAGCAACCATAGTTGCTACAGCATGTTTTGATTAATTCGATCTTAACAACCAGATAGCATCAGCAAACAATCAAGGAGGGAGTAACCAAATTTTGCAAGTACTGCTATTGTTTACGAAAATAAAAGATAATGTCGGGTTGCTAACTGTTTGATAAACTGAAGACCTGAACTAACTCAATTGATGTGAACAATTGTCTGTGGAGAAAATTTAAATTATCAATCGCCAAACAAGCTTCAACACAAATCATGCAATACCAGAAGCTTGACTTGGTGTGCGACAGCATATAATTCTTGATCAAACTGAACAGTACATTAAATGTCGCATTTGGGTCTCTTATTTGGCCCAGTAGGATAGATTGGAAGTTGGAAATTGGAATCATGCAGACGTACAACACTGCAAGTGATAAAAGCTGGATTTAGACATACCTCTGATAGCCAACAGCTGAGAAATCAGAAAACTTGAATCTCCAGTGACACAAATTGTTTGACAAAATCTGTCTTCAAACACTCAGGTCATATTTCACGTTGGCAAGGTACAGACCACAAGCAGGTGCCATAGGAGGTGCAGCAGTCACTGTCTTTGAATTCAGAATTCTGTCAACTGCATCAAAGGTAGACCATAAACATTCACTTCAATTCACCATCGATGAATCAACGGGTACTTAGTGAAAGTTAAGAAAACAAGACAGACCATCTGCAGTTGTTAGATCTCCAGTCCCAACAGATTTTAGAAGGCCAACCATCAACCTTACCTGCATTGGATAAGACATCAAAAAATCAGTCAAATGAAAAAAAGAAAAGAAAAAAAAAGTACAGAATGCACATCTTCCAATCCTGATATTGTGATAGCATCTAACTATCAAGTAAACGCAACCATGATAGACATAAAGTTCTCTAGTAACAACATTTTCTTACAGATCATGAGATCAATCATGGTATTGTACAAATCCATTTATCTACATATGATACATAGTATGTATCATTCAGAAAACAGAGTGGGAGCTGTTAATGCTTAATGGTACAACTGATATCAAAGCATTTTTTTTCAAATGCTTACAGGCTCCTGAACATAACAGTGTGTTACTAAGAAATGAGACATGACGAATTCATGACAATGTTGGCGATTTATCAGGAATAGGGCTGGAAAAAAAGCTCGTTGAGCTGGCTCGGTGGCTCGTTTCAAAATTGCTCTGATTACATTCATTTTTCTTTTAAAATAAAAATTAGTTGATTTGAAACCAGAGTCAACTTCGGCTCGGCTCGTTAGGCTCGGCTCGTTAAGCTCGGTTCGAAGTTGGGTCTCAAACAATACAGGAGACTATAATAAATAAGAATAAATTAGTGTCGAAGAAAGCTCGAAAAAAAGTTCAACTAGCTCGTTATCCACCCCTAATCAGGAACATAGCTGAAAATTATCTGTTTTTGAAATTAACCAGCATTGCACCTCTGCATCATAGCATAAGTATTTAGGCTCTAAAATTACCCTTCAAGGAAGATGAATTAACCTGGTGGTAAAGAAAAGACCGTGCCCTTGCAGTCACAACAAAGCAGCGGTGCCTTAATCTCTTTCCAAATTCTTGTCCACTGTCAGATCCTGATTTCCCACTATTAGTACTGGAAGCATCAGATCCTTTTCCAGAAGACTCCATGACCGATGTCCTTGAATAAACAAGATACCCATCTGATGATTCCATCTCTGATCGCTCCAAGCTTGAAGGAAAAAACATGGAAGGAAACACTTCTGTAACGGTAAGCTCATCCAAAGTTCTAATAGGAGAGTTTGCCTGTAAACAATAGTCACGAATAAAAGGTCATATCGCATGTAAACAAAGTGAATGTTAAAATCAAAGAAACACTCGAGAAAACAAGAGGAAGAGTTTTATTTCTATTTATGTAGTGACAATAAAAATATAAGCATAGTTTATGTTGATAACAGTAGGGGAGACCTACTGAAATATATTAAAATATATAACGATAGTTAACATAGTAATTTACAAAGTTCCACAGGAACCAATGCACAGCCAGAAAGCCTGTTCAGCCTATAAAACTGAAAATAACCAAATAACAGCTAAAAATCATCAAGGAGATAGAGAATAGTAGTAACATTCTTATCACCAGCTTGTGACTTAGCTAATTCAAGCATAATTTATGTTATTCAACAAAAAATTAAAACAAACATGATTGATTGATTCGTAATCGAAAATTTAACAAAAGTGTAGTTTGCATCCTGATAGATCCACTTGGTTCTCGATCTGGTTGGGGAAAGGGCGAAATGCACTTATGGTAGGGGAATCTCAGGGTACAACAAGCCTAATACTTCAACTCCACGATTATCTGATATAATATGCCTTTCTGAACTATGTGTTTCTTTATGAACTCTGTGCAAATGAAACAACAGTTAGGAAGAAAGACACCACCTGACATCCAGCTGCTCGAAATGAACTGAAATCATGATGCCCAGCAAGTATACTGCATGCCTTCTGAAGAAAAACTATCAGCAGTAAACCCAGCAACATAATTTTGCATCAGAAAACAATGAAGTATGGCAGAAGACTTCACCTTCATTGCCTGTACATTTAGATCCTCGGTTATGTGCCAAGCAGAGTTTTTCTCAAAGACTGATAATGGCTCAGATCCAGAAAGTAAACGATAGTGGTATCTTCAAGAAAATCAGTAGAACAATAATATAAGCATCTTCATTATTTCAAAATGGTAAATGGAGTTAGCTACAAACAAGCTTCAATTGCTCTCATATTACAAAACTAAAGCACATGACAGTTCTCACAGTTGCTACCCCTTCAAATAATTCGGATCATAAGAATGGAATAAGTATAATAACAATATAAATTTTCCCCACAAACTACACAAGATCAATTTTAAGCATGCAGAACTCTCATATTGTATTGTATATTGTGCTACCCACATGCGCTCTAGAGCTTTGTATCTAGCATGGAAGTCTGGTGCAATGGAACGAACATCAGTCACCATTATGTCACCATTCTTCTGCAAGGAAAAAAAGTGGAATGCAAATAAATATCTACAGAAAGAGACCAGTTAATAACAAAATCCGAAATGTATATAAACCATTGGGTAAATCAGAAGATCCTTTTTCCTAGAAAATGTACAAAAATGTATTTTTCCTAGAAAATGTACAAAATTGTATGTTCATTCAACTAAGTACCAAGGACCAACCCAACCAAATTAAAAGCAAACTTCAACATAACAAAAAAACATGAAGATACTGTACCATAACCTTTTAGCTGCATAATGAATCTGTGGGTAAATAGAACTACAACTAGATTGGATCAAAAAACCTACCTGTAGAAAATGGTTCACAGCACGTTTTACAACTCCGGGCTCATGAGGTGGCAACTGCAAATGGGAAAAGCACACCAACACACATAAGTAATAAGAGGTACAAATGTTCTAAAATACATATGACTATTTACATAATTAAGAAGGCATGGGTCAAGGAAGGAAATCCTTATTTATTCAATGATTTTGGGAGCATGCAGTGAGATTCTAAATAAGGCAACAATTCACTCATTATGGATCTAATTTAACATCCAATGGCCAAAATAAGTTTTGAATGTCAATGGATACAGACAAAGCCTTGGGAGAAATCCCAATGAGAGAAAGAAAAGTTTATGCATACAGACCACTTCACCAGGCTTCCTTTTACTTATCCGCTCCACATCAACATGACAAACATTTGACAAAGCGTGAACACCAGCATCCTGAACCAGAAGATAAATCATTCACTAAATATATAAATAGATCTCCCAAAATAAAGCAACCATCAGAGGAGTATGACAAAAGTGTACAAGGAAACTAAGAGCACCTTAACGTGTTGCAAAGTCTTGAGAATTGAATTCATTCTTCATTCATTAACTAGACTATGATTCTACGACAATAACCATCCCCCCACCCCCACCAACCAATATGAAATTGACTAACTGTACAGCTATGATAGGGTCTCTATGTAAGTGAAGAATTATTAACTGCATGTTAGCAACTTCAACAAGATGATAATCCATCAACTTTAATTGCTGTCAGACAATAGTGCATATTCAAACGGTGGGGGAAAACAAAACATATTAATAAAGGTAAATACTAAATTAGAAGAAAACAACTTTATAAAAATTTGCAGTAAAGCTCTGGTACCGTTCGACTTGAACAGAAGATCGAGACTGGCTGTCCAATGAATTTGTGAAATGCCTCCTGAAATAATTCAAAAACATGAATTATGTCACAGATAAAAAAAAAATTCTACAATTCATATTATTCATCCACAGCCAAGTCAATATCCATTTTTCAATAGCCAATGCCTTTAGTCAGATCCTAACAACCAAAAGTCAACCTTTATATTTAAATTGCTAGTAGTTCCCCTACTAGGCTACTAGCTTCTTCTCAAAATACACCTCACTAGATTTCATAAGGAACATCTTTTCTTTCTTACTTTGAATGTACTCATACAAGTACACAACTATACCCAATTATTTATTTCACTCCAAGATAAGAATATAAACCTCTCTTCTTTTTCGCAAGACTCCTATTTTATGAAAAACTAGGCCATTTTGTCTTATCCTCCATGATTAAATCCTTTTATACAACAACCTAGACAAAGGCAACCTATTTCATCTAATGGTTTTACTTTCTTGCCCATCCCGTGTTTCTCCGTTGAATGAAAGCATGGAAACACAAGAGGTACAGCCTCTAGTAATTTCCCTTCTCAACAGTATCATTGAACTGCTCTACACTTAAATTGTTCTGCTACCTAAAATTCTAAAACACACCAAAATCTTGAATATCAATATAGGTGGAACGCACATGTTGTTAAGGGTATATTAGAATTAGTAGTTTAGTAGCGCATTGGTTTGCTTTAGTCTATCATGCATGGTCGTCACGGCGCTCCAGCCAGTCATGGCGACCCTAGGGCACCAGCATGCCTAGGCACCCGTCTAGACTGAGATTGGACGATGAGATATATTGGCCAAATCAACACATATAACACACACATAACAAAGAAAATAGGAAGAATAGATGACAGATGGGCCACTACCCACTCAGCCCACAACCTCACTAAAGCCCAAAGGCCCATCTAAGTCATCCGCTCCATCCTCCCGTGCCCTAATAATACCACCAAGCCACCACCTCCAGTAGCAGAGTAGAGAGGATGGTGAGCAGCAGCATCCAGCACCACGAGCATCAGAGCCGAAAGGCAAGTGGCAAAGCAGAGAGCAACGGAGCAGAGGAGAGAGAGAACAGGGGAGAGGGAGAAACAGGGAAGAAAGGAGAGGGAGAGAAGAGTAACCGTGAGGCGAAGGCGAAAGGCAAGGAGACAACAATGTGCTCCGGGCAGCGGCGGCGCCAAATGCGAGCTGGAGAGGATCAACGACGGTGCAGGTGCTCGGTGATCGCCAAGGGGCGCCAGGTGACCGCCAGAGGCCGACGGAGGCGGAGATGGCGACTGGCCGAAACGACGAGGCAATAGTGGTGTCGCGGAGGCGGCGATGTCGGCCCGGCAACCTGTCGGCGGGATGAAGAGGTTGGTCTCGGGGTGGCAGAAACCGATGCGAGAGCCGAGGCAGGTCGTCAGCCAGTTGTCATGGGGCCTCGTCGCGGCGTCCTCGGTGAAGAAGACCGGGGCATCGCAAAGCCGGGCGAAGCAACGGGGGCCACGGCCCGATCCTTGGGGAGAAGACCGAGGCGACATCAGATGAACGTCGACCGGAGGGACGAGCGGCAGCCACAGAACCAACAGAGAAGAGGCGACGAGAAGAGCCACTGGGAAAAAAAAGGGCGCAAGTGCAACGCCGGTGAGAAAACTAACCCTAAAATGCTGGCTTTGATACCATGTTATGAATAGCACTTGTATTCAACATGAGGCCAATGGGCCGGTATATATACATGTACATGAGGGTATAGATGGAAAGCCTATATAAGGCAATATCTATACAAGGTTAACAATCTCTATATAAGGCAACTAACAATCTCTTATATAAGGTAACCAGGATATTGTCTAACAAGCTTAACCAATCATAAACCTCGCATCAACTCCCTGACCATCATACATAATTGATCTAATATTTTTTTCTTAAGGACAAAATAAAAACATTCAAAATCAAGAAGACGTCCATGCTCCAAGAACAAACTCTCATTGTTCAGATTATTAACAAAGGTCTACAAAGAGGCTAGAAGTGCTCATCAAATCTTTCTATACGGCTCTATTAAGCAGTCCTTCAGCACAAAGTAGTATATTTTTGGTGTGTGTTCTTTTAGTATTTGTTTTATGGAGGTCAACCCCTAAGCTGACTGTAGATCTACTCCCATGCTAGGTCATTTCCTTTTGATTTATACATGTTAGTCATCAGTGTTTGATGCGCATATATATAATAAGAAACCAAAGTGTGATGAAAAGAAGGCGAAGGCAATTTGTCCCATTGGAAAAACACATATTACGATGTCCAAACATAACATTACTAACACATATAAAAATGGAAGTTTCAACAACATATCTACCGCATCAATGCATCACAGTTTCATTTCAAGAAACAACCAAAAACTTCTGCAACCTGTAATTCACCAGCCACCAGCAGCAATTCATTTGAAACCAATCCAGCACTTCACAATTCTATCCTCATCAAAGGCATTGCAAATTCCTTAAGTGGCATATACACCAAAACACACACCGCAACAATTATATTTACAACGACTCATTGTGACCAAGAATACACCTTTTCCTACTAGCCCCAGGGATATCACCCACGAGGCCCTAAATTTTTCAACAGCAATTTGTCTATGTACTAGCAGAGCAACAACATATTTAGCAACCGAAAATTTGGCTGTCATTCTGATCTCACAACTCAGATTAGAAGCATTTCACCTCGAGGACGCCGACGACGGTGCGTTGGTCGGGCTGCTGCTGGGAGCCGGAGAATCGGGTGCCGACGTACTCCACGGCGACCAAGTACCGCTGCGCCCGAGGGTTCCGGGCCCCGGCCATCGTCTCGCTTTCCGCGCCTCCTGCCGCCTTGCTGCCGCCGGCGGCGGAGTCCGGCTTCTCCGCCGGCGAGGGGTCCAGCTGGGAGGACCGCTGGAGCTTGGACGGCGGCAAGGGGTCGCCCAGGGAGGGGTCGAAGGGGCGCTTGGAGGCGCCGGCGCCGGCGCGAGCAGCGGAGTCGGCATCGCTCATGGCGATTGCGGCATCGGATAGCTAGCAAGGGTTTTGGGAGGGGTCTGCGAGTGAAAGGTAGAAAGGAGGAGATTTTTTTTTTTAAATAAACATTTTTTAATGGAAAAATTCAGAAATATACTTGAAATAAATTTTTTTGCAAAACTAGCCTCCAGTCGCGCCACGTGGCAGCGAACTGGGCCAGTCGCGCCACGTGGCAGCGACACGTCGGCCAGTCGCACCACCGTGGCGCGACAGAGCCTAGTCGCGTCACGTGGCAGCGACCGGTAGCCCGCATGGCATTTTCCATTTATTAACTAATCTTTAATTCATTATATTGTCCAATAATTCATATCGGATGTTAGGAACCTCGAAAAATTATGAAAAAAATTTCTAAATTTTTATTACACTATAAGAATTCATAATATATGAAAAAAAGTAGCATATTTCATGCAAATTTAAAGTGTTAAAATCAGGTTTACTAAAAGGTCATTTTAGGTATTATAAAGAAAATATATAAACCATGGCTCAAAAAATTATGAAAAAATTGCTTAATTTTTATTACGCTATAAGCATTCATAATATATTAAAAAAAAAGTAGCATGTTTCATTCAAATTTAAAATGTTAAAATAAAGTTTACTAAAAGACCCTTTTAGGTATTATGAAGAAACTATATAAACCATGGGTCCAAAAATCATGGAAAAAATTTCTAAATTTATATTAAGCCATAAGGATTCATAATATCTAACAAAAAAATACTATGTTGCATGCAAATTTACATAGTTCAAATCAAGTTTAGTTAAATACCCTGTTATGCATTATGAAGAAACTATATAAACCCTAGCTCCAAAAATCATGACATAAAGTTCACCCGTTCTTAGGGTGTTAGATGTCTCATTTTTGAAAAAATAAATAGGAATGAACGCAATTGAAATAACCAAATGGCTATAAGAACCCTCGCTTTCATGGAACGCCAAAGCTTTTTCGGCAGCCCGTAAGATATCCTTTTTGAATGTATTTATTTTGAAGAATGCATCAATTTTGCTCTTTGCTATATGGAATACCATGTTCTGAAAAAATAATGTATTTACACCTTACTCTGGAGCTACATTGTAGTAGCGCAATAACCCTAACTATTTTAGTCGGCGGAAAACGAAAACGCTTAAGCCTTTTCGGCAGCCTGTAAAATATCATGTTTGAATGTATCTTTTCAAAAGAATGTGGCAGATTTGATTTTTGATGTATGGACTACCATATTCCGGAAAAATGTTTCATTTACACCTTTCTTTGCATGTAACATGTATTAGCGCAATAACCCTAAGTATTATAGTCGGAAATAACCCTAAGGAGGTTGAGAGAGGGAGATACGAGAGAGGTCGATAAACAAATAAGATGTTAGTGACGATAATAAGGTAGGCAACACTCTTTATTACGTCTTAAAACTAAAAGCGGTTACACGAAAGAACAATGGCCCTTCTGCCACACTACTGAGTGCACCGGGGATATTTCCCCTTGCGCAACCCATCGGTGCCTACCGCCCTCTCGCGCTTCCTATCTTGCTCGGCCTCCCGCTCAGCCGCCAAGCGCTACCGTTTGGCCTCCCTCTCTGCACGCATTTCTTCGTGATGCTTCATGCGCCTCTCCTCCTCGTCCTGCTCACGCCACTGCTACTCTACCATAGCTCTGCGATGCGAGTACTCCCAATTCCGCATCCTCTCCATCTCAGGAGGCTGCTCCGTGTTGTACAATTCGATGAACTCACACAATGAAGGCTGCAATTGGTGACAGCAGATGGTATTACAGTATTAAGGTTTGCGCTGTAGGATGTAACATCAAATGCGAGTACGAACATACCGGCCTTTTCCCCCGCATCCGCATCTCCAGCGTTGGCTCGGAGTCGTAGTTGCGGCAGCTCCAGTACCTCATACCGTAGGTGTACGAGTTGTCCTGATACTTCTGCAACCAGCAAGGATCCCCGCATAAGCACATGGGGACCTGCGTGCCTTCGGAGATGGCTTCGGGAAGGCTATGTCTTGGGGGAGAGGGGAACTCCATTGGCACTGGTTGGTTGGCTGGCGAACTTGTGGTCCGTGTTTCGTCTTCCCTCGTATTGGCCCGAAGCTTGCTTGCTTGCTGTGATTTTTGGGAGGCGACCATTGGGGCTTAAATAGCCAGCCAAAGGAGAGAGTGGTGAACTTAAGAGAAGTTCAAATCCGCGAGCATCGGATTCCTCTGCAACTTTGCAGATGACATCGATGGGTCATGGCAGACATGATAAGATAGCACACAGGCATGATGGGTAGATCATCACGAATACCTTAACTGCATGCTAGATGTCAGTGCTGATTAATATACTATGCAATAAGTGGTCACCTCGGAGTTAAATGTAGGCAGTGAGTGGTCATATCAAGCATTTCAGCTTTGAATGAGGGAGTGCAGCATTGTTTGAGCATGACAGGTCGTCCAGCTTTGTTTGAGGTTGACACATCGTGCAACTTTGAATAACAGTGACATGGGAGCAGAAATGTAGAGAATACAACGTAGAAATGTATAAGTTAGAGCATAACATTACAACGCAGAAAGAACAACGTAGGCATACAGTGCTCAATCGATGCCTACTCTCCCTGCTGACCCCCTCTCCCTGCTGACCTCCCCCTCCCTGTGCACGAGGTCTGGTTCGCCTCGCAGGTCGACGTGCAGCGGCAGGGCGACGTCTGGGACCAGAAGGGCTGAACTGGGGTGGTGCGTGGCCGATCCGCGGTACGAGGATCTCCACTGCTGCAGGGGTATGGCATGAAGAACTCAGCTCCGTCGGCTGTGTAGGCGTGGGGGCGCTGGGCTGGGACCCATACATGAAGTCCGGGTGTGGCGGCACGGAATATGATGTGTCGAAGTCCTCCGCACGCATGTACGATGTAGTGGGGCCCTCTGGGAAGTAACCTGAAAGCACGTACAACATGTTGGAATAAAGCATGTATTTCAAAGTAAAGTTTAAAGCAATGTTAGTTTACGGTGGGTATTGAACACACCTGGGGTCGGCACCATGACAGGAGGAGGAGGGTACCAGAACAGCGTGCCGGTAGGGTATCCGAACGAGTATCCTGCTGTACACAAATATCAGTTACCACGAAATGCATTGCATATTTAAGTGAGCAAGTACGTAAGTGCCTGGCGTGCCGTACGAGGGCACCTGCCTCTGGGAGCTCCCTGGTTGGTCCTGCGGTGGCGCTGGAGGGTTCGGCAAGGTGGGAGGTGGGAACGTCAAGGTGAGAGGTGCGAACTGGAAGGTGGGAGGTCCGAGCGACCGGACAGCGGAGTCGTCCGACGGTGGTGTCGGAGGTGGTGGTCGTGTACTGCTCCCGACCCCCTGCTTTCATCGGCTCGTCGACCGCGAGGGCGCACCACCGGCGTTGGTCCTCTACCGGCAAGAGCAGGCCCGCGCTATCCTCCTCGCCTTCATGGACAACCGCTCTAGGAACCCCTTCAACTCCTCGTGGGAGACCTCCGAACCCCCGCCCAAATGGCCTATCATGGACTGCACGTCCTCGTCAATCTCTGTCGCCATATCGCCCTGAAAGTGTTAACATGCGGTGAGATATATGTATACTCGCATTCCAATAAAAATCTACGTGCAGTGTGTAGTGAACGTACCGTGAAGTGGATCGTCGATGCAACCCATGTGCCATATGTGTCATAGGCTGTAATTGGAAGGATCTCGTGCTGGTCGTCAGCGGGTAACAGGCGTACCCGTGTAAGTCCAAGGTACCATTGCAGGTACCCCTGGTATCCCTGTAGATCGTACGTGACATCCGCTGTAGCCACGTCGTCAAGTGCATGAGTCCACTGCTCCACCCAAGGGGCCATCTTCACGTCCTAGTTAGTTCGGCGGCCCTGCATGCCCTTCCTCGAATGCCTGCATAAGTTATCAACCCGTTAGCATGTTTAGTCGGTGCCATTTGAAATGGTAAGACATGAATAGTTACTTACGTGTGAGCCTCTACCGGGACCGTGACGCCGCGCGGGACAGGCACCTCCTGTCACAGTCCGAGTTACCTCATCACCCGGTGAGCCGGATAATCCTCAACGTAGACGTCGAAAACCAGCTTCCGCCGTGTCAGCACGTACGGAATATCTCAGGTGCAGAGGATAGACAAACCGTGGGGTGCGTGCTCCTGTACCTCCTGAGGGGAGTAAGGCTCCCACCGGACCCGCTCTGGTCGCAGGAGGTCAAACGCCTCCGTGAAGTGTGCGTAGACACTCCATACCTGCTGACCAGCCCATTGCGGCTGCAGACGTTACCGGTAAAAGGTTAGTACAAAAGAGGCAGGAATGCGATATAGGAAAGGTCCAAAAATCATGTACCCATCTGCGGCACCAAAGGGACCCCATCGTAGGGGCGTCCACCTTGGTGTCGTCGTAAAACTCCATCCTGTACGCTCCCCCTCCAATCCAGGGTCGTCCAATGTGAAAGCGCTCGAACGACCACAGCATGAGCAGGAGTAGGCACCCAGAGAGTATCGAATCGTCATTGTCGGAGGCATCGCCGTGACCCCGATAGGTGGCACAAAGTATCGCAGACCCGGTATCTTGGGGACCTCGCCGGGCGCAGCGTCAGCAATGGCTCGGGCGATCGGAACAAGCCTAGCGTCGACGCTGTCTCCATGGTTGGTGGTGAACATCACCCATCCGAACAGCCACAAAAGGTAAGCCTCCAAGTGCCTGCTGACCTGGTATGCATCAGCATTCCCAGCCAGCCTACTAACCTGCAGGAAGAAAAGTTAGTTGGTTAGAGGAGTATATTAATTCGTACCAATTATGAACCACGACAACACGTACCTCGAACTGGCGTAGCCACGACAGAGTAGGACCGTACTTCTGTCGTGGGTGTAGCGGGGCGTACTGCGCCTGGCCTGCGGCACCAGGGGGAGCACTGCCCCGAACCTGGCAACTAGGTCATCGCGCCAGTCGTCATCCACCTCCTTTGGGACAACCACCTCGCCAGCGATCGGGAGGCCGGTGAGGAACAAAACATCCTGCAAAGTCGGTGCCATCTCTCCGCAGGGCAAGTGGAATGTATGCGTCTCCGGGCGCCAGCGGTCCACGAGGGAAGTAAGAAGGGATCGGTCAAACGGAAAGCGTCGGGATCTCTCGACAAAGATGGCCGCACCATCCGAACCATCGACGAGGTCCTCCTGTGTCGCCTCGACCATCCGCGCTAGGGGGAGCAATCCCGCCGCCTCCAACCTGCAGCAAACCATTACAAGTAAGGCCACAACGTGTCACGACCAACTAAGTCATACGCAAGAAATTTGTATTCTTACATACCTGGGAAACCAGCGTCTGTCCAGGCCCTAGGCGCGTGCTGGAGTCCGTGTGGACAAGACACCTGGATCGACGGTAATAGCGTGTAACCGTCCATGGTGACGTGCGTCCAAGTGGCGATCTAGAAACCCGTACGGCCAATCGCCAATGTCGCCCACAGCAGCCATTCCTGCACACAACAAATAATTTAATGGTTCCAACTGGTCATGGAGTAAGGAAATTCCAATCATACAAACAGAGATACCAAACATACAATGTAGACAGATGCTACAAAAAAAAGTAGTAAGGAAATTCCAGCAATTACAGGATGTAGCTAACAATTCGCACAATACCGCAACTTTCTAGAACATACACGCATGCATAATAGTGCTCATAACACGAAATCCAATCACACATCTACGAACCGTAGTCGCAACATACACGCGTAAGGGAGTTGTACGATTATTACATTCCATACAAATAGAACGCACTCCGCAACATGGCAACATGCCTTACAGTTATGAAATTCAAGCCCCTCCACCGGAAACTTCATTTCGAGGACATTTGTTCTTCTTGTGGCCGTACTCTCCACAAAGGGCACACCTCCAGACAGGGCCTCCCACCTCGGACTCGTCCATATCATTGCGGATGCGACGCGTTTGTCGACGACCTTTCCCGCCCTTGACTCTGCTGATGTCAGGGACCCATGTACGTGTCGCATGATCAATTTCAGTGAAGTTTTCGGCGACATGAAACCCATGCAGTTCACCAGACCATGCTTGAACGACAGTGTCTGCCATGTAGTACGGAGAAACGAATTGTACGCTGCTCATCTTAATCTGGCCACAGGCCACCAAGACATGCGAACATGGTTTGTGAAGAAGGTACAGCTTTAGGCAAGGACTCTGAATGGTACTTGCATGCAACACTGCCGTGGCGTGCTGTTCCCAGAAGTACCTCACCGTACCGTGCAGTACACCTTCGACGATAGTAATGAGGGGCATGCCATGAAGACCCCTTATCACCCAGTTGTACACCTCGGCCAGGTTGGTTGTCATCAGCCCATACCCTGCCCCGTTTGTGTCGTACTACAGTGCCCACTTCTCCAGTGGTTCGGACTCGATCCAGTGTGAGAAACACTTGATGTTTCTCGTAGGCCTCCTTCTGATGTTTGGTGGGTCAATGCCCGGTAAGGGCTGTAAACGTTGCGGTGCCTCCCAACTACTCCCCCCAGTTTGCCTCTCTCCGTCACGTATCTGCTTGGTAGTGAGCTCGTCAAGCTTCTCCCAGATGGCAACAAACTTCCTGTGCTGATTTTGCTTGCACAACCTCTTGAACAGGTTCATGAGCCTCTTACTCTTGAAATATTTGAATAGGTTTGCCCCCATGTGTCGCATGCTTCACCGGTTCTGCAAATCCGGCCACGAAAACAGCTCTTCCACATCTTCATGCATCTTCTTTATTGCTTTCATCATCCCAGCATGGCGGTCATGTATTATGCACACATTGGGCCTATCCTTCACAACACCGATCTTCAGTCTCCTGAAGAACCACAGCTAACTCTCATAATTTTCACCCTCCACAAAAGCAAAGGCTATTGGAAGTATTTGGTTGTTTTCGTCCACACCGATGGCCGTCAGGATTTGACCCTTGTACTTGCCGGTGAGGAAAGTCCCATCCATGCACACGACCAGACAGCAATGCCTGAAAGCCTCCACACATGGTCCAAGTGATAAGAAAGCACGCTTCATGACCAGGAAGCCGGGGGGGTTCTGAGATTCCCTTTTGTGTACACCAGTATATGTCCCAGGGTTTATCTCCTTTAGGACCTCCAATAGTCGGGGAAGGTTGTCATAAGATACCTCGAAGGTCCTGAAGCGCTTCTCCAATGCCTTCTGCTTTGCCCTCCAGGCTTTAGCATATCTGATTTGGTATTTATATATGTTCTTCATGGCAAGAACTATGTGCTGTGCCTCAATGTCAACCTTCTCGACAATCTCTCCGTACATCACATTCGCAATGAAAGAGGATGTGAGGTTACGATGTCTCGATGTTACATTGCTGAGAACACAACTGTGATGCACCACCTTCGTGACAACCCATTTCATCTCATACTTCGGCTTGTGGGCATGAACCCGCCAACCACATTTGGCATTTTCATACTTCACCGTGTAACAGTCTTTACTGGATTTGACCACTCTCGCCGGTCGCTGCAAGCTCATCGCCTATGCCCTTATAGCATCCTGCAAAGCGGACTTCTCCGTGTACATTGCGTGCACGCGTACCTCATTTGGTCGGTACTCACATGTGGAGTCATGGGCATCGTTCACTGCTAGGGTTCCAGCTTCGGCTCTATTCCAAGCATCGGGCACCTCTGCGGACGTATTTACATCATCGTCAGACAAAGATTCATCATGGTCCTCCATGGCCAGTGCCTCTTCTTCCTCCGCCGCTCGCTGATCATCCTGCTCCATCACATCAACTATCCCCTCCAACTCCTCCCCTTCATCTGCTTGTCCCGTCGGTGCAGCACATGATCGAACATTCTCATGAACTTCCGCCACAGTTTTTGCCTGCACCGTGATAGGGGTTTCATCACTACGCAGGTTTGTTTTGATCGTCGCCTGCACAAATAGGATGAAACCCCAACCACGCTGCATTGATGCATTGATGTAGTTCATCCAAGACTGTGACCGGTCCAACGGTCTAAGTACCCATACCGAGTCATGTGTACCTCTCGGCCACAAGCATTTGACGCTGACATCAAACTCCGCAGGATTCAATGAAAGATCGTCACAAAGCCACCCACACAGATTTTCAAAATTCATATCCTCTAGATTCTGATGGTATAAAACTCGGTGCTTAAAACCATTCAAATCAACCCCATATGGGCCCTCCCGAACTTCTCCTTCACCGTAATGCACTCTGAATGCATCCATAGCAGACATACCTTCTGGAATACGCAAAAAATATTATATAACATACGCAAGGAATTATATAATGCAGGGGGTGTACGGGCCGGCAAGCCTAATGTAATCTAGTATAACATACCGATTATTACATTTTTGGCACTAACCTAATATTTTTCCGACACTAACTATACTTTTACTAACTACGTACCAATTATGCCGAGGAAAAATGATTTATAGAAATTACTAACCGATGAATGAGGAACGAATGATATATGTTTTCGTACTTCCCTAATATTTTCTGAGACTATCGAAGTTTTTTGTAACTACAAATCAATTAAACTAATAAAAATTATTATGTGAATACATTAAACAAAATTAACCGATTATTACATTTTTGGTACTAACCTAATATTTTTCCGACACTAACTATACTTTTACTAACTACATACCAATTATGCCGAGGAAAAATGGTTTATAGAAATTACTAACCGATGAACGAGGAACGAACGATATATGTTTTTCGTACTTCCCTAATATTTTCTGAGACTATCGAAGTTTTTTGTAACTACAAATCAAACTAATAAAAAATCATTATGTGAATACATTAAAAAAATTAACCGATTATTACATTTTTGGTACTAACCTAATATTTTTTCGACACTAACTATACTTTTACTAACTACATACCAATTATGCCGACGAAAAATGATTTATAGAAATTACTAACCGATGAACGAGGAACGAACGATATATGTTTTTCGTCCGACCCTAATATTTTCTAAGACTATCGATGTTTTTTCTAACTACAAATCAATTATACTAATAAAAAATCATTATATGAATACATTAAACAAAATTAATCGATTATTACATTTTTGGTACTAACCTAATATTTTTTCGACACTAACTACACTTTTACTAACTATGTATCAATTATGCCGAGGTACTATATTTATCCACACATAATCTCATAAAATATGCATTAAATTTACTTAATTAGGTACTATATTTTGTTCTTGCTACTCTATTAGTTTTCTAAAAGTACCTATATTTCTCTTACTTACATATAAAATCATCGACAAAAAAATAATTACAAAAATTACTAACCGATGAACGACGAACGAACGACGAACGGATGAAGACCAGATGAAAAATGGACAAAAATTGAACTTTTTTTCCTCCTTCCTCTTCTTCTTTTCTTTCTCTTTTTTTCTTCCTCTTTTTTCTTCCTCTTTTTCCTTCTTTTTTCCTCCTCTTTTTTCATCTCCTTCTCTTCTTCTCCTCTTTCTTTTCTTCTTCTGCTTTCTTCACTGGCTGAAACGGCCAATTATTGGCCCCAGCGCCCCTGCCCGCCCTGCCCGATGGCAGCGCTGCCTGCCCGCACTGCCCACGCGCTAGTCGCGCCACGCTGGCGCGATTTGCCTGCGTGTCGTGCCATGCAGGCGCGACTGACGAGCCGGCACGCCACGTAGGCCTAGTCGCGACATGGTGGCGCGACACACTATTTTTCGCGACATGCTGGCGCGACAGGCGCCAACTTTTGCAAAAAAAAAAGAGGTATATTTTCGTAATATACGAATAAAAAATGATTATTAAAAAAAATTCGAAAGGAGGAAATGCTGCTTTACGGACTTACCCCTGTACTTTCTTTCGGCGTTAGTTTGGCCAGATAAAAAAATTTGAAAAAATTCAAAATGCTACAGTTCTCATGTATTTTGGCCGAGATCTTAGGTATTTTGATCGGATATTAATTTTTTATGCTGGATTTGTGGTGAAGATCATTCAAAAAAAATTCAAAAATTTTTAATGTGATTTGAACCATTTTTTGCTTGGTTAAAATTTATATAGTAGGACATATAGCTTATAATATTGTTAATTTGTATATCTCTTCTTGTAAAACATGTTTGCACTCCTTTTAATTATGTTCTTATGTCTTTTTGCAATATATGCTGAATTGTCTATATGCATGCATTTCAATATGTGTTAATTTGATTTCGTTATCTGCGATATACTCATTTTAACTGTGTCAATTTTATCTTATGCCTATCATTTGTGATGATAATATATATTGGTTGTTGTCAATTATAACTCTCATAATCCAAAAATCAATTGAAATGCTGTCGAAATTTCTAACTTTTATCATGACAGTCTGTCAGAATTTTTAAAAACTCCTTAGACTTATCATCATCTGAAAATTTCATGGGGCCTGCCAAGTGCCAGCTAGTTCCCAGCTGAAGGTAATAAGTATTTCTGACTAAACGATATGGGAATAAGCTAAACAATGATTCCGATCAAGTTGCGTATTTCTTATAGACGTCTGCCAAGTGCCAGCTAGTCCTGATCGAAAATGGATTTACCGTTGAGGCTAGACGCGAGATTACATTTCCATGTAAGGAGGATGACATGGTGCATAGTAGCCCTTTGGGGAAAGGCTACATGAGGGGTACAGGTGGACTATGTCTACGATGAATTCTTATCTCATGTGCTGGAGTTCCCCCGAATGAAGATATCACCACCCTCGGGCAAGCATGGATGTCGTTCGTCAAGTAGCCCACGACGGGTGTCACACTGCTGAAGGTATAAATCCCCGTGTCTTCTCCATAATTCCAATACTGCAGCACATCACATTACATATGCATGTGCTTTTGCATGGTACTACGACTACACCTGCTCATGCTCCTTTACCTGATCTTGTGCCAGCTCCTCCTCATTCTCTTGCTCCTGCACCTGCACATGATCATGCTCATGCTCTTGCTCCTGCTCCTACACAGAGTACAAAAATAGTGGGCAAAAGGACTACTAGCATGATGACGAAAGAGCCACAGGAGAGCTCGAAAAATCCTTCTGTTAAGAAGGCAAAATTGTTAGAGGCTACAAGGCCCTCTCCAATACAAGAAAAGCCCACTGTCTCGACCTTGGAGACTATGTCTATCCAGAAAGAAAAGTAAACAGATTCCCTTGCTCCCCATATGATTTTAATGCATATATGTAAGGACAGCCCCTTGTCCCTCCCCACGAATTGAATGCTCTGGGCAAGTGCAATCGCTTGCTGCATGGATGGTACTATGACAAGACGAATGCAGTCGAGTGTCAAGTCGATTTCATTGTTCGGTATCGAGGTGACATTTCCACTGCTAGGAGCATGGGAAATTCCCAGTTAGTTTCAATGATCTATTCCATTTGTACAACCTGAAAGTCATTGAAATTTCTACTGTACGAACCTGAACACTGTGGGTATCACACCATACAGCATGAGCCTATGACTGTTATAGGATTTTATAGTATGTTTTTTAACAATTGACACGAGTTGCAGTATAATGAGGCAGCGAACCGCGATAGATCGACTTTCAGTTGGGTTCGTGGTCCCCGAGTTGGTGTCTTCGGCCATGGCTAGGCTTTAATTAGAGTTCGTTGCCAACTACATCAAGCATTCATTTAATGCTGAGGCGAAAAAGGACTTCATTCTCTTCCCGTACCACAAGGAGTAAGTGCTACTCTGTTGACTTTACCCTTCAATTACTTGTATGCATGTAAACCGTATATGACCTTATTTTGTTGCACTACATACCATTTAAAAGCAATGATTGGGTCCTACTCGAGGTCACTCTGAATGAAAACAAAGTCTACACTTTTAACTCGCTCAAGAAGAAACCAATGGCCCACATGATCAAGCCTATTTTGTAGAAGTAAGTACATTCCTCTAAATTAACACTTTCTGTAATTAACTACGTTTATTTTTTCCTCAATGACATCTCTCCAATGTATATAGGGCTTTCTCGTCATACGTTGCTAAAGGAGGGTGGCATGATTGACAAACTACGCAACCAGCTACAGTGGAAGCGCTTCAAGGTACAAATCCTTAGCATAAAATTTTTTTTCGAACATTTATTCTTCGTCTTCTAATTTAATTTTCTTTCTTCACAATGCCATCAACAAAGGTGCAACGACTTTTGCAGCTTCTACATCAAGCATCACATGTTGATCCTGGTTGGCGGCTCATACCTATTCCCTATGGTATATATGTACATGCATAATAAGCTCAGCCTTTTACATACTTATTTTAAAACTTAAATTATTGCACTACTTTATTTTGCTGAAACTCAATATCTCCTGCCAGAGCCTAGACAACAAAGATCTCAACAAACTACGAGACCACATATACATGTGGCACTGGACAAAGGATATAGCGGACGACGATAGATATAGAGATGACAAAAGCTCCTACTAGTCCATATATATGTTGTAAACAATATTATATCACGTGGGTGTGATAATACTGTGAATGTGATATGGTTGTGTTGTAAATGTGATATATATACTGTGAATGTGAATGTTACGTGCTATGTATAAGTATCACCAATGTTCTGTGATATTGTCATATTATAAATGTATGTGTACTGTGATTTGTTTGGGATTGTTTTCGGATGGCGTACAGTTGTAATTTGTTATCACAATCGGTTTTAGGTGAGAAACGATTGTGATGACTGATCATTACTATCGTGCGAGCACCGGCTGTGACAGAATCTTCTCATCATTGTCTAAAGATTTTGTATCATTATTAAAACTGACTGTGATGATGAAAAAAACCAATTGTAATATATATTCCTGTAGCAAACTCGTATAGATGTCCACATAAGGTCTTACAATCGAGTTCCATGCACGTAAATCCAGGAGATGGCATTGCCAGTCGCGTCGGGAAACAGGAAACCGCCAATGAGATGCCATAAACATGCTCGTGCAAACCATTGGACAGTGGCATCACCCGCATGTTTTGGGCAATTGCTAAAATGTGTCCACAACCAAGTGGTGATGACGGCGTACGGCCGACGATGCTTTGCATTCTCCGGCGGATCATCGGGGTGCACTCCGACCATGTCCCTGACGTAGTCGCTCCAACCTGCGTTTTTTATGTCTCTCGTGGCGTGCTTCTCGTCTATAGGAAGGGCGAAAATCATCGCCACATCCTCGAGCACGAGAACATCTTTCATGATGAAAAAAATGAAAGGTGTACGTCTCCGATCGTTATTCATCAAAATTGTAAGCGCAGGGCTATTCATGCACTACAGGAATCGAGATTATTTTCGTCGGCCTAAATTATTTTCGTCAGTCTTTTCTAAGCCAACGATTATGATCAAAATTATCGTCGGTTTATGTTTAGCCGACGAAAATAATAGTATTTTCGTCGGCATCAGTGTAAACCGACGAAAACTTAAATTTATTTTCGTCGGCTTCCATTGGCTGACGAAAATATACTGCTATTTTCGTCGGTTGCCGACGAAAATTCGGTTATTTTCGTCTACGTACTTTCGTCGGCAAACCGACGAAAACATCTATTTTCATCGGTTTTCGCCTCATTTTCGTCGGTTTTAGGCCGACGAAAATAATATCGATTCCTGTAGTGATGCCCATGCCGGTCTCTTCGATGTGTTGCACGTATTGCTCTCACACAAGAGGCGAGTGGGTGCGAGGTCGAAGGGGCTGCAGCGTCTAAAACATAAACAAATTCGAAGTGAAGGACATTATTTGAAGAGGCATAATTCTTGTGGAAAGCATTGGATGATGCAAAGAACGCATCAAACCCTCGTCAGCGATGTAGTGAGCTGGATGCTTATTGTTGTACTCCATGCATGGTCAATAGGGCATACTGTGGGTGTGCAGCCATCCTACAATGGATGTTGGAAAACCGTTAGTACTAGCACAATAAGCAAGAAAGTACTAAATGCAATTTGAAGTGTGACCAAACAAATAGATGTCCACAACAATCTATGTTGGTAACACATGTATTAGAAACGTTAGTACGAGAAAAATAAGCGAGAAAGTAGTCAATGCATGCAATACAAAGTGTGAACAAACAAACAAACACAAGTAGACCTAGCTGTATGTTTGGAAGATGACGTGACACAATGCATATTAGATCGACGTTGCTTAGCGCTTGCAGTCTGACTGTCCTTTCTCTTATGTTTCGCTTTCGTGCGCTAGAACTCGTGACATACAAAGCATCGATCGATTCCTAGTGTCAGCGTCGTCGTAATCCCCTAGGCTTTACACGTCCTTAGCGGATCTCTGTGCACACCCCATCTCACAATGTAGCCTTCTCCTCCTGCCGCATTGCTTGTTAATTGTTAAGCATGTCTCTTTGCTTGGGATGTGTACTATGCCCCCTCGTACGTGGCCAATAGGAGGGATCAATCAAGGTATAACCTATTCTCCTAGGTCTTTGGTGTTGCTTGCTTGGAGAAAAGGTCGCTAATGGAGGTTCATGACAGGTGGTTGGCATCGCGCACGCAGCATGCCGTGATGATGTGCGAGCACGTACGAGGCGTGCAGCAGTGTAGGTACCATGCAAGTGTAGTCTCCGCAATAAGGTTCACTCGATGATTCCATCCTCTATCATCAATGGAGGTCTCTCTGCAGCTATAACGGTGTAGGTATGCAAAGGTGAGTCGTATGTAGGGTTAACTAGATCGTTTTTTAATTGAAAATCCATATCTCGATGGTACTGTCTTACAACAAAAATCGAATGAAAATCGTTAAAACTAAAGTTTCGAAACTGGACGTTTGAAAAAAGATTAAAAACAAATTCAAAGGGAAAAAGAAAATCGACCGGTTTTCTTGAAAACCTCTTGAAAACCTATTGGTTTTCTCGAAAAACCGATCAACGAGTTGAACCTTTTGGGCGGCTGATTTTTGGAGTGGTTTTCGTCAATTTTTATGGAAAACGCTCGGTTTTCACCAGTTTTCGATCGGTTTACATCGTATAAATTTTTTCAAATTTTCTGAATTGAACCAGTTTACCGATCGGTTTAGGGTTTCGAACCGGTTTGATACGGTCGAAAAACAAAGTTTTCAAGCGGTTTTCGATGGTTTTGTGAATCCTGATAGTACGTATTCATCGGCTCCCTAGTGGCATGACTCGTCCTCGGCCTTAGCTATGTGTTTAGTTGTGGCCACATCCTGCAACTCAACCGTACGTGTTTATAGTGTCCCTCGCCCTTGCCCATCTTTCCACAGAGTATGCATTGCACTTTCGAAATGAGTACCTCTAGGATCGATGGCCAACACTAGCATATATAGCACGAATCCCTTTGAGAACATGACTGCATATGCCCTCCAAGATGTTAGCCATCATCTTACCATACCTAAATCCACCTTCGTCATATGACCGCACCCATTTCCCCTTGTATTTCATGATCCTGTCTAGCCACCGATTTCCTCGTGCATTGGTTAGTGCCCTCAACCCCTGTGACTTTGCCTTGCAGTTCCTCTTCTCCAAGTGGATTCAACTGGTCTTCCGCATCAATACCGACGGTGACCATGAATGCACCGCAGTACTTCCCAGTTAGAACCGCATGTTCTTCCTTATGATCTACGTCGTTCTCCAGGTCAACTCTCCCAGCCCTACTCTTCTTCAACCTGTTCGAACAAACAACACCCCCAAACCATCATCACATTGTTGAATGCATCAACCGATTAGGGGATCTCGCCGAGCACTCCATGGGGAACTTGTCCCTCCTTGGACGTGAATAGTGGAGGAGGGCCTTCATCATCGGTAGGGCTCTAACTTCTTCGGAATCACCAACGTCGTCTTCGTCATTCCCATCGCCAAAATCATCGTCGTCAAGCTCATTCTTCGTTATGACGCTATCACTATTAGTCAGGGGTCACAAACACGTACGATGGACTGTAACATTAGGAGTCGGAGAGGACTCCACAGGGGGAGGACGACGAGATAAGTGCTCCACAATGTTAACAAGCTTGACATTCTCGTTTGGTTAACTGTCCCATCGGTCAAAACTCGTACAACTCTATCCATCTACATACAATAACCACAGCAAAAGAACGTATCAATCTCACAAAATTATGATTCAAACAACCACTCATGAATGCTCTTAAGATGTTCATGTACAACTAGACGTTCCTACCATTGTTTATTTCATAATACCCATGCAAGATACACGTAATGTACATGTGTGCATTGCTCCATGTTAAGTCTACACAAACAATACATCATCACTACTATAGGTCACCACTTCCACCTCCCAACACCTACGACCAACTCGTACATAGCCATCATAAAAATCGTGAATAACCCCTTAAAGCCTACCAAACAAGTACTAGTACAAATTCCATACAATAATGATGGTCTCGAGTTTCCATTTACTAAACATTTCAAGAACTACCACCGATACATTGTTCAATGGTCACGTGCAGCTAATAAATGTCAGCATATGTGATCAACCAAAACCCATGCAACTAACCCAATCAAGTGTTTGCAAATAACATAATTATCATGTAGTATTCACCACTACCATACACATCAACATCACTGACGGTTTTGTGAACCGTCTATATCAAATTGTTAGTGATGACTAAGTCATCATAGACAGTTTCAAGTTGGAACCGTCTGTGATGAGGGATTTTCTGTTTTTTTAGTAATTTTAATTTATTGGCTAGCTATGTTCACTGGTAGAATCAAAAGGATGAATAAGAAGATTAGTTTGGTGAATGTAAATGATCTGAAAACTATTCATCAAAATACATGCATGACCAATCAGAAACACACTCCACCCTCTGGAATTGAGGCCTAAACTCCCAACGCATGCAGTGGTAATAAATCGTGCACATTTAGTATTAGGGGTTATGGAGCCAAATCAAACCTTTGCATACAAGACACTTCAAGATTTTAGTCTATACAACCATTTAAACTCTGCCCTGAGCATAGACATAAGTATATCGCAGGTAAATGAAATCACCGATAGATTATAGCTAAGTGCGATGTCATAAATAATCTAGGTACATTTTCTATTCTTTTAAGCACAACAACTCTAGCTACATCAAGGGACCAAGGGAGCATGCATAATCATAGAACTGTACCTGAATTTCTATTTGATTTCCATACAGAACAACTTGCACTAGCCTCCATAAATCATAGAATTGTACCTAAATGTGGGGGCTCTGGTCTTAGATTAGCGGTATGAATTCTTACTGTTGCATTGGACTGGAAATGATGCAACCCGAAAGAACTCCGAATCGCTCACCTGAAATTGTACCCGGATTGAGATCAACCAATCGGCGTAACACTCGTGCTTTTGCCAACCGGTTGAAACCAATCCGAGCTTCCTGCATATGTGTCTGGTACTAGTTCCCAAGATCAACGCCTAGCACCCACATATTTGGCACTCGAGATGATTCATACACATAGGAACATAACATAAAAGTAGTCTGGGAGTTAATACATTCGCATAATATTACAAGTCCATGGCCGATCGGCCAAATATACAATACAAAAGAGTAAAGTGCAACGGAAATAAACTTAAGACCAAAAGGAGGACTACGGTATGCCACCCAACCCAAAGGCATCCGACTGGGGGAAAACCCAATCAACCATCCAAGAAATCGCTTGACCCCAGTTCGAAGTAAGCGTCATCGGGAACGTCCTCAATACCTTCCTCTAAACATTTTTAAGTTGAGCAAACAATGAGTATACGCATGTACTCGCAAGACTTTAGTGTATGGAAGTAATTATACATGTAAGGCTATTCAATGGAAGAAAGCTTCTACTCTAGGTTCAATTTTTAGCATAAAGCAAATTTCATTTGTAACCATGCAATTTGATAAACATTGACAAGATTGAAATGAGCATTTGATTAGAAACTACAAGTAGTATGTAAAGTATTTGAACAACCATTCATGACCCTCCATGGACATAAATAGCATTCGGAGCACAGCCAACCCACCAATACCATATACCAACTCACCACATCACCATTTTTCCCAAGTTATTTTGCAAAACCAAAACCAAAACACTACACTTGATATTATGTTTCCAAGCTGCTCTTGACTGTGAGCACGGCTAATCGATTAGATTTAAATCTCTGCAGAGAGTGTACACTTTACCCACATGACATATTCTAGCAATCATGTCAACCATACCACGCGATACACAAGTACCCGTTTTGCTAGACCATGACGAAACCTTTCGACTAGCTAAAGCCTAACCTTGCACTAGCCCGAGTATGATCGTCCTTGCTATGGCGGCAGAAGTCACTAGTCGTACATTTTAGTACTCACGATGGTCCCGCTAGCCATCGCCCTCGTTCTCCCCATAGCAAGGCATACCCGTTGTATTGGAATGCTTTGGTCCCAATGCCTCGGTGAAGGGAGCACCTAGAACGACACCACTTACCCAGTTCGTCCATACTCTTCGGCCTACCAACGTGCAAGGTTTAAACTTCAACTAGTTTACTAAGTTAAGGCTATCCCATACTAGCACATGTGGTTGCACCAATTAACTTAGTTAATAGCATCAAGTTCGGTCCTTAGGTTGACTCAGGCGAGAATCTCCCCTAGCTACGTGCAATTACCAATCTCACACAACACAAATCTAACCCCTTGTATCGTACAAGTGGCTGCTTGTGCGGTGAAAGCCGATCCATTGCACTTTCAGTTATACATAACTCGCCTGTGTCCAAAGCATAATTTATTTTCATTTTTACCAATGTACCAGTATCCTTTACTGCCATAACCAACATTTTTGAAATTCCATAAAGATTCAAGCCTATCATTCTACCCATATCTAAAGCATGACTAAGCATAACATTTATATTCGAATATACCCAAGTTTCATTCCATAAAGTGAGTAACCCTAGCCTAGTTATTAACAAGGTTCACATGGTAAAGTGATTAAGGAAATCCCACAAATTTCGGGTATAGCTACCATTACCCACAACATAGCTACTTTACAGAATTTACACGCATGCATGATAGTTTAATCAAAACAAAATAGACATCGTAAATACGGGATCAAAATGTTCAAAGGAGGGTGCTTGCCTGTTTGCTCTTCGACAGAATCGTTCTCGGGAAGGTAGTCAGGGTCGTTATCAACGGACTCCGACACGTAGTCAGCTACGCATTCGAACGATAGAAACCACAACAAAAGCAAATAACCACGAATCAAAATGGGGCAAAAGGAAATCAGATGCAAATAATAACTTAAACTCAACAAAAGAACAAAGCAGTTACAGGGAGTTTCATTCTATTGCTAGCATACTAGTTCCAAACGCAACAGGTTAAGCGAGGTTCTTTCACACTTTCACTACCCTCATTAACTCGGCTTCAAGGGCTAAACTTATGTATTTTATTAATTATACAATCGAATTCAAGAAGCTAAGATTGTTTGGATTAACAAAATTAAAACTAACTATTCGAGTAATGCACTATTCGCCACCATAAAACTTAGACCTATTGTGCTAATAGGATTCAGATGCAAAGCAAGTTGTTATTTAAATGCTTTTCGACAACATGGTAATACAAATACTGTAGAGTGATTCTGAGCTAATCTCCCTTAAATTTGCATTTAGATGAGAAGTTCTACGGATGAATGAAAAGTACTAAGTGACAACATTTGCACAGGTTAAAGGTTAGGCTTACATTTTTAAATTGTGGTGGCAACTAAATAAATTATCTACTCAAACCCTGATAGCTGTTAGGGAATGTATACAGAAGTGGCTTAAAGTTGGTTTTACTACATCTTAAATCCTAATTGCAAAGCTAACAGTTGAATTGAGCATGAAAGTCTTATAATTCCAATTTCCCTAATAAGCATGAATACGAAATCGAATCTTAAGTATGTAAAAATAGTGAGCAAAACCTAATCAAGTTATATAACAGCAAGGGTACATTACATTAGAGTCCTAGAAACAAGTTTAACTTCGTTTGGACCAAAGTTGCACGAGTTAATATCATTTCGACAATTTTAAGTAATGAAACACAACTATGACAACAATCAATGCAAATAAAGCCCAAGTTCAAATATTTTCACATATTCAGAAAGCTTACTGACCAAGGATTAAAATGAAGTTGGTTTCACTCATTTTGGAAATGTTTTGCAATAATCTTACTTTATGCACAATCTAGGCTTAAAGCAAATAATTGAGCTCATTAACTACACAATAGTCCAATCTAAAATATTTTTACATATTCACAAACTTCATGATTTTATACAAATTTAGGAAGTGGTTTCATCCAATTTGAAGTTATGTAGCGAAAGTTATGCCCATTTGAATTGGAATCGGCCAAGAAAATCAATGGAAAATAGGAAAAATACGTTTTCCTGCGGGGGAAACGCATTCTGTCCGGCGCGCGTGCTTCAAAAGGCCTCTAGCAGCCTGACAGTCGAACCCCACCGGTCAGTGGGCTCACGCGCATGAGCCATTGGCAGGTCGGGCCCGCGCGTCAGCGGCCCAAGGCAGAGCCACGCAAGGGCAGGCTCACCGGCGGCGCTGCGGCGGCGGAGAGAGCCGGGCAGCTGCGGAAGGAGTGAGAGGGGAGCGAGCCAAACCTGGGAGAGGAGTCGTTTGGGGCCGAAAGACAGCGAGGCGGTCCTGTGACAGGACGAGGCGGAGGTCGGTGAGGGGTCCTGCCGGCAGGGAAGAAGAAGGGGGGGTTAGGCCCGACCGAGGAGGGGAAATCGACCAAGGGGGTAGAGGGGACCTAGTGGTGCGGTTGATTTCCATAGAGGTGTCTAGCACCGTGCGGCCGGAGGCGGAGACGACGAGCGTGGTCGCGGCGGCGGATTGGCCGACGAAACCTGCAATGAGGCACTCTACGGCGATCAGTAAGCATGTAAGGAGCTTGAGCTTCGGTGAATTGGAATGGAGGCTCACCGTGGAGGAGAAATGCTCATGGAGGTGCTCGCCGGCTATCCCCTCAAGCCCAACGCTTCGGACGGCAATGGAGCGAGGAAAAAGGGTCAACACAGAGCAAAAATCGGGGAAAATCAAGAGAAAATAGGTAAAATTTTGTATGTTTTTGTTTTTTTATTTTCGAAATATTGGATTTCATAACCATGCGATTTTTTGCAATTTGCTGGTGATTTTCGAGTAAAATTGATTTCCTCCCTAAATAGGTAAGGTGAAACCTAGCAGCATGCAAACGCAGTCAATCTCAGAAGCAACAGCATAGCTTTTCCTCAAAAAAATGTAGCACTTATTATTCGTGTGAACACGTTGCAGTTTAAGCAGAATCTTGAGAACCATTAATTCATCACTGGAGTCTCTGTACCATTATCGCTGGAGTCTCTGTACCATTATCAAGATGCTAAAACAAATACACAGCTCAAAGATATCAGAGAACCAACAGTACTCCAATATCAAGTTCTAAAGAATACAAATGAAAATACGGAACCGAACTACAACAATGCTTCTTCTGCGCACTAGCTTATTGAACATTCCGTTCATGTGGCAAACTAACACAAGGAGCACATGACGCATTAATAAAGAGGAAGAGAAGCATAGAGAAAACAAGACTAAAGGAATGAATTAGAACCTTGGTGTTAAACTGATACAAGGATGAAAGAGAAGGGTCAACCTTGTGAATAGACCCTAAACACCTCCGACCGGTCGAGCATCAACAATGGATATGAGCAGAGGATGACCGTCAGGTGCACATTTCGAAAGAAATAAAGATCTGATCCCCAGTTATTACCCTTTCCGGTTTTATTCACCATGGGATGTGATTCTAGGTTCAAGCCACTGGTCCTCTCTTGATGTAACTAACGACCACAAAATAGTGGTGTGACGGGGTAGCAAGCTATGTGAAATTCACATAATCAAGAGCTGGAAAAAAGAATATTAAATGCGAAGGCCAGGGACAGCATCACATCCTGAGTTGGAATCATTGTGTTTCAGAGACATGTTTGCGAATTGTGAATCGAGGTCTCTTCTGCTACTGCGATTGTGGGCAGGACCTTGCTGCTGTGGTATGTGCTGTTGCTGCTGTTGGAACAATGATCTAAGACGGCCTATTTCCCGCTCAAACATCTCCTGTTGAACTGCAGCATTGAAGAAAATTTTCACATTGTCAACTATGTAATTGTTTCTTACCAGAAAAACATCACAAGTAACACTAGGAGAGCATGTGCAACATTTCTGCTGAACTGTATAACATAGATGCAAATTTTCAGATAATCTCATTCTTTCTCATCTGGACAGTAATTTCGTAGCCTTCTATTGCGAGAAAGATTTCTTAACTTGCGGTCACTGTATGTCAGCAGTGGATTATACTATTTATAGCATATGTGTGCATTAGATATGCCAGAAACATCATATACAAGATAAGTTTCTGTGCATTGTATCCCATCTTATGAAAATTAAAAGAGATGGTCATCATGTAACATTAGGAGCTATAAACATATAGAGTTCCAAATAAAAGGCCATTAAAGTCTCCCTCGCCCGTTACGTTTATGGACATTTCAAGGTTTGTATGTTTTATCGGGACGTTAATTCGGTTTAACGGCCGTTAATGTTTAACATGCCCATTTTATCGGGCCGTTTATTTGGGCAAAGTTGCAAGATTGCCATATGACATAAAACATTATGACACACATGAGACGAATACTAGCTTTGCTTTTTATTACTACTTGAGCTGTTTATTCACTCAATTATGATTCCTTAATTACATTCATATTATGTCATCTTTTTTCTTCATATCACCGTTGTGGACAATTGTTGATAGCCTGGTAGTTTCATTCTATATGTATGAAAGAAGATGAATTAGATGCTTATTTTGTTGCTGCAAACAAACGTGCATATTTCTTTGAATTTTAAATAATAAAACAGTTTACAAGGCCGTTTACTGTATAAACACTAAAAGGTGGGGTGACCATTCATCCACCGTTTACCATTATTAATAATATTTACCAATGTCTCAGCATATTTTGGCTTGACTATAATCTATGTTACTCAGATCCTTTAGAACACTGGCGCATCGTATTGGATACTTATCCGTAGCTGATACGGTCGGAAATCAGAAAGAGTAAAATTGATTTCCTCCCTGAAATAGGTAAGGTGAAACCTGGCAGCATGCAAACGCAGTCAATCTCAGAAGCAACAGCATAGTTTTTCCTCGAAAAATGTAGCAGCTTATTATTCGTGTGAACACGCTGCAGTTTAAGCAGAATCTTGAGAACCATTAAATTATCGTTGGAGTCTCTATACCATTATCGCTGGAGTCTCTGTACCATTATAAAGATGCTAAAACAAATACACAGCTCAAAGATATCAGAGAACCAACAGTACTCCAATATCAAGTTCTAAAGAATACAAATGAAAATATGGAACCGAACTACAACAATGCTTCTTCTGCGCACTAGCTTATTGAACATTCCGTTCATGTGGCAAACTAATGCATGGAGCACATGACGCATTAATAAAGAAGAAGAGAAGCACAGAGAAAACAAGACTAAAGGGATGAATTAGAACCTTAGTGTTAAACTGATACAAGGATGCAAAAGAAGCGTTAACCTTGTGAATAGACCCTAAACACCTTCGACCGGTCGAGCATCAACAATGGATATGAGCTGAGGATGACCGTCAGGTGCACATTCCGAATGAAATAAAGTTCTGATACACAGTTATTACCCTTTCCGGTTTTATTCAACATGGGATGTGATTCTTGGTTCAAGCCACTGGTCCTCTCTTGATGCAACAAACGACCACAAAATAGTGGTGTGACGGGGTAGCAAGCTATGTGAAATTCACAGAATCAAGAGCTGGAAAAAAGAATATTAAATGCGAAGGCCAGGGACAGCATCACATCCTGAGTTGGAATCATTGTGTTTCAGAGACATGTTTGCGAATTGTGAATCGAGGTCTCTTCTGCTACTGCGATTGTGGGCAGGACCTTGCTGCTGTGGTATGTGCTGCTGCTGCTGTTGGAACAATGATCTAAGACGGCCTATTTCCCGCTCAAACATCTCCTGTTGAACTGCAGCATTGAAGAAAATTTTCACATTGTCAACTATGTAATTGTTTCTTACCAGAAAAACTTCACAAGTAACACTAGGAGAGCATGTGCAACATTTCTACTGAACTGTATAACATAAATGCAAATTTTCAGATAATCTCATTCTTTCTCATCAGGAATTTCGTAGCCTTCTATTGCGAGAAGGATTTCTTAGCTTGCGGTCACTGTATGTCAGCAGTGGATTATACTATTTACAGCATATGTGTGCATTAGATATGCCAGAAACATCATATACAAGATAAGTTTCTGTGCATTGTATCCCATCTTATGAAAATTAAAAGATATGGTCATCATGTAACATAAGGAGCTATAAACATATAGTGTTCCAAATAAAAGGCCAGTAAAGTCTCCCTCGCCTGTTACGTTTATGGACATTTCAAGGTTTGTATGTTTTGTCGGGCCGTTTATTCGGTTTAACGGCCTTTAACGTTTAACATGACCATTTTATCGAGCCGTTTATTTGGGCGAAGTTGCAAGATTGCCATATGACATAAAACATTAAGACACACGTGAGACGAATGCTACCTTTGCTTTTTATTACTACTTGAGCTGTTTATTAACTCAATTATGATTCCTTAATTACATTCATATTATGTCATCTTTTTTCTTCACATCACCGTTGTGGACAATTGTTGATAGCCTGGTAGTTTCATTCTATACGTATGAAAGAAGATGAATTAGATACTTATTTTGTTACTGCAAACAAACGTATATATTTTTTTGAATTTTAAATAATAAAACCGTTTACAAGGCCGTTTACTGTATAAACACTAAAAGGTGGGGTGACCATTCTTTCACCGCTTACCATTGTTAAGAATATTTAATAATATCTCACCATATTTTGGCTTGACTATAATCTATGTTACTCAAATCCTTTAGAACACTGGCGCATCGTATTGGATACTTATCCGTAGCTGATACGGTCGGAAATCGGTAAGAGTAAAATTGATTTCCTCCCTGAAATAAGTAAGGTGAAACCTGGCAGCATGCAAACGCAGTCAATCTCAGAAGCAACAACGTAGTTTTTCCTCGAAAAATGTAGCAGCTTATTATTCGTGTGAACACGCTGGAGTTTAAGCAGAATCTTGAGAACCATTAATTTTTCGCTGGAATCTCTGTACCATTATCGCTGCAGTCTCTGTACCATTATCAAGATGCTAAAACAAATGCATAGCTCAAAGATATCAGAGAACCAACAGTACTCCAATATCAAGTTCTAGAGAATAGAGATGAAAATACGGAACCGAACTACAACGAAGCTTCTTCTGCGCACTAGCTTATTGAACATTCCGTTCATGTGGCAAACTAATACAAGGACCACATGACGCATTAATAAAGAAGAAGAGAAGAACAGAGAAAACAAGACTAAAGGAATGAATTAGAACGTTAGTGTTAAACTGATACAAGGATGCAAGAGAAGCGTCAACCTTGTGAATAGACCCTAAACACCTCCGACCGGTCGAGCATCAACAATAGATATGAGCTGAGGATGACCGTCAGGTGCACATTCCGAAAGAAATAAAGATCTGATCTACAGCTATTACCCTTTCCGGTTTTATTCACCATGGGATGTGATTCTAGGTTCAAGCCACTGGTCCTCTCTTGATGCAACTAACGACCACAAAATAGTGGTGTGACGGGGTAGCAAGCTATGTGAAATTCACAGAATCAAGAGCTGGAAAAAAGAATATTAAATGCGAAGGCCAGGGACAGCATCACATCCTGAGTTGGAATCATTGTGTTTCAGAGACATGTTTGCAAATTATGAATCGAGGTCTCTGCTGCTACTGCGATTGTGGGCAGGACCTTGCTGCTGTGGTATGTGCTGCTGCTGCTAGAACAAGGATCTAAGATGGCCTATTTCCCGCTCAAACATCTCCTATTGAACTGCAGCACTGAATAAAATTTTCACATTGTCAACTACTTAATTGTTTCTTACCAGAAAAACTTCACAAGTAACACTAGGCGAGCATGTGCAACATTTCTGCTGAACTGTATAACACTAGTTACATGCCCGTGCGTTGCTACGAAAAACAAAATTGATACCGAAAAATAAAGATTTAAAAATAAAAAAAATTATTTCACAAGATCAAACATCTATCTTTAATGCTTCGTTTCTTGCGAAAGCTGGCTAATTGAAGCAACGCTTCGTTTCTTGCGTAGGGCAATTAAGCAGGGCAATTAAGTAGGGCAATTAAGCAGGGCAATTAAACGGCAATTAATGACATGGGAAGAACGGACCACTGCCACCAAGTGCTGCTTTAGAATAGTAGAGATAAATGCAAATTTTCAGATAATCTCATTCTTTCTCATTCGGACAGTAATTTCGTAGCCTTCTATTGCGAGAAGGATTTCTTAGCTAGCGGTCACTGTATGTCAGCAGGGCAGTGGATTATACTATTTATAGGATATGTGTGCATTTGATATGCCACAAGCATCACATACAAGATAAGTTTCTCTATTGTATCCCATCTTATGAAAATTAAAAGAGATGGTCATCATGTAACATTAGGAGCTATAAACATATAGAGTTCCAAATAAAAGGCCATTAAAGTCTCCCTCGCCCGTTACGTTTATGGACATTTCAAGGTTTGTATGTTTTATCGGGACGTTAATTCGGTTTAACGGCCGTTAATGTTTAACATGCCCATTTTATCGGGCCGTTTATTTGGGCAAAGTTGCAAGATTGCCATATGACATAAAACATTATGACACACATGAGACGAATACTAGCTTTGCTTTTTATTACTACTTGAGCTGTTTATTCACTCAATTATGATTCCTTAATTACATTCATATTATGTCATCTTTTTTCTTCATATCACCGTTGTGGACAATTGTTGATAGCCTGGTAGTTTCATTCTATACGTATGAAAGAAGATGAATTAGATGCTTATTTTGTTGCTGCAAACAAACGTACATATTTCTTTGAATTTTAAATAATAAAACAGTTTACAAGGTCGTTTACTGTATAAACACTAAAAGGTGGGGTGACCATTCATTCACCGTTTACCATTATTAATAATATTTACCAATGTCTCAGCATATTTTGGCTTGACTATAATCTATGTTACTCAGATCCTTTAGAACACTGGCGCATCGTATTGGATACTTATCCGTAGCTGATACGGTCGGAAATCAGAAAGAGTAAAATTGATTTCCTCCCTGAAATAGGTAAGGTGAAACACGGCGACATGCAAACCTGTGATCAATCTCGGAAACAAAGACATAGTTTTCCTCGAAAAATGTAGCAGCTTATTATTCGTGTGAACACGCTGCAGTTTAAGCAGAATCTTGAGAACCATTAAATTATCGTTGGAGTCTCTATACCATTATCGCTGGAGTCTCTGTACCATTATAAAGATGCTAAAACAAATACACAGCTCAAAGATATCAGAGAACCAACAGTACTCCAATATCAAGTTCTAAAGAATTGAGATGAAAATACGGAACCGAACTACAACAATGCTTCTTCTGCGCACTAGCTTATTGAACATTCCGTTCATGTGGCAAACTAATACAAGGACCACATGACACATTAATAAAGAAGAAGAGAAGCACAGAGAAAACAAGACAAAAGGAATGAATTAGAACCTTAGTGTTAAACTGATACAAGGATGCAAGAGAAGCGTTAACCTTGTGAATAGACCCTAAACACCTCCGACCGGTCGAGCATCAACAATGGATATGAGCTGAGGATGACCGTCAGGTGCACATTCCGAAAGAAATAAAGATCTGATCCACAGTTATTACCCTTTCCGGTTTTATTCACCATGGGATGTGATTCTAGGTTCAAGCCACTTCTCCTCTCTTGATGCAACTAACGACCACAAAATAGTGGTGTGACGGGGTAGCAAGCTATGTGAAATTCACATAATCAAGAGCTGGAAAAAAAGAATATTAAATGCGAAGGCCAGGGACAGCATCACATCCTGAGTTGGAATCATTGTGTTTCAGAGATATGTTTGCGAATTGTGAATCGAGGTCTCTGCTGCTACTGCGATTGTGGGCAGGACCTTGCTGCTGTGGTATGTGCTGTTGCTGCTGCTGGAACAATGATCTTAGACGGCCTATTTCCCGCTCAAACATCTCCTGTTGAACTGCAGCATTGAAGAAAATTTTCACATTATCAACTATTTAATTGTTTCTTACCAGAAAAACTTCACAAGTAACACTAGGCGAGCATGTGCAACATTTCTGCTGAACTGTATAACATAAATGCAAATTTTCATATAATCTCATTCTTTCTCATCAGGACAGTAATTTCATAGCCTTCTATTGCAAGAAGGATTTCTTAGCTAGCGGTCACTGTATGTTAGTAGGGCAGTGGATTAAACTATTTATAGCATATGTGTGCATTAGATATGCCACAAACATCATATACAAGATAAGTTTCTCTGCATTGTATCCCATCTTATGAAAATTAAAATAGATGGTCATCATGTAACATAAGGAGCTATAAACATATAGTGTTCCAAATAAAAGGCCGTTAAAGTCTCCCTCGCCCGTTACGTTTATGGACATTTCAAGGTTTGTATGTTTCATCAGGCCGTTTATTCGGTTTAACGGCCGTTAACGGTTAACATGCCCATTTTATCGGGTCGTTTATTTGGGCGAAGTTGCAAGATTGCCATATGACATAAAACATTATGACACACATGAGACGAATACTAGCTTTGCTTTTTATTACTCCTTTAGATGTTTATTCCCTCAATTATGATTCCTTAATTACATTAATATTATGTCATCTTTTTTCTTCATATTACCGTTGTGGACAATTGTTGATAGCCTGGTAGTTTCATTCTATACGTATGAAATAAGATGAATTAGATGCTTATTTTGTTACTACAAACAAACGTATATATTTCTTTGAATTTTAAATAATAAAACCGTTTACATGGCCGTTTACTGTATAAACACTAAAAGGTGGGGTGACCATTCATTCACCGTTTACCATTATTAAGAATATTTACCAATGTCTCACCATATTTTGGCTTGACTATAATCTATGTTACTCAGATCCTTTAGAACACTGGCATATCGTATTGGATACTTATCCGTAGCTGATACGGTCGGATATGTATCCGCCCGTATTGGTGAATTTTTTATTTTTCAAAAAAGGAAATAATTCCTGATACTTGCCTGATACTTCCCAAATACCTCTGAACCATAACACCTCTACGAACTCAGAACGAGACGTTGTAATCGTTTATTCCTATCCTGCTAACCCTTCTCACACCCTACACCACCACCCTGCTCTTCTCTTACCTCATGCTCCCATGCCAACATTCCTCTCTTCCTGTAGATAGTGGCACACAGAACCCCTCTCCCTGCCGGCGTGATAGCGCCACTGGTCCTCACTCACAGTGAGTCCTCCCATTAGTACTTTTTGTTTGACAGTATCCCTTTATATTCTTGTATAGTTATTGCCTAATATAGACTTTCCCTTTATACCCTCTTGTACATGTATATATAGTGGCCCATTGGCCCCATGTTGAAATAAGTGCTATTCATAACATGGTATCAGAGCCAAGTTTAGGGTTATGGTTTTCTTACGGGCGTTGCACTTGCACTCCACCTTTCCTCTCCTCTGGTATTTTCCTCTGGCGTCTCTTCTCGCCATCGACTTAGCGACCTCCAGCCCAGGCCGGCGCGCCTTTCCTTCGGCGCTTCTTCTCTGCTGCTGGCAACTGCCTCGGCGACCTACCAGCACCGCCCGGGCCAGTCGCTGTGCCACCCACGTCGTCCGGATCTGCATCACCGCCACGCTCCTCCGCCGACGCAACTCTGGTCGAACGCTTCGGCTTTCGTGCGCTCGGCCAACCCTCGGTCGCAGTGCCTTCGGCTGACGCGCCATTCACGCCGCCTCCGCCGTCCACACCGCCGATCCACTCGCCATCTACGCCGACTGAGCTGGCCGCCCTCTTCGCCGCCGATCTGCATGTCGTCCACGCTCACCCGCTCCGGCCGGCCACCTGCCTCGAGTGTCATTGCTGCTCTGTTTTGGTGAGGCTTGAGTTGGGTCCGGTCAGGACTCAGGTCAGCTTAAGTTGTTCGGTTGGTCTGGCTTAGTTGTTCTTTTTAGGGTTAGGTTTGATCAGAGTAAAAAAAATGTCATCATCTTCAGGCTTTTCTTTGGGGACTGTTTCTGTTCCTCGCTGCCCGGTTATCTTCGATAGTCTCAATTATCGATACTGGGTTCTTCATATGCGCCTTCACATGCGTGGTCAGTGCCTGTGGGAGTTTCTTACCAGCAAGCTATCATGTCCGCCTCGTCCTGCTCCCCTTGCCACGCCTGTTATTCCCAAGGAGGCTGATGATGATGCTCGCCAGAAAGCCTCTGATGATTATGTTGATGCCGTGGAGTCTTTTCAGACTCAGTTTACTGCTCACAAGACATGGATTGATGAAGATGCTCGTGCCTCTGCTATTTTGGTTGCTAGCACGGAGTGTCCATCTTACTGGTGACATTGTTGCTTTGTCTTCAGCACAGTTGATGTGGGCGCATCTTCGCGATCGCTATGAGCCTGCCGGCGACTCTCTGTACCCTGCTGTTGTGCGACAAGAGCAGTCGTTGCAGCAAGGTGATTCTACAGTGGATGAGTTCTATGCGTAGCTGTCTTCGGTGTGGTGTCATCTTGATTCCTTGGGACCGGAGGTTTGTCGGACTTGCCAGTGTTGTTAGCGTCAGCATTCTCATTTGGAGCTTCATCGCATCTACGACTTCCTAACACGTCTTCGGGCTGAATCTGAGCAGATTCGTGCCCAGCTGCTTGCTCGTCATTCTCGTGTGACTCTGTTGGAGGCTATTGCAGCTATTCGTACTGAGGAGACACGTCTTCGTGGCGCGAGCTTGCTGGTGTCTCCCTCAGTTTTGGCGACGTCTCGCTCTACTCCTCCGTCAGAGACGCCTACTCTAGTTCCAACTATTGGGGGTGGAGGCCTTCACTGCATCTACTGCAATAAGAGCGGACATGTGGAGCAGTTCTGCTACAGGAAGAAGGACCTTGCTCGTCGAGGTGGACGCCCTTCTAAGGGCACTGGACTCTTGGGTGCCTCTCCTCAGCAGACTTCTGTTGGTTCTGATTCTACTTAGGAGATTCTTACGCTACTGCGTTGCATGGCTGCCACTACACCGACAGATTCACCTGGTTCTGCTACTCAGTCTTCTCGTGAGAAACCACCCTCCTCATCAGGTATCACACCATGGATTCTTGACTCTGGAGCTTCTTTTCATATGACATCTGATCCCTCGAGTCTACATTCCATTAGTCCTCTTGTTGCTCCTATCACTATGCAGACCACAGATGGTACTTCTCTTTATGTTGCAGGATGAGGCACTCTTTTGTCATCCTCCTTTCATGTTCCTGCTGTTTCTTATGTTCCCAAACTGACCATGCAGCTTATATCCGCTGACCAGCTTACTGATCATGGTTGTCGGGTTATCCTTGATTCTGACTCTTGTTGTGTTCAGGATCGCCGCATGGGGGCTCTAGTTGGGACTGGTCCTCGCCGCAATGACTCTCAGCGTCTTTGGGAGTTTGACTGACTTCATCTTCCTTACGCTGCCTCTGCCAGTCTCTCTATTTCCTCCACCGCTTCAGTATCTGTTACATCTTCTACCGGGTCTTTTGCTCAGTGGCATCACCGTTTGGGACATCTTTGTGGTTCACGTCTGCCTTCTTTAGTCCATCGTGGTCTTTTAGGCTTTGTGTCTGGTGATGTCTCTTTACAATGTACGGATTGTAAGCTTGGCAAACAGCTACAACTCCCCTATCCTTCTAGTGAGTCTACATCCCAGCGTCCTTTTGATCTTGTTCATTCTGATGTTTGCGGTCCGGCCCCTTTGGTTTCAAAAAGGGGTCATAGATATTATATTCTTTTTATAGATGATTTCTCTTGCCACATTTGGATATATTTCATGTCCTCTCGTAGTGAGGTTCTCTCCATTTATAAGACTTTTGCCACTATGATTCACACTCAGTTTGATTCTCCCATTCGTGTTCTTCGTGCTGACTCGGCAGGGGAGTATCTGTCAGGAGCTCTTCGAGCTTTTCTTGCTACGTAGGACACTCTTTCCCAGTTTGTAACTTTTTATATCCTGGTGCTCATGCTCAGAATGGTGTGGCTGAGCGCAAGCATCGTCATCTTCTTGAGACAGCTCGTGCTCTTATGCTTGCTTCCGCTATTCGACTTCACTTCTGGGCTGAGGCTGTTTTTACTGCCACCTACTTGACTAATATCTAACCTTCTTCTGCTCTTAAGGGTGGGATTCCAGTGGAGCGTCTTTGTGACATGCCTCCTGATTATTCTGGACTTCGCCTTTTTGGGTGTGTGTGCTATGTTCTTCTTGCACCTTGTGAGCGCACCAAGCTTACTGCTCAGTCTATTGAGTGCGTCTTTCTGGGATACAGTGCTGAGCATAAGGGATATCGTTGTTGGGATCCTATTGGACGATGGATGCGGATCTCACGGGATGTCACTTTTGATGAGTCTCGTCCCTTCTACCCTCGTTCTTCTTCCTCTCCTACATCTCTTGTAGAGCCACTGTCTTTCCTGACTTTTCCTGATACTCCAATTGTCACTTTTCCTCTTTCACAATCGGCGTCTTCTTTATCGCCGGTTTCTTCACCACCGACCTCTCCTCCAAAGGTCTCTTCGGATATTGTTCCTTCCTATCCTCTATACTAAACTCGTCGTCCACGAGCTGAGGAGTCTTCTGATGTGCCATCTTCTTCTGATGAGCCATCTTCTTCAGTGTCTCCTCCTCGTTATGCTCTTCGCGATCGACAGTTTATTCGGTCTCCTGAGTGCCTTGGCTTTGTTGGTGCAACTCTGGTTGAGCCGACTTCTTACCGTGATGCTGTTATTCATCAGGAATGGCAGCATGCGATGGCGGAGGAGCTTGCTGCAATTGAGCGCACTGGCACGTGGGATCTTGTACCACTTCCTCCACGTGTCCGTCCCATTACATGCAAGTGGGTCTATAAGATTAAAACTCGCTCTGATGGTTCTCTTCAGCGCTACAAGGTTCGTCTTGTGGCGCATGGTTTTCAGCAGGAGCATGGCTCACATGACTACTGTTCACACTCTGCTTGATGTGGCCTCTGTTCTTGAGTGGCCCATCTCTCAGCTTGATGTCAAGAATGCCTTTCTTAATGGTGAGCTGCACGAGGAGGTCTATATGCAGCCACCACCGGGGTATTCTGTTCCTGAAGGCATGGTTTATCGACTTCGTCACTCTCTTTATGGGCTTAAGCAAGCTCCTCGTGCTTGGTTTAAGCATTTTTCGTCTGTGATCACTGCAGCTGGTTTTTCTGCAATTGCTCATGATTCTGCACTCTTTGTTCACACTTCTTCCCGAGGTCAGACTCTTCTCCTTCTTTATGTTGATGACATGATCATTACTGGAGATGATTCTCAGTATATTGCCTTTGTAAAGGCTCGTCTCAGTGAGCAGTTTCTCATGTCCGATCTAGGTCCTCTTCGCTACTTTCTTGGGATTGAGGTTTCTTCTACACCTGAGGACTTCTCTCTCTCCCAAGAAAAGTATATCCGGGATCTTCTTGATCGTGCCTCTCTCACTGATCAGCGTACAGCTGAGACTCCCATGGAGCTCAATGTTCACCTTCGAACTATTGATAGTGAACCTCTTGAGGATCCTACTCGCTATCATCATCTTGTTGGGAGTCTTGTTTACATTGGTGTTACTCGTCCTGACATTTCGTATCCTGTCCATATATTGAGTCAATTTATTTTTGCTCCCACTCAGCTTCACTATAGTCATCTTCTTCGTGTTCTACGATATCTTCGTGGAATTATCTCTCACCGTCTTTTCTTTCCACACTCCAGCTCTTTACAGCTCTAGGCATACTCTGATTCTACATGGGTTAGTGATCACTCTGATCGTCAATCTCTTTCTGCTTACTGTGTTTTTCTTGGTGGTTCTATCATCGCTTGAAAGACTCTTTTGACAGCAGAGGTTACTTGGCTATGGTGGTTACTTGAAGATATTGGTGTTTCTGTTTCTACACCGACTCCTCTTTTCTCTAACAGTACGAGTGCTATCAGCATTGCTCGAGATCCAGTGAAGCATGAACTCACCAAGCATATTGGTGTTGATGCTTCTTATATGCGGTCACAGGTACAGGATCAAGTTGTGGCTCTTCAGTATGTGCCTTCAGAGCTCCAATTAGCAGATTTCTTCACGAAGACACAAACTAAAGCTTATCATAACTTTTATCTCTCCAAACTCAGTGTTGTAGATCCACCATGAGTTTGAGGGGGATGTTAGAGAGTATCCCTTTATATCCTTGTATAGATATTGCCTAATATAGACTTTCCCTTTATACCCTCTTGTACATGTATATATACTAGCCTATTGGCCCCATGTTGAATACAAGTGCTATTCATAACACTTTTCTTCCCTCTTGACTATGGTAGTGTGATATACACCCAGGTAGTCAGCGCCAACCAAGAGTTGGTGACAGCAGCAGCGACTAAGAGGTAAGACATATGGTTGCGGCCCGGTTGGTAGGAATAGAAGTGCACAATTGTGGAGATGTTTGGGACAACAGTAGACTAGATGCCCTAAACTGCTTTCTATGGGCTGATGGACCTTTGAGATGATCTAGCCCATTTGCTCTACATTTTCTTTGTTATTGTCTCTTTTATATCTATTTTGTGTATGATATACTATATCTCATGTATGTTTCTCTATTATTTTATTTTCATTATACACACACGTATCGCCATATTGATGTTTTTAGGGAAATGGTGTATCACAATATTGATGTATCGCGTATCCGTATCGGTATTGGCATATCTGGGCAATCTAGATTATGAGTAATAAGAAATATGGATAGCTTAACAAAAACGTGCCCTCCTTATATCAAAAGCTCCATTCTCAAGTCAATACAAGCAAATAGCTCTTACAACTTATGGTGATAAATAACAAATCATGTAAAATAAACTAATTTATGCAACATCAGCAGATAGTAAACCATGTAAAAGAAGCTATTTAATTTGCAATAAAACAATCTGCGACAACAGAGCTGATAACAGAACTTAATCTCGTATTTTCATGTTCATCATAAAGATTCTTTCTATATGCAGCATGATTTCTTAAACAAATATTTTTCACCAAACTAATATAGAGATGAAAGTAGCCCCATTGCAACCTATGAAAAAAATAATAGAACCTAAGTATCAAAGTTTAAAACACACAGAGTTAATTAGGATAATGGCAGGGGAAAGTACCGCAGTAAAAATTGCTTGCATTGGAAAATAATATAGAAGTAAGCATGGCATACAGATACTTACAGCGTTTAATCAGTTGCTCCTGAGATAGACTCTCGAGCCGTTGTTTCAAGGTTTTGTTCTCCATGTCCAGCATTATATTTTGTTGACCGAGAAAATCCATTTCTGCAGAAACTTCTATCCCTTCTGTCTGCAAATATTAAATAAATTGAGCATTTGTATAAGGTAAAGCTAACTTCTGCAAGACCGATCTGGTTCGCTGCAATAACCTGTAAAGCTTGAACTCTTCTCTCGAGCTCGGCGATATATTGGAGCTTCCGAACACGAGACCTCTGAGCATATTGCCTGTAACGGACATGAAAAATAAAATGTTAAATGTGCAATGACACGAATGCTCAAGTTTTATCGATAATTCAATATATAGCAACTTGAAAAATGGCATGATGTACTGCCAATCTGTCATCTATTCAAGACAGTTCATCCTTTAAATGGAGGTAGAAAACACAAGATTCTACATGTTCACTAATGTAGTTTGAAGCGCATTCAGATGTGCACCTAGTGTGCAACTGTTCATTCAGGGATTTACTAAACTTACAGACAGCAAATAATCACACATATATGCCGCATGTGAAGTTCCTTCGGATTAAGACTTGACTTAAAGAAATAGAGAACTTTGATTTATTGCATTGCATTTGTAATTCCAAATTCCCGGTTGCCACAGCCAATTCAGCAATGACCAATCAAAGCTCTATTAAAATATTTAGATATTCAGTATATGCACACTTGAAGTCTAGATGTCCTGTTTAATAGCACATATCATGTGTCTGCTGCTACTTAGACAGTAACACACCATAAGGGAGGTCAAGCTTATGTATGATATCAATATATGGGGCGATCTTCACCAAATGCACCTTGCAGACTCAAAAGCCACTGAATGGCTACATTGTTTTTTTTTCTTTTTCTTTTGAGAATCGAATGGCTACATTGTTAAATAACACATTTTAAATTAATTATGCCGACTACTTAAACAGCAAAACACCGTAAGGGAGATCACACAAATGCATAACATGAAAATGCAGTATCAACAACTATGCGCAGATCTCCACCAAAAATGCACATTACAGACTAACAAGCCATTGAACTTTTACATTTACTGATCTACAATCTAGGCTTCACCCAATGATTGGCAATGAGCTTGAGAGTAGTATACTAGCATGTCAAAGGTCTATCCCAATCATAATTCATGCTTAATTATCAGAATTGGTGTTTAATGAACATGAAATTCTACAAAATTAACATAATTCTTCAAAGTGATATCAACGGGCACAAAATCAAGCTCACTGTTTGGCTCGCTTGGTGTCTGCCTCTGACTGCGAGTGCCTAAGTTGCGCGCCACCATCTTTTCTCTCTGCTGCAACCCTCTGATAATGATCTGCATCACCATTCTTCTCCCTCACCGACATCGGCATGCCACCACCCTGCCGGAGCATCTGCCTGGAATCCCACGGCTGGCCATACCCCTGTGGCAGCCCAAATGAGCTCGGCTCCCGGAAATACTCCGGTGCGCCGCCCCAAGAAGCAACCTGTCCTCCTCCCCTCATCCCATCGAACACATTGTCATACATGCCAGCCGCGGCGGCGCCGCCGTCGAACAGCGTCAACGAATCGCTGGATGACCTGCGATGCCCGGGACGGGCGTGCGACCGCGCCAGCGCTTCCGGCTCGTCGAGCAGGTCATCCAGCCACGACGGCTGCTCGTCGATGAGGAAGCTCTCCGACGACGTGCGCTGGTGGCCGTGCCGCTGGTGCGCGTCCCTCGGCCGCGCGATCGGGCCGAGCTCGGCGTGCAGCGACGGCGACGCCGCCGCAGGGAACGGGCTCCGCGGCGGCAACAATGCCTGCTTCTGGAGCCTCCCGTTCGCCATCATGGCGTGCTCACCCAGACTGCACAGAAAAATTGTGAAAGAAAAATGTGAGGAAAAAACTTGAGATTTGAGAAATTCAAACAATTTAGGCAGGATTCTTGAGGTTCCAGGCGCAGATCTCCTCTAGGAAACACCGCATGTGGGATGCCATGTTTGTGGGGGCGGAAGCATCGAATACTCGCAAGAAATGCTCAAGATTTCCAAAGAAACGGACATGAAAAGAAATCGAAATTTTATCAGTTTTTGTTCCAAGAAACACATAGATTTCCATGAAATGGATAAGGGAATGCGAAAGTGGATGGAAAAAGAATGGAATCCAATTGGAATTGCGAAAATTCAACCGGATCAAAACTGAGCAATCCGTACAAGAATTGGAACAAAGAAACAGGCGAAAAAAATCAAAATAAAAAGAAACACATACCAATTCGGCCGCGGCTCCAGTGTGTGGCCTGTTCAATTGCTGTAACAAAATCTTCCAAATTTTCGGTTGTCTCCTAATCTTAGAGGGATTGGAGCTCGACGCATGGAGAGAGAGAGAGAGAGAGAGAGAGAGAGGAGGGGAGCGGCTAATGGAGAATAGAAAACGAGGAGAGAAAAGTCAAATAAGCAGAGCTACTATTTACAACGGCAACAAATTTTAGATTTTAAACGGCTAGGATTGGATTGAGGCTTGGCAGAATTTGTAGATCGATCAAATCATGGCCGTTGGATTGGAAAATGCTTTGGATACTTGCAGTGTTGTCGACAGTACTATAGACTTCTCTTTGGAAATAAATTATGGTAATCCACTAGCAAGATTGTCCTGTTGTTGAGTTAGAATCTTTGAGATGGTAGCATGTGGTTGATACCTTTATGTCGACGAGTGGTAAATCTGTGAGCTCTAACATTTCTTCCCTGATAAATTTATTTAAAAGCCATTATTAATTTATATAGTTCAGATAATTTATTTAAAAGCAATTCATAATCGAAATGTTGGCGTCCGTGACTATAAATATCATTTTGCTGGTTTATATTTGGAAATTGCCTTTTAAAATACTCAAAAAATGCGCATATATAGATGGGGCAATTTCTTATATGCTATTGAATGTTTGCCTTATCTCTTATATGCTATTTATTGTCTCATTGATATATAAGCCTTAACTCCACATGTCAGTGACATATTCAGATATTTCCCCCCAATTTCAGTGGCATATAAGCAATTAATTCTATATAGATATATTTGGTATGGCTTTCCGCTATTGCACTCATAGTTATCAATACTAGTACATACCGACCGGTACTGTCGGTATATACCATTTCGGCATCTAAATCGGTACAAAGTAGCCATATATACTGTATCGACCTTGATAAATGTCATACCGGTCCTCAATATCGGTCATACCAGCCCGATACTGATTAATACCGACCATACCGATTAATACCCGTCATATCGGTGAACTATATATCATATTTAACAGTATTGCTATGTATTTAGAGTAATATTATAAGTGAACTTTGGTGTATATATAATTAAACATATGTAAACTTATAAATATATATATTATTATACTAAACTCGAAACGGTACACCGATATAGAATGATATCGAAAGGTACTATTTCAAAAAACAAACCGGTATAGTTTCTGATATGGTATTAATAAGTGTGATTGCGCTGCTACAAAATTGGCAAAAGAAAATAAAACCGCGAAGAGCTAACCTAAAATGTAAACCAATTCCAAAGTTGGAGCCACCCGTTCATTCAAATGATTAAAATATCGCCAATTCCGTAAGGATGTTCTGCAGAAATACGTACCAGAAACCGAAATACACGTCCATGTGCAAAGCTGTTGCCCGTCGGTACATGTGACAAAACAGGTCGACGCGCTTTTTGTCGACCTGTGTGGCTGGCATGCGTTGGCAATGGCGAGGGGAGCGCAGGCCAAACGGAAAAGAAAACCCACGATGCCAATGAAAGGACAGCTCAAGATCCAGCTGCCTCCCTCCACTGCATCTTCAGCAGATTCTGCACTGCACCATTGTGTGGGTGCTCTCGTGTTGTATTCTCCTTTCTTTCTTTTTTTATTAGGTTAATAAGCGCGGCGTACGTTTCGTGTGAACGAAAAATAAATTTATATTTTTTTTAGAGAAAGAACTTGTTTTTACTGTTTGTAATTTTTTAGATCGAAGAGCTACCTTGAAAAATTAGAAAAAGATTCGTTCGAAATTAGTATTTAATGGGAGGTTTTTGTCGTAAAGTAACAGACATAAACGCTATTTGGAAGCTTTTTTCTTACCCTCACAAAAAATCACGAAGGACCTGTTTGTAATTTGCAAGGACATATCTATAATTTAAAGGAAATGAATGGATTTTTTCGTAAAACCAGCAAGACTATACGTGGACACCTTGGCAGAGCTCCAAAGCTCCCATCTATAATTGGTTTGATTTCTCTCCCTGCGTTTTCCTCTTCAGTTCTGACTTCCGAGTCTTCTGACCTGGTCTCTGTGGTTTCGTTTGATGTTATTGGCTGAGAATTCTTTGGATGTGAATCAACTTATTACGATGCAGGATGTTATGTGGTTGGAATGTCAGTCTTGGATGACTAATTCAGGCGCAAAAACTTCTCACCCGACATTTCTAGTTGCTAACTCCTGGCTTCCCTGCATCCTACCTTTTTCATCACTTTAACCATGCCACATATGTTTATCATCATTTTAATCAATCAACCAGACCAGAACACCTAAATCATGTAACACACAATTCCACATCCTACCTTTTTCACCACTTTAACCATGATTTCAACCATAGCTTCAGCAAGCTTCCCTAATCTATTACCATCGATATTTAAACATGATTAATAAGAATTTACATAATAAACAATAACAATAACAATAAAAATATTAAAACCACGCGTCCAATCATGCCTGAGACCACGCGCTTAGGAACACCCAAGTCCTCGCGCTTGGGAACGCTCAGGTCCATGCACCCAACAAGGCCCGGATCACATGCATCTAGGAATAATCTTTATCTTTTTGATGATGACAAAGAATGAAGAATTAAAAACAATAAATAAACAACTTAACTTCTCAATTAATATATAAATTTGATTATTATTATTATTATTATTATTATTATTATTATTATTATTATTATTATTATATGAAAGCTTAATAACTAAATCGATTAGACACTTCATTAATCCAAGAGTGATCACTAATACTAGATAATTGTGGTAGTTTATGCGACAAGTGAAGTGATAGTGCTACTCTCATCCTATGCATGTCGTGTTCATTATTCACCTAAAAATAATAAACAAGCATCGGTGAATCTACGACTTAGCAAGTACATAATAAAACAATAACATAACCCTTTATCTCATTACTCATTAGTGATGCAATGCAAATTTATCTACATGCTCATATGTTTATCATATAGCTTATACCGGTATAGCTTAGTGCACATCCGTCGATGTTGCACCCTCTCATTCCCTCTGTCCTGTGAAAGTGCTTATCGAAGTAGGTCTTTTATGCCCACACAACGTAGGTTATAGAGGCACATACATGTGTAAAGTTCAAGCTTCATTGGTTTTGGTGATTGATTTTAGATTAATATCTAATCATTATTTAATGACAAATTTAATCATTATGAGACTAACATGATTATTGAGCTTTATTTTTATTAGTCTCAAATTTGGATGGAAAATGGAAAATCGAAGGTATGCACGTGTATTTATTTTATTAATTTAATGCATACTCAGTATTCAAGTTAAAGGATGAACTCTTCCATTATTTAAATCTTTTATATGTGCATTATGTTCCCAATTCTATACATTACATGGATGCACACATTTATGGGGAGTTCGTGCTTTAACTTGATGTTTCAATAGTATTGATCCATGTATTCTTGCCAAATAACATTAAGGATATTTACATCTAAACAATTCCTTAATATATAATTTAACTTGCATAGTTGTAGTATATTCATGGTAATATAGGATAAACTCCAATGTTATCTAAAATCGATTATGTGCTTATTGTTTCCAAGTTCAACTATTTATATGCACATATTTAATGGAGTTTATTCTATATTAGTGGTCTTAAGAGTATTGATCCATTTCCATCATTCCACATTATTTGGATCATTACTTGATAACCATCAAAATGAGTATATGAAACTTGTGTAGTTAATATATACTCATATCAATTTAAAGAAAATATAAATTGAGTTCAGTTATCTTCCGATCAATCAAAAAATGCTTTATCATGTGTTGATGGTGTTCCTTTATTGATTAAGGATAAATGAAAAAGTTCTTGAGTATAATAAAGCATTAGTTGCATCAACGTACTCAAGACACGTTTTAATCATTCAAATTGATTTAGGTTGTGCTCAATCAATCTTGGGCATCCATTATGTGTTAATGGAGTGAAAATTGATGATTGAGACTAGGGATGACAGTTTTACCCATGGGTTTGGGTACCCATGAGTACCCGACCCGATAAAGGTGGGTACGGTAGCACTTTATACCGGTAGGTTTTTGGGTTTGAGTACCCGATATGACTATAGGATGGGCATGTCAATTTGTACCCATGGATATTCGATGGATATCCTATGACATGTGGGCCCAGTTTTATAATATATAAATTAAAAAATAAAACCCTAACCCTCAGTCATTCTCTAGTTTTTAGAAATAAAATATGAACATCATTTTACTACTTGAATTTCTATTTTTATAATGGCATTTAATTATATGTTTATCGTTAAATTGAGATAATATAGGAATTATTTGAGTCCTTTATTGAATAAGCTATGAGCACAACCGTGATGGGTATGGGTACCCATCGGGTTTGGGCGTGGGGACAGATCTGTGCCCGATAAGCTTAGTGGGTTCGGGTGGGCGGCACGAGTTTGGGTTTCTGGTTCGAGTCTGAGACAGTTGTACCCGAAGGTACCCACCCAATTGCCATCCCTAATTAAGACAACCGTGTTTATTAGACTAACAATCTTATATGAGTTGTGAAGTAGGTTGAGTCCAACGATGATAAAGAATCGGGGAAAAAAAAGGTTATTATGTGTTGATGAGCTTCAAGAGGAGATCACGAAGATAAGAAAAGAAGAAGAGGGAAGTTCATCATGAGTTGATGAATAAGAAGATATATATAAAACGCATACTTGAAGAGAAGATGATTGCAAATCATAAAAGCTTTAAGAGGATTAGCGCAACGACAAGGTATAACTAGATAGGCTAATGTTGTATTCCTAGTCTTTTACTGGTTTCGGTGCTTGGTTGGGAGACCGTGGTGATGTACTATTAAGAGGGGTTGAGTCATTTAGCTTGAGCTTCATCATGTGTTGATGAACTCAATCCAGTTCACTCTACTTCACTCTCTTAGTTGGATTTTGCATGAAGTTCGTATTTGCACGTGTTGCAAATAGTGAAAGCTTATGCTTATTTCTTATTGTTTCTTAATTGATTTGGTATTTGAATGGATCTCTAGATTTGCATGTATTGCAAAAGGGAGAAAGCTCACGCACTTGTTTCCGTTAGTTTATGCATGAAGCTAAGTATTTGCGTGTGTTGCAAATAAAGAGAGAGCTCATCAATTTGAATTAAATGCTTGTGTTTATATGGAGCTTTGGATTTGCATGTGTTGCAAAAAGGAGAAAGCACATGCATTTGGTTTAAGTTAGATTTTTTATTTGCAAATATGTTTTGAAAATAAGTGGGAGGTTATGGGTTTCGATCTTAAAGCATGTGAATAGGGCTTGCAATCGTGGTTTGCAAGTTACTTGTATCGTGTTGATCATCACATGGCTAAGAGGATTGATCTCATAAGTTCTTGGTTTATTTGCAAAGCAAATAAGTTGAAGTTTTAAATGCGATTCTCTAGAGCATGTGAATAGAGTTTTTATATGTGTTTTGTAAATTGAATTGATCACGTGTTGATCATCACATGGCTCAAAGAATACATCATTATTTATGTTTGATTTGAAAAGGAATGATTTCTGTATGAAATCATGTTTTTGCCTGAGGGACGGCACTACCGACGTGTAAATGTCGGCGCTACCGCTGGGCCAGCAGTAGCGCTTATGGGAGTCGGTAATGCTGCCTGGTGGTGCTAGCGGGCATTTGACGTTCGTAGTTATTTTTGAGTGGGGCATGTTTTGCGCCCATCTTTTGGCCAGCATTACCGAAGTTCTAGGGCGGTACTACCAGAGGTGTGGTAGTACCGGGCCCAAGCCACTAGTAGTTGTTTTCCAGAGAGGTTGCTCTAGATTGTGCGCTGAGGCCGGCAGTATTGTCCGTGGGGGCTAGTACTGCCACTCGAACGGTACTACCAGGCTTTGTCTTGCGGTAGTACCAAGTTTGTTGTGCAATGGCTAGTTTTCTAGCCATTCGACAGGAGGCGGGCACTACTGGGCCCTAAAGGGTGGTAGTACCGGATTTGCTATTTTTTTCTTGGTTTTGCCCCCCCAACAGCTAGTTTTCATGTGGAAAGCTTGTAAGTTCAAGCTCCATTGGTTTTGGTGATTGGTTTAGATTAATGCTTAATCTTTGTTTAATGACAAATCTGATCTTAATGAGACTAACATGTTTATTGAGTTATTCAATAGTCTCATATTTGGATGGAAAATGGAAAACCCAAGGTATGTGTGCATATTTATTTTATCATTCATTGCATACTTTGGATTCTAGTTAAAGTATGAATTTTCCATTATATTAACCACAAAATGTGCATTATGTTTCCCAATCCACATATTACATAGGTGCACATATTTAGGGAGAGTTCAAGCTTTAACTTAAAGTTTCATTAGTATTGATCTATTCTTCACTCCATATATAAAGGATCAATACATTGAAACATATCAATTTAAATGAAAGTTTAAAGTGAGTTCATTTGTCTTCTAATCATCAAAGAACATTTCATCATGTGTTGATGGTGTTCTTGTGATCGATTGAGGACAAATGGAGAGTTCTTGAGTAGTAGAAAGCATCAGTTGCATCATGTGCTCATGACACATTTAAATTCATTAAATTGATTTAGGTTGTGCTCAATCGATCTTAGAAGCATCCATTATGTGTTAATGGAGTGCATAAATAATTGAGACAACCATGCATCTTGGACTAACTATTTTCATAAGTGATGAATGAGCCAGGTTAGGTCCAAAGATGGTTGAGATAAAGAAAATGGGACAAGGACAACATCATGAGGTGATTGACGTCAAGAGGAGATCCCGTAGATAATAAGATGAGGGAGCTAGGTGTCAATCCCGGGGGGGCAAATGATTGAAGATCATAAAGACCCTAAAGGGGATTACTTGCTACGGCTAAAGGTATAACTAAATAGGCTAAGGAGTTTCCTAGTCCTTCAGTCTAGTTTTTTAGCGCCGTACCTATCGGTGTTTCGTGCACCGGCAATACAGATTTTTGGTTAGTGGGGTCGCGCGTTCCCTCTCCTCGAATGGCCTGACTCAATGAGCCCAAGGTGTATACTGGTTCGGGCTGAACGTCCCTACTCCAGTTCGTGAGATGGGTGTGTATTGCTTCTGGGAGCAAATGGATACGGGGTGTTACAAGCGAGGGAGTGTTTTTCGTTGTTCGTCCGATCGATCTCTAGTTCGATCGATCGGGCGCCTCCTCTGTACCAGACGTCCTGCCTCTCCTTATATACGCAGAGGTAGCAGGTTACACGGGAGTTTGAAGAGAAAAAGAAGGGGTACTATATGCCTTGGAGTCTGGTCTTCGGTCTTGTCGTCTGACCGGCCTCCATCACCCCCACGCCGGGTTGGTAGTCTTGCGGCGGGAGACTCTCGGCCGGGTTGGAGAAGTGACGCACTGCTCCGTATGGTCGTTAGCTCCGGCATCTAATGGTATTTGACCTCAGCGTGGCCTCGGGAGGGGGCGCTCCCCTCTGTGGCGTGTTGGGATGACGGGACCGGAGCTTGACTTCTTAGGCGGCCTCTCTGACACCTCGGGAAGGAGCCTCCTACCCTGGTGTGGACGTTTTGGGACGTCACGCCAGCGGGGCAGGAGTCCGAGTGCTTCGAAGGAGCCGCCGCTCGCTCCGATCCGGGGGGTCGGGGCGAGTTGGGCACCCCGGTCCTCGGGGAGTCAGAGCGTGCCTGCATTTGTGTTTGGCCAGGGGTAAGATCCCTCCGTGGCCTACGACCCCTTGTCGGAACTGGGCCTTAAAGGCAGCCCGTTCGCTGTCCCGGGCTGCCGGGGGTACCCATGGTATGTGTACTCGTTAGTAGCCCCCGAGTGTGTCACGTCAAAGGTGGTTGGGGGTTTGCTTGCCGAGTTGTTTGGTCGGATGGCGTTCGTCGGTCCATCCGGGTGCGCGCGAGCGCACCCGATGGGTGTAGCCCCCGAGCGGGTCGAAGAGCCGGTCGGGGGGTTAACTTGTCGATGTAGGGCCGACCGAGTGCGTGCTGGCGCCCTCGGTCGGTCTTTTCTCCCGGTGTGCGCGCGAGCGCAACCGGTGGGTTTAACCCCCGAGCGGGTCGGAGAGCCGGTCGGGGGTTTAACTTGTCGATGTGGGCGCGCAGAATCTCCTCGGTTTCTGCCGCCGCGTAGCGAATTTATTACGCAGCGGAGGAGGCAGAAGGGCACGCCGCCTCGTTCAACGAGATGGCCGTTCGGATCACGTCGTTCTGTCTTCCTGCACGCGTCTATATAATGGGTGGAATGGGAACGGTTCCCCCCATTTGCCTTCCGCGTGCATTCCTTCGTTCCAGGCTCTTGATCTTCTCGCCACCTTCCCTCTTTAGAACGGCAATGGCGAGCAGGGGCGACGACGCGGGTGGCGATCACGGGGTCGGCAAGCGCCCGGCGCCCGGCGATTTCTAGGGCCCGGCCCCGAAGAGGCCTCGCACCGGCGACAGCTCCTCCTCCTCTACCGTTGAAGCGTAAGTCCTTAGTGCGTTTTGCCCCTAGGGCGGTCCGGGTCCTTCTTCCTACTGACGGTGGTTCGTTCCTCCTTTCTCTTTTAGTGCCCCTGGCTCGGGACTGGGCCCGCGACCCCAGGCACCCGCGCCGGCCGTGCCGCGGGCCGTGGGGTCGCCGAACCCGCCTCGCGCCCCACGGCTCGCCTACGGGACCCTCCGGAAGCAAGGGCCCAGCGGCCGGTTGTCGGCAGCATTGCCGAGGTGGAGGCCTCGCTCCGCGCGTAGGCCGCGGCGGCCTTCGCCTAGGAGACGGAGGCGGCGTCCCTGCGGGCCCGGGCTCAAGGCGTTCAGGAGGAGCTGATCATGGCGGGGAATGGGCTCGTCGCCATGCTCCGTCCAACATACGAGAGGATCGCCAGGATCCTGGAGCCGCTTGGCGTGAGGCTGGGCGACCCCCTAGAGGCTACTGCGGCGCAGTACGCCTTCCACCTTGCGCGAGCGGCGGAGGCGCTGGTGGACTTGGCGTGTCGGCTGCGCGTGGAGGACCCGGCGGCGGACGACTCCTCCAGCTCTAAGGGAGACGTTGTCCCGTAAGTGGCTCCAGGGTGTCCGCCGTTTTCATTTTTCTTTTTATAACTGCTCTTACTCCCCCTTTTCTTGGTCGGTTATGAACAATATTTGTAGTATTTGATGGTATGGCTGGGGGGCGGATCCCCCCTAGGCTTTTATTTTCTGCGCTTTTTATCTTGTGGCGAATGCTCGGCGGGTGATCGCCGCGTTTAGGCGACGTTAGGGCCTACAGACGTAGGTTGGAGTGTAGGTCGGGGCACAGGGCTTTAGTTGCGGGGGAGAGTTCTTTCGATTGTTTTGGGCATTGGCTTTCTGCCGTAGCTAGACGGCACCTTGGTCGGTGTGAATGTCCAGACACCTTTTCGCAAGGTTTTGGTGTTCAGGTGCTCGTTTTACGTCGTATCTAGACGGCACCTTGGCCGGTGCGAACGTCCAGACACCTTTTCGCAAGGTTCTGGTGTTCGGGCGCTCGTTTTACGTCGTAGCTGGATGGCACCTTGGTCGGTGTGAACGTCCAGACACCTTTTCGCAAGGTTCTGGTGTTCGGGTGCTCGTTTTACGTCGTAGCTGGGCGGCACCTAGGTCGGTGTGAACGCCCAGACACCCTTTCGCAAGGTTCTAGTGTTCGGATGCTCGTTTTATGTCGTAGCTAGATGTAGGGTGTCCGTCCCGCCTTCCCATACGGTAGGGTCGGTTCGTGGGAGGAGAGGCCACCATCTATTCCATGAGTACGCCCCATCCGCAGGTGTGGGATCTGGAGGGGGTGAGCGAACGTGTGCTTGCCGGGTCAGCTTGAACACTGTGCTCGTGGAGCTAATAACGGGTGATCTGAGTGAGACCTAGAGATCCTTCCCAAGGAGGGTCTCCTAGCAGACGGTCCCAGCGTGGGTGTCTGACCCTACTGAGGGCGTCTCATAAGAAACCTTTCTTTACTCAATCCTGTTTTGGACCCCGGGTCGTTCGCCGACCTGGAGCGCAGCCGACTGCCACCCATCGATGGGTTCCGCGGGAGAGTGTGAAGTATGGTCTCGGACACGAGTTAAGGCGATTGGGTCGTCTGCTAACCCAACTCGAGGCCCAATGGGGGCTCGCCCTGTCCTCTCCCCTTGCTCTGTTTTCCGCTGGGACAGCGCTAGATCCGGTTGGCGGATCGGGCTTTCGTGTCCTGTGGCGTTTAAATGGGCCTTAGGCGTGGGCCAATGGGCCTGTTGCTGCCTTGAGGCCCCAGCGGCCCAGTGGTCCTTTTGAACCTGTTCAGGGTGGTTGGCCTGTTCTGTCTGGCGGATATCGCGGGGCTGCAGGGCACGCTGCTCGATACGGCACCTTCGCCCAGCGCTGTCTTATCGGAATTAAATGCACAGCGGGAAATTGGTCGGGACTCACCGACGGCTCGGCAGTGGGTTGTTAGGTGACGAGGCAAGCCGCGGCACACTTCGCTCGAGATGTTCTCCATTGGGCTCGACGCCTGTTGAGCCTGCGAGTGTTCAGCCCGCATCGGTTGGTGGCTATAACTTTGGAGAGGCGGGCATTCGGGGCAGGTATTCGCCCTTGATTTTCTCATCCTCCTGAGCGTTCCTGCCATAAAAGAGAGCGAGGGAGACGAGATGGGACGGATTTGGCAAGCTTTCGCCCCCCTGCCACTTAGCTTTTTGGAAATGTCGTGGCCGGTGTGCTCCATTCAACCCAGTCGCGTGCTTGGCTTGGAGAAGAAGGACTTCCTTCCCGCGTGAGGCAACTCGCGGTGGAGGGTGCCGGTGGGGGCTGCCGTCCCCTTTCCAGGCGGTGAAGAGATTGTGGCGCACGCCCCTTTCTTTGAGCGCGGCTTAAGGCTTCCTCTCCATTCGTTCGTTCGCGGGCTGTTGCATTTCTACGGGGCGGAGGTTCACCACCTCAACCCCAATGGCGTGCTCCACATCACGGTCTTCATCACGTTATGCGAGGCCTTCCTGGGGATTGACCCCCATTGGGGGCTCTGGAGGCACTTCTTCCAGGTGCGGCTGCAGAAGGACAAGCCAACGGATGCCACCGCCCCCGTTGGTGGGGTCGCCTTTCAGCTACGCAGCGGCCGAAAGGCGGACTAGATCGACGTGAAGTTGCCGTCGTTGAACCGGGGGTGGCATTCCGAGTGGTTCTACATCCAGAACTCGAGCGGGAGCGTCCCGGTCTTCACCGAGAGACTTCCTAAGGCGGGTCCCCAGTGGGGCTGGGGTCCCGATGGGAAGGACAAGAAGAAGGTGGCGATGGTCGTCGAGCGGATCAAGGCCCTAAAGACGCGGGGCTTGACCGGTACGACGTCGTGCGCGCATTCATGGGGATGCGCGTCCAACCCCTCATGGATCGAGCGCACCCCATGTTTCGATACGACGGGGCATCCGATCCCATGAGGGTACTGGCGGGGGAGCTCATGGCTCGGGTCTCTGCCTTGGTCGGTGCAGGCGCTACCGAGGCGGCGAGCAGCGTCCCCGCCCCATTCTCGGCTCGCAACCCACCCAATCTGGTGGGCCGAGCTGTCTCTTCCTCTCCTCACCCCCTTTTCTCAGCCCATTGGTACTTGTCTGAGTGTGTTCTTGTAGGGGCTCGGCGGCATGATCTCCCGGGCCTTACTGCCGAGGGAGAAGGAGTTGAGGGCTGCGGCCCGCGCCGTCTCCGAGCGACAGGATTTCGCCCATCGGGAGCGGAGGGAGGCGAAGAAAAAGAAGAGGGCGGAGGAAAGGAAGCGAGAGCGCGCGGCTAAATCCGCGCGTGACGGGGAAGCCTCCGACACAACCGCCATCGAATGGAGCAGTCTGGAGTCGACCTCGAGCAAGGGCTGCGAGGACGGCGGGGGTGATACGGGCCTCTCGCTCGGGGTTGTGCTGCCGCTGGGCGGCGATCCGAGCGGGAGCACAGGCCGGGGCGCCACCACCGTCGCACTCCAAGAGGAGGTTCCACCGGCAGGGGCGACCTGAGGGCTGACACACCCCCGTGCGGGGGGCCATCGAAGAAGGCGCGACGGCCGCGCGTCTGCACGTCGCGGTGCTACACGGGGGCGTCCCTGGTGACGTCGGTAAGCCCAACCACGGCTTCGGAGGGTCCGGCGCCCCCGCCGCCACCGGGGAGGTTGTGAACGAGGGCCTTGCTGGGCCAGCGCCGAGAAGCTGTTCGTACTTCCTGTGCCGGCCGCAGGGACAAGGGGGGAGGCGGAGCTGCGGAGCGGCTTAGCGCGGGGGGATTCCTCAGCGTCCCCCATTGAACCGACGGCTTGCCCGAAGGCCGGGGGAGGCAAGGAAACGTGCCCGCCACCGCCGTCGGGGGAACCGCTGGCGGAGCCGATGGCCTACCCAGGAACCGGGGGCGACGAAGAAGAACTCCCGTTGCCGCCGCCGGGGGGGCCGCCAGCCAACGCGAATCGGCCATCGGAGGGGGCCCAAGGACCAGCAGTGGTCACCTCAGACCCCCCAGAGGGGTCTTCGGTAACGCGGATCACCGGGGCGACGCAGCCGAAACCTGCTCCGGTTTCGCTGCCCGTGCTTACCTGGTCGAGCAGCGACCCGCCCGGAAGGCCATTGCTCGTGCTGGACGATGCGGCGCAGCACGGGGAGTGGGAGGCCCTTAAAGAGGGCGAACGGCGAGTCAAGGCCGAGATCGACCAGATCCGCGAGGGTCTGGCCCTTACGCTCGAGTCCTCCAGAAGAGTGCTGAGCTTCGTCGTCGGGGGAATTCACACTGCCGGGACGGTAAGGTCGATAATTCTGTCTTCGCAATTTTCTGGGCGGGCTTGCGGTTTGCTGACCAGGTCATAGCTTCTCAGAGTCTGCAGGCTCGATCGATGGATAAGTCCGCGCTCCTCCGGTATCTGCATGGCCAGGGGGCGGCGGAAGAAGGTTGTGAGTGCCTCGAGGCGCTACTGCGTGATGCCCAGGCGGCCCTGGGGGCCGAGCAGGAAAAGATTGCTTGCGCCCGTCAGAGCTAGATCGGGTCACGGAGCTTCTGCGGGAAGCGCAGCTGATGAACCAGGCCCTGGGGAGGGAGGCGTCTGCGGCCAAGTCGTCTCTGGAGGAAGCCAACCACTCCAAGGCTTCCGCCATCAACGCGGAGGAATCAGCTCGGTTGGAGGCGACCCGCCTTTGGGACGAGCTTGACTCGGCCCAAAGGGAGGCCGATCGACTGCGCACTGAGCGAAACGCTACTCGGGAGGGGTTGGCCAAGGCTGCGGAGAACCTTCGCGCGATGGAGGCTTCCGCGGGCGGTGGGCTGCCCTCACCTTTGCTTGATCTCATGATTTTAACTAGGGAGTGATAGTTTCCTAACACTGCCTGGTGCTTGCAGAGCTGCAGAGGAACTTCTGTGACGTCATGGAGGCGCGAAGGTTGGCGGAGAAGGAGCGCGTCGAGGCGGCCACGGCGCGAGATGTGGCTTTGACGGCCCAGCAGCTGGCGGAAGGGGCATGGTCCGAGCTGGCCACCGAGCTGGCGACCCTTCAGGAGGTCAGCCAGGCTGTCTGTGACCGTGTGCGCGGACTTACGGCGGGTCCTAGAATTTTCTGGAATTTATTTAGATTTATTTGGAATTTATTCCCTTCTGAAATAATTAAAGAATTTAATTTTGCAAATAAAATTTTGTTGGAAATATTTTATTTGAGTCTAAAATGTTCCAAAATATTTTCTAGAATTTTTCTGAGTGTTTTGCTATTTTTAATGAATTAAATGAATTTCAGGGAATTAATTGGATTATTTAATCACTGGAAAAACCTAATCGGTTTCACTGTTCATCCGACCGGACCCGAGTCCGAGTCAGACTCGAGTCCGACCCGGACCCGACCGAGCCAGCTGTTCCGGTCGAACCAAGTCACCAAGCCCTAACGCGCGTGACCGTTGGATCGAGATCCAACGGCCACGATCGCGCCACGTCGCCGAACCCGAGCCCGACCGAGCCAACCAGGTCGTCTGAGCCAAACCCGAGCCCAAACCCCTGTACCGTTGGATCTTGATCCAATGGCTCACGTTGAGCCACGTCACCCAATCCGAATCCATTTCGGATTCCGCCGCCGCAGCCGTGTGGGCCTCGGTTTCCGCGGTTTTCACGGACGCCGAGGGGCCTATTTAATGCGCCGCCGCTGCCATCGTGTTGTCGACTTTCGTGCGCACCCGTAGCCCTAGACAACGTCGCCTGAGCCGCCGCCGTTTGCCCGCGTGAGCTCGCCGTAGTTGGTTTGGCGTTCCGCCGCGGTTAATCACCGTTTCCGCCGCCGTTGAGCTCAGATCCGGAACCGCAAGGACCAGCCGCGTCGGAGGGGACCTTTCACTTCGTTGGAATCGCGCCCAAACGCCGTCGGGCATGTCGCCGTCCCCGTCTCCGGTGAACCAACTCCGCCGCGCGCCATCGCCGTCGCTCGAACTCCCTCCACCGTCCGATCCAGATCCGAGGGCCCAGATTCGTCCACATCATCCCCGGTGAGATCTCACGTGCTAATCTCCAGATCTATTTCCAATCGTTGGATTTAGATCCAACGGTTTAGATCGCGCCACGTAGCCTTAACCGCACCGTGCTAGATCCAATCTCAGCCGTTATATCTAGATCGTACGACTAGCAGTAACCCACGTTTTAGCGTTAGATTAGATCTTGACCGTCCGATCAAGATCGAACGGTCCAGATCAGCCGAGTAGTTTTCCTATTGCGTTAAGCCAGATCTGATCTGGGCCGTTGATTTTCAAATCAACGGCCGAGATCCAGCCACGTGGCTGGGAGACCGACCGTCGCGGTCAGCGCGGCCACGCCGGTCGCCGTGGCGTCGACCATGGCGTCCACGCGGGGCGGCGTGTCGGCAGCGAGCCAAACCGCACCATGACGTCATGCTGACGTCACGGTGGGGCCCGCGTGTCAGCCCACTCGGCTGAACCGTGTGCTGACGTCACCAGAGGGGCCCACATGTCAGAGACACGAGTCGTGGACCGGGTCCACGGTGGACCGAGCCAAACCGTGCGCCGGGTCCATGGACCCGAGGCGACGTGACGGCCTCTGATTGGTCCACGTGTCATGCTGACGCAATAAATTAATTTCCGAAAAATAAAATGATTTATTAATTCGAATTATTGATTTAAAAAAATGGATTCAAACTTCAAACGCTTATAACTTTTGCGTTTCAACTCCGATTTGAGTGATTCAAGTTTCTAAATTTTCATAAAAATGAGACCTACTCAAATATGAATTTTAATTAATTTTTTATTATGAATATTTCTCTATTTTTATTTAATTAATGTTTTCTTTAAACTTTAAACGGTTATAATTTTTGCATTTAAACTCCGAATTTGACGATTCCAGATTCTAAAAATTCATAAAATTATGCTATCTGTTTATGAACTTTATTTGGATGTTTGGACACTTTTTTCTACTGTTTAATTATTTATAGCTATTTGCACGCTTTACGAGTAGACGTTGAAGTGCCCGAAGGCTTCGAAGGTGAAGTGTTGACCTAGGAGCCAGCTAAGGACCAAGAACAAGTACTCTTTGAAGGCAAGTTATGCTTACCATGTTGATCCCATTTTGAATCCTATTTTGATTTAATTTATTGCATGCTAGTTTAACTAGAAAATGTTTTACTTAATTTTGGGAAATTAGATACATGCCAACTTGCTGTATGACACCTTGGTTAATTAAATATGTGCCATGACCCCTTGTCACCCTAGTTGTGGAGCATTAGTTGGACATTATTAAATTGCCAACATGGGTAGTTAGACCGATGTAGTATGCTTAGCCTTGCCACATGAAATACTTTGGACAATCAAAAGCTAATATTGACTTAATGAGATATTGAACCTGTTTTGAAAGAAGTATCATGTGTTATGATTGTTGATGGCACGTGGTGCATGGTAATCAACTGTGGGTTTGATAAATAGATTTCGACCGGGGCATGTGGCAAGAATGATCGCGTGGGCCAGTTGTGGCACCGGGAACGTTGTTTTGGTTCTTCGGGTAGTCTTGCCCTGGTCACCCTAAGGACTTAACCTTGCAAGCCTTTGAACTGAGTCAAGCGTGCAACCACATGTCTGTAATGGGACGAACCTAGTTGATTAAGTTGCTAATAACGTACCTGTGGGACCTCGGGGTGTCAACTATACCTTTTGTGTAGTTGTATGGGGGAGCGTCTGGGCATGCGCCAGGTACCCATCTAACAGTGGATTGGCCTAAACTTCGCCTTCGCTAAGGGAAGGGTTAGTGTGCAATCACGGGGAGGACCACTTGTCTTTGTTAGAAGTTTCCGAAAGACTTTGTTACGGACACTCGCCTTTGTGGTGTTTGGCTGTATCTTGTGGGTAAAGTGCATAACGTCTGCAGAGTGTAAAATCTATTCGAATAGCCGTGTCCGCGGTATTGGACATCGCTCGAGAATTACAGTCAAGGGTTAGACTTTCTTGAAAATGACTTGGACTTGAAAGGTTTGGTTTGGTTTAATAATGATGTTGATGGAAATGTGGATTAGGAATGGAAAAGAAGTTTATTTAATTCCTGGAAAAGTTATTGATCTTATACTTGTTTCTACTGCTTTCGAATCTACTTATGCTACTTGTCAAATGCTGTTTTACTGCAATTATGCCCTGAGCTATTCCTTTGTACTAAGCCATGCATATAGCATATTAGTTTGCATTCTGTGCATGACTTGCTGAGTACCAAGTACTCACCCTTGCCACAATACAACACCAGTTGAAGAAGAGTCTATACCAGCTTTGGAGGAGGAGCTCCAAGAGAAACCGTCTAACTAGGAAGCGAGCCCAGTCAGTTGCCTGTGGTATACTGGATGGCGCCACGAAGTTATCTTATTTTTCGCTGCTGTTATTTCTCTTTATTTAAATTCTCGCCCTGCGTGGCGTATACTTGTAACTTGACCTTAAGGTCGAGCAACCAGCTTGGTTAACTATTTAAGGTACCTTATTATTTCGTTGAGTATGATTGTGATATTTACCAATGTTGAGACTGTGTGCACTAGCGCGTTCCTAGACAAGTGCTGAATACATAGAGGATCCGAATTTGCAAATTCAGATCCCGACAAAATGCCACATTGCAGTTCAAATCAAAGACACACCTAACACGTTCCTCGCTTATGCGACAAATGCTTGAAAAGGTGGTTGTGGTATGTTTTCATAAAAGTATATATTTGTCACGTTGAACACTTACCACATCACCTAGTACATTTTGGTGTTTTTTTTTTTGCTAAAGTCACATGGATTAAATTTAAATAAAATAAAAAAAACAATTTCGAGGCCCACGGCCTACCCGGGAGGTAGCTCGGCAAGACTGCTGCACCAATGTCACTTTTGCTGTAGTCAATCGGACTGCCGTGGGGCCATCCACTTATCACGGTACACATGCATGATGGGTAACATGTATCACCTGTTATTGCTTGCGCGATCGGAAAGAGATACTTTCTACGAATTTATTCATACGAACAATATTCGTAAAAAAAATCTGTCCGAAGGCTTAACAAAAGCAGATGTGACCTTGATGGTGATCGGTGAAGAGTGGATCAGAGAGTGGTTATTAAAAAAACTGACTAGGAAGCCCACCGAAAATAGAAGTTGTAAAAAGATGATTTTATAAAATGTGCTAGGGACAAATTATTCAAGATATTAACTCTTGAGTTATCTGTAACATGGAGATGATATAGGAAAATAAAATACAACAGTGTCATACATGCCCTCGTAATTGTCGGATCAAAGTCACATGGTTCTGTATCTCACCTTGGTGATGGACTTTTTTGAAATATTGCCTAGGAGCTCTGGCATTACATTTAAGAAGAAAGAAATAACAGACGAGCTACAGACGTACACACATCCTATACATACGCACGTACTCAAACCCACGTCTGTACCCGCTATACGCACGCTAACACTGAGCAACGCTCGAACGCGAGCTGAGCGACCTCACGCCCGCCAAACAAGCAAACGCTCGTTCGCACCTTGGTGACGGACTTACGGGCCGGCATTTCACTTGTCATTAATAGGGGGTGGATAATCGATCGCAACTTGACAAATGTTGAACAGATGTTACTCTCTCTCTCTCTCTCTCTCTCTCTCTCTCTCTCTCCGTCCTTCTCTTCTCAGTTTGCACGTAGGCGTGGGACCAGGATGGACTTGTTCCCTTATGTCAGGGACTCACTAACTTGTTTCATTTTGTAATTTGCTGCATCTCTCTGTCCCATCAATCGATCTCTCTGTACTGCTTCAAATTAATGCACATAGGTACGGACCGTCCGGTTCAATGGCTCGCTTAGTAGTTAGTAGTCGCTTCATAGGGCCATGGCAAAAGTCCTGGCCCGGGCTGACTTTGCGACTTGCGAGGGAGCATTAGGCGTTCTACTCCTCCATCAGAAAAGCAGAGAGCCAAGAGAGGAACACTGAGCGAAGGGAGAAGAGATGGCCGGATCCATGGTGAGCATTTCCAGTGGAGTCATCAACTCCTTACTTTGCAAGCTCACCACACTGATGGGGGAGGAGTATGGCAAGCTCAAAGGCGTTCGGAAGGAGGTGGCGTCCCTCGTGGACGAGTTCAGGAGCATGAAGGCACTTCTTGAGAAGCTCGCAGACATGGATGAGCTTGATGGTCAGGCCAAGGAGTGGAGGAACCAAGTGAGGGAGATGTCCTACGACATTGAAGACTGCATCGATGACTTCTTGCACCACCCTGGCAAGAACGATACAAGCGCTGGGTTTGCCAAGAAGACTGCTGGGCTTCTAAAGAAGCTGAGGATGCGCGATCAGATTGCCAGCAAGATCGAGGAGATCAAGGCTCGTGTAAAGGAGGTCAGCGAACGGCGCACGAGGTACAAGCTTGATGAGTATACCTCCATGTCCAGCTATGTGCCTGTTGATCCACGAGTGGTCGCAATCTACGCGGAGGCTGCTGGTCTCGTGGGCATGGATGCCCCAAGAGACGACCTTGTCAAGTTGCTGATGGGTGAAGAGCAGCAGGAGTTAAAGGTGGCGTCTATCGTGGGATTTGGAGGCCTGGGCAAAACCACACTTGCCAATCAAGTGTATCGCAAGCTTGGAGGGGAATTTGAGTGTCGAGCATTTGTGTCGGTATCTCAAAAACCTGACGTACCAAGGATTCTCGGTAAGATACTATCGAAACTTATGCATCAACGCTTTCCAGACACTTCAGAGGTGGACGAGCTTCTGGACAATCTAAGAGAACATCTTCGGGGTAAAAGGTGATTATTATTTGCTTTGCTCACAGTATACTATATATTTTACATTTTCTGTAACATGTTATAATAATTGTTTTCAACATGGAAACCATACGTTGAAAGCCTTGTAAAATATAAAACACTATAGTAATACTCCCTTGGTCATAAAAAAAGTCGTTTTTGACTTTTCAAAGTTAACATGGTGCCACTTTGACTACTGAATTTTATCATTTCCAACGGACGTACTATAGATAATTTCTACAAATGCTACACCAAAACAAATATTAAAGTTTGGAGCGAGCTCAAGGAGATATGCCACGTGCCGCCCTACCATGAAAGCTCCTTAAAAATATGTAATTACGTTTAGATCCTTTGGTCGTTGTGAGAGAGTCCCTTAAAAATGTGTAATTACATTTAGATCCTTCTTTGTCCATTTTACCGTCTCGGTCCATTTCTCACCAGAAAAACGTGAAAAAACCCTCCAAAAATTTAAAAAATGTGTTTTTGTCCATTTTTTCGTCCCGATCTATTTCCCCTCCCAAAAACACATTTTCCCTCCGAAAAAACGCTTGTTCGTTATTCGTTCACGCGCGTGACGTGCGCCACGCTTATCTTATATATTAAAGTTGGGAGCTTTGGAGCTCAAGGAGATATGCCACGTGTCGCCCTCCCATGAAAGCCCCTTAAAAATACGTAATTACATTTAGGTCCGTCGGTCGTTGCGAGAGAGTCCCTTAAAAATGCGTAATTACGTTGAGATCCTTCTTTGTCCATTTTACCGTCGCGGTCCATTTCTCACAAAAAAAACACGAAAAGACTCTTCAAAAATTTAAAAAATGCATCTTCGTCCATTTTTTCGTCCAAGTCTATCCCCCTCCCCCCCCAAAAAAAACATTTTCCCTCCGAAAAAGCGCTTGTTCGTTAGGTTCATAAGATCGTCAAAATTATTTACATATTGATGGGAATGAGTATTTTAAATATTAAGCAATAGCTTTCCGAGACCAACGAAGTAACACAACATAAACATAAATAAGTTTCGTAAAACTACAGGTATTTTGATAAAACTATAAGAAAACCGCAGATTTGAGAGACTATTTCACAAACTTACATATTTTAGTATGGAGATTAACTGAATCGACAATTTGATAATCATCACGTATGAAAATCTATTAACACTTATGGATATGCATAATCTATTAAATTTTTTTTGTCTTATTATAGTTTCGGAATCGCTAGAAATCTGTTGAATGAGTTTTTTCGATATCAATCGAATTTCTAACCCAAGCAATAGGCACGCCCTAAAACACCTCGCGAGGGGACGACAAGCCCATTACTAAATGCCACCCATTGCATTGCTACCGCCGCCGCTGCTCGCGTGGGGCAACAAGCCAAGTGGTGGCAAACCATCGGATAAGGGGGTTCACAACTGGTCGATGTCAGATTAGGTGTCTTAGTGGTGCGGCGGCGCTGACATTCAATACTTTAGAGTTTTGTCACCATATTGAATTATGTGAAACTTTCATTTCAAAAGTTTAAAACCCCAATATGAAAGTTGATAATCTTAAGCTGGAATATTTTGTACTTGAGTTGAAACTCAAAACGGAGGTTGTTTTGCGCTGCGGGAAATGTCTATCGACCGCGAATGACAATTGCTCGTGAATTCCAAATTTACCGCACACCCGTATGTTATGATTTTTGACGTGTTACTTTGTCCCTAAAAATGAATATCGTCTTCTGAGTTCCTAAAACGGTCAAGAATGCTATTTAGGTCCATACAATGCACTAAACATTATATTTTTCCTGAATTTCCATATGATGATTTTAAAAGTGCCACCTGGTGATATAAGAAATCATTTAATGCCTTTAGAAAATCAAAAACAGCAAAATGTAAATAGAACAGTAGCCTTGTCAGAATTTTATAAAATTGTACAGGAGTGGTCATCATCCGAAATTTTTATGGTAGCATAGGAACAACCTTAGGACCATATGCAAAAAATTTCAACAATTTCCAACCATGTTTGCTAGCCCAAATAAATTAGTGAATCTTGCTGCAAAAAATCAAAAACTCGGTTCCTTCTCTCTCCTCTGCCACCTTAGGCCCACTTGTCGGCTACCCTTTCCACTTCCACCCTTGGCCCCACCTAACAGCCCCTGCTCTTTCTTCTCTCTCTCGTTGCCACTAGGCCCTGGGCCCACTTGTCGGCAGTCGCGACACCAGAACACGCCCTGCCCACTCCGCACTCACGTTGTGTGCGCCCACTCCACGCTACACCAAAGTGCGCTCTTCCCTCCCTGCACCGGCATCATGCGCGCCCACGAGAGATGCTCGCGTTGTTCGCCCGTGTGCCCGTGCCAGCACCACCTTTCCCTCTGCTTGCCTGTCGCCCCCTCCTCGCGCCATTGCCGCCACCCCTATTCCTTCCGCAACGTCGGTCGCATGGTGCAAGAGCTCCTCGGTGATCCTTCGGCTCTCCTAGGTACTAAAATGAGCTCTGTAAGTCCTCCTGATGCTTTTCCCCCTCCCCTTTGAGTATCAACCCACACCTAACTTCCCCTCGGCTAGCCGCCACTTGCTCTCGTCACCAGCAGCTACAGGCCATGTTCCCCCACAACCAACCGGTCCCCTAGGATCCCCTAGCTTTCCTAGAGCCCCAACGAACATCCGCTCCCCGCCTCCGGCTTCCCCTTGCCGTCAGCAAGCTCGGCTCTCGCCTCCCCTATCTCGGGTCACTGACGAGTGTGATCCACTTTTCAGTCTCCCCTTGCCAGCCGAGCTTAGAAAGGCGCCTTCTAGCTTGGAAAACGTATTTTCCTATTTAGTTGAATTTCCAAAACAGTGCACATTCAAATGTTCATATCTTTTGCAATTTAAATCCAAATCTAACCAAACCAGTTTCTAAACATACAAAAATATTTGAATCTTGACCTCTGTACAGAATTTAAATTCAAATTCAAGTGAAAACCTAGCTTATGCTCTAATTAAGAACTTTTGCAAATTGTCTTCAAATTTTATGAAATAAATTTATATATGCTCCTGAGACTATGAGAATTCCATTTCTGCAAAAATATTTAGATTTGGACTTAGTTTGAATTAAATTCATAAATAAGTTATATTCCAATGTATTCAAAATTCAAATGCATGTATCTATTGCAAATAAATTCTAAAAATTCTAAAACAAATTTCTAAAATCTTCTAAAATCATGCACTCTCTGTTTATGCAAAAATAATTAAGTTTAGCCACTGTTTGCATATGAGTTTATCATGAGATGAATCTTTCCAATTTAAAAATTCAAATAACAATGACTATTGCAATTAACCACCAAAATTTGTTAAACCAATACCTAAACTTTTGGAAAAATATGTATTTTCTGTTCTGTAATAGTATATAAAAATTTAAACATCTTATGAATTAAACTTCTATTCAAAGATGAGTAGTAGCACGCTTAAAACTTGAAAAGCCATAACTATTGCAAATGACCTCCAAAAATTGTGAAACCAATTCCTAAATTTTTATAAAGTCCAGAGCAACCTGTTTCTGTAATTGCATTTCAAATTTGGCATTATTTGAATTTTTTTTGCTTCTTATTGTTATTGCTTTGCGACAAACCACGTGTAGACTCCGATATTTCAGAATCCATGACCATCAATTCTGACTTCACCACTGAAAATCAACGAGCAAGGTAAGCACCTGCTTTAATCGTGTTGAGCCCATTATTTCACTGAGATTATATTGTTTTAGCAAATATATGTATGCGTGCGTTTATTTTCGGTAAACATAGCTATATATTGTGGGTATTGGTAGATTTGGTAGATACGACCCTTAACTCATGGAACTCCCTTAATAAATATTGACATGTGAACCTTGGCAACCTTAAGATAAGTTTAGACATTATAGAAATGTCAATTGGATATAATCGAGTATATATATGCATCTGCTTAGTTATGCTCTAGACTTGGGCGAACAAATGGTCGATTATGCTATTTATTCAGAGAAAAATGATTTTGGACAATATGGGAAATATGGTTCTATTATTTTAGTATAAAGAGGAAAAATAAAACTATGGTTTGACACAGACGAGATATGGCAATTGCCAGATGTGCGTGTGACTTGCACGTAGTGTAGGGGGGTGTTCTCACCCAAGTCGGATTAAGGATCAAACGTAGTGTTGCATAATCCAAAATGATCAATGCAATCATAAGTGCTATTATGTGATAGCCTCAACCTATTAAGTTACCTAGTACTAGCTTTGCACATTAGAATGCCAAAGTAGTACGGGCTCTAAGTTGGATTGTTCAAAAAGGTGCCTTCACCGACGTGTTGACAATAACCTCTACCGATACAATAGTGTTGCCTTACAATGAGGAGAAGTGAGACAATAGGGTGCATAGCCATTTATTGTGCAGTGATTGTACCAATATCTTCTGCCGCCATAGTAAGAGTTTATCATCACCGGACTAGTACAAAGATAGGTCTAGGTGATATAACGGTTATGTCATGACCTCTTGGCCACATGCAAAAGAAGCATGAAAATAGCGACAAAAGGATGTTAGTCATATTTTGTGGGGAAATATGTACACCTCTACAGAGTGAAAAACTTTTCGAAAAGCTGTTCCCATGGTCACGGGAGACTTGGTGCACTGACACTAGTTAGAGTTTTGATATTTTCATAAAATGGGATGAACTGGGAATATTTGTTGGATAAGTCTTGGTTTCAGATGTTATGCCATGAGTTGGCAGGAATTGGTTTGAATCTTACATTCAAGGAGGACTGTGAGTTATTACATTTATGCTATTGATACTTGTTATTTATATATCTGTCAAATTGCTCTTATAAAATTTCGCTTGCAAATCTACAACTCAGTATTTACAATTCAATTTTGCTTTGAGCTAATAAACCTAGTAGCCTTCTCCTTTGACATAGCCTGCATTTAATTATATTTGAAATACACTACAAGTCTTGTTGAGCACGAAAGTACTCAACCTAGCTATCGTTGACATTCGATTGATGAAGAAACCGCGCTCCCCAATAACGGTTACTTTGCCACCTGATATGGGGAATATGACAATGAGTTTTTCTAGGGTTTAGACCTTGTCAGTTGCCTATGGGATATTTGGGCAAGGCACACTGTTAAGTATCTGTATCTTCTGCTGCGTTTAAGTAACCCTTTATGGTCTTATGTATAAATAGAGTTATATTAATAAATTGAGACCTTATGTATGGATGTGATAACAATATTGCAATTGTGCGTACTATCCACTAATCATGAGATTATTACAGTATGCACATGGGACCTTCTTGGCATTTCAAGCCAGAAGGGGTGGTCTTCATAATATATATATTTCAAGCCTTTTTCGTACTCCTAGGAGTACGTACTCTCACATTCAGTATGCCGCTTAAATGATATTGTTATACCTTTTTATCATTTTGAGTATACTCTAATACTGATTATAAGATACTCCAAAGTGAATTCTATGAAAAATTTCATCAATGTCCACTCTTTATATCATAATTTGTTTATATATTCCTTTTACATATCGAAAAATATATATAGCAAAAAATAAAGGGCTCTGATAGCAAAAAAATAGCAAACCACAATTTGTACGAGAAAGGATTGATCATGATCAATATATTCCCTTATCTTTAAGGCAGTCACTCTAATGTAACCTCCTTGTATCTTCCGAAGGCCTGTGCAGAGGATAATGGCAATGGCGTGGCTTAATTATGATGATGGAAGTAGAGGGGAAATGGAGTGGTCAAAACGAAGCAAGAGGAGGGTGGGCTCATCATAAATATTGTTGGTTTGGTCAATTTGTCATTGTGGATGTGCTGCCATGTGGTGCACATGATCAGGAGGAGGTGATGCAGAGCAGCCAATACCCGTTGCGATTGGTTGCACGCGGGCTTGCGCAGTTAGAGGCAATATGGGAGCTCGGGGTAGTCGCTGGTACAGAGGTGCATGCACAACTTTACGTGGTACCGTACTCACACTCCATAGAGGATGGGATTGCTGAGTGGGGTTGGTCTTACCGGTCAATGAGAGGGAGGAGAGAGTGAGAGCATGACATGTCCGGTCGGTCTCGTATGTCAGGTTAAAAGAAGGCTAACAACAAAAATAATTTTGGCAAAATATGCTTTTCAACACAGGAGACATACTCCAGAGAGGGTGAATGCAGGAAGAGATTTTTCCAATGATTTCTATTATTTTTACGAAAATAGTTTATGAACTCTAGAAAAATTAAAAGGCTGAACAAAAAATTCAAAAATATTTTGGGGGTGCATTTTAAAATATTTTGAACTTGAATAATATACTTTTTGACTTAATATCGGGACCCGAATTTACAAATCTGAAACTCTCTATGTATAACGCACTAGTGCACATAGTGGCAATAAAGATGAAATATCATTCCACTCAATGAATTAACTAAGAAAGTATCAAATAGAAACAGCGGACCTTATGGTCAAAGTTTACATAACTATGTCTTAAGGGCTTAAAAACAAATAAACTCTTGCAGCGAAAATAAAATAACTTGGGTCATCCGACATGCCATAGGTAATCGTCTGGGGAAACATCTTCCTAGTTCACGTAGTTTTCATAGTATTCCTCGTAGAACTCAGTATTTCTGTGTTCTTCCTCAACAACTGAGCAACAAAGGCATAAAGCCGTGAGTACAAAACGTACACAACAAGCCGTAGAGAATGATTCAAATAATGACAACTTGACAAAGAATAGTCATATGGTTGTTTTGCAGAAAGTAATAACTTGAATTTAAATGCAATAAATACATTCAAAGCATATTTAAGAAAAGATAATAAATAACTAATAAACCAATGGTAGACAATAACAAAAGATTGGTGAGGCATCACCCATCACCATATGAAACTATCATCAACCGCTGAACTCAACAATATTAATTAGACATAAAAAACAACAGTGTAGTCCCCGTTCAATTCCAACAATTCCACCTTCCAACATTTTATGAAAATTCTATACCCCGTGTGAAACTCTCAGGCACGTCTATGACTGCGGAAACGGCTATTCGAATAGATTGACACACTCTGCAGAGGTTGTATAGCTTTACCCACAACACATGATCATCTCTTATTGCCACACGATTATCACACTTCCTTTGGTGTGCGGCACATGAGACCACGACAAACAGAGACCACGACAAAGCCTTTACAATGCCCTATCTAAATTCATTACTTCCCTCTAAGTTTTCACCCTTCAGGGCCCCCTCTTGCACCATGTGGGTCTACCCGTCTATCCCAGAACCCACACCACCACAACAGTACTCAAATTTAGACATTGCAAATTAATCAGCCAGGCATGTCCCATACTAGACGTGATTGTACGGTTAGGCCCAGTTCAATGGCGCATAAGATTATGTCCTTCAGTAATATCAGGCAAGACAACCACATCCCAAATGTGCTAACATCACCCTCCTTACTGCACAATTACTTGCCCAAGTGAAAACAAATTTTGTATAACCAAGACCAATAGCACCCTGCCATGGTACAACAAATTTTACAACAGTGGCTACCTGCCACAATTCCATATCTTATTAAGTCAAGATTATTAATATTCATCATGTGACACGAACCCGTCGTACAACTAAACATGTCTACGCATAGCTATGATAACCCAATGTTGGTATTTCAATTGTGTCCAAGTATTAATGACCCAACCAAGGGTGACAATGGATACATAGCATTTTAATTAATCAAGGTGGCATAATGACAATCAGGTGTTTAGCTATTCCCATTAAATAATATTTATAAAAAATAGCATGCAATTGTATGAAACAAAGTACTTTTGCAAACAAAGGCTCAACATGATCAAGGACTACGACTTGCCTTGATAATCAACTGCTGCTGCTGAATCTTGATCTTCAAACCCTACGCTCACTCCCTGGGATCAACGTCTTCCGGAAAAGAAAGCAATAAATGCAAATAAGTACCAAACGGATACTCAAACAAGCCCAAAAGTGAAAATAAATGGCTTTCGAATGTAGAGCTTGATTTTACAAATTTTAGAAATTAGAATGGGCTTAATCGGAGTTTGTACGAGGGAGAACGGGCTTCTTGAAGTTTAAATTCAGAGAAAATAGAAAAATACTATTTTCTGGAATTATTTTCCTAAAGAAAAATCTCTTTATTACATCATGCTGATGTCATGGTTGAATTTTTGAAAAGAAAATAAATCTAAAAAAAATAGGTTTAGAGGCTAATAGGTGAGGACCTTGGTCTAATGGACCAGGTCCATAGGAGACTTTGGTCTACGGTAGATTGGGTTCACAGAACAACGATAGGCCTGACGTGGAGTACGCGTGGATGACATCAGCGCTGATGCAACAATCTAGGGCTGATGGGACATTGACACAGGCGATGACGTTGACAATCGTGCAGGCGCTTGATGACGGTGACATCACGATGACGTCAGTGTTATCTCCATTGTGCAGGCGATGCTTTGGATTCCTCGTCAGCTACTCTGTTTTTGTTGCTGGCGCTTCGGTTCCGGTGATGGCACGGTGACCGAGGTGCAATGGTGTGACGCAGAAGGCGGTGAGCGACGGAGATGCGACGGCTTCGGAAAAACGGCACGGCGGTGTGGAAAAAAACGGCGGTGCAATCTTGGCCAGAAGTGGGGAAGGAGACATGCCCAATGGTGTAGAGGTGGCAAATCGGGCACAGTTTCGTGTGGATCTAGACGTGGGTGATGTGTGCTACTCGAAGATGCAAACGGAGAAGGCGGAGACCGACCAGAGTGGCATATCAGCGGTGGAGAAGAACTTCGACCGGTGGCGAACTCCGGCGAGGTATTACACAGCAACGGAGGCGGCTCGGGCGACGGCAAGGGCAGCTGCGGGTTTGGCGGAAAACAGCGCACGCGATGCAAGGTCTCCCTGAGGCTTTTATAGCCTCGGGTGGCGTGTCTTATGTGGCTGTCGAAGGCGGCGCTTACGCGGCAGTGACGCGGTGTGGCTAGGGTTCACGCGGGCTCACGGAGCGGGTTGATGGGCCGAGCTGGGTTGGAAGCGTGGCAAATCGAAGCGGGCTGCAAGGGAAAACAGGAATGGGCTGAAGGGAATTCGGTTCGGGAGGCTTTTTCGAATTAAGAAATTTCTAGAAATTCAATTAATAGCAAATAAACTCAGAAAAATCCCAAAAAAATACAAAAAAAATTTAAGCACAAAGATCACAACTACAAATAAATAGGAAATCTTTTATTTGATGCATAGTTTAATTAAAATAGATCTTTTGATTAATTAGAAATTCAAATTAAGCTTTAATTATTTTGGGAAAATTCCGAATGGTTCATTTTGATTTTAAAACTTAGGAAAGACTCAAAAATTGGGGTGTTACACTTAATTTCTCTAATATTCCAAAAAGTTTTTAATTGTCCACAAACATATATATTTTAATTATTTGATAAATTTTGGGTTGTTACACCAAATAAGCCAAGTTGTGAAACTCCCCATTGGCATATCATTGATGCCACGTATTGTCTCGACATGTGGGCTCGAACCCAACTTGTCAAATGTGGCAACAGTGGATTTCACTAATATTTAGTGGCATATAAGGAATCAATCCTATCATTTAAAACAGTTATTTATCGTACCAAATGGGCCTAAGTGCCACTTGTGGCTAGTTTTCGGATGATCAAGTTGTTTTGAAATTGAGGGACTTAAGTGGCACATTCATGAAAGTTTAGGGAAACACGTCACAATTATTAAATTACTTTGAATGACAAATCTAGTAGTATTATTTTGATGTGACTAATACAAGTGTTTTTATGGCCTATAGTTGTCAGAGTTTGAAATGTTTGAGATTCATCTTAATATGCATGTATTTTAGATGTTTAGTAAAGGAGGGAGTTGTGTGCTCACGCTTGTACTTAGATTTCCCTGTTATGTTAACACTCTGAACAATCTATGTGAATTTATTTGTAGGTACTTCATTGTAATTGATGATTTATGGGATACCTCAGCATGGGATGTTATTAAATGTGCTTTTCCGAAGAACAAACATGGTAGCAGGGTATTAACAACTACACGAATTTCTTCTGTTGCTGTTGCTTGTTGCTCCAATAGTCAAGAGTATGTTTATAGGATGGAATCTCTCAATGGCCAAGACTCACGAAGCCTCTTTTTTAGTAGAATATTTGGCCCTAGAGAAGCTTGCCCTGACACATTTGAAAATGTTTCAGCCGATATTCTGAAAAAATGTGGTGGTTTGCCACTTGCAATTATCAGTATAGCCAGCCGTTTAGCTGGTCAACCAAAGACAGAATGGGAGTACGTAAGGAATTCATTGGGCTCCATTTTCGATGGAAATCCTACCTTGGAAGGAATGAAACAGATATTAGACCTTAGCTATAGAAATCTTCCTCATCATCTTAAGACATGCCTGCTATATCTTGGTATGTATCCGGAAGACCACAATATACGGAAGGGAGATTTGGTGAGGCAATGGATAGCTGAAGGTTTTGTGAGTAAAATCCATGGGCTAAATGCAGAGGATATTGCAGAAAGCTACTTCAACGAACTCATCAACAAGAGCATGATCCAACCTGTGCGCACTGGCTGCAATGATGAGGTGCTGTCATGCAGAATACACGATATAATGCTTGATCTTATCAGATCAAAGTCCACAGAAGAGAACTTTATTAATGTAATAGATGATCCACAAGTTGTGACAGGGGCAAACAAAAAGATCCGTCGAGTCTCTCTCCAGTATGATGGTGAAGAGCATGGCATGATACCGGCAACAATTCATGGGTCACTATCACAAGTTCGATCAGTTGTAGTTTTCGGAAGGTTTTTCAAGACTTCTTTTGTGGAGTTTAAGTATGTCCGAGTTCTACACCTTGAATTTCGAAACAGTGAAGGGGCAGACCTCGCTGGTATGTGTAGATTGTTTCTGTTAAGATATTTAAAGATTGTAGGAGGTATAGGTTTGAGGCTACCTAGTCACATTGGGGAGCTACGGGAATTGGAGACAGTGGATCTAGGTCAGTCATGGAATTGTTTGGGCATTCCGTCAGATATTGTTGATTTGCCCCGGTTGTCGCATCTAATTGTTCCATGGGGTACGGTGTTGCCCGACGGGATTGGTAGGTTGAGATCCCTGCATACCCTAGACGTGTTTGATTTGGCAGTAAATTCGGTGGACAATATTGAGCGCCTCGGCGAGCTGACCAACATAAGAGATCTTCAACTCTGTTGCGGCGGTAGTAAGCCCTTGGGTTTGGCGACACGTACGGATGCCTTGCGCTCTTCCCTCGAACGACTCTTGCATTTCAGCAGCCTCAAGAACCTTGCTGTGGAGAATTATTTTCCATTATTCTTTTCGCCCGATGGCTGGAGCACACGGTCCCCTTCACCTCGCCATCTTCGGAGGCTCCATCTGCGTGGCTGCTGGTTCTCCAGGATCCCCAAGTGGATTGCTCAGCTCCACGACCTCTACAGCTTGGACCTTAGGGTCAAGGATGTGTCGTCCAAGGAAGACGATGGTGTTGGTATTCTTGCAGGCTTATCCTCCCTTGTCGACCTCAGCTTGCGGATTCTAGAATGTCCAGAAGAAAGGGTCGTCATCTCCGGCACACGTGTGGCATTCCGAGCCCTTAAGAAGCTGAGTTTCCGGTGCCCTAAACCGCTCTTGGCCTTTGAAGCGGGGGCTATGCCCAGGCTGCAGAGGCTCGAGCTATGGTTTGGTGTGGAGGGATGGAGCGAGCAAAGCGGCGGCGCGTGGGTTCCTGTTGGCATCGAGCACTTACCGGCTGGACTCAGAGAAATCTCTTTCGGGCAGACGAGCATGAGGGCTGACAAACGAGATGTAGAAGCCGTTAAGTCTGCATTGAGGACCGCGTTTAACGCGCATCATCCTGGCGCTGACTTGATCTGTAGAGGCTACAGTTGGGATTATCGTTCAAGCGACCGCGATGACAACGATGACAACCACTGACTTCACTTGTAGAGATGCTGCTGGTACGTCTGAATACCGACTCCCTCCTGCTTCAACTCTTTCTTTCTTTCTTCTTTCTACAATATATTCTTTCACGCAGGGGGGAAAAAGGATTTTTCTTCTTAGTTTCCGGATCCCCCAACCCTACGCCTTAATAATTTTTCCTTAATTGCTCAAACTTTCTATTCGACATGTGCCGTGCAGTCTTCTTCTCAAGGGCAACGCTGCTCGGTTGTAGCGCGGAGCCAGAATGAATGAATTCACAGCTCAGATAGTCATGGTAAAGGTATCCACAGTGGCTTCTGCAAGGTGTGCGAGAGGGATGCTTGAGAGTTGAGATAGTGCTCAGTTCGTAAGATCAATCAGTAGTCGCCACAGCTCGGTCATATATCTCCCAACCATTGTAAAATGTGTCTTGTTCGTTGTACAAGATTTCTGGGTCAAGGTTTAATGTTCAGGCCATTGCCGGTGTTTCGTGTCTCCAGTATTCAGGCAACTACTTTACTTCAGTTTGCTAGCTCTTTTTTGTCTCTCAAATTCTCTGTTAAATGTATCCCTCAAGACAGTTTGATGGTCACCTCGCTCATGTCTTAAAATTTTTTGTTTTCTCATTTTTCTTTTCATTGTCTTTAACTGTCACTTGTTGCAGTATTAAGATCATGTACTCTTATCTAGTTGCTGTTCTTGTAGCAATGCTGAATTTTTAAGGTGAAATACTCACAACCCTCAACCGGTTAATGTGATACCTACCGAACAACTGATTGATGTTTTGTTTGAACGTTCCAATCTCTGCGCTTGTTATTTCGTACATCTTTATTTACTTTAATTCATTCAACTTAGTGCTTAAGCAGTGGCTGTTTTGTATTTATATGTAATCTTTTTGTAATATTGAATAAATTTTATACACACTACGAGTTTTTCTTGAAGGAACTACACACCGTAGTTCACTCTCTTAAGACCTAATCAAGCATAGTGTTGCTTTTGAGACGATCAATCACTTAAGAATAATAACATTGATCAAAACCTCAAAAATGATGACATATATATTCTGATGACTACAACCCCGCTTCCTTCCCCCGTTTTTTAATTCATCAACTCTTTTGTTTAGATGCTGGTGAGGTACTTCTTTTCTAGTATTGTGTTTTCAGCCCAATATGAACATACAACATATAGCTACCAGAAAGGAATTTTTTGTTTTTGTTTTTTTTTGAAAATTGTTCAGATTAGATCTCATATTCACGGTGTGTTTGGTTGGTGGCCGGGATGAGTTGGTCATGTACTATTTGGTTCTATTGTTTTGAGTGATTGTGATGGTTTAGTATCTCTAAGAAATATTCCTCAAATGTGTATCCCACCATCTAGAATGAGATAATTCCATTCAAACAATCAAACATATGAATAACTTTTTTCTTAAACCATCTTGTATATGTACCACTTGATATAAGCAACCAAATATAAGAAAGAGTTTGTGCACTAGGACCAGTCCAAGCATTTAAAACCGGATGTCCTGGCGCATGTATTGTACAGATACCTCATACTGTGGATGCTTTACGTCTCGAGATTTATTAATAATATTGTTTTCTTGTTTTAGGTTGCAGAGAATTCAGGGAATATCACTGTTACAAAATAATACAATACTATCTTTTCACCTGGGTCGGTTCCTAACTTTTTAGGAAAAAATCGATAGTAATAGATGATTAGGCGTGGATGAAAAATATGGTGCAAAACATCACTATCGATAGTGATGTTATATGTATCACTATCGATTCTGACATCAGAACTGATAGTGATGATGATTATCATCATGATCGGTTTCTAAGGTTAGAATCGATCATGATAGTATAAATACCAAAAGCGGAGGTATTCACCTTGCACTTGACCTCTCGGCTTCTCCTCCCGATCCATTTAAATACCAAAAGCCAAGGCGACACCGAACTCATAGTAAAGGCATCATTGACGATGAGCTCCTCCTCTTCCAACAGCAGTAAGAAGCTGACGCTCAGCGGCTGTGACGAGCCCGCCATCCCCCCGCCAACCTCAATCGCTGCCCCTCCGTCCCTGGCTTCCCCAACGCGCGGGCAGCTACCATGATGAGAAGAAGTATCTCCCTGTCTCTAGAGCTAGAATAGAAATGTACTGCTATACTTCTACATGGTCAAAATATGTAAGGCCTAAAATGGACTTCTCAAATAAGTAGATTCAATGTTTGGGTCATTAGAGCATATACAATAGTAGAGATAAATAATGACTATATACACTTCCATGTCATCTAAAAACAAAACTAAAGTTAACTTCTACAATATACTCTTCCATGTGTACGCCTATTAGTATGTTTGTGTTATATATAATGTGAATGTGATATATGTAATGTGTGTGTATCTGATTCTGTTCCAGGAGCTTGCAGGATGGATTTATCTCTATCGGTTCGAGACGTGTAATCTCTATCAAATATTTGGTCTTCAAAATTACCAAATAACATAAAAATAAATTTTAGCATATATAAATATGCAATAATACCAATAAAAATAAATCCATAGATATGGAACTCCCAATATGTTATCTAAATTTTACCAAAAATTTATAGTATTTTTCATAATTTTTTGTTAATCATCAAGCAATTTTCAGAATTCCCAAATATCAGAAAAAGAAATTGTAGCATATATAAATATGGAATAATACAAAGAAAAATAAATCTAGAGATATGAAGCTTCCAATGTGTCATCTAAGGATGGGGTTCAATAATTTCTAGAATCCCATATTGGCTATGAGCCGCGCTCATGGTTCGACCAACGAACGCACAGCAGGACGCGGTCGACGCAGGATGCGACCAAGCGTACAACGATGCCAGCGTGGGTGCGAGAGCAGGGCCGGCCCATGCGGCTTGCCATGGGGACGGCCCTGTGGCATGTTCTCTTTTTTTTATTGGTTTAATGAATAGTACAACTCAAGGAACCCTAATTTGCTGATCAGAATAATCCAGAACAACTAATCTAGATAATTAGGGAAATTAATATGCGGTATTACAGGACTGTTTATGTGTAATATACTTAAATATGGCTTACATTAGATATAATCACTTAATACCGGTCAAAAATTCGATACAGTATAGATCATACATGCTGAATTCCCGTTCGTCCTCGGTTGCACCAGCTATGTCGTCAGTGCAGGGTACCGCTCTGTTTCTATAACGTTCCGATTGCTAATGACGTCATCGATGATCACATGCGCAATGTTAGGGCTGTAAACGGGCCGAATTCGAGCGGGCCTGGGGCTATCAGGCTCGAGCTCGGTAAGGCTCGAGCCGAGCTCGAGTTGAGGTCCGAGCCTAGATTCAGGCTCGAGCTCGGCTCGGTCCAAGCTCGAGTAGGCTCGAGCTCGGCTCGAGTAAGCTCGGTAAGCTCGAGTAAATTCGGTATATCTGGTAGGCTCGGTAGGCTCGGTAATAAGCTCGAGTAAGTTCGGCTCGAGTAAGCTCGATAACAAGCTCGAGAAAGTTCGGTTCACGGAAGCTCGATCCAAACTCGAGTAGGCTCGCGAGCTATTCGAGCTCGGCTCGGTGGAGCTCGCGAGCTTGAGATCGAGCTTGAGTTCGGCTCGTTTGGAGCTCGAATCGGGCCTAAACCGAGCTGAACTCGAGTAGCTCGCAAGCTCGACCTTTTTTTTACAGCCCTACGCAATGTGTACACGGGCCACCGGCTGGAATGCCTTGGCCAGAGACTTGACTCTCTGGGAGGAAACAAGGCAAGGAGACCACGATCCTGATGGCGTGGGGAACACCATCATCCACCCGATGCTGGGCTCCTTCTAGCTCCCCAGCGCTGTCAGCGTATGAGCTAACAGACCCCTTCCGAAATGGGGTGTGAGAAGTCTGAATGGGGGGCTTTCGTGGCGGATCGCTCGAGACACAGTGGAAAGAGAACGGACGAAGCTCACAAGAGGAAGACACTTGGTTTATCCAGGTTCGGGCCGTCCTCACGAGTAATAGTCCTAGTCCTGCTTGTGTTGTTCTTGATTGTGTTCTTGGAGGGAATCGCTCGAACAATGGATCTGAGGCTCAAAGACCCTTACCCCAGAGGAGAGTGATCCGGTCTGAAAGACTCGAACCCGTCTCAAGAGGTGGGCTAGCAGAGAAGAGGAAGAAGAACCAGCCGAACCCCCCCTCCCACGCACCCCAGCCCCCTTTGATACTCGGGTTGGCTGGGGCGTGCGGGGCTTACAAGAGTGTAGCACATTGAATATACTCGACATGTTGCATTTAATGCGCTTGTCACTGTTCTTGCAGCACACTTAATGTCCTGGCACAGCCGTCGTCTCCCGCCTGCCCTCGGGCCGTAGCTTCGGCTCGCTACTGCCGGAGTGGGAAATTGCACCATGACGTCATTTATAATAATGGCGCGCGTTGGAAACACACGCCGCCATACTGCAGCCTTTATTACTCCCATTTATTGCGCTTGATACGCAATAAATGTCTTTGACCTCCTGTGCGCGCGAATTTACTAGGTAACCTCGAATCGAGCGCCCGATGGTGTGGATGGCGCCAGACGTCCACCAGGCGACCACCTTGCTGACCGCCAGCGGCGTGGCCTGGTCGCCACATGACCGCTGGCGATCACCACGGTGACCGCCCGGCGGCGTGGCACACCACCACTGTCATTGGACGGCCACCTCACTGATCGCCAGCGGCGTGGTCTGGACACCACGTGTCCGCTGGCGGCTCCTACTGAAGTGTAGTGGGCACCCTGGTGTAGAATACGCCGACAAGCGCATTGCCCGGCATGCTCACTTCGGCAGCATTAACAATCGGCACGTTGCCAGTCAAATAAATTTAAAATCTGATCAAATCACGGACGAAATTCGAAAGAAAAGATCGAAAACCGCTCTAAAAGCGACAATTTTCGAGCGGTTTTCGACCTTTTCAACGACGAGTCGAAAAATTATGGAAAAAATCGGAAAGATGTTGTCAAATTCCAAACTTCATTTTTTCAAAAAAAAAATTTCACACCAGAGGTTATAAAGCTATTAATACTAATTTTAGAGAACTTTTCGATAGTTTTTTTTAAAAAAAATTATCGAATTTTTTGAATTTAAATTTAAACTTAAACAATAAACCAAATAAAATCATTTTTCGAATCAGAACAGTAAACTCGGATTTTATGAATTTTAAGCGAATTTTGAAAAAAAAAAAGTGAAACCTGCACCCGAACTGCTCGTACGTCTTCTAGTTGAGCCCCAGCAAGAACGATCTGAACCCACCGCTGTATTCGATGGTGTAGCACGCAATGGCATAGGTCTGGACAGCGGCCACCAGGGTTAGCAAATTCGTTTTGGGGTAGAAAATCGGATAGTGGTCGGTATCGGTTTTTCACAAATTTCGTTTGAAAATCGAGAAAAACCGACCGGTTTGCAAAATTCAAATTCGTAATTCAAACTGTGGCTTGTAAATAGGAAAACCAATCGGTAATAGAGAAAAATCGACCGGTTTGGGTCGAAAACCGGTGGGTTTGCGCGGAAAACCGATGGCAGTACAAAAAAACGGAGGAAAATTTGTGGAGAATTATAAAAACCCGAGAAATGCGCAAAAAACCAGAAAAAATGTTTTAAATGTGTTTAAAATATGTAAAATTATGATAAAATTCCAGCGTGACTTTTTGTATATTTTAAGACTATGCCAAGTTGTAAATTACATAGTTTGCAATAATAGCACAATGATAAAAAAATATGGAAAATTTTGGCATGGCCTTTGCTATATTTTAGACAATCTCAAGTTGCAAAAGTGGACATTTAGCAATAATATATCAACAAATAGCATGTCATTACAATACCGTTCACGAGCCAATCGAACAAATTCACATTTCATTGCTTTGAAAACATTAGATTAACACATTTGCAAGCATGTCCATACATTCATATCGAAACAATACGCTCAAATGGGCCTTCCATGTTGGACCTACATAAAGACTACGTTAGTACAAAATCGAGTTACAATGATATAAAACATACAAATAAAAATATTACCTTTGAGGCTATAGGTAGTATTGTTGGCTATACACGTGGGTGGCCATTTTGTACTCCTCAGTGGACATCATGACCAATCCTCGTGTAGATAGCAACTCCGCCTTGTATTTGTGCCAGCTTTGCCCCGTCCATGGGCTAGTCGTTTCCCACTGTTGGTACAACATGGCATAAAAATCAGGGTCTTGCCACTCATACACGTATTGGGTAGGAGGTTGTGTACAAGAATCCGGGATGGCGTAGTCATATGGGCGACATGAGCCATAACTCTCTTGCGTCTCAGTGACGCTATACGAGCTACCACTATCCTTAGGTGCATCATGGCTTACTCGATGGTTCCTCCCCCCTGCAGTAGTCGTCCTAGGTGATTGTGGAGCCCCATGGTCTTTGTCCTGTGTGGCATGAGTGTACTGGGACTCTCATGTAAAATGTATGGGAAGCTGTGCTTCTGAGTGGGAAGTGGCATGGATTGAGGGATCACCAGCGGGCTGACCGCCATCACTATCCGTCTTGGAGCTACTGTCATTGGATTCTTGGTATGGCGGGCTCCGACGATCCATGGGAGTGCTATCAGTTGAGTCATCACTCTCTACATTATATGGCTTTGTGGGAAGTTTCCCCTTTCTTTTCAAGGGAGATCTCCTTTTTTCTTGCTCCCTCGTCGACACTGCTTGGTGCTTCCTCTTTCCTATGTGAGTGTCACCGATTGTTGCTTCTGCCCATTGGGGGACACTTGCTGCCCCAGTTATTGATTGCAATGCACCAGTGTCTACCGGGTCTGTCACGAGGTGTGATGGGAGGGGGGTGTCACTCTCTGTGTCCTCCTCATCAAGTAAGGGGTCAGCATTAGACCTCCCTGTCTCCATCCACTGTAGGATTGGATTTTCTGCGTCACATAGTGTAAGCTCCATAAGGCGTTGGAATGGATCATCTTCATTTGCAGACTTGTCACTTTCTTGTTGTTGGATTCTTAGCCGCAAGTTGTAGTTCATATAGACCAACTTATGGAGCTTCTTGTATGACATACGGTTGCGAACTTTGGTGTGGATGAACGCGAACGTGCTCCAATTGCGCTCACATCCGCTGGAAGAAGCGCAATGTGAAACGATAAGCAATGCCAAACTCTGGAGCGTGGGTGTGTCTGAACCAAACACACCCCACCAGTGTGTTGCAAGTTAACGAAGACAACAAACACACCCCACCAGTGAGCCAACATATGAGAGTGACACTATATTCAATATAACATAAGTCGTATTAACCAGGGGAAGTTTTATGATCATGGGCCATCTTTTCAACTAGCGCACTCGAGAATGTTCCAACCTTTCTTCGAAAAAGATCAGCCTCATGAAGAGCTCGCATCGCCATATCAGTATCATCCCCAATTGCTTGAAATGCATCCCGTAGATTTGGTAAGAAGGTGTTGGTCGTACCATATGCGTAATGTGTTCGGGGATTCAAGGCGGCAGCTGCATGCAAATTGAGGAAACATGTTCGTACAAGTATGTTTGAGTACAAGCTATTGAAGTGAAAAGAGAATAATGTAGTACCAGCGTTCATATAAGTATCATGTGTTAGGTTGGCCATTCTAGGGTCCACGACATTCATGTATTGATGAAAAGTAGCTTGAGAGTCATGAAACAAGCTATCATATTCTTGCTTCATGATGTTATACCGCAGTATCACCTCGCTCAATATGGGAACCCTGTCTTGATCGGCAAATCGTAAGAAGGCATACAATGGTTCCACAGATTTAACAACGGAAGTAAGGTTATCCCACCAATCTAAGCTCGAGAGGCACCCATACATATACCTCCCGTCTGCAGTATTGACAAAGAGCGACGATAGAAATTCTTCCGAGGCCATCCATTGTAAGAACTTGTCCTTGCGACTAAAGAAACTATCCAAAAACATGTAGTTTGTTCCAAAGCGAGTAGCATTCCACTTGACCAACTCGCCACCAATGTGATTCTTCATCATGGCGTGAAGCTTGGAATGGTTGTAAATTCATCTAGAGATTTTTCTAGCACTCTCAATGATAGATGCATGGTCAGGGAACTCTCCAATCTGCTTTAGCATCAAATTAATTGTGTGGGCCACACAAGGCTGCTACACAATGTTGCGGTGCTCCCGTGCAATGAGCTTGCATGCCTTCTTGTAGTTGGCACCATTGTCCGTGACAATTTGCGTAACATTACGTGCACCCACCTCATCGACCACTAAGGCAATCTCCTGTGTCAACAAATACAATGAAAACCTCCATTACATCATGTGTACTTGAATTCAGAATAAGCGCAATAAGAGTAGGTACCTTGCGCAAGTACGTCGCGTCCTGACTTTTGCCCGTTGCATCGACGGACTTGTGAAAGAACATGGTGCCATTGCAGTATAGCATGAAGTTGATAATGGTCATGCGTGTCGGTCCAGTCCAAGAATCGCACATGATAGTTACGCCATACGTAGGCCATTCCAACTTAAACTTCTTCATCTTGTCCTGTATATCCACTTCATTAGCTTCTAAATATTTGCCGTCTATGTCTCTCCCACTGGGTGACGGAACACCCTCGCCTGTAAATGAAATATAGGAAAACCATGAGAACTATTATTGAACGTGTATGTCAACAACGTGTAACTATTATTTGAAAGCTCACTTACCCCATTTTTAAGTTTCCCTCACGGCGCTAACGAAGTACGGATTATCTGCTTTCCTCCCCGCGATACCAGCCATGTGAAATTTTTTTGCCCATGCTAATAAAGTTTGATATTTATTAGAGCCATATAGAAAACACCATACTAATTTTGTATTGGAATACAAAATACGACCTTTATTTATGAATAAGACCATTAAAAAATATGGCTTATAAACTTAAACGGAAAGAGTATTTTTAAAGAAGTTCATTCAAACTGTATGACTTGTATAGTTGTATTTATCAATAGGGGAGCGTTCAACACTCTTCTGTTGTTTTTGATCAAAATGACTATGAATTTTGTTCGATTATTACCAATTTTTAATTAATTTGCGATAAAAATCGATATCAACAGGTTATAATTTCTGAGCTCAATTTCTGCATGGCCTAATTAGTTTTGATCCCAACTCTCCAAAATTGTTTTGATCACATCAGTTATCCTATTTTAGCTCAACTAAACCCTAGAAACATGACTGAACTACTTGCCTCCGTGAAGAACTTTGTAAAAACTAGAAAGCCTACCAAATCAATCAACTAATAAGCTAGAACTAGTACTCAAAAATAGCACTCACCTGCTACTAGACGAAATCCCTCGATTTCTCCTCGCAAATCGCTCGGTTTGGCTCCAAAACCGCTCGGGGGCTGTCGAAAATCGCCGCGCAAGAAGATACCTCAGGCCAACTCGATTTCCCTCCTGAGCCGCTCGGTTTTCGAGCCTTACCTCTCGATTTTCGACCTAAAAGCTCGGTTTCTCGCCGCCGGCGACCGGATCTGGAAGGGGACGCTCGGTTTCTGCTCGAGGAGAGCTGGAGAACATGTGGCTGCGCAATAATGCGGTCGGAGAGGTCCCCAGCGACCACAAAACCGAAGGACCAACCGTAGTGGGCCGGTTGGGGCTATTGGGCCTGGGCTGCACAGTAACATTTTCCATTTTTCCTCATTTTCAAATTCGGTTTTGGCACAAAACTAGCTAATAAATTTGATTTTTCAACTCATTTTTGTCCTAGGGGTTAAAACAATATTAATACTAATTTTAGGGAGCTTTTGGATAAATTATTACAAATTTTTCAAATTTTTGGAATTCAAATTTGAACTAGGCTGGCATGCCGAACGGTTTTGCTTTGCGAGCCGCTTCGGTGGGGTCGGTTCTCGCGATTTTCGCTCGAATTTCGCCGGCTTTGCAAACCCTAGCGGCCACTGTGTTGATGATGCTGATTAGTAGCATCGCTACCATCCCACGAGCGGACCTCGAAGGCCTCGCAGTCGCACAAGGAGCGCGCGTCCGTGCAGTCCACGCAGAGCGCGAACAACTGCGTCTTGGCGGCTTGACACCTGTTTTGGATCAACCATAATACATCAATAAAATAGCAAACGTAAAAAGAAAGTATATATAATATAGAGAGACAAAACTGTTCTCTCTTTATTAGATTGATTTTCTGAGCATCTCCAAGAGAGAGCCCTAAAAATGAGCCTTAAACTTTAATTTAGGACCCCCACTAATTAGTTTTAGGGCTCCAACGAAATATTCACTCCAGCAATTAGGCCCTAGAACCCAACGAAGATAGGGCTTAATCACAGAGTTGCTAAATATAGCTACTCTCCTAAGGGCCCTAAAACAATTTGCTAAATTTTATCAGATTAGGTCCTCTGCTGGAGTTGATCTTTTCATTAAAAGCCCTATATTTCAAGATAGTACCCTATTTAGGACCTCTCTTGGAGATGCTCTTATACAAGAGGATGCTAATATTTTTACAGTAGGAGCCAACAAAAGAGATATTCAAATTGATCTACACCGAGATAGAGTACAACTATATTTAAACAACAAGAGCTCAGAGTCCATCCATATCTCAACAATTTACATTATTCTATGCTCTTCTATGCTAAATATCTCTTTTGATAACGATTTCTTCCATGTAGGTACGTAGAAATGACTAGATATTTGATAACGATTTACCATTATTTTTTTTAAAAAATAATATTAATTTAATAAATATTTACACAAATAATATGCCGTTTTAAAAAATGTCAAATATACCCTTCTGTCGCCATTTGAATTGGCAACAGGGAAAGCTGCATGACCTGTCACCATCCATGAAAGCAAGTCGTCCTATCACTCTTTATAAAAGCTGCATGACATGTCACCGTCTATCAATGCAGGTCATCATCTATTAAACCAAGTCGTCCTATCACTCTTTATGAAAGCAACATGACCTGTCACCATCCATGAAAGCAGGTCATTCTGTCACTCTTTATGAAAGCTGCACAACATGTCACTCTTTAGGAAAGAAGATAGAGGGACAAGAATAAACAAAGCAGGTCTCTCAAAGAATATACAAACACAAATAGAGCGGATCTCTTAAAGAAATAAATAGAACTAAATTTCCACCGTCACATCATATCCAAGTAGTACATTACGAATGAAAGGGAAAAAACTAGCTGGCGCCCCTGCGCGATCGTTCCCCTCGTGTGGTCCTAAGCCTCCTACGACGCTGAACATGTTCGGATGGATACGTCAACTGATCAGCGGGCTATCCACGAGTACTCCTAGCATGCTGTACTGGTGCTGTCGGAGTAGCGAAGGGGTCCTGCGATGGCTGACTCGGTACTGGGTCCTGCGATGGCTGACTCGGTCCGGGGTCCTGTGATGGCTAACTCGTTCTGGGGTCATGCGATGGCTGACTCGGTCTGGGCGCATCGGGGATCTGCGACAAATGAAGGACAACACCCGTCATCTCCTACCGGTGGTCCGCAAACCACTGTGCGAGGTCGGCATCATCAAAGTGGGATGATGTGCCGGAGCGGGTCGCGCTCCGGTCATCAGTGGGTGCTAAAAAATATTTCACGTTAGTACACCACATAATGTAATGAATGTAGTAGATGAAGGGATACCATGAAGGTGTACCTGCAGTCCCATGGGTAGAAAAATGGTGCCAGCCGGAGCCCCTCGGGACATTGGGAGGAGGGGCGAGGGGCGTGTGCGATGTCTCGGGTGCGGTGTGTGACGTGTGTTGCCCACAAATAGTAAATGAACGGTCGGGAACCTGTGTCGCATCATCGTCCCTGACCCTCTTGTAGGACGTAAGGTGGACGATGTGAGCGACCTTGTCCATAGCACTCTGCACCACCCCTCTCACGTGATCCATGGTCACCGCCAAACTGTCCTGTTATCAAAAATGGCCATCGAGGAGCCGAGCTTTGTGTGCATGTCCCTGGCAAGGTCACTATGCGAAAAGGCTTGTTAGTTGTTGATGTTGTACTAACGATACATTATACAACATGTGAGAATAAGTACTAACCACGCGGTGAAAAGCAGAGTCTGGCTACGTAGGGTACGTGTCTGCCGTGGAGGGAACGTGCCTCGGAGGTGACTCCACAACACGCACAACTCGAACGCGTGTGCGTGGGGTGTACCACCGTATGCAATCATCGTACGTGGCATGGTCATAAGGGGAAGCCTCATCTTGCACGTCTACCAATGCTTGCACCCACTCCTGAGCATGAGGCAAAATGCATGCCACCCAGCTCGCAGTACCAACGAAGCCCTTGCGTGTCTGTCTACATAAATGGATTCACAACATAACCTCATTAGTAAGGGCATCGAAAAGAGATGTAATTAAAAGAGATGTAAAATAGCACTAACGTGTGGACACTCATCGGGACGACGTCACCAGGAGGGGGGAACACCTGCTGGAGACCGAACTACCTCATGACGCGGTGGGCAGCGTAGGTCTCAACGAACACATCATAAACCAGGTGATGCCGTGTCAGCCATTAAGCGGCATCCCTGGTGCACTAGAGCGAAAGTCCCAGCGGTGCTAGCGTGGCGACAAGCTCTGGGAGGTACGGGCGCCAAATGATGCCATCATCCGTCAGCTGGTCAAACATCACTACGTACTCAGAGTACGAAGCATGCGATGTAACTGGGGTGAAAATTGGTTGGAAAAAAATGGAATAAACGACCATTACTACAATAAAGTCTTGTTAAGGTGAAACATGGCAAATAATTTTGTAAGTGATGATAAAGTGTATTGTACTAACCCGGCGACGATACCACAACGTCCCCATGGTAGGACGGTCAATGACATTCCCCGGGGCCCCGTAGAATCCTACGCCGTAAGGTGCCAAGTCCATGTGTGGTCGTCCGATTTGAAACGTCTCGAACGACCATAGCTGAAGCAGTAGAGGACACCCGATGGGAATGGAGGAGTCCACCACGCGATGACACCCATCGCAAAGGGCCCGGTAGGTGGCAGCTAGTACAGCTGGTCCCCAAGCCAGCTATAGGATATGCTCCAAGTTGGCGTTCGCGATCATCCTGGCGAACTAGATCATGTGCTTGTTGACGCTATCCCCGTGGCTCGAGTAGAACATGACCCAGCAGAATAGCCAGATCAGGTAGGCCTTGAAGTGGCGGCTGACGACGTAGTCGCCCGCTCCATCCGCCATCCTCTCGGGCTACAAAAGGTGATGCTTAGGACGAGAAGTAAAAGGTAAAAAAATATATAAAATTATACAAATTAAATCGCACTTACATAGAACTGCACCAGCCACTTCTGCATCGGACCGTGCGTAGAAGCGAAAGGAGTGTACCCTACCTCCTCGAGTAGCACGACCATGAACCGCTCCAAGAGCTCCGTCCACCACTCTGCGTCGACGTCGTCTGGCACCACGGCATCACTGGAGCAAGATAACCCCAGGAGGTAACTGACGTCCTCTAGTGTGGGCGCCATCTCACCACACAGTAGGTGGAACGCATGCTTCTCTGGGCGCCAACGGTCCACCAGAGCCGTCAGTAAGCACCGATCCAACATTCTTCGAGAAGCCGAAGAGCAGATAGCCATGATTAGAGAAAGACTGAGGATCGCCCAATCAAGACAGAAGAGTTACACTGATAACCGTCGCTGAGATCTGAGTTTTGAACCGGAAGATTTCGTGTACCTCAGAGTTACACCGCTCAAGGGAGTCAAGAGATTCCATGCAAAAGGGAAACTTACACCGCATTATGTTGGTCCGTTCAAGGTCTTGAGCTGTAAAGGTGAAGTTGCTTATCAGCTGGAGTTGCCGCAGTCGTTGGCAGGAGTGCACGATGTATTTCATGTATTTCAACTGAAGAAGTGTCCCAGAGTGCCAAACGAGCAAACACCTTTGGAATCGATCTAGCTGCAGGAAGATCTGACATATAGGGAGCACCCTGTAAAGATTCTGGACACCATGGATTGAGAGACGAGAAATAAGTCGACCCGTTTCTACAGAATCTAGTGGAGCAACCACACCGAGAGTGAAGTGACTTGGGAACGCGAAGAGCACTTGAAGAAAGAGTTTCCGAACCTATTCCTTAGTTAGCCCTGAATCTCGGGGTTGAGATTATGTTAAGGGGGAAGGTTTGTAACACCCCAAATTTTGGTTTTCATGTATTTAAATGATATTTTGCACTTTTGAGAGTTTTTGGAATTTTTTGGGATTTATTTGGATTTAGTTGGATTTATTTTGAATTTATTCCCTTTTGAGATAATTAAATAATTAAAAGTTCTAAATAAAATTTCATTGGAAATATTTTATTTAAGTCCAAAATGTCTCAAAGTATTTTCCAGAATTTTCCTAGAATTTTTCTGAGCACTTTGTTATTTTTCTCGATTTATTTGAATTTCTAGAAATTATTTTCATTATTAAAATCACTGGAAAACCCTAACGGGTTCCACTGTTCATCCGACCCGTGTCGGACTCGAGTCCGACCGAACCACGTTCGTGCCGAACCCAAGCCGGACCAGAGTCAGACCCGCGCCCGACCTAACCCTAATTGTCGCACCGTTGGACCTCGATCTAATGGCCGGTAGTGGGCCGTGTCGCAGGGCACTGTGGACTGTCCGATTGGGCACGCGTGGAGCGCCAGGATGCGGCCACATCACCCCGCCGCCACGCCGAGTGGGCCTCAGTTTTTACGTTTTTCACAGACGCCAAGACGGCTATTTAATGCGCCGCCACCCGCCTGGTGTAGCCCTTTGCCGTGCGCGTTGTTTGCCCAAGGTCTCCGTGCTCCAGCTACCGCCGTTGCCGAGGAATTGCTTGCTGAAGTAACCCTAGGGTTTCGCCGCGGTTTTTGCCTCGTTCCCACACCGTCGAGGACGTTCCGCCGCCGTGCTACCCAGATCCGGACTCCTCGCGTTGAGGCGCGTCGAGGGGTACCACTCACCTCGTCGGAGATGGACGAAAAAGCCGTTGGCCAGGTCGTCGTCCCCACCTCCGGCAAGCCAGCTCCGCCGCGACATCGCTGGAAGTCCTAAGCTCCGTCAACTGTTGGATTTCCATCGGACGACCCAGGTTCATCCACGTCACCCGAGCAAATCTCGTGTGTTACCGTTTAGATCCGTTAGCAGCCATTGGATCTAGATCCAACACACGTGATTGAGCCACGTAGCCCCTTTGACCGCATCGTGCTAGATCCAATTGTAGCCGTTAGATCTAGATCGTACGGTCAGTTTTGACTCGTGTTGTAGCGCTAGATGCAATCCCAGTCGTTCGATCAAGATCGAATGGCGTAGATCGAGCCATGCGTCGATCACCGAGACATGCCACGTCACCCCCCATGACGCAGTGAAATTTTGATCAGATCTCAGCCATCCGATCTAAATCGTACGGCTCAGATTCAACCACTTAGGATCCACTGTAGCAGATGGGATCTAATCTAGACCGTTGGATTTCTAACCAACGGCCCAGATTGTGCCACGTGTGCGGAAGCCGAACCGTCTCGGTCCACGTGGGCGTCGCCCAGTCATCACTGACGTCACCCGTGACGTCAGCATGGGCCTACGTGTCAGCCACCAGTCGCACCGTGCGATGACATCACCCGTGACGTCATGCTGACATCACGGTGGGGCCCGCGTGTCAGCCGTTCGACCGAGCGGGATGACATCAGCAGCTAACGTCATCCAGTGGGTCCCACGTGTCAACGACACGTGCACGCGTGGACCGGGTCCACGGTGGACCGAGACCGAACTGTGGACCGAGTCTATAGACCGGATGACGCAATGCTGACGTCATAATTAGATTTTTCTTTAGAGAAATAATTCGGTGGAAATTCAAATTCGTCGCTGACGCAATGCTGACGTCATAATCGGATTTTTCAATAGAAAAATAAATGAATTAATTTGGTTTATTCTTTTATTGATTTATTCAAACTTCAAACACTTATAACTTTTGTGTTTTAACTCCAATTGAGACGATTCCGATTCCTAAATTTTTATAAAATTGAGATCTATTTAATGGTGAATTTTATTCAATTTTTGGACATGAGTTTTTCTCTCTTTTTTTGTTTATTTGGTGTTTATTTATCTGTTACGAGTAGACGTTGAAGTGCCCGAAGGCTTCGAAGGTGAAAATTTAACCCAGGAGCCAGCTCAAGACTAAGAACAAGTACTTTTTGAAGGCAAGTTATGCATTGATCATATTGTTCCCACTTTTGAAAATTATTTGGATTCAAATTAATGCATGCTAATTTAATTAGAAATTGCTTTAATTAATTCTGGGAATTAGTTAAATGCCCAATTGCTGTATGCCACCTTGATATAAATATTTGTATGCCATGACCCCTTGTCACCCTGTGGAATATTTAGTTGGACATTACTAAATTGCCAACATAGGTATTTAGACCGTTGTAGTATAGTGCTTAGACCTGCCGCGTAGTCACGACATGATTTTTGTTAAACAAATATTAATGTTGACTTAATGAGGTATGGAACATATTTTAGGAAAGTGTCGTGTGTTATTGATGATGATGTTGATGGCACGTGGTGCATGGTAATCAACTAGGTATTTTACTGATTTAGACCGGGGCATGTGGCAAGATTGTTCTGGTGGGCCAAGAGTGGTATCGGGAATGTCGATTTGGTTTTGTTACTTGGGTAGTCTTGCCGTGGTTAACCTAAGGACTTAACCTTGCAAGCCTTTGACCTGAGCTCATCATGCAACCGCATGTCTGTGATGGGACGGACTGATAGGAGCCTCCCAGACCGTCCTCGGGTTATTTGAAGACTCGGTCGACCCCATCGTATTTGGAGGCTAACAACGAACCACCGATGGCGCTCGCAGTGTTAGCACCCAAGCCCAATTGAGACAACGGTGAGACCGTTCGAATAACTCGACAACAATCCCGGTATTCCCCCGGTATGCGACCCGAACTTGCCCAGGATCGCCCCGCATACCGGCTTACAACGCCATATCAATTCAATTTGCATAAAGGGGTCAACGAACTCGAAACCCCACAACCAAAGGACGCGATACGGAAGCACAACGACAAACACACACCCGCACGAAGACAAAACCTGGCAAGGAACACGATCAACACCAAACAACAACCCGACGACCACCAAGCAACACGAGATTCAACGAGAAGGAGGGCACAACAGTGTATTGAAGAGTTGCAACAAGTAACCAAGCGCTTAATTAAGACATGACAGAGTTTAAGACCAATTTGTACAGCAAAAATAATCTATACAACAAAGGTGAACTCCCTACCACTAAAGTAAAACAAAAGTACAACTCCTCCGGAAGTGTCCTACCCCTGAACACTCCCGGGCGTAAGTAACACCGTCGGTAGCCTCTACCCGGTGCCCCGCCCGGTCACCGAGAGGTAGTACGGACAGAACTCACATCCGTCCGGATCCTCACCTGAAAACCACAAAGCAGAAATCATGAGTACAGAATGTACTTGCAAGACTTACCCATGGTCCATATATGACCGACTCGAAAGGATATGCATTCGGCTGTAGCAAGTAATAAGCTTACTGTAAAAAGTGCGAAAAAGCTTATCTTTGTTGTACAATTACATTCCACTACATTTACAAATTTTATAGCACTTGTAGATAGCACCTATTACTAGAGTGGAATCTGAAACGTTACAATTAAAGTAAAGCAAGTAACCTCATAAACAAGTACCACCATCCAACCAACTAGCATTAAGTTCAAGTTATTACTACGTTGAAATGTTGGATGACGCGAGCGTGCTCATATCCGAGAGCGCGGCAATTCGAATCGCTTATTCACCCTGCAGGGGATCATCAATCGCACGACATGTGCCGCAAGGAACCTCATGTCAACCCTCCTCCCATCCATAGATACTCGTTGGGCCATCTTCATGCGGTTCGAGCACTTAGCACCCCCTCGAGCGGCCCAAGCCCGGCTTGGCCCTCGAGAGTCGGCCTAAGCCTCGCCCTCAACCACGCCAAACCGCATGAGGGCACACCCCATCTAATAGCATGCGATGAAAGAATAGCTTACCGTCCCATTCCGGCATGCGACTAACAAGATGTGCTCGATCAACATGTCAAACAACGGATCGGTCCTCAACTGACACAGGCGAGACTACCACACTTGAGTCTCCACAACCAAGGGCCCCAACTTTCTCGCACGGTCTCATTTCATTTTCCATTTCTCTTTATAATCATAACCACTATAACCCCATACTGTGAAGTGTAATGATCTCAAGCAATGGAACCATCCACCGCTCGGCCCATACCTGACACCTAAGCAATTAAGCATGGACACAATATATTTACCCATATACTAGCTCCAAGGGAGGTGTTCAACAATATCAAAGGGTGTATGTGCAGCAACTTGGTTCTAATACCAATCCCACCATCCAACTCCTAATGCATAACTTAATCATCCAATAAGCAATTGATCACAAAAATAATTTACACATACGGTTGAACATGCTTAGGTGCTTGCTTGATGCCTCTGCTTGAGTATCGACCACAAGTTGCTCCTCGGCAATCCCCTCAACCACGGTCACATAGGTCACCGCGGTCTCGTTCTCTACACGAATATCATGCATGAATAAGATGCATGCAATGCAAAAGAAACGAAAAACAATGCATTCCCCACCGCAACAGACCAGGCAAATCCGGATAGTCCAGATGTTTCATCCGGACGGTCCGGATAAGCCAGACATTCCGGGAAATTTGTCTGGACCAACCGGATGCCGCGCAACCCGCCCAAACGACACGAGGGATCGAGGTGCCGCCAAGTTCTACGACACCGCGAGGACCCGATCTATAACTTTTCTACACGTGGCCAAGCAGGAGAAGCTCCGAGCTAGCCCAAAACACGATGAAACGAGGCTCACTTCTAAAAACTCCAACCAAAACTTAATCCAACACTTAGAATGGCATCATCTACCCCCGATCTCTCACCCTACACCCGACATTGCCTAATCCACCCCAAATCCAACCACCCACCAAAACCCTAACACTCCCCAAGTTTACCCCCAACTCCCAATCTACATACCAAGCCCCAAATCCACCCCATGGACGCCCTAGAACCCAAGAACCCATGAATCAAGCTCCAAGAAGAGGTCTTACCTTCGAGGAGGATGAAGGAGAGGAAGGGGAAGCTGGGTAGGAGAAGGAAGACGCCGGCTTGGGGAGGAGCTTGAGGACGCCGGGGTGAGGAAGTCACTAGGGAGGAGCATGGGAAGACGCCGGCCGGTGGGGAGTCGTCGGAGATGAGCTCGAGGTGGAGGAGAGCACGCACAAGGGAGTGGAGAGCAATAAGTGTGAGGTGAAGTGAGTGAGGAGCCAAGAAATGGGACTTTTATACTCAACCCCCGCAAAGTCCGGACTCTCCGGACCATTAGTCCAGATACTCCGGGTTGGGGCCTTCGGTCGACCCAATCCGGACACTCCGGATGATTTATATGGATACTCCGGGTTCTATCCGGACATTCCGGACATTTTGTCCGGATACTCCGGATTACCCAGAATTTCGGCACAAGATCCAATCGCCGCGCGAGTCGGATTTTGAAATCGGGGCCTCGACAAACCCCCAGACCATCTCCAACCCATTCCCGTCCCCTGCCTCATTCCCTTCGCGAAGGGATTCCCATTCCCTTCAGCGCTCCAACGGGTTCCCTTCAGCATTCCCTTCAGCCTGGGATTCTCTCTCCCATTCCCTCCAGGAAGGGATTCTCTCTCCTTTCCCTATACAATTCCCTTTAAAGGGAATATGTTGGAGATGAGTGAAAATAAAGGGAATGGGAATGGGGAAGGGAACAGGGAAGGGAATGAAATGAAGGGAATATGGTTGGAGATGGTCTTAAAGGAATCTCGCCCCGAGATTCAGAACAACGCATAAGCGGAACAGAACGTAGATAGATAGTATAGTCACACACTAATCGACATGCCTGGAACTGCGAAGAACTCGCATACTAGCAACTTACATGGTATGGATGAACTCGGGATACTCGGTCCTCAAACGATCTTCGGGCTCCCAAGTGGCTTCATCTTCAGTGTGATTACTCCACTGAACCTTGTAGAACTTGAGAGTCCTCCGACGGGTCTTGCGTTCAGCTTGATCCAAAACCCGAATAGGACGCTCTTGGTAAGACAGATCAGGTTCAGGCAGAACTTCGAGTTCGTCCACCTCTAGTGACTCGAAGGGAGTACGGAGGCATTTCTTCAATTGGGATACATGGAAGACGTTGTGGACCATCGCTAGAGAGGGAGGAAGCTCCAGCTGATATGCAACTTGACCATGTCTTGCAAGGATATGAAAAGGTCCTATGTAGCGAGGTGCCAGCTTTCCCTTAACTCCGAAACGACGGGTGCCCCGGAGGGGAGACACTTTCGGATAGACGTAATCACCCACGTCGAAGGAGAGAGGTCTCATACGACAGTCAGCATAACTCTTTTGCCGTGACTGTGCTACCTTCAGGTTTTCTTGAATGGTCTTCACCTTCTCTTCTGCAGCTTTAACCACATCAGGTCCAAAGAATGGTCGTTCCCACTCTCGGACCAGTTCAGGGGTGTCCGACAGCTACAACCATAGAGTGCTTCGAAAGGGGACATTTTGATGCTGGTCTGGTAGCTGTTGTTGTAAGCGAACTTAGCATAGGGAAGACATTCATCCCATTTCTTCCCATAAGACATAACATAAGCCCTCAACATATCCTCAAGGATTTGATTAACCCTCTCGGTTTGGCCGTTAGTTTGCGGATGATATGCTGAGCTGTGTAACAGCTTGGTGCCTAATGCCTCATGCAAACTTCTCCAGAATCGAGAAACAAACTGAGAGCCTCGATCTGAAACTATCTGCTTTGGTAACCCATGGAGACATACAATTCGAGAGATGTACAACTCCGCATACCTCTTGGCTGGATAGGTGGTGCAAACGGCTAGGAAATGTGTGGACTTCGTCAACCGATCGATTATAACCCAGATCGAGTCATGACCCAAAGAAGTCGTTGGCAGCCCGGTGATGAAATCCATGCCGATATCTTCCCACTTCCGACTTGGAATGGGCAGCGGCTGAAGAGTGCCAGCTGGCTTAAGATGCTCAGGCTTCACTCTTTTGCAGACGTTGCATTCAGACACATAGCGAGCAATCTCGCGCTTCATGCGAGTCCACCAAAACCGTTGCTTCAAGTCTTGATACATTTTGTTGCTGCCCGGATGAATTGTGAGCATGGAGTTGTGGGCTTCATCGAGAACTTTTCTTCGCAATTCCTGGTTCTCGGGGATGACCAAGCGCTCACCAAACCACAAAGTTCCATGGTCATCAAGATGGAAGTCAATGGCTTGGTCGGAATTCAGTTTGCTGCAAATTCGGGCAACATTGATGTCCCTTCTGTGAGCCTCCCTAATCTGGCCCAGCAGCGTGGAATTCAACTCCAGACTAGCTAAGGAACCTTCTTCAACCATCTCCATGCTGAGTTTCTGGAATTCCGCACAGAGGGTGGCACTACGGGGTCGAAGAGTGAGGCAATTGCATCGGGCCTTGTGGCTCAATGCATCAGCCGCCACATTGGCTTTTCCGGGGTGGGAGTGGACTTCCAAATTATAGTCCTTAATCAGCTCAAGCCACCTTCTTTGCCTCATATTCAAATCCGCCTGAGTGAAGATGTACTTGAGACTTTTGTGATCGGTATAGATGTTGCACTTGTTCCCCAGGAGATAGTGGCGCCAGATTTTTAAAGCATGAACCACTGCCGCAAGCTCCAAATCATGAGTCGGGTAGTGCTCTTCATGATGTTTTAATTGCCGAGATGCATAGGCGACAACACGGCTTTCTTGCATAAGTACGCAGCCAAGGCTGATACCTGATGCATCGCAATAAACATCAAACGGCTTGTGGATATTCGGTTGTGTGAGGACAGGAGCCATAGTATGGCGCTGTTTCAAGGTCTGAAATGCTTGCTCATAGCTCGCTGACCATTTAAACTCAGCACCCTTCTTCAGTAGCTCGGTCATGGGCTTGGCAATCTTTGAAAAATCTTGGATGAACCGGCGATAATAGCCTGCAAGCCCAAGAAAACTACGTGTAGGACCGAGTAGGCAACTAGAGGGGGGGGTGAATAGATGCCGAATAAAATTCAACTATTTCTTTCGGAAAAACAACGACCCCTAAATAGCGGAAGAATATCTAATATCGTAGAGATCAAAAACCCTAGATTAATTAGCAAAATAAAAACAAGAACTAGTTCTAATGACGAACAAAACTTCTAATCAAGAATCAAAATGAAAGGAATATTGCATAAACTTCTCTTTATTCCAAAGCCATCTTCCACAGGATGACACCAAAAATCTTCTAATCTCAAAAGATTAGAAAACTCTAAACCAACTAGATAGAGCACCAAGCTCTTCTTTGTTGTAGACACCTTTTGCTTCTTGCCCTCTTTCGTTGGATTGGATGAGTTTTAAGCCCGTGGAACCCTCAATTTAAAGGACAAGAGAACAGGAATCCTTTTCCTATTCTTCATCTTCATGTTTGATTCGGAAAATGCTTGCGCCAGCTCTTTTCCGTCTTGTACCCGGTTCTCCACTCGGATTCGAACTCTCTCCTGCCAATCAATCCACAGCACACGCACTCACACATGCAGCACACCACGCATGCACTCATGCAGCACACACACACCACGCACGCACACTTGCATGCACGTACACACACCATGCACGCAACAACACGCCACGCACACACACACAAGATTCGTATACACTCGTACGACCACCTGCCGCTACGCTGCAACGATCTTCAACCTCACGCGCACTGTTCTCTAGTCCAAACATCTCGCATGACATCCTCGACCTTCACGACCTCAGTTCCTCCCTGAACCTAGTCTCGGTCCCGTCATCGACCATGTTCGACCTCAAGCAACACCTGCACATGAACAAAAACACAAAACAATTCCGAGCACAAGTCCACGACTTGACTCACATCAATCCATGCAAATACTCACTCGAGTATTGCATAAAGTCCACTTCAAAACAAGTAACATGAAATTCTCACCAATTTTATTATCTCAAAATCAAATTAAAACCAATTCCAAATTTTGCTCAAAAGCATGTGTATGACAGACCAAACTCTTTGGTCTGTCATACAAGGGAAAAACGAAGTTACCAAAAACAAGTGTATGACAGACCAAAGAGTTTGGTCTGTCATACATGGGGAAAACAAAATTACCAAAACCTTGTGTATGACAGACCAAACCTTTGGTCTGTCATACATGGGAAAAACGAAATCGCCGAAAACATGTGTATGATAGACCAAAGTTTTTGGTCTGTCATACATGGGAAAAACGAAAAACCAAATCACCCAAAACCATGTGTATGACAGATCAAATGTTTTGGTCTGTCATACATGGACAAAACCAAATCGCCCAAAACCATGTGTATGACAGACCAAATGTTTTGGTCTATCATACATGGAAAAACTGTCACCGCCCCAAAACACTTGGTCTGTTAAACATGAGAAAAACGAAGTTTTCTTGGAAAAATGTCAAACACAAGCACATGCACATTTTTCAAATTCAATTCTAATCAAACTGATTTCTGATCTTTTCAAATCTTCAAACCAGATTCAAATCTTTTCGAATATTCAAATACTCATCATCAAAAACACATGGATCAAAAAACAATGATCCTTCAATCTCCCCCTTGATGAGTAATTTTAGAAAACACAATATAAGATTTGACAAAGGTATAGAAAAATACCAAATGAGAGTTTGAGAGAGTTTGAGACCAAAAAGATTCCAAGACCAAGTAAACCCAAATTCTTTTTATTTTTCTTCTTCTTGACTTGCTCTCCCCCTTTTTGACAAAATAGTCATCAAGATCTCAAAACTCCCCCTTAATGAATGCAGTATCTCAAGCTTTGAAGTATATTCAAGGTATATAATCAACGTAAAGCATTTGGAGAGTTTTTGCGAGAGTTTTCACATTTTGTATCAATTTATCCAATGAGAAAGCAAATTGTGAGAAAATGTAGGCTCTAACACATAGAATAGTTGTTGCATAAGCAAATTAGAGCCAACAAGTAAAATGTCATAAACTGATTTTGCCAAAGCTAAAAAGAAATCTATCATGAGCAAAGAGAGACTTTAAAATTCATTAATGTTTGTCTCAAACCTTTTCAAAAATGTGAATTTCCTTTTTCTCTTTTAGCAAGTTTGACAATTTTGCTTTGTGATCAACAGGGATGACAAGTAACTGCACACTAGCCCATACTTGTGTATGAGTAGGTAGTTCTTTCTTGTATCTTTCTCAGTTTAAATTGGCAAGTGGCTTCACATTGTTCTGAACTTTTGTTTAGTCAAGTAGCCTTTTCTTGCATCTTTTGAATTAAAATCCTTGGCAAGGAAGCTGCACATTGTACTAAACTTGTGTTTGGCCAAGTAGCTTTTGCTTGCATCTTTTTCAACTTGCTTTTAATATGAAAACACTGATTTTGCTTGAGACTCATAATGATTATTTGAAGTCTAACAAAAAGCTCACACATAGTTTCTAATTAGCTCTAGCCTTTCAACAGATGACAAGAAACTTTTAAGCCTATTTCACAAATGCAATACTATAATGAACAAGAGCCAAAATATTCTCAAAAAGCATCTCAAATTGAATTATTTTAGTCTTTTAGTCTTTTAGTGAGAAGTGAAGCAATGTAGCATTAATTTGACTATATACACAAGAATAGTCAACAAAGCTTTGTACTACATGATGCAATGAAAACAGGGGAGTTTTCTTTAAGTGTAACGTCAAAATAGCTCCTTGTAGTGACCAAAGTCAAGTAACACAGATGAAAGAGTTAAAATCAAGACTCCCCCTCAAATCAGCCCATGGGGATGAATGATCCCAAGTTCGCCGCGTAAGAAAGCAAAGTGAGAAGAATCAAGTGGCTTAGTGAAAATATCAGCAATTTGAGCATCCGAATCAACAAATTTCAGCTCAATAGCTCTTTTTTCAACATGATCTCTAAGAAAATGATATCGAACATCAATGTGTTTAGTCCTTGAATGTTAAACAGGATTTTTAGCGATGTGAATTGCACTAGTATTATCACAAAGAAGTGGAACACTATCAAAGTTAATGCCGTAATCTTTAAGAGTTGAAGTGATCTAAAGAATTTGTGAACAACAACTAGCGGCTGCAACGTATTCAAATTTTCAAAGAAGAGATTGAGCAACTAAGGACTGTTTCTTAGAAGACCAGGAAACAAGTGAAGTGCCAAGAAAATGACATGTGCTAGAAGTACTCTTTCTATCTAATCTACACTCCGCAAAATCAGCATCAGAATATCCTAGGAGTGTAAGCGAAGAAGAACAAGAATACCAAATGCCAAATTCGGAAGTGGAGGCGAAGATACGAAAATTCTTTTAATTGCTTGTCGATGTGATTCTCGAGGAGAGGCTTGAAATCGAGCGCACAAACATCTTGCAAAATGTATGTCAGGCCTCGAAGCGATCAAGTCTGAAGTGATCCAATCATGCTTCGTATTCCTTTGGTCCATCTCGACACCATTTTAGTCGAGGATCCAAAATTGTTGTTGTGCTCGTTGGAGTAGATACTGACTTTCCTTCTCCCATATCGAATTTCTTTAGTAGCTCCTTTGTATATTTGGATTGGTGCAGGAAGATCCCGTCTTTCGCTTGCTTGATTTGAAATCCAAGAAAGTATGTCAACTCTCCCATCATACTCATCTCGAATTCCCTGGACATTAGCTCAGAAAAATGCAACACGAGAGAGTGGGAGGATCCTCCAAAGATAATATCATCCACATAAATTTGCACCACAAGAAATTGATCATTTGAATTTTGAGTAAATAGAGTCTTATCAACTTTTCCCATCTCAAAATTATGTTGAAGCAAGAAGCCTTTTAATCTATCATACCAAGCACGAGGGGCTTGTTTTAATCCATAAAGAGCTTTTGACAAACGATATACATGATTAGGAAATTTTTCATTTTCAAAGCCAGGAGGTTGTTTCACAAAAACTTCTTCTTCTATAAAACCGTTTAGAAAAGCACTTTTCACTTCCGTTTGAAATAACTTAAAACCTTTTGATGCTGCAAAAGCCAAGAGAATGCGAATAGCTTCTAAACGAGCAACAGGAGCAAATGTTTCATCAAAATCAATTCCTTCAAGTTGAGAAAATCCTTGAGCAACAAGTCTAGCTTTGTTTCTAACAATTATTCCATCTTCATTTAACTTGTTCTTAAAAACCCATTTTGTTCCAATAATGTTTTGATTTTTAGGAGGTTCCACTAAAGACCAAACTTTATTCCGTTCAAAGTTTTCTAACTCTTTATGCATCGCATCTACCCAAGAACTATCAGTTAAAGCATGAGTAATGTTCTTAGGTTCAAAATTTGCAACAAAAGCAGAATGCATGCATAAAAGAGTCTGAGATGAATTAGAACGTGTCACCCTTTCATGAAGACTTCCAATGATTTGTTCAGAAGGATGGTTCTTCAAAACAGTAAGGGGAGGTCCAGTTGTTTCAGTCGTCGTGGGAGGTGTAGGAGAATCTGAAGTAGTAGTCACATCAATTTGTTCAGGAACATCTTCCCGTTCTGTAGGTATGAGCTCATCATCATCATTATCTTCATCATTTTCTTCGAATCTTTTATCTAAAAAGATTGGCTCTAAATCTTCTCGTGAACCTGAAATGTCGGGTCTATCACCAGGGCTAGCCTCATCAAAAGTAACATCGCATGTCTCCAACATTTTGTTAGTCGATAAATCAAGTACACGATATCCACGAGAGTGCAACGAATAACCAAGGAAGATGCCATCTGTACTACGAGCTTCGAATTTATCAAGATTTCCATGTTTAAGAATAAAGCATTTGCAACCAAATACTCGTAAGTGAGAAACAGATGGTTTACGATCAAATCTTAGTTCATAAGATGTTTTACCAAGTAAAGCTCTGAGATAGACCCTATTTGATATATAGCAAGCAGAAGAAATTTCCTCAGCCTAAAAATTTCTTGAAGTGTTGTATTCATTTAGCATAGTTCTAGCCATTTGAATCAAAGTTCTATTTTTCCTTTCTACAACACCATTCTGTGAGGGAGAATATGGCGAAGAAAATTGATGATCAATTCCATTAGTTTCACAAAAAGATTTGAACAAAGCATTTTTGAATTCCGTACCATTATCAGTTCTTATGGCTTTCAATGTGTTAGGCAATTCATTTATCAATCTCTTAATGAAGACATGAAAGAGTCCAAAAATCTCATCTTTTGAAGACAGAAAATGCACCCAAGAGTATCTCGAATAATCATCAACTATCACTAGAAAGTACCACTTACCTCCGGCCGATTGTACTCGAGATGGTCCTACTGTATCCATGTTATGAAGTTGTACGGGGCCAGTGGTCATTACAGAAGAGACAGGAGCATGAGGAGCTCCAACCATCTTACCATGTCGACAAGAAGCACAAACAATATTTTTGCAAGATTTTAACCCGGCAAGCCACGAATTAAGTCTAGACCACTCAATCTAGATAATGAGATCAAATCCCATGTGGCCTAACCGAGCGATGCCAAAAATTGAGATTTCTAGATTACGAAGCAACAAAACAATGTGAACTTGAAGCATTGCTAAAATTTGCTATGAAAATTTTTCCAAGTCTAGATATCTCAAGAATCAAGTTTCGGAAGCATCGAGTACTCTACATGCATTAGGTTTAAAGCTCACTTCAAAGTTTTCATCCAACAATTGTGATCTTGTGAAGGTTGAATTTCAGTTTAGACACCAGAGAGACATTCTTCAAAGTAAAGTGTTCATTTACCTTCACTTGTACCTTTTTTGCGGTGGCGGCGTCCAGTAGTAGCATCTCCAAAAGTGATCGTTTCGTTCCCAGATGCTTTTGTTAGGGAGGAGAACCAACTTGAGTTGCCCGTCATGTGTTGGCAGCATCCTGAATCAACAACCCAGATGTTTTCCTTCCCTTCTCGTACCACCTACATGTTATGAATAGAAGATGCGAGGATTGATCTTTGGGGTTAGAAAAGCATGCTTTAGGTATCGGCCTTTGAATCACTCGATGAGCAGGTGATCGCATAAAAACTTGTGAGAGTAATGAATTTTTGTTTGCTTTCACAGAGCCTGTCACAATACTTTTTCCATGATCATGTCTATGCACACACAAAGAAGTGGAAGGTGTTTTCTTTTTGTAACCTAAACCTGCTCTTCTATTGTCATAGGTTGTAAAAGCCTCATTAGATGGTTTATGATGGTATGACTTGGGCTTTTCAAAAGTTTTAATTTTTCTAGTCATCTTAGAATTTTTAATTCTCTTTCCCTTCTCGATTTTAGCTTTCCTATAGCAGAAGTTTTCTAGATGACCATCTTTGTGACAAAAAGTGCATTTGTACCTGAGTTTTGAAGTACTTGCTCCTTTACTTTGAGTGGGTTGAGTTTTTCCAGAGAAATCAAAAGATCCAGCAGATTTGAATTCTGTTTCACTTGGTTTAGGAGGGAGGATTTCAATTTTACCAGTACCAAGTGTTTTCACAATTACAGTAGGGTTGTTTTTCAAGTGTTCAACGTGATCAAAGCCTATCCCACTGTTTTTAACACTCATTTTTGACTTATCAAGAATCAGATTCAAGTTTTTCTTTCCTCCAGCAAATTTTTCCAAAGTTGATTTCAAATACTCATTTTCTCTAAGTACAACAGGGCAATTTTGACATGGATCAACTTGACATTTTTTAGCCTTTTCTTTAGCTTGAATGGCTCTATCTTTGGCTATAATGGCTCTCTCTACATTGTTCTTTTCAATATCTATTTTCAGAATTTCACATTTTTTGCATTCTTTTGAGGTGTGATGAGTGAGTAAAGATAATGTGTCGACAAGACAAATTGCACGTATTTTTCTTAAATTCTCTCTAGTAACAAACAACTCTTGCAACACATAAAAATGCATTATTGAACCAAAAGCTAAAGTTTGCTTGAATTTATCAACTTCACTTTTTAGCAAATTTAGCTCTTTTATCTTGCAAGAATGAGCAGCTCTAAGTGATTGCAATTCTAATGAGAACCCCTCACAATCATCACATGCATCATTGTTAGAAATAGAATTTCTAAGTTTTTCATTTTCAGTTTTTAGCATGGACAAACCATTCTCTAAGTTTGTATTTTTGAGTGAAGATTTTCTTAAAGATTTTCTCAATATGACTAAAACTTCACAAAGCTCATTATATGAAGGCATTACCTCATCACGATCATTGGAAGTCTTTGTCGTTGTCACTAGTGTTCCCTTTTGCCATGAAGCACAGTCCAGTGAAGTCTTTCTCATTCAGCTTTGTTTGCTTCTCTTCTTTATCATCTTCAGATGAGTCGTCAATGTCGCTCAAATCTAAGCGACCAATTGCAGTGAAGACTTTGTTGAGCATTTTCTTCGTCCTTTGCTTATTTTTGTCCTTGCTCTCTCTTGGCCGGAAGGATTTGGAGGAGTTGTTTTGGTCCTTCTCCTCTCTATCCTTGTTTCTGAAGCAGTTGGCACGAATATGCCCAGCCTTGCCGCAGTTGTAGCAGTGGATGGAGGCTCCTCTTCTGTAGGATCGAAGTATACGAATATAGCAATCAGAGGGGGGGTGAATGATTGTGCGGAAGCTAAAACCAAATTCTTGACCTACTAAAAGTTCACCCCAAAACAGAACCAAATAATTGCCTCGTTTTCGACAAAAACAGAATGATAGAGGTTCGGTAAAATGAGCATTTTCGGAGATCCAACCGTCGGAACGATTTGAAATTTGGACACAAGAAACTAGATTCCAATACGAATCGAACCCAAAAAGAATAAGCTCGATCGGACTTACGGATCAAAAGTTATGAGCTTCGCAAGCTTGCTGATCCAGAACTTGACGAGAATCAATCTAATCAAAACTTCAAGATTAAACAAGAACGACAAAAGATTGATCAACTAGACTTTGAGAAACACTAGATCAATACCCTAGAGAGGTTTTTGATGGATCAAATCAAGATGAAACTCAACGATCAAAAACCAATCTAGAATTAGAACAAGCATGCAAACAAGAACCAAAACAGAAAACAACATGTAGCGGCGTGGTTCTTGTACGCAAAAATCTTGGAAGAATTGATCTTTATTTCTTGTCTAAAATACTCTCATCAAAAGAGTACAAACCCTAAAATCAGGTTAAAACTCCCTTGCGCCTGTTCTGCTTGGTGCCTTTCAACAGGAGACTCGCCACCTATTTAAAGGACCAACCCACAAGAAGTTCTGAATACGATTCCTATTCCCTAGAAGGAATCCATATCCAACTCAACTCTACTTGGCCTAACCTGGCCGAGTACAACTCTTGCACGCGTATGGCAACCCTACCATACTCACGTGACTAACACTTTTGCACGCGTATGGCTACCTGCCATACTCACGTGACTAACACTTTGCACGCGAATGACCTCCTGCCATTCTCACGTGACTAACCATTCTTCTGTGCACCATTCTCTTAGCCCGAACGTCCCGCATGACATCCTTGACCACCAAGACCTCAGTTCCTCCCTGAACCTAGTCCCGAACCTCAGTTCCTCCATGAACCTAGTTCCGGTCCCATCATCGACCACATTCGTCTTCGAGCAATACCTGCACATGAACAAACCACAAAACAAATCCGAGCACAAGTCCACGACTTGACTCAAAGTCAATCCATGCAACTACTCACATGAGCATTGCATAAAGTCCACTTTAAAAGAATCATCATGAAATTCTCACAAATTTCATAATCCCAAAAATAAATCATTTCAATTCTGCTCAAAACCCTAATTCAGCAAAAACGCATTCACGACGGACAAGGAAATATGGTCCGGCGTACACATGAAAAACCACTCAAAAAACCATTCACAACGGACAAACAAAATCGGTCCGTTGTACAAGTGGAAGTTTCGGTTCCAAGAAGAAATCATTCCGGCGAAAACACGTTCACGACGGACAAACAAAATCGGTCCGTCGTACATGCGAAATCAAACCTCAAAAAACCATTCACGACATCCAAAGAAGTTTGTCCGCCGTATATGCAAAACTTACTGGTTTCTTGGAAGATTGAGTTCGACTCATGAGCTAAAAAACACGTTCACGACAGACCCAAAAACTTTGTCCGTCGTAGATGCACAACTTACTGGTTTTTGAGGAAAAATGAGTTTGGCTCAATGAGTTCAAAAGCATGTCCATGACAGACCAACAAAGTTTGTCCGTCGTAGATGGAAAACTTACTGTTTTCTTTAAGTTTGGTCCGGCGCCAAAGCGAAACTTACTGTTTCTTGCAAATTGTCAAAACACATGAACAAACACATTTGCAAATTCAATTCTAAGTTAATTTTTCAGTTCAAAACCAATTTTTCAGCACATGATTTCACAATCTCCCCCTTGATGAAAACATTGGCAACACCACTTAGAATTGAATCATTTGGCATTCACTTTACAAAAGATTTTGAAATCCAAAGGATCAAAGACCAAAAAAGAGAAAACACAGAATTCCCCCTTTGACCAAAATGCAAAATAAAATCTCCCCCTGAGAATGAAAATGTGTGTGAATGTGCAATGCGCCCAAAAATTCCAACAATCTCCAAACTTCTCTCAAAAAGCCAGAAACAAATCCCCCTTTTTCTTCTCCCCCTTTTTCTTAAACTTTTCAACGAATTCCCAAATTTCTCCCCCTTTGACAATGGATTCATCAAGAGTACAAAAGAGAGAACAGGTTCAAAAATTTTCCTGTAGCAATGATTTCACAAGAAGAAACAAGGGAGTGCCAAGATAGGAAAAGATGAGCTCATTTGATCATATAACCTTATATATCACATAATATGCAAAATACATGATCTTGATGTGATTTTAACAAGTTAGGGAATGACATGCATCTCAACCTCAATTTAGTCAACTATAGCCAAGTACTAAGCAAGATCTTAGCAGAAAAAGCAAGGCTTTAAAAATTGAAGTAACTAACAACTTAGGGCGAGCAAGTAGTTTCAACTCCAATCTAGTAGACCAATTTAATCTTTAAACAATAAATCGCATGTGGCATGCTTGAAGCATACTTCTTTTATTTTCTAGGAGTGGCATGCTTGAAGCATACATCTTATCTTTGAGGGAATGGCATGCTTGAAGCATACATCTTATCTTTTTAGGGAAAGCAAGCCTGAAGCCCATAACTTGAAGCTTTTGCTTTTAACAACCCCCTTTTTTATATTGATTCCCTTTTCTTTTCCTTTTTCTTTGATTGTCAACATGCAAAAGTGATTAAAGGTCTTATGAAAGAGTAAAGTTGAAAACACACTTGCTTCATAGCCCAAATTTGTCAAGAACGGCATCTGATACGGCTGCTTGGAAACTGGAGCAGCCCCGGGTTGAAGCTCAACTACGAACTCAATATCACGATCGGGCGGCATCCCTGGCAGTTCCACTGGGAACACATCCGGGTACTTCGAAACCTCGGGAATGGACTCTAGCTCCTCAACTTCAGTGCCATTCAAGGAACAAAGAGCGGCCTCGCCATCCCCGAGAAGCAGAGTCAGCCAATCACCCTTCAGTCCCTTGAGCTAAATGGAGCGACGAGAGCAATCTAGAATGGGCTGCCTTGTGAGCCAATTCATGCCCAAGATGACATCTGTCGACGATTGGAGAACGGGCTCCCGCCGAGCTTACTTGTTGAATGGGGGATCAACAGAGCCCCGTCGTACGGACCGAGAAGGTCGTTCGAGCGATGCCAGGTCGGGAGAAAGGGGGACACGGTGTTTATCCTGGTTCGGGCCTCCCTCTGCCGAGATAACAGCCCTACTCCAGTGTATTTTGTTCTATCTGCTTGTTCTCCCCTGTTACAGATCTTCAGGGGTTTAAATACTTTGACTATGGATACAAAAAAGGCAACTACCTCCTGAGATCACGCTATGTACCCATATTTGTGATCTGTCGTCCTTGATTCGTGCGCTGTTTGAATTTCGGGTGAGATCTCCCTCGAACTTCGGCTGATTGGTTATCTCCTTCCTTTCTCATAGCGCTCGCCGGGCCCACCGACCAAATCACCTGAGCAGGTTATGGTCCCCACGAGCATGCTTGCTCGTGGGGATGGGGACGCTTGGTATTGCCGCGAGTAAAGGTGTGGACGCGTATGCCCGGAGGGATGCTCGTTTCATTCTCCCGAGCATCTTCTTTCAGTACTTCACCGGGCAGGTGTCGCTACGTGATAGGCGGCGACTTTTAACCTGTCTCTTCGCTGTCTTTTTAACCCTTTCTACCGGGAGAGGTCGGAGTTACACCGTGTTTCTTTGCTCGTCTTCGGCCAAAAACCTTCTAGGAGCCCTAGCGCCCAAGAACCTTTTTCGCTCTCCTTCCTCCTTTGGCCATGGCGCGTTTCAAAGTTAGCCAGATGACCCGAAGGAGGCTCCAGGTGCTCACGGACGAGGGGTACATCGACCCAAGCTCGGGTCGAGTGCCTAAGAGCGATGCAGCGCCGCGGGAGGCGGAGATCGTCTCCTGCGAGCTGTATGCCGTCAACGGGTTCCGACTGCCCGAGAGCGACTTCCTTGTCTCCGTGCTTGCCTTTTGCGGGTGCGAAATCTCTCATCTCCACCCCAACTCCATTCTCGCCCTTGCGGTTTTCTCCCACCTCTGTGAGGCGTTCGTGGGTGTGATGCCCACCGCCAGCCTTTTCTTTCATTTCTATTCTCCCTTTCGTACCGGCCGGGACGGTCCCGCCGGCTGCGTCTATCTTTGTCTTCGGCCCAACCGACCATACGAGTACCCTCTTGTCGCTTTGAAGGACTCGGTGTCGGGTTGGGCCGACCTCTAGTTCTACCAGAAGAAGGCGGAGGGGTCCCAGTTGGTCTATACTGGGGAGGTCGCTCCGCCCTCTCGAGACGCCCGCCAGGTGCAACCTGAGGAAGAGCGGGTGCTCAGGACGATCAGCGAGCTTGCCCAGATGGGGCTCACTGGTCGGGACATCGCCCGGGATTTTACCTTCAACCGGGTGTCCCCCCTGAGGCGCCGCGAGCACCCCTTCTTCGAGGTGACCGGGTGGCAAGACCTCACCCGTGAGGACAACTCAGGTATGTTTTTGAACCTCTTTCCCGACCACCGTTGCTTCCTGGTGATTGGCGCTACTTTTTCTTTTAACCCTTGGTCGTGCCGCAGCTCCGAGGATGGACTGGGTTGATGAGAGGGTCACCGAGATGTTCGGCGCCCTGAAGGAGAAGGAGCTGACGCCCAATCGTCAGATCCCCAAGAACATTTTTGACCGCGGCGACGCGGTAAGTACGTCTTTTTGCTTCCTCCCGAGAGCATGTTTTCCGAGCTTATTTCTCCCTGTCTCTGTTTGCAGGAGAAGGTCGCCCTCGATCTTGCCGTGTCGAGCGCCGCGGCGCTGCCGCAAGCCAGCACCCCAGCCAGGGGTTCCCGCAAGAGGTCGGCGGGTCAGACCCGCCAAGCGTCTGCCTCGCCTCCTCGCGCCAAGCGGTCGAGGCGCCGAGCTTCGACCAGGACTCCTCCGACGTAACACCTAGAGTACGCCGACCACCGGGAGGTAAGCGAGCTTCGAATCTGGTTTGATGACTTCAAACGGAGGAGGCCAGAGCTGATGGGCCGACTGGAACAGCTCGCCGAGCAGGCGAAGAAGGCCGAGAAGGAGGCCAGGTCCCCCCCGAGCAAGGAGCAACTGGAAAGAAAAATCAAGGCTCTCCAGGACCAGCTCGCTCAGGTGGTCGAGGACCCTGAGGAGGAGGAAGACGCCTACGCTCTGGTTAGGAGGAGCAGGAGATCGACTTCCCGATCAACCTCTGCGTTGGAGGAGGTCGACATGGACGATGTTGACCCGGCGATGGCGCGAGCCAGCGGTGCCGCGGAAGATCGCATCGCGGCCGTCGTTGAGGCCTACGAGGCCGCCGCAGGTAGGACGCCCGTGGCCCGAAGTGAGGAGACCGAGGAGGATGACGCTACGCGTCGGGCAGAAGGTAAGCTCCGGTTGGTCCTCTCTTTTGGTTTCTTCGTTCTTGTCTTGCGATTTTCTTTCCGGGCTAACCCCACTCCGCTTGGCGTGGGTGTGATAGCTCGGATGTTGCTCTTGGATTTCCGTCGAATGGCTGAGGAGATTATCGACTCTGCAGTTGACGCCGAGCTCGACCGCGTCTTCGACCAAGTAATGGCCGAGACGGAGGAGGAGTTGGTGCCAGCTGCGCCCTCGGCGGAGTCCGAGCTTCCCTCGGCGGATGCCGAGCTTCCCTCGGCGGATGCCGAGCTTCCTCCGGTGGAAGTGGAACCTTCTCCGGCCGCGGAGGAGCAAGAGCCGCAGGGGTCCGAGGACTAGGAAGCTTCGGCCCTGGTCCCCTGCGAAGGGGCAGGCGCGAGCGAGGCCCAGATGACGGGCTCTAAAGGCCAAGGGGTGGTGACTTTCGACCCACAGCCCTTGGTCGTGAGCCAAGAAGAGGCCGATCCTGGCCACCCGGCCGCCCCAGCCGTCGTGATCGAGCAGCTGCCTCTAGCTGCGGTCCACGGGGGAGAAGTGGTCGTGATCGACCAGCAACCTCCAGCCACGGATCACGGAGAGGAGGTGGTCGTCTTTGACCAATCATCTCCGGCCGCAGAGGCGCAAGGGGCGGAAGTGCTTGCAGCCGGCGTCCAGCCCCCGAGCGCGGCGGCCGAACAGGAGGAAGGCGGCCGTGAGCGCTGTTATCCTGGAAGACCAACCTCGAGGCGATCTGGGGTTGGTCGAGGAAGAAATGCCCTTGCCCTCACAGGAGCACCGGGAGCTCGGGAGGGCAAGGTCTTGACGTGCCGGCTCGGGATCGGGATGGCCTGCGTGGGTCCACCCCTTTTTCCGAAGCCGGCGCTACCAACCGCCAGCCTTCAGGACAAACCGGTCAGTAGGGCTCTTACGGTAAGTCTTTTGTTTCTATATTTTTCCATGAAGCGAGCAATCTTACGGAGGTTCTTTTGACTTTCCTCTTTTTGCTCGAAGTTTGCTGCGAAAGCTATGGAGGACATCGATGCCTCCGTAGTTTGAGAAGAAGAGTTAGGCGTACCATCGCGAGCAAGGCGCCAAGATCGCCGATCTCGGCGCCGGGTCTCCGAGGTGCGCGAGGCCGACTGAAGGAGGCTGGAGTCGGCGAAGAGCCTCATCGTCGGACTTCGGGACCAGCTCTTTGGGAGCGAGACGGCGAAGAGCACTTCGGAGCAGTGTGCCGACCTCGAAGCTGGTGAAGGCTGCGGCGGGAGGTCCCGAACTTGGCGCCCGACCTTCAAATGAGCTCGGGAGCGTGAAGAGGCCCAGCTCAAGGAGGCGCAACGCCTTCGGGACAGCGCGGCTGAAGGTCGCGCTGCTCGGCGGAAAGTTTTGGACCTAGAGGTAGAGGTCGACTCCTTTAAGGAGGAGCTTGCTGCCCTTCAGGCCGAGCATAGGACTTAGCTCTTCTTCTTTTCATTTTTAGCTCATGTAAATCCTGTAGAAAAGAGAACAACCTTTTGGGTTAAATGAGCAAAGTCGCAGATGTTTGGGTCCTTGCCTGTTTTTCTCGAGTCCGTCTTCAATGTATGCTTACGTGGTCCTGGTTCTGCAGAAAAAAAAACCAAGTCCCTGCACAAGAGCACATAACACAGATACGAGCAAAGAATCCTTGGAAGAAAGGACAGAACGTTCCTATCATACGGAGCCCCTACCATGGACAAAGGTCGTGCCCCTACTGTTGCGAGCACGAGTTTGTTCATGGGAAAGTTAAGGGATGCTTTGGTCGTAACGATTTTTGAACGTTTTAAACAGGTCGATTGTGTCGAGAGAGGTATGAGTACGAGCATTGTTACGCGCGCAGAGTAGACAAGCTTTAAACCAACAATACGTAGAGCCGCCATACCCGAGTGGTCACTGAACCGGGCTTAAAGTGGATGCTCGCGCTTGACCACGCATCTGATGAAGAGCTCTTGTGGAAAGTGAGCGATTGGCGAGCATCCGGCCGGGGGCCAAGGGGAATGGTGCGCACATACTTGTCGGATAAGCTCGTCCGCAGTGCGGGTAGACGACGATGCTCGTTCGACAAAGCGAGGACAAAACATGAGAAGGAAAGGAAATGTTTTATAGGGAAAAAGCATAAGTTGTGCGAGATAGAGTGCAGCGTCTAAGCGTAGAATTTCTGTGATTGATCAATGTTCCAGTCTTTGGCGAGCTCCCGACCGATCCTCCATCGCGAGGCGAACGGCCCCGGGCGTCTTGTGGATACGACCGTGTAGGGTCCCTCCCATCTTGGGGTCACTTATTGGCTTTCGAGGTCTTGAAGTCTTCGTAAGACCATGTCACCAATTTGCGAGGACCTTGAGTCGGACTGACTTGGCCGCGTGCCTCACGGAGAGCTTGTAGGTAAATCGCAGACCGGAGCGCCCGTTCACGTGTTGCTTCGGCGAGGTTCAGGTCGAGGAGGCGTTCAACCTCCTAGTCAACAGAATCGACCAGCTGCACCCTTGGGGAACCTAGCACAATTTCGTGAGCGAGAATGGCCTCCGCACCGTGAAACGAGTTGGAAAGGCGTTTACTTTGTGGCTCGACTTCGTCGTGGTGTGACGGACCAAAGAACGGAGGGAAGCTCATCCACCCACTTGCTTTGCTGTCTTTGGTTGATGTTCTTGAAGACCCTCTTTTTTATGCCCTGGACTAAGCTGCCCATTCGCTCGTTCGGCTGCTCCGTTGCTCTGTGGATGTGCCCACAGAGGTGAAAGCAGACCTTGGTCCCGAGCCTCCTCGCGATAACTTTGGAATAGTTCATCGGTGAGCTGGGTCCCATTATGCGTGATGAGGCGGTTGGGTATCCCAACCGAGTTATCACATTGCTACGGAGGAACCTCTTGGCACGCTGGGTCGAGATGGTTGAGACGGGCTCGGCCTCTATCCACTTAGTGAAAGTGTCTATGGCCACGAGCAAATACTTGCAGCCTTCGACTCAGGGAAAGGTCCAAGGACATCGAGCCCCAGTCGAGAATGGCCCGCAGCGGTATGGTTTGCGGGTGTATCTTTGGTTGTCGGGCTTTGCGAGCATGGGCGGCATGCTCGGCGGTCGTTACTGATCGGCCGTCGCGTCGTCAAGGTCGTAGGCCAGTAGTAATCCAATCGGAAGGCCTTGCTCACAAGCGTTCTAAAAGACGAGTGAGCTCCGCACATTCCTTCATGGATATCACGGAGAAGGTATTGGCCTTCCTCCTGAGAGACGCATCTGGAAAGGATTCCTAATGCGCCTTTTCAGTATAGGTCGCCTTCGATCAGTTTGTACTGAGAAGATCGCCTGGTTAGCCGGGAACACTCGGCTTCTTCCTCGGGCAATGTCCCATGTGCAAGGTATTGGATAAATGGCGTCATCCAACTTGCACCTTGCTCGAGGAAGGAGACCCTACCGTCGGTCTCTGGTGCCTCCTCTTCATAGGGAATGGAGGGCTTATATAGGTGCTCGACAAGCACCCCCGCCGGAGCGGTAGTTCGAGAGGAACCGACCTTAGACATTTGGTCGGCCAGGGAATTATCCTTCCTGGGGATGTAGATTACTTCGAAATTCTTGAAGTATTTCTCCATCTTCCTTACTTCGGCCAGGTACAGCGCCATTGAGGTATCGGAACACTGATACTCCTTGTTGACCTGGTTCACGACCAACTACGAATCGCCCATCACAGTGAGTCGTTGGACTCCTAGCGATTTACATGCCCGAAGTCCGGCCAAGAGGCCTTCGTACTCCGCCGCGTTGTTGGTGAAAGTGCATCTAGGCACCCAAATTGGTTTTGGTTGATTAATGACAAGTGATTAAAGAGACTAATGTCTTCAATGAGCTTATGAGCAGGTAAAAGGTTCAATGTGAGATCATCTACATGCGATGGATACCCTCAAACAAGATTACGCGAGTAAAACGGCATTACGCTTGTATTTTCTATGTTTTGTGTCGTAGGAATGCCGTACTATTAAGAGGGATGCATTGTAAATGATCTAGGATAGTCTCTTTGCTCAGATGAATGTTACTCTAATGTTTGTTGAGACCCTAAGTCACTGCGCATGCACCGGAATATGTTTCTTTCAAAGTTCAAGTCGGACATTCCGATGTAATATCGGAAGTTCCGATGTGACCGGACATTCCGATGTGCATGCTTGCTTCAGTCCGATGCGAGGTAGATGTATCGGAAGTTCCGATGTTTTCGATCGGAAGTTCCGATATTTGTCATCGGAAGTTCCGATGTGTTCAAACCTGAAAAAGGGAGCTCTCTGGAATTATCGGACATTCCGGCATATTATATCGGACATTCCGATGTTACGTCGGAAGTTCCGATGTTTATATCGGACAGTCCGATATGGACTTAGAAGCATTTTATCAAGGGCTTTTCTGGGAACATCGGAAGTTCCGATGATGACATCGGAAGTTCCGTTGCATCTTTTTCGACAGATGGAATGCGTTCGAGTTCTGATTGTTTGCATATATCGGACATTCCGATGTTGACATCGGAAGTTCCGATATGCAGCTGAGTGGGTGTATAACGGCTAGTTTTTGCAAGAATCTATAAATACCCCACTCCTCTCTCATTTGAGGGTTACACACTCTATTTGGCAGAACTCTAGTGCATCTTGAGCCCTCTCTAGTCTACTTTTGAGCCCTCCCCTTTGATCTTAGGGATCATCCAAGGAGTGAGGACTAGAAGTGAGATTTGGAGCTAGAGTGAAAAGCAAGTGTCATTCATCTCGAGCTTAAGAGTGTTCCTCCAAGATCGTTCATCGGTGTATTTGTTTCTCTTGGAGGTTGAAGGACTCCTAGACGGCTAGGTGTCGATCACGAGCTCCCAAGGATTGTGGGACGCTGTGAGAAGTTTGTGAAGGCCGGCTCCGCCTCCGAAAGGAAAGGAACCAATAGTGGAACCAAGCCTCAAGTGTGACAGAGGTTTGGGAGGAAAGGGTTGGAAAAGACCCGGCTCTTTGGAGCCTCCTCAACAGTGACGTAGGATTCCCTCAAGAATCCGAACTCCGGGAACAAATCCGCGTCTTTACCTTACTTTACTTAAGCTTGTTTCCCTATTTAGTTGATATAACGTTCTAGATTGCATCTCAAGTTCATTACTCTCAATTATTGATTGTCCGTGTCTAAAGTCGATCGGACATTCCGAACTGGTATCGGAAGTTCCGATTATATCGGAAGTTCCGATCCAACACCGGAAGTTCCGATACTCTTTCCGCTGCGACAAATTTAGTTTAAATTTTAAATTGCCTATTCACCCCCCCCTCTAGGCAACTTTCTCATCTTTTCAATTGGTATCAGAGCCGGACCTTCTCGAAGGCTTAACCGCTTGAAGGGAACGTGATGGCCAACACCGGATTGAAGGTTGTTGTGTCGGGGGAAGAAGGTAGTCCAAAGGCCGGATTTGGAACTCCCGCGAGGACAAAGGAAGGTGACACCTCCACGTCATCGCAGGGAGCTCAAATTCCTTTTAATTATGAAAAATTGAATACTTCTTCTTCGCATTCCTATATTACTGTGCCCTCCGGGCGTGCACCATTTTTCGATGGCACGTACTATTCCGCTTGGAGGCACAAGATGAAAATGCATTTGATGTCTCTCCATCCTAGTGTGTGGAAGATTGTGTGTACAGGTTTAGACATCTTGGGAAGGCGACATGGAGCTTACACATAACAAGAACAAAACATCCACCGAATCGCTCAAGCCGCGAGTGTTTTGCTTGGAGCTTTGAGTCCCGAAGAATTCAACAAGGTTGATGGTCTAGAAGAAGCCAAAGAGATATGGGACACTCTCCAAGTAGCTCACGAAGGAACATCAAGTGTGAGGGAATCAAGGATTGAGTTACTTGAAGGAAAGTTGGGGAGGTTTGTCATGAACGATGATGAAACTCCGCAACAAATGTATGATCGCTTGATGATCCTTGTGAACAAGATTCGAGGGCTTGGAGGCAAGGACATGACAGACCACGTCGTGGTGAAGAGGATGTTGAGAGCCTTTGCTCCAAGGAATTCAACTCTCGTAACACTTATACGAGAGCGAAAAGATTTCAAAAGGCTTACTCCTAATGATGTGCTAGGAAGAATTCTATCACATGAGCTTATGGAGGAAGAAGCAAAAGAAGTGAAGAACCTTGCCAAGCAAAGCTCAATCTCAAGACCGAAGCAAATAGCTTTGAAGGCAAGCAAAAAGGAAGAATCAACATCAAGTGATGAAGAGGAAGATGAGAGCGAAGACGAAGAAGACTTAGCTCTATTTGTGAGGAAATTCAAAAAGTTCCTCAAATATGACGGGTCAAGCAAATACAAGAAGAACTACAATGACAAATCAAGAGGAAGAACAAACACCAAAAGGGCTTGCTATGAGTGCGGTGAAGTTGGACACTTCATCGCCGATTGTCCAAAGAAGAAGAACAACCGAAATGAGACCAAGAAGAATGAGCCGCTCAAGAAGAACAATACGTACAAGAAGAAGTACTCGGGGCGAGCTCACATTGGAGAAGAATGGGATTCAAGCGACTCAGACTCCGAGCCAGATGATGAAGGAGTCGCCACCCTCGCCATTGAAGCCGCTCCACCAACAACGTCACTCTTCGGGAATTGGCGATAATGACTCCGACCACGGCCAGCGCCTATTTGTCTTATGGCCAAAGGGCGCAAGGTAATGGCTAAAACAAAACCCCCTAGTAGTGACAGTGAATTAGATAGTGATGACAATGATGATGATGATGCTCTACTTTGTGATTTAAGCAAATCGGCTATTGCTAAGATTCATAAGCTATTGAAAAGAATAGATAGCCAAGAGGAGACTCTCGAGAAGCAAGAAGAGTTACTAATCTGTGAAAAGAAGAAAACTCTTGCTCTCGAGAAGATCCTCACAAAAGAAAAGGAGACTATTGAATTGTTAACCAAAAAGCTTGATTTGGCTAATAATTCAATTGAAATGCTTAAGGGTTCAAATGAGTCACTTCAAGAGAATGTTATAAGTCTAGAAAACAATCTTCAAGCTCTTGAAGTGCAAATTGAATCTCTTAATGATATTAACTCTCCAATTGTTGATTCACAATTAGCATCTATTCCTTCCACTAGCAATGGTTACTCTCGTTGCTACAATATTGATGTTAATGCTTGCTCTACTAACTCCCAATTCGTGCAAGTATTAAAAGCGCTTGAGAGATTAAGTGCCTTGGTAAGGTACGGTTGCATAAAGACTTATCAATCCAAGGATGCCCTATATAAGACCATAAATGGTTGAGGCAACAAAAACAAAGAAGGGCTAGGATATGATAAGCACGAATGCAAAGGAAATGACCGTGTGGTGGTGAAAGGCAAGGAATGCATCAAGTTTGTCAAAAGAAATGACAAACAACCATTAACCACCACACAAGTCATTAAGACCGGGCAAGAATCTAAGAAGAATCTTCAACATCATGCATCTCATTCTATTCACTTTGCTTCTTATATATTGAAGAAAAACCACCGTGGTAAAGTGGTTGCTCAGTTTGTCGGTGCCCACCACTCTAATGATGCAAGCAAAAAGAAGGTGTGGGTACCGAAAGTATTGATCACTAACATGCAAGGACCCAAAAGGATTTGGGTACCTAAAAACAAAGTCTAATGTGATCTTGTAGGATTATACCTCCGGTGGATCAAGCTGGGTGCTTGATAGTGGTTGCACAAACCACATGACCGGAGAAAAGAAAATGTTTTCATCTTTTGATGAAAAAGGGTCACAATATGAAAATATTGTGTTTGGTGACAATGGTAAAGGTGAGGTAATGGGATTAGGTAAAATTGCTATTTCTAATGATCATTCCATTTCAAATGTTCTCCTAGTTAAATCTTTAAATTACAACTTGTTGTCCGTATCGCAATTGTGTGAGATGGGCTACAATTGTCTATTTACTAATGTGGATGTGACCGTTTTGAGAAGAGATGATTCCTCAATTGCATTTAAAGGATATTTGAAAGGGAAGCTCTATTTGGTTGATTTCAATGCAAATAGCGCTAAACTTCAAACATGCCTTATGGCAAAGTCTAGCATGGGTTGGTTGTGGCATCGCCGGCTAGCCCATGTTGGCATGAGAAATCTTGACAAACTTCTCAAAGGGGATCACATCAATGGACTAACCAATGTTGAGTTTGAGAAAAATAGAATTTGTAGCGCGTGTCAAGTCGGAAAGCAAGTTGGAGCGCGTCATCCCGCGAAGAACATCATGACGACGACAAAACCATTGGAGTTTCTACACATGGACCTCTTCGGACCAGTTGCTTATATAAGCATCGGAGGTAACAAGTATGGTTTAGTTATTGTTGATGATTTTTCTCGCTTCACGTGGGTATTCTTTTTGCAAGAGAAAAGTGAAACACAAGGGATAATCAAGAAGTTTGCAAGAAGAGCCCAAAATGAATTCGAGTTGAAGATCAAGAAGATTCGAAGCGATAATGGAAGTGAATTCAAGAATACTCAAGTCGAAGAATTCCTTGATGAAGAAGGAATCAAGCACGAGTTCTCCGCTCCATACTCCCCTCAACAAAATGGAGTGGTAGAAAGAAAGAATCGGACTTTGATCGAGATGGCAAGAACAATGCTTGATGAGTACAAGATCTCCGACCATTTTTGGGCGGAAGCCGTCAACACCGCTTGTCATGCCATCAACCGATTATATCTCCACAAGATATTGAAGAAAACGGCATACGAACTCCTCACCGGTAACCAACCAAACATTTCATATTTCAGAGTTTTTGGTAGTAAATGCTTTATCCTAAACAAGAAGCCTAAGAACTCCAAATTCATTCCAAAGATCAATGAAGGTTTCTTGCTAGGATATGGATCAAATGCTTACGCCTATCGTGTTTTCAACAAAACTTCGGGTTGTGTTGAAATAGCGAGAGACGTGACATTTGATGAATCTAACGGCTCTCAAGTAGAGCAAGTTGATTTGAATGTGCTAGAAAATGAGGAAGAGCCAAGCATTGCAATCAAGAAGATGGCAATAGGTGAAGTGAGGCCGCAAGAAAAGGTGCACTAAGACAATTCATTTACACAAGTCGAGCCTCCTACTTCAAGCCAAAGTCAAGACATTCCTCAAGGGAGTACAAGCAAACTCGTGGAGGATGCTCAAGATGAAGACCTTGAACCAATCCAACATGTCTCTCAAATGCCACATCCGAGGGTGCATCAAAGTATCCAAAGAGACCACCCCGTTGACAATATCCTTGGTGATATCCAAAAAGGGGTAACTACACGCTCAAGAGTATCTAATTTTTGCGAATTTTACTCTTTCGTGTCTACTTTGGAACCTTTGAAGGTAGAAGATGCATTGAAGGATCCGGATTGGATGATGGCAATGCATGAAGAGCTCAACAACTTCGTTAGAAACAAAGTATGGTCACTAGTGGAAAGACCTAATCAAAACGTGATTGGAACCAAATGGGTCTTCCGCAACAAACAAGACGAGAACGGAGTTGTGACGAGAAATAAAGCTCGGTTGGTAGCTCAAGGATTCACTCAAATTGAAGGTTTGGATTTTGGTGAGACTTATGCTCCCGTTGCTAGATTAGAATCAATTCGTATATTGGTTGCATTTGCCACTCACCATGATTTCAAGCTTTATCAAATGGACGTCAAGAGTGCTTTCCTAAATGGTCCAATCGCCGAATTGGTTTACGTTGAGCAACCGCCGAGAATGGAGGATTACAAGAACCCTACTCATGTCTACAAACTCCATAAGGCGCTCTACGGGCTTAAGCAAGCACCTAGAGCATGGTATGAATGCCTTAAGGATTTTCTTATTAAAAAGGGTTTCGAAATTGGTAAAGTCGATCCTACTCTCTTCACTAAGTATGTTGATAATGATTTATTTGTGTGTCAAATATATGTCGATGACATTATATTTGGATCCACTAATAAAAACTTTTGTGTGGAATTTAGTAGGTTGATGACGAAGAGATTTGAGATGTCCATGATGGGTGAATTGAAATTCTTTCTCGGATTTCAAATCAAGCAACTCAAGGAAGGGACGTTTTTATGTCAAACAAAGTACATAAAGGATATGCTAAAGAAGTTTGATATGGAGAATGCCAAGCCAATTCATACACCAATGACAACAAATGGACATCTAGGTCTAAATGAAGAAGGTAACCCTGTGGATCAAAAGGTTTATCGATCCATGATAGGTTCATTGCTTTACCTTTGTGCATCTAGGCCTGATATTATGCTTAGTGTGTGTATGTGTGCAAGATTTCAAGCCGCTCCGAGAGAGTGCCACCTAGTAGCCGTGAAAAGAATTCTTAGATATTTAGTTCACACACCTAGTTTAGGGCTTTGGTATCCTAAAGGATCAAAATTTGATTTGATTGGTTATTCGGATGCTGATTATGCGGGTTGCAAAGTGGATAGAAAAAGCACTTCGGAGACTTGTCAATTTCTAGGTAGATCACTAGTGTCTTGGTCCTCAAAGAAACAAAATTCAGTGGCTCTATCCACCGCTGAGCCGAATATATTGCCTTGAGGAAGTTGTTGTGCTCAATTGTTATGGATGAGGCAAACCTTGAAGGATTTTGGATTTATTATGGAAAAGGTACCACTCTTATGTGACAATGAGAGTGCGATCAAAATAGCCAACAATCCCGTTCAACACTCTCGGACCAAGCACATAGATATCCGACACCACTTCCTTAGAGATCACTCTCTTAAGGGAGACATAGATATTACCTATGTGAGAACCGAAAAACAATTGGCCGATATCTTTACCAAACCTCTAGATGAGAAGCGCTTTTGCGAGCTCAGAAGTGAGTTAAATGTCCTAGACTATCGGAATGTGTCTTGAAAGATTGTACTCATTGACTGCTGCTATTTAGCTCAATTTCGAAACAAAACGATTGAAAAACAAATTGAGTGAATTTCAAAATATTTTTGATTGGATCTTAATCTCGGATCAATCCACTTGTAATCATAGTTTTGATTGCTTGGATGCTTGCTGATGACAAGTGGAGTGATCCGCCTTAAGTTCACATGACCCAGAGTTTTCAGACTTCTCTCAAATTCCTTGTTTCTTTCTCTGTTTGCTGGAAAAATCAACACATCGGAACATCCGATCAAATCATCGGAATATCCGATGTCTGGCAGTTTTTCCACATCGGAACTTCCGATGTAATATCGGAACTTTCGATGTCTCCTCCGCACTTAAGAAAGTGCCCGTACCCTTTCACTTTCTTTTGTCCTTTTCCTCGTGTCTCTTTAGCCTCTCCTTCCCTTTTCTTCTTTGTGCCGTTATCGGAGTTTCCGACCTCTCGGAACTTCCGATCTTCGCTTGGGAAGGACTCCATCTTGAAGAAAACCGATCTCTCCGCGTGATTTCTCTTTGTTCTTCGTGAGGTAAACCCTAGGGCTCAATCCTTTCCTTTTGAATCTAGGGCATCTTTTTGAGAAATCGTTTCGGTGAACTTGTTCATCTATTCCTTTGGTTCATTTCTGTCAAATTTCAATTCTTTCCATCGGTTGGTTTAGGAGAAATATTGTGTTGGTTGAAATCCGTAGACATTGGACATTCCGATTGAAATCATCGGAACTTCCGACTTCATGTCGGAACTTCCGATATAAAATCGGAACTTTCGATGTCAACAGAATGAAAACCAAACCAAGTTTGTTTCTCTCGTAAGCTTAATCGATTCTCTCTGTCCTTAGATCAATGGATCCCGATCAAGGTGGCTCCCAGCCCCCAGCTGACCCAACAGTGGTAGGCGCAAAAAGGCCAAGACAGACTCCGACAGGAACTAGAACCAAAAAGGCTGCGGGTAGAGGAAGAGGTAGAGGCAGTGGAGGCCCAGGCATTCAGATCAGTGACCCTCCACCTGATCCTCCAGCTCAGACAGTAAATGTACCTCGAGGAGCTCCATTGCCTTCCAGGAAGGGCAAAGCTGTGGCAGGGGCTTCTCAACCTCAGCCAGTTCCAGACCCAGCTGTTCCAAGGCTCAGACAGGCAGAGAGGAATCCTCGTCTCAAGAGGAAACCTACCAGCTACAAAGGGAAAGCCGCCAAAGTGCGTGAAGCCAGAGAGCAGAACCCCAGGGCAATTGATCAGTTCTCGACTGACTATCGCTTCTGGAATTTCTTCCAGCAAGACTTCTATGAGTCTATCATTTTGACTAGGAAGAATCCAGTCATTCTGATGAAGTGGGTCGACTGGGACTACATGGCCGCAGCTGATGATACCACCTTCACTGAGGTCATAGCAGCGTGTGACAGAACTGGGACAAAGAGGATTATGAGTTTTCAGCATGACTGGAACATTGAGATCATTGCTCAGTTCTACTCCACCCTGTACATCTCCAGGGACAGAGTCTCCACCTTGCATTGGATGACTGAAGGAGTTTGGTATGAGATCTCCTATGTAAACTTTGCTCGCTGTCTTGGATTCACCGAAGCTGACTGTCGTGACAAGGATCAAATTCACAATGAAGCTTCGCTCGGTGCCTCCAACCTGAACTTTCTCTATGACGAAGATGCAGACTTTGAGGAAGGAAGCACAAAAGGCATGAAGCCTTTCTTTGCCTGTCTCAACAGGCTTTTCAGGAAGACGCTGGCTCCCAAAGAAGGTGATGCCTCTCACATTCTGTCTTATACAAGAAATCTGCTGAGTAGGATGCGAGATGGGCAGCGTCCTTTTGATGTCTTGACTGCTCAGGAGCCAAAGAGAAGCTGTGGCTATGCTCCTTTCATTATGCATATGATTGAGCACATTACTCATCAGCACTTTGAGTATGATGCTAGGCATACTGGAGTGCAGATCAGGGCGATCAAGGCCCCAGCTCAGCCTGCTAGGCGTGCTTCGACTAGAGGTGCTGCTTCCTCCTCCTCTACTGCTCCTCCTGCTGCAGCCGCCAGTGGATCATCCTCTCCAATCCTCCACGCTTTGAAGTCAATCTTTGTCCTGTGCAAGGGCAATGCAACAGCGCACAAAAAGAACACCAAGAGACTCAAGGACATTCAGAGGCATATGAATCTGGAGTGTTCAGAGGATGAGGAGAGCGATGAGGAAATCGAAGATCCTTTTGCTTCAGCACCCGCAGCTTCAGATGAGTCCGAGGACGATGAGGAATCTGGTTCTGATGATGCTTCAGAGGAGTCGGACTAGTTCTCTCTCTCTCTCTCCTTTTGTTTCTCCTTTCTGGTGCTTGATGCCAAAGGGGGAGAAGAGAAAGAAAGCTTACCCTCGTCTTATCGCTTAGTTTCGTTTCCAAACTTTGTTATCATGTGAACTCGAGACTTGTTATTTGTTGCTGGACTTGTTAATTGTTGCTTATTGCCTTACTTATGCTATGATAGATGATTGTTACTCGTTCTATGGATGTTTTAATATTAATTGTTAATTCAAATGTTAGCATTCGTATTGTTCGTCTCTGTATATGCTCAGTTCTAGGGGGAGCTCCTGCAAAATTTCTTTCAAAATTGTGCATTCGTAATCTTTTCCTTTTCAATGCACATCTTCAAGGGGAGCTAAACCTAGACTAATCTCTCATTATATCCTTTTCATTGTAAGCTTTAATCGGGTTGTCATCAATCACCAAAATGGGGGAGATTGAAAGTGCATCTAGGCCCCCAAATTGGTTTTGGTTGATTAATGACAAGTGATTAAAGAGACTAATGTCTTCAATGAGCTTATGAGCAGGTAAAAGGTTCAATGTGAGATCGTCTACATGCGATGGATACCCTCAAACAAGATTACGCGAGTAAAACGGCATTACGCTTGTATTTTCTATGTTTTGTGTCGTAGGAATGCCGTACTATTAAGAGGGATGCATTGTAAATGATCTAGGATAGTCTCTTTGCTCAGATGAATGTTACTCTAATGTTTGTTGAGAGCCTAAGTCACTGCGCATGCACCGGAATATGTTTCTTTCAAAGTTCAAGTCGGGCATTCCGATGTAATATCGGAAGTTCCGATGTGACCGGACATTCCGATGTGCATGCTTTCTTCAGTCCGATGCGAGGTAGATGTATCGAAAGTTCCGATGTTTTCGATGGGAAGTTCCGATACGTTGATGATGCTTTCTAGGATGCTCTCTGGAAATATCGGAAGTTCCGATATTTGTCATCGGAAATTCCGATGTGTTCAAACCTGAAAAAGGGAGCTCTCTGGAATTATCGGACATTCCGGCATATTATATCGGACATTCCGATGTTACGTCGGAAGTTCCGATGTTTATATCGGACAGTCCGATATGGACTTAGAAGCATTTTATCAAGGGATTTTCTGGGAACATCGGAAGTTCCGATGCATCTTTTTAGACAGATGGAATGCGTTCGAGTTCTGATTGTTTGCATATATCGGACATTCCGATGTTGACATCGGAAGTTCCGATATGCAGCTGAGTGGGTGTATAACGGCTAGTTTTTGCAAGAATCTATAAATACCCCACTCCTCTCTCATTTGAGGGTTACACACTCTATTTGGCAGAACTCTAGTGCATCTTGAGCCCTCTCTAGTCTACTTTTGAGCCCTCCCCTTTGATCTTAGGGATCATCCAAGGAGTGAGGACTAGAAGTGAGATTTGGAGCTAGAGTGAAAAGCAAGTGTCATTCATCTCGAGCTTAAGAGTGTTCCTCCAAGATCGTTCATCGGTGTATTTGTTTCTCTTGGAGGTTGAAGGACTCCTAGACGGCTAGGTGTCGATCACGAGCTCCCAAGGATTGTGGGACGCTGTGAGAAGTTTGTGAAGGCCGGCTCCGCCTCCGAAAGGAAAGGAACCAATAGTGGAACCAAGCCTCAAGTGTGACCGAGGTTTGGGAGGAAAGGGTTGGAAAAGACCCGGCTCTTTGGAGCCTCCTCAACGGAGACGTAGGATTCCCTCAAGAATCCGAACTCCGGGAACAAATCCGCGTCTTTACCTTACTTTACTTAGCTTGTTTCCCTATTTAGTTGATATAACGTTCTAGATTGCATCTCAAGTTCATTACTCTCAGTTATTGATTGTCCGTGTCTAAAGTCGATCGGACATTCCGAACTGGTATCGGAAGTTCCGATTATATCGGAAGTTCCGATCCAACACCGGAAGTTCCGATACTCTTTCCGCTGCGACAAATTTAGTTTAAATTTTAAATTGCCTATTCACCCCCCCTCTAGGCAACTTTCTCATCTTTTCAGTTGGTCGCGGCGAAATGTAGTTGGATGGCGTACTGAAGTTGCTCTCCATCCGGGGAGACCAAGGCAGCGCCTTGACCCAGAGCCGTATGCTCGGGATCCATCGAAATACAAGGTCCAGGAGTTTTCCCTTGAACCATTGGTTTCGCTGGCTGGTGGCGCTGGAGCCGACCATTCAGCCACGAAATCAGCCAGGACTTGTGATTTTATCGCCGTGCGAGCGGAAAACATTATTTTGAACTCAGCGAGCTCCATCGCCCACTTGGCTATGCGACCACTGGCGTCCTGGTTTTTCAGGATTTCCCTGAGCGGGAAGCTAGTCGGCACCACGATCTTGTGTGCTTGAAAGTAGTGGCGCAACTTCCTGGAGGCCATTAGCAATGCGTATAGTAGTTTCTGGACCTCGGCGTAACGCTCCTTTGGTCCATGAAGTACTTCGCTGACATAATAGATAGGTCGTTGGGAACCACCTCTCTCCACTGCTAACACCGCGCTTACCGCCTGCGGGAGTTGCCGCCAGGTATAGTAGCAACTCTTCCCTGCTGCAGTGTGGCGAGGGCGGGTGGCTTGGAAATGTACCGTTTTAGTTCTTGAATGAGTGATCAGCTTCCTCTATCCACGTGAAGCCATCGTGCTTGCGGAGGGCTTTAAAGAAGGGTAGTCTCGCTCCCGATCGGAAATGAACCGGCTTAAAGCGGCCATTCTCGGTCGAGCTTGCACTTCCTTCACGCACGTGGGCGACCTCATGTTCTCAATGGCTTCGATTTTCTCGGGTTTGCCCCGACGCTTGTGGTCCGACCATGTAGCCGAGCACCTTGCCCGACTTTCACGTCGAACACGCATTTTTACGGATTTAGCTTTATTTGATGCTTATTGAGGTTCTGAAGGTTTCTTCCAAATCGACAGCGTGACCGAAGTACTCTTGCTTTTTACAACTATGTCATCGACATAGACTTCAAATTTCGACCTACTTGGTCTGCAGGAAAGTTTTGCATGAGGCGCCGAAAGGTCGCTCCGCATTTCTTAGACCGAAAGACATGGTCATATAGCGAGAAGGTACCAACGAGGTGATGAAGGAAGTCTTTTCTTCGTCTTCGCGCGACGAGGTTGATCGATGATAGCCTGAATAGGCATCTAGGAAGCTCATGGTTTGTGATCCGCCGTCGCGTCGACCAATTGATCTATGCGAGGCAGCGGATAGTTGTCTTTTCGGGCATGCCGCGTTTAGACCCGTGTGATCGGCGCTTACGCGCCACTTGCCTCCTTTCTTTCTGACCAAGACTGGATTGGCAAGCTACTCGGAGTGTTCGACCTCTCTGATGAAGCCAGCTTTTAGGAGTTTGTCGAGTTCCTCCCGGATGATCGCCTGTTTCTCCAAGGAAAAGCGCCTAAGTTTCTGTCGCACTGGTTTTTTGTCAGGCTGAACCGCTAGCCTGTGCTCAATCACCTCCCTTGGGACTCCGGGCATGTCGGATGGTTCCCAGGCGAACGTACCCGAGCTTGCCCGGAGGAAGGTGATGAGCTCGAGTTCCTATTTGGGATCTAAGGAAGATCCCAAATGCACGACTTTGGCCGGTTCCGACTCGTTGAGCGGAACAGCTTTGGTCTCTCCTCCAGGTTGGAGGGCAAGTTTAGGCCGGGAATGTTTCGGCTCTTGGTCAGGGCCGCGAGTGGGTAACTGACCGACCATATCTAAGGCCCTTTCGTCGCAATTGAGTGCAGACTTGTGGTTCCCTTTTATGGTTATGACCCCGTTTGGTCCGGGAATCTTCAGGCTCTGATACGCGTGATGTGAAGCGGCCATGAATTTGGCTAGTGCCGGCCTGCCGAGGATGGCATTGTAGGCCGATTCGAAGTCTACCACCTCGAAGGTGATTAGCTCCGTTCTGAAGTTACTTGGACCGCCGAAAGTCACGGGCAGGACGACCTGTCCCAGAGGTTTGATCGAGGTGCCCGGGACTATGCCGAAGAAGGGTACGGCTACACTTTTTATTTTGGAACAAGGAATCTGCATCTGGTCCAAAACCTTAGCTGAAATAAGGTCCAAAGAGCTCCCGGAGTCTATGAGGACCCGTCCGACAACAGTGTTGCTGATGGTGGGGTTCACGACCATCGGAAGCCTCTGTGGTTTGGTCATTCCAAGGGGACAATCGTCCTTGGAGAAGATGAGGGACAACTCGGACCATTTGAGTTGCTGCACCGGAGGTTTACCTTGGGTGACGTGGTGCACTTCCCTCGCAGCGTCCTTTAAGTCCCGGCGAGACTTATAGGCAGAGGACCCCCGAAGATAACCGCGATGTGGTTCTGTGATTCTTGATATTCCATGCCATCTTCGTTTTCTTCAACGGGTTGCTTGCCCTTGCCGTTTTCACCCTGTTCTGGAAGCGACGGCATGGGACCCCTGCCGCTGTAAAACTGCTCCAGGCGGTATGTCCACGTTCGGCAATTTCGTAGGTCATGCCCGTGTGCCTGGTGAAGCGGGCAGTAGAGGTCGCCCCGTTGATCTGCCTGGCCACCTCGGTCGCGAGGCCTGTGTGGTTATCCTCTTCCCCGAGCGTTAAACCCTCGGCTATTTGCTGGGTTACTCGGGTGTTGTTGTTCCACCGCGGCAACCATGCCTGGTGGGAGCTGCTTTTCTTCTTCTTCTTGATCTTCTTATCCACGGAGTTCGAGCCCTTTTTCTTTGGCGGAGGTTTCTAGCCCGGTGAGGCGGTAGCTTTCCTTCATCCGGCATTTTCTTCCTGGGACGGCCTCATCCGCATTGGCATACCGATCGACCATTGAGAAGAGCTTCGTTTGCCGTCAGATCCGGATGGATCTCCGTGTCCTGCATGAAGCGTCGTCCCCACCCGAACTTGAAGGCTCGGACGACGGCCTCGTCCGATATGTTCGGGATCGAGTTCGGACCTGGATGAACCTCTGGACGAATCGCCAAAGTTTCTCCGTCATGTCTGAATCAAAGCGTTCAGGTCGCACTCCTTTCCCGGCGGATGTAACAGCTGCGAAAATTTTCTGAGCGCTGAGCTGAGCTGCCCCAGGATCGTATGGAGCTCTCTTTACGGTTGAAGAGCCACGTCGCGAGCAGCTCCGTCGAACCGTCGGCAGATAATTCGCCATCACCCCTTCGTCGCCTCCGTGGCGAGGATGGCGATGGTATATATCGAAAGAAATTCATCTGGTTACGGGTCCGTTGAACCTCTCGATGTGGCCGGGCTTGAACCTGTTTGGCCATGCGACATTCGGAGAGAGCTCGTGAAGGCCTGGCAGCGGCTCGGGGTTTCACGGTGAAACCCTCGGTCATAGCGGCCTCGCGGCGTGTCTTCCGCCTCGACGCCCGTCACGCGGGCGGCCGAGAGAAGACTTCATGCGGCGGTTGTGCCGTCGACCGCTTAGTCGTGGAGCGTTGAACGCTCGTAATCCGGACGGTTGTAGAGGTGTCGTCCCGAGATCCCCACAGGCTGTTACGAGGAACCTCCGGGTCGGAGTTAAGCGGCACAGGGGCGATCTCGAGAATGGCTCAGAGATTCATCTGTGCGAGCGCATGGGGGAGCGTCTGCGATGGTCCCGGGAAACACTCCGGGCAGCTCGGTCGTGGGGAGGATCCGAGACTTTCAGCTCGGCGGCAAGCCTCTTCAGATCTTCGGCCACGACCTTGCCCACGGCCTCTAGGTCCACTTGCTCGGGGAAGCTGCGCAGGTCGTGCACGACCGCCGCCAAGGCCTGTAGCCGTTCTCGTTTCTGGTAAATTGGCGGCGGTGAGCTATGACGGCGTTCCGGGACACGATCGGGGTTCGGTACTCGCGAGTTCCTTTCGCATGCGCGCCTCCCTTTCGCTTGGCGGCGTATGCTCGCGAGGGTCTTTCCCAAAGACGCCTCTAGGTGGAGTCTGGCCGCCTCATAGTGGTCGCCTTTAGCAGGGTCAGAGGATCGTACCACGGGCTCGCCACGGCTTCGGCCATGTTGGCGTGACGAGAGTGAGATGAACGCGATGGGGACATCATCGTATCCCCTTGAGATGCGATTTCTCGGTCGAACTCTAGGTAAATGCGGTATATCCAGGCCATCGTAGAGTCCGTCGTAGTCATCCTCGCGATCTCAGGGCAATGTCTGGGAACGGAGGATCTGCCCTCGCATCCTGCAGTCCGGAAGAGTTCGGACTCGGTGTGACCGATAAATTGATCCACGCCGACCACCTCGTCGCCGGCGTAGTATATGTCGTCGTCTTCGACGTCATCGAAGGCATAGAGATCCCGAGTATCCCCCGAGTTCGGCATCTTCAAGGATCTTGATCCGTACGGGAGTTAAGCTGTCGTCCCCACGGACGGTGCCAGCTGTCGACGATTGGAGAACGGGCTCCCGCCGAGCTTACTTGTTGAATGGGGGATCAACAGAGCCCCGTCGTACGGACCGAGAAGGTCGTTCGAGCGATGCCAGGTCGGGAGAAAGGGGGACACGGTGTTTATCCTGGTTCGGGCCTCCCTCTGCCGGGATAACAGCCCTACTCCAGTGTATTGTGTTCTATCTGCTTGTTCTCCCCTATTACAGATCTTGAGGTTTAAATACTATGACTATGGATACAAAAAGGCAACTACCTCCCGAGATCACGCTATGTACCCATATTTGTGATCCGTCGTCCTTGATTCGTGCGTTGTTTGAATTTGGGTGAGATCTCCTCGAACTTGGTGATTGGTTATCTCCTTCCTTTCTCGTGGCGCTCGCCGGCCCGACCAAATCACCTGAGCAGGTTATGGTCCCCACGAGCATGCTTGCTCGTGGGGGTGGGGACGCTTGGTATTGCCGCGAGTAAAGGTGTGGACGCGTATGCCCGGAGGGATGCTCGTTTCATTCTCCCGAGCATCTTCTTTCAGTACTGCTTGGTCGGTGGTGCTCAACTTTTCACGGGGGTACCGTGGTCTTTTGCCAAACAGCCAATCCCCGACAACATCTATCCCACGAAGATCAAGGAGCAGCAGGTTGACAAGGAAGGGAACCCCTTGGATTTGCATAGTCGCTTTTTGGACCACTTGATTAGTAACAATCTTTGAACCCGGTGCTTCAATGAGAAATGAGGTGTTGATACAACTCACTCTTATTTGATGTTGCGTGACAAAATCCTTGCTAATGAAAGAATGGGAAGCCCCCGAGTCAAATAACACCCTAGCAGCATATCCCTCAATGCATAACATACCAGTCAACACGGTGGCGCCCTCAGGAATTGCCTCAGCATCCACATAGTTGACGCGGCCACGGTTCAACGCAGGAAGTGGAGGTGGTGCAGTCGCGCCTTGAGGTCTTGGGGCGTTGGAATTGTTGCCCCTCCTTGGAAAAGGACAATCCCTGATGAAGTGCCCCACGTGCCCACAATTGTAGCACGGGCCGGGACCTGAACTCGCCCCCACTTTCACTCCTGGCGGTGGCGGTGGATGCCGAGGAGCAGCAGTAGGAGGACGAGCCACTCCAGCCGGTAGGGAAGGCGTAGGGGCAGGTGCCCTAGGCGGAGGAAGAGCAATTCGGGCCCGCTGTGAACTGCCACTAGCTGAGTACTGTACCACCCTCTTCCGCTTCTTCTCCTCTTGGTGGCTCCTCATCTTGTGCTCCACAGTAATCGCCCGACTCACCAAGGCATTGAAGTCGGGGAAGTCACAAACAGAGAGATTATCTTGCATCTTGGTGGTCAGCCCGTTCATGAACCGATTCTGCTTCTTCTGATCGGTATCAACTTCCTCCGGCGCATATTGGGCTAGGTAATTGAACTCCTGCGATTAGTCCATCACGGACTTGCCCAACTGCTTGAGGGAGAGGAACTCCTGCCTCTTGATGTCCATGAGCCCCTTCGGGATGTGATATGCCCGAAAGGCCTCACGAAACTCTGCCCATGTCACCTGGTGACCAGCAGGCTGCATGACTAGGAAGTTGGCCCACCAAGCACCAGCGGGACCCTGAAGCTGTTGCTTTTGATGATCCTCACAGTGGATGAGGGCAAATTTCTGCTCCATAGTGCGCAGCCAGTCGTCAGCCTCCAACGGATCACTGGCCCAAGAGAAAGTCGGCGGCTGGGTGTGCAAGAAATCCAGATAACTATTGGGACGGTCTCGCCCTTCACGGCGGCCACCCGGAGCAGCTTGATTCTGGACAAGCATATCAAGAATCCGGTTGGTAGTCTGCTGGTTCTGCTCTGATCGCAGCAATACATCCAGCAGGTTGGGAGGAGGAGGTGGATCGCTGTCGTGGGGCTGCGATCGCCCCGCACCATCATCACCTCCCATACCACCGCGGGTCCTCATTCTGTCGTCAACCAAAGTCAGAGGACAAAAGTTATACTCCACCAGGAAAGGATAGGCGTTAAATTTGATAAACCTTCAAACTATACCCACTGCGGACTGTAGCACCCCGCAAAGGAGTCCAACAAGTCTAACACACCCAAAACACAACTCATGATGCAAGATGGCATGGCACATGCATGACATGACATGAAATGCACGATTCCAACGTAACCCACACTCACCATTTATAACATAGGGCGGGAATAAGTATTACCTTCTATCTAATGCATTATGCAAGTCCTAATCAATCCCTAAGTGGTTGTCAAGTTTTGGGTTCGTCTTCATGCACCTTGCTCTGATACCAGCCTTGACAAGAGCCGCCCAGACTGTCCTCGGGTTATTTGAAGACTCGGTCCACCCCATCGGATTTGGAGGCTAACAACGGACCGTCGATGGCGCTCGCAGTGTTAGCACCCAAGCCCAATTGAGAGAACGGTGAGACCCTTCGAATAACTCGACAACAATCCTGGTATTCCCTCGGTATGCGACCAAAACTCATTCAGGATCGCCCTGCATACCGGCTTACAACGCCATATCAATTCAATTTGCATAAAGGGGGCAACGAACTCGAAACCCCACAACCAAAGGACGCAACGCGGAAGCACAACGACAACTCACACCCGCACAAAGACAAAACCCGGCAAGGAACACGATCAACACCAAACAACAACCCGACGACCACCAAGCAACACGAGATTCAACGAGAAGGAGGGCACAACAGTGTATTGAAGAGTTGCAACGAGTAACCAAGCGCTTAATTAAGACATGACAGAGTTTAAGACCAATTTGTATAGCAAAAGTAATCTATACAACAAAGGTGAACTCCCTACCACTAAAGTAAAACAAAAGTACAACTCCTCCGGAAGTGTCCTGCCCCTGAACACTCCCGGGCGTAAGCAACACTGTCGGTAGCCTCTACTCGGTGCCCCGCCTAGTCACCGAGAGGCAGTACAGACAAAACTCACATCCATTCAGATCCTCATCTGAAAACCACAAAGCAGAAAGCATAGGTACAGAAGGTACTCGCAAGACTTACCCATGGTCCATATATGACCGACTCAAAAGGATATGCATTCGGCTGTAGCAAGGAATAAGCTTACAGTAAAAAGTGCGGAAAAGCTTATCTTTGTTGTACAATTACATTCCACTACTCCATTTACAAATTTTATAGCACTTGTAGACAACACCTATTACTAGAGTAGAATCTGAAACGTTACAATTAAAGTAAAGCAAGTAACCTCATAAACAAGTACCACCATCCAACCAACTAGCATTAAGTTCAATTATTACTACGTTGAAATGTCGGATGACGCGAGCGTGCTCATATCCGAGAGCGCGGCAATTCGAATCGCTTATTCACCCTGCAAGGGATCATCAATCGCACGACATGTGCCACAAGGAACCTCATGTCAACCCTCCTCCCATCCATACATACTCATTGGGCCATCTTCATGCGGTCCGAGCACCTAGCACCCCCTCGAGCAGCCTAAGCCTGGCTTGGCCCTCGAGAGTCGGCCTAAGCCTCGCCCTCAACCACGCCCAACCGCATGAGGGCACACCCCATCGAATAGCATGCGATGAAAGAATAGCTTACCATCCCATTCCGGCAAGCGACTAACAAGATGTGCTCGATCAACATGGCAAACAACGGATCGGTCCTCAACTGACACAGGCGAGACTACCACACTTGAGTCTCCACACCCAAGTGCCCCAACTTTCTCGTTCGGTCTCATTTCATTTTCCATTTCTCTTTATAATCATAACCACTATAACCCCATACTGTGAAGTGTAATGATCTCAAGCGATGGAACCATCCACCGCTTGGCCCATACCCGACACCTAAGCAATTAAGTCTGGACACAATATATTTACCCATATACTAGATCCAAGGGAGGTGTTCAACAATATCAAAGGGTGTATGTGCAGCAACTTGGTTCTAATACCAATCCCACCATCCAACTCCTAATGCATAACTTAATCATCCAATAAGCAATTGATTCACAAAAATAATTTACACATAGGGTTGAACATGCTTAGGTGCTTGCCTGATGCCTCTGCTTGAGTATCGACCACAAGTTGCTCCTCGGCAATCCCCTCAACCACGGTCACGTCGGTCACCGCGGTCTCGTTCTCTACACGAATATCATGCATGAATAAGATGCACGCAATGCAAAAGAAACAAAAAACAACGCATTCCCCACTGCAACAGACCAGGCAAACCCGGATAGTCCAGATGTTTCATCCAGACAGTCCGGATAAGCCAGACATTCCGGGCAATTTGTCCGGACACTCCGGACGCCGCACAACCCGCCCAAATGACACGAGGGATCGAGGTGCCGCCAAGTTCTACGACACCGCAAGGACTCGGTCTATAACTTTTCTACACGTGGACAAGCAGGAGAAGCTCCGAGCTAGCCCAAAACACGACAAAACGAGGATCACTTCTAAAAACTCCAACCAAAACTTAATCCAACACTTAGAATGGCATCATCTACCCCCGATCTCTCACCCTACACCCTACATTGCCTAATCCACCCCAAATCCAACCACCCACCAAAACCCTAACACTCCCAAAGTTTACCCCCAACTCCCAATCTACATACCAAGCCACAAATCCACCCCATGGATGCCCTAGAACCTAAGAACCCACGAATCAAGCTCCAAGAAGAGGTCTTACCTTCGAGGAGGATGAAGGAGAGGAAGGGGAATCCGGGTAGGAGAAGGAAGACGCTGGCTTGGGGAGGAGCTTGAGGACGTCGGGGTGAGGAAGTCACCGGGGAGGAGCACGAGAGGACGCCGGGTGGTGGGGAGTCACCGGAGATGAGCTCGAGGTGGAGGAGAGCACGCACAAGGGAGTGGAGAGCAATAAGTGTGAGGTGAAGTGAGTGAGGAGCCAAGAAATGGGACTTTTATACTCAACCCCCGCAAAGTCCGGACTCTCCGGACCATTAGTCCGGATACTCCGGGTTGGGGCCTTCGGTCGACCCAATCCGGACACTCCGGATGATTTATCAAGACATTCCGGGTTAGGGCTTTCGGGTAGACCCAGTTCGGACACTCCGGATGATTTATCCGGATACTCCGGGTTCTATCCGGACATTCCAGACATTTTGTCCGGATACTCCGGATTACCCAGAATTTCGGCACAGGATCCAATCGCCGCGCGAATCGGATTTTGAAATCGCGGCCTTAGCAGGACCTAGTTGAGTAGGTTGCTGATAAGTTGCTTGTGATACCTTAGGGTGTCAACTATACTAGGTATAGTTGTGCGGGGGAGCGTACCATGTGTTGCGGCATGGTACCCGTCCAATGGTATGTCGGTCCTATACTTCGCCTCTGCTGAGGGAAGGGATATTGTATGGCAACCGGGGAGGTTCACTTGTGGAGCTAGAAGCTTCCAAAAGACTTTGTTACGGACACTCGCCTTTGTGGTGTTTGACTGTATCTTGTGGGTAAAGTGCATAACCTCTGCAGAGTGTAAAATCTATACGAATAGCCGAGTCCGCGATATTGGACACTACTCGAGAATTACAGTCAAGGGTTAGATTTTCATGAAAATAACTTGGTTTGGAAAATGGTTGTGTTGGAACTGAGAATTGGACTTAGGTTGTGAAATGCTTTACTTGTGCAATATTTGCGAAAGTTATTATATTTAATTATTGCTTTACTGCTTTGCAATCTATTACTGTACTTACACTTACTGCTTTACTGCAAATGAACCATGAAACTATCCTTTGTAATAAGCCATGCATGTAGAATATTAGCTCAGCATTCTGTGCATGACTTGCTGAGTACCAAGTACTCACCCCTTGCAAAATACAACCTCAGTTGAAGAAGAAGCGACGCTAGCTTTGGAGGAAGAACTTCAGGAGGAGCCGTCTAGTTAGTCAGTTGCCTGTGGTAAACTGAGTGGCGCCACGATGATTCTTTTCCGCTGCAGTTATTCTTTCAATAAGACTTCGCCCTGCGAGGCGTACTTTTGTAACTTGACCATAAGTTCAAGCAACTAGTTTGGCTATTTAAATAAAGTACTCTACTATTTCGTTGAGTATGATTGTGATATTTACCAATGTTGATACTGTGTGCACTAGCGTGATCCTGGACTAGTGCTGAATACACAGAGGGTCCGGATTTGGAAATTCGGGTCCTAAAAGGGGTGCGCAAGCGTAGGGCACCAAGCTCAACTGCTTCCTCTCTTCCTCTGGCAGCGAGGTGGCTACGTTGAGTCTGGTCTATCACCGGGTCAAGCAATTACTACGCCATACCTGCTATTCAATAGTTCAATGTCAGCAATTACAAAATGAAAACAACAATTACAAAAAGAATATACATACAAAATGAAAACAACAATTACAAAAAAGAATTTTTATTTAAATAAAATAGGTACTTACCAAATCTGAATAAGATAATCTGACATTACAAATTGAACACAACAGTTACACATACAAAGTCCACACATTCATTACATATAAAAATGTGATACACTCAATTTGAAGTACAATAATTTCATATGCAAAGTCGATACAACAATTTTACGACCTCTGAACCGTGGGGAAATACTTGAAAGTGTGGCCCATCTCTTTGCAAACTGAACATTTCTTTACACGATGCCCGCTTTCCGTTGCATCCATATCGTTCCTTATACGCCTTGTCTGCCGCCGCCCTACACCCTCAACCTGCTTACATCCGGAACCCACCGTGTGTCCTCCTATCTCTGATGCTCTGTGAATAAACCCATCACTCAAAAATCGTACATTTCAATGCTCCAAGTTACCGTAACCACTTCTTAATGAAGAATTCTAACAAGAATATACTCGGATCCATACAGATTGTTGAGCAAGCAGCCATGATGTGTGAGCATGGCCTGTGTAACAGACGAGGCTTGTTTCAGGTGCATACACATGTTTGCCTATTTAGGATGCATTAATGAGCAGATTTTCGACGGTTTGTCCCACGACCGGCCTTTTCTTTACACAATACCTCAAAACGAAGCTCCCTCATACCCATCTTCAATGCCATATGCATCTCCCCCTTCTGGCCCTTCTCCTCCATGTATGTAGATATCATTTCAAAGTATTTCATAGCTGGATCATTCATGCGTGCGACGGCACTAGCATGGCAATCCACAAAGTATTTCGTGATGCCACGAAGAACACCCTCCACTATAGCAACCAGGGGAAGGGGTCTCAATCATCGCATGACCAAATTGTAAACCTCAGCTAGGTTTGTCGTCATGACCCCATACTTAGTATCATCGGTGTCATAAAGTAGAGCCCATTTCTCCCTAGGCTCATGCTCTATCCATTCAGAGAAGGATTTCATAGCCCTTCTGTGAAATCATGCGCTGAAAAACTGGCTTAAGAATTGAATTTGCAAAATGTGCATGAGCATGTGTTTCTCTTCTATGCCGGACCAAATTTCCAAACCAGTAAGTTTCGCATTGGCGCCGAACCGTTTTTATGTTTGCGCCAGACCAAACTTTTTGGTTCGCCGTGAACATACATTTGGGGTCATTTGCGCCGGACCAAAGTTTCAAAAAACAGTAAGTTTGTACTTTGACGTCGGACCAAATTTCCTTCTGCACCGGACCAAAATTTGGTCCGTGATGAACAAGATTTCGCGTTGTGAAATTCGCATGTACGCCGGACCAATTTTTCTTTGGTCCGCCGTGAACATGGTTTAAATGATTTTGTGCAGGACCAAATTCTTCAAAAACAGTAAGTTTTGCATGTAAGCCAGACCAATTTCTTTGGTCCGTCGTGAACGGCTTTTTGAGGTTTGATTTCGCATGTACGCCGGATTGATTTCCTTTAGTCCGCCGTGAACATGTTTTTTCTCAGGTTGAGTTGTTTTGTATGCAATGCTCGTGTGAGTGATTGCATGGATTGACTTTGAGTCAAGTCGTGGACTTGTGCTCGGTAGTGTGTTTTGTTTGTTTATGTGCAGGTGTTGCTCGAGGGCGAACGTGGTTGATGACGGGACCGAAACTAGGTTCATGAAGGAATTGAGGTTCGTGACTAGGTTCAGGGAGGAACCGAGGTCTTGGTGGTCAAGGATGTCATGCGGGACGTTCGGGCTAGAGGACGGTGCACATGAAGAATGGTTAGTCACGTGAGTATGGCATGGTGGCCGTACGCGTGCAAGAGTTGTTAGTCACATGAGTATGGCTGGGTTGCCATACGCATGCAAGAGCTGTATTTGGCCAGGTTGGGCCAAGTGGAGTTGTGTTGAATACAGACTCCTTCTAGGATTAGGAGTCGGAATTGTATTCAGGACTCTTTGTGTTTGCTCTGTATAAATAGGGGGAGGCGCGTCCTGTTTATGCATCAAGTCTTATGCAGGTTTTAGGGTTGTACTCTTTTGTTTGGAGTACTTTAGACAAAAAGAAGTAAAGATCAACTCTTCCAGATCGGTGCGTGCTACAGTAACCACGTTGCTACAGTGTTTTCTGTTTTGGTTCTTGTTTGCATGCTTGTTCTGGTTCTAGATTGATTTTTGTTCCTTAAGTTTTATCTTGATTTGATCCATCAAAAACCTTTCTAGGGTATTGATTTAGGGTTCCTCAAAGTTTAGTTGATTAATATTTTGTCGTTCTTGTTTAATCTTGAAGTTTTGATTAGATCAATTCTCGTCATCTTCTATCACATCAAGCTTGCGATGTTCATAACTTTTGATCCGTAAGTCCGATCGAGCTGATTTTTTTTGGGTCGATTCGTATTGGAATCTAGTTTCTTGTGTCCACATTTCAGATCGATCCTATGGTTGGATCTCCCGGAATTTGCATTTTACCGAACATCTATTAATCTGTTTTTGTCGAAAACGAGGCAATTATTTGGTTCCGTTTTTTGGTGAATTTTTAATAGATCAAAAATTTGGTTTTAGCTTCCGCACAATCATTCACCCCCCTCTGATTGCTATATTCGTATACTTCGATCCTACAAGTGGTATTAAAGCAAGGTTTTTCTAATCTACCTTAACCGATGATTAGACTAATGGATCGCTATTCGACAAAATCGTGTGCGTTTGATGGTGTTGATTTTCAGTTTTGAAAGGCCAAGATGGAGACGTTCATCCAAGCACAAGGCTTCGCGATTTGGGAGAAGGTCTACAAACCATACGAAGTTCCCGAGAACGACAATGTTAAGGACGACAATCGTGCACGATGGTCCCGTGTCGGGTCGACCTGCCCAGCATGATGCCCACCTCTACTCAGGCATAGGACTTCTCACAGACTTCGGTGTTCTCAGTTGCACGTAGGCGTAGGACAAGGATGGGCTTGGACCCCTATGTTAGGCACACACAGACTTGTTTCATTTTGTATCGGAAATAAATTTATATAACACCTCGAACTTTGATCGAAAGTATGTTTGACACTTTGAAGTATGAAATCAGACATTTAATCCTCCGAGTTTTTCAATCCGCTTCAAATAATACCCTGACCATGTTTTGCATAGTAGTATTATCTGTGTGACATAATGAGTTAGCGATTTTACCATATAAGATGATGTGCTAACCAAATTAGATCCATAGCTCCCTTCAACTTTATTTCGATTTGGAAGATAAGCCCTTGTGTGCCCCATACATAATTCACTTTAAATTTTTCAGCGTGTTATCTTACGTGGCAAACCTAATCACTCATCACGTTGTGCGGACAATACTGCTATGTAAAATCTACTAGTTATATGCCCGTGCGTTGCTACGAAAAACAAAATTGATAACGAAAAATAAAGATTAAAAAATAAAAAATACTATTTCATAAGATCAAACATCTATCTTTAACCGTTCTTGCAATGACCGTTTTCAACTGCGTAAGGCAATTAAGCAGAGCAATTAAGTAGGGCAATTAAGCAGGGCAATTAATGTGACGTGGGAAGAAACTCTCACTTTATATAGTAGAGACTAAGTGTATTATTTAAACTGGATTGCAAAATTTTAAAAGGTCAAATGTTTTGTTTTATAGCACGGATGAATTTTCGAGCAAATTTGAGGGACGGTATACGGAATTTTGCTCTGTACATTGCTCTCCTCACTGCCTCACTCCCATCAGTCGCTCTCACGGTCGGTCCGGTTCAATGGCTCGCTTCACATGTGCCATGGCAAGAGTCCTGCAGCGGGCCCACGTTCATAGGGACAGATGAAGTTGATTTAGTACTAGTACTCGCCACTAGCGTTAGGCGTGCAAGCACTGCGCGTGGTAATCTCTTTCAGCGTGGAATGTAATGCGTTCCGTAGGGAAGGCGGGAGCCTCCTAACTTTTTTTTTAAATGATGAAACTTTTTTTAAATTATTCCATAGCCAAGTTGCAGATTGAATATGGTCAGGATCCCAAAACCGCTCGAACAATGTAGGTTTTGATGATATTGAGCCGATTCAAAACCTAAATCGGTCGATAAATCGAATCTATTAATTTTTTAAAAAAAATTAGAAAAATTTATATGATGTAAACCGGTCGAAAATCGGTGAAAATCGACGAAGATTACTCAAAAAATCGGCCGCCTAGGTTCAACTTGCCGGTCGGTTTTTTGAGAAAACCGATTGATTTTCGTTTTATTTTGAATTTTTTTTCAAACGCTCGGTTTAGAAACTCTTCAATTTTTGACGATTTTTGCGGTAAATCAGTACCGTTGGGCCTTGATTTTCGATTCGAAAACGTTTTTGTTAATTGATTTTTTTTTGGAATTTTTGAACTGATCCTCTTGTGCATGTTACGTCGACGTAGCATTTCAGAGTCCCCAGTGCAGGATTAGGTGCATATAAATATATATTTTTCAGAGTAACATTAACAATTTCTTATTTTTCTTCCAATCAAAGTAGCTGTCGATTACTAATTTTCTTGTTAGTTGAAGAGCAGAGGCTGCTCACAGAAAACCGATAATAACAGTCTAATCTTTGGCTCCCTAAGGGATCAATTATGCCTGTTCTCTTCACTGGGAGCAATGAAATACTAATAGTAGCCATTTCAATTGAAAACAAAAATAGTGTACAAATGAAAGTGCTTCATTTCATACTATATTAGTAGACACGTGCCCTTTGAGCGAATGCTTTTGAAGTCAGCAGAGTACTGGGCATAAACTAAACCTGAAGGGGTAAGGAAACTTCGTAGTGCGTGTTTGGTGGTGGTCAAGTTTGCTAGTCAGTTGACCAATAAGAAAGTTGTAGAATAAAGATGGCATTGCTACAAGAACAAGTATTTGCACTTCCTATTGTAGTTATAAAAATTTCGTACTCCTTCCTAGTGAGCTCGGGCAAGTAACGTGGAGATGTCAGAAAATATTGAAAACTAATCAAGACTTATCAAAATGTTGACTTGCCATATCGTGTAAGATAAGTAAAGATCGCAATATAATCACAATCGAATCAAATCAGTTTGTTTGTTTGTTTAGTTATGCTTTCCAAGTTTAGTTGTTGTCCCGATTAGCAAATTGATTAGGTTGTCCGCTCACTATAAAAGGGCGTGTATCTTGTGAGTTTGAGAACTACACTAGTATAGTACAAGAGAAAATTACCCAAAATTTCAATGTTCGCTTGCTTGCGTGTGTTCATGATCCGAAACTAAATCTAATAGAAAATTGCCCCAAAGAGAATCCTTGCATGTATGCTCGTGATTGAAGCGTGACACAGAGAAAAAGAGGATGCCGTGCATCAAACGTGGCCAGCAGGAAGCAGCGGCGCCATAGTCGATGGTGCCAGGAGCAATGGGAGCAGCACGAACGGCAAGAGGCGATCCGCGGGCACGACGCGGTGGCGCGCTTGCGACGCGGTCGGCAGCAATGCCAGCAGGGCACGACTCAGTGGCACCAGGGCGTGGGTTCGGCAAGCCAGCCGACGGGGCTGCGGATACGGGAGCAGGTATTGTTGAGCCACTAGAGCGGCTAGAGAGGGGCATGCACGTAGGAAGAGCCAGTGCATGATGTATGAGTGTGTGCACGAGAATTTTTATAGGTGTGTCCAAGTTCTTTCATGGGTAACCTCTAATGCGAGTCTGCATCGCCTTGCAAAAGCCGTAATTGGCAGTGAGGTGTGTCACCGATGGCAAAGATGTGGTGGTGAAAGGTGGACGAGGTGTGTCTCCCCGATACTCTCTATTGACGGGCGTCATCAACAACCGACGTGACAAGATGGCATTGACAGCCATCTATATGTTTCATCGAGAAGACAACCAAAGCTATGCGTTCTTATGTTAGGCTGTGTGTGCAATGCAACTCGAAGTTCAATCCGTTTACAGGACGATGTCGAGTCCGGGATTTGGTTGCTAAAATCTGCACGAGTCGACAAGTCTTGATTAGGAGGGAGATTGTTGGAAACTAATCCAGACTTCCCAAAACTATTGACTTGTCATGTCATGTAAGAGCATCTCCAGCAAGGGCCCCTAAAACAGGGTCCCTATTTTGGATTTAGGAACTCCCCCTATTTTTTGATGCCCTGTTTTCAGAGCACAAGTCCAGCAACAGCCCCTAAATCTCAGCCCCTATTTTACTTTTTCTCCTATTTTGACATATCCGCTATGTATAATCTTCATTTGACACCACTAAAATTCAATCAAAAATATTTGTAATACATAAAACATAAGCATATTAACATTTATAATTTAAAAACATGAAATTTAAAATTTGAATTTAAAATTTTCAAAACATGATAAAATTTTCGAAACCTCTCATGTATTTTCCTATCTTCAATAATATGGGTTGTACTCGTGTCCCTAGGAATTGGGGCTGAGGAGGCAAATTTAGGGGTCTCCTAATTCTAGGGGCTTGAGTTGGGGCCCCCTGAGAATTGGGGCTGAGGAGGCAAATTTAGGGGCCCCCTAATTTTAGGGGCTTGAGTTGGGGCCCTGCTGGATCTGTTTTTTTTACTACACTCCCTATTTTAAGCTTTAGGGGCTGGTTTAGGGGCTCTGCTGGAGATGCTCTAAGGTAAGTAAAAATCGCAACGCAATCGCAATCGGATCAAATCAGTTAGGCTTTCTAAGTTTAGTTGTTGTCTTGGTTAGCAAATTGATTAGGTTGTCCGTCCACTATAAAAGGGTATGTATCTTGTGAGTTTGGGAACAACACAAGTATAACTCAAGAGAAAATTACCCTAAGATTTATACGTTCATTTGCATGTGTTCATGATCCAGGAAAACACGTCTGATCTAGTAGCTTAATCAGAGTAGCTCTTGTTGGATCGAACTCACGCAACCATGATGAACTCTGGCTTGAACGCACGTGAACATACTGTGCACACGGGAAAGCTCTTGGCGACGAACACCTTCTCTGCTTTTTTTATTAGCTGCTCTGCATCAAACACAGCAAATACATGACTAGGCCGCTTACATACACATAGCAGCAACAGGAATTTTTTTTTTAAATAATACAATTATTTAATGGAATTACGGATTTAATACGCAAGCGTAAAAAATTGCAGAAATAATATATATTCGCCACACCGTTGGACGAATACACTATTTTCGCCGTACGGTTCGACGATTACCAGTAGTCGCCATACGGATCGGCGACTACTAGTTAAATACGCACTTAACAGCGAGGCGTCAGGTTTAACGGTACACGAGGCGTTATTCGCCGTACGGTTCGGCGATTACTAGTAATCGCCGTACGGTTCGGCGATTACTAGTAATCGCCGAACCGTATGGCGACTACTGGTCGATATAAATCGAGCGCTCGCTCGACGCTCGCTCGACAGAACGAACGAGAGAGCAAGCAGAGAGAGCGCAGAGAGAGGAGAAGGGAGGAGAAGGAGAAGGAGGAGAAGGAGAAGGAGAAGGAGAAGGAGAAAGGGAGGGAGAGACTTCAGGCTTCAGAGTAGGTAAGTGTTGTCTGCTATTTTTTTAGATTAACTTTTATATTTAGGTTAGCGATCTAGGTTAGCGAATCAGACTAGCGATCTAGGTTAGCGAATCAGACTAGCGATCTAGGTTAGCGAATCAGACTAGCGATCTAGGTTAGAGTAACGATGTAGAATGCTGGTTTATATTAGATGTTTGGAATAGGTCTACGGAGTAATGTTCTAGGTTATCGATTGTACTTGATTCGAATTTGCATGTTTAATTTACCTGTTTATAATAGCATTTGAGTACGAAATCTTTTTGCTTCAAATTGCATGTTTAATTTAGCACTGTTGTAGGTGTGCGGAGTATCGATTTAACATGTTTGAGTGAATGTAGCACTGTTTAATTTAGCAACGAATGAGCGCTGTTACGTAAGTAACTTTAGGGGTTACCAATGATCTAAAGAAGTATTTGGTCTGTGTCGTTGCAGTAATGTCGGATGAAGTGACATTTAGGGTATATTATGGCGATGGTGTAGTAAAAAGTACACAGAATGGGGTTGATTTAAGCAGCTTCCCGGTCACCATTGTTCAGCACCCGTCCCCCGAGAGTGTCAGCATTCGTGATATAAAGCTCTGGTTGACCCAGTATTTTTCCCTGAATCCAAGTGTTTACTCCGTCAGCATCAAAGTCCTATTCACGCTGCAGCCGTGGTGACCCGGCCATATGGGTATTGGAGACAGTGGTTCGATCTTACTGATGGCATAGTTGGTTTAGGTGGTGCAAGGGATCTCGCCTTGATTGTGTCATTGTGGTGAAGTCTTGCTCCAGAGAAGTTGGAAATATCTGGGGTGTCAGCGAGGGCAGCACATCGGCTACAGCTGAACAAGTTCAGCCAGTCGGGCGGGTGGAGGCAGAAGCTGGGGAAGATCACACGGGTGCAACAGGCGCAGAAGGTCGCGCTGATGAAGGGGAGGAGATCGAGCAACTTGTGGATCAGTTGGATTGGGTGGACCGTATGGCGACAGAGCAAGCTGAAATGTTGGAGCATGATGATAGCATCGACGACGAAGATGATGAAGGGGACGAAGATTACGAAATGCATGGTAGTAGTAGTAGCTCAGCAGAGGTACCCACCCCCGATGAGTGGAACAAACAAGACAAGGCCAGTATGAAGGTTTTGTGGGGTCACGACTCGCATTGCGAGTACGGTAGTAGTGCCGTCCGGGTGAATCAAATATTCCCGAACAATTCCGAAGTGAAGCTGGCAGTGAGACTGTGGGCACTATCGCTGCAGAGAGAATTTCGGGTTGCGTTGTCAAGCCCAGACAGGTACACAGTGAAGTGCAGGACCGTTGGATGTGAATTCCGAGTTCATGCATACAAGCCGAAGTGCGAGACGTATTGGATTGTATCACGAGTAGTGGAGCACACATGCAGGCTTGAAAATGTTCTTGTCAAACACCGCAACCTGAATGCAGCGGTGATTGCTAGCGTGATGTTCAACGAAATCATTGAGAAGCGGGATATTGAGTGTTCGTATATTCAGAAAGCAATATTGAGAACATTTAAGTACCAGATAAGCTACTCGATGGCTTGGCGTGCGAAGCAGAAAGCATTAGAGAAGAGGTTTGGCACATACGAGGCTTCATATTGCAACCTACCTCGCGTGCTTGAAGTATTGAAGCAGACCAATCCGGGCACATACACCGCTTTCAAAGAAAGCGAAGCAGATGGAAATGGGATCTCCACATTTTGTCGCGCGTTTTTTTCATTGGGCCCTTGCATTGCGTCATTCATGTACTGTCGACCATTGCTTTGTGTGGACGGTACATTTCTGACCGGAAAATACAAGGGGCAGATTCTAACGGCCATTGCAGTTGATGCGAACAACCACATACTTCCATTGGCCTTTGCATTTGTTGAGGGTAAAAACCGGGATAGCTGGTTGTGGTTTTTCAGACATCTGAAGGTGGGTGTAGTTCGCGATCGGCCCAACACGTGCATAATTCATGATCGTCACAAAGGTATCATTTCGGCAATTAAAACCCTACAAGAGGACCGTGATGAGCCATTTGCATGGCCGGACTTGCGTAATGTGGTGCATGAGACATTTGGGAGCAAATTTCTTCAGACAGTTCAAGAGTAAGAAACTGATGAACCTATTTAAGAGGTTATGCAAGCAGAATCAGACACGTAAGTTCAACGCGCTATTGGTCGAGTTGGACAAGCACACAACTGCACATGTCGAAGAGATGAAGAAGCAACCACCTAAGCCGAAGGATTGCCCACCCAAAAGGCTAATACCCCTTGGGGAGCTCGATCCTCCTAATGTCAGGAGAAGAACGTCAAGGAATATCTTCTGCTTCTCGCAGTGGATAGAGGCGGAGCCTTTAGAGAAGTGGGCATTGCTCCATGACACCGGAGGCGCCAGGTTAGTACACTAAAGTAATATATTCAATATATGGGGTTGTTGTTCACTGTTAACTGTTATTTGTTGAACAGGTTTGGTGTAATGACAACGAATATAGCTGAGGTTTACAATTGGGTCATAAGAGGCCTCCGTCCGCTACCACTCCTGGCCATCTTGGAAGGCATGTTGCATGGCATCATTGGCTACTTCCAGAAAAGGCATGCCGAGGCTGTTCTTCATGCCACGACATTGCAGACGCCGTATTGTTCACGGATGATGACCTACATGGAGGAACGAAGCATGAAAGCCCAGCAGCATATGGTGCGTAGCTTCGGAATCACTGAGTACCGCTTCGAAGTCACTCTTCGATGCAAAAGCGGATTGGGAACCGACACATCAGTTATTACGCATGAGGTGAATCTCGGTCAGGGTGCCACTGGATGGTGTGAATGCACTTGCAATAAACCTAGACTTCTTCATATCCCTTGCTCACACGTGATGGCTGCTTGTGGCCAAATTGGGATGAACACGGCACAATACATGTCCCCTTTCTACTTAAAGGATCATGTTGTCCAGACGTGGTCCGGTGAGTTCCGTGGATTCCGTGCACATGGTTATTTCACCGCGACAACAAAGATGACCACATTTGTCTGCCGGATCCATCATTACGGAGGTGTGCGGAAGGGCAGTCTGGTCGTCCACAGACTAGGCGCATTCGCAATGACATGGATGAATCCGAAGTTGGTGGCCCTCTTAGGAGGTGTTCTGAGTGTGGTCAGTACGGCCACAAGGCAAACCAATGCACGTAGGCCACAAGGTGTTGCGGGTGTGGTGCTGTGATCAGTCAGTTATGTATCGAATTATGTATTTTGAGTTTTCACTTCATGCTGTGTAATCTTTTTGTTTGGACGTCCTTCTGTTCGTATCGAATTATGTATGCAACTATGTATTGAGTTATGTATCGAATTATGTTTGGAACTATGTATTTATATTGATGTTGGATGCTAAGAAATATCCTTTTGTTTGTATGTCTTTCAATTCAGATCTCTGCAATATATATTTTTTATTGGAATGTCTTTCAAATGCGTATGTGCAATAAAATATTTTTCTTGTATGTCTTTCCATTTACATCGATATATTTAATAGATCTTTCAATTGTTTCCATGCAGGGATGGAGCAGATCGACTCACTTTTGGACCGTGCGCTAGATGTGCGGCACCGCGGCGCACATCCACGACGTAGGGCAGCGATGCGGTGCCCCTCTGCGGATCCGTGTGCCTAAGAAGGCATGGTGCGTTCACGCCGCTTCCACACCAGGTTAGTTACAATACATTTACATGTGTCGTAGGTTCTCACACGCACATTTTATCGCACATTTACATGTGTCGCCTTTGCGAGGTTGGCACGTGGCTGCTCGCCTCCCGCTGGTACGGATGGTGGAGGGTTCACCTGCCGACCCTGTTGAGCCAGAGGAGCAGGCCGAGGGTGACGACGGTCCACAGCGGTCACGCTGTTTCCCGTTCGACAGCTCCTTGTCGTCGCCCTTGGTTGACGGCCGAGACCAGAGACACACACTTTTCACCTTCCCTTCGGGGAGGTGACAGTGACGCTGCAGGACGTCGCGCTGCTCACAGGGTTGCCGATCGCAGGGACACCGATCGGGCCATCGCTGACTCCAGCCGGTTGGGCGGCGGACTTGGAGGAGCGGTTCGCCGGCGTGGCGGGCGTTGACCCGGAGATCCAACTAGACAAGAAGCACGGGCCATCCAGGAGGTGGTTGGCGCAGTTCGAGGTGAGTGGTTCTAAAAAATATAATATTGTTAATATGCATTCGTCCTGCATTAAATTGATATTGTATATGTGGTTGAAATTGTTCGTAGGTGCAGCAGATGGTGGCTGAGCCCACCGACTACCAGGTAGCTAGGCATCTCGAGGCCTATCTGCTTTGGTTGTTCGGATGGGTGATGTTCACATCCACCCACGGCGACAGCGTCGACGCACGGTGGATAGCCTATGCACGGGCTATTGCCGATGCCGAGCCAGACGACGTACCGCAGGTTTCCTGGGGATCGGCGGTTCTTGCTGCCACGTACCGCGCCCTTTGCGACGCGTGCGTGAAGAGAAGCAAGACCGCCAATCTTGCCGGGATGCCTCTACTACTGCAGCTTTGGTCGTTCGAGCGCTTCCCCGTGGGTCGACCCTTCGTTGACCCCCGTCGGTACACCGCCGACATGTACGGTGGTGATGCGCTCGACCGACCGACGATGGGTTCACTCTGGACCAGGCGACGGGTACATGTTCTGAACTCATTTTTGTAATTGTTATTCCATTGTCATGTCCTGACGGTTTTTTTGTCCTTTTGCAGCCGCAGTGGGCAGGTCTACAGGTACGTTCGGCGTACCGCTCCTTCACGGAGGCCTTCGACCACCTTCGGCCGGAGCAGGTCGTCTGGGACCCCTACAGCGACCAGCGTGTGGCGGAGAGAGCCTCAGACGGCCTCTCGGACCTGCGCTTCTGAGGACCACGCCATCTTGGCCGACGCGAGGAAGCTCGTCTTCGACGTCTTCGTTGAGGACTACGCGCCCCAGCGGGTCCTCAGGCAGTTCATGCTTCGTCAGCTGGTCCCTGTTCCTTTCGGGGACCGCGTTCCGCCAGCAGTGCACTCGTGAGTTACTCGTCACTGCATTCATGCTAGACGGTTATAGTGCATTGCTAACAATGTCAATTTATGTGCAGGTTCTCCACGCACGGACCGAAGAAGACGATTGTGACCCTTCTTCAGAGGATGGCGCCGTGGCTCGCGCAGTGGGAGGGGGCGCTGGAGGACGTTGTTGACGAGGACGCCCCGTACGACGACTCCTCCTACCAGCAGTACCTGGCGTGGTACGTGCCCCGGACACGTACTGCCTCTTGCTTGTCGAGGAGGCACTGCCCAGGTACGCCGCTAGCGTGGTCGACTTGTACCGGTCGAGCAATAGCGGGCGATGCACGCCATGGTAAGTCCTATTTCTGAGCATGTAACCATATATTCACTACCATATTTAATTATTCTTATCGTTTGTTCCTACGTGAAAGGTGGACGAGGCCAGGGAGCTGCACCAGCATGCCACTGGCCTACTCGATAGGCTACTGACACCGGAGGAGTCGGCGGAGCTCGTGAGACGGTGTCGCTCGACTCGGCGGATTGTGGAGCTTGGGTCTAGTCACCACGTGCGGCCGCGTGCCGCCTCGACGGCAGGCACCTCGGCTAGACCGCCACGACCGCCCAGCTCACGGGCGCCCGGCTTCGTCGAGGCTCACTCCACCGGACTACTTCTGATCCGTGCCTCCGCCCAGAACATGGCCGAGGATCGATTAGCGAGCACCACCACGCGGCCCCACCATGGTGCCCACACCAGGTATGTTGAGCAGTGCCCAATTGTTCATGTTTGCAATGTATTCACCTAGCTATGATTAAATGTCAATGTGTAAACTGCAGGTTTCACTCCGGGAGGTGGGCAGTCTGTGTCGCCGCAATCGTCAGGTTACGCCGATCCTGGGCACTGGACGGACCAGTTCTTCTCAGGCACGCAGCCTCCACCTCCAACGCAGCACACACCTCCTCCTCCTCCAGCTACGCAGTCCACGGCGACACCTCCCAGACGCAGTCTTTGCTGCCGCTCGCCACAAGACCGCCGGGGCGCAGTTTCCTTCGATCGGACTACGACCCGGCAGCCGGCCATCACAGCTTCACCCACGACCACTCGACGTTGCACCCCCCTCGGCACGTCGGCAGAGGAGAGGTCAAGGTGGGGGTAGGGGTAGGGGTAGGGGTAGGGGTAGGGGTAGGGGTAGGGGCAGGGGCAGGGGTGGGGGTGGAGATGGTGGTCAGGATTAGTGTGTTTGATGTTGTGAAATCATGTGCTGAAAAATTGGCTTTGAACTGAAAAATTAACTTAGATTTGAATTTGCAAAATGTGTTTGTTCATGTGTTTTGATAATTTGACAAGAAACAGTAAGTTTCACTTTTGCGCCGGACCTAGCTCTCAAGAAACAGTAAGTTCCCCATCTGCGACGGACAATGTCTTTGGGTCCGTCGTGGACGTGTTTTGAACTCTTTGAGCCAAACTCTTTTTTCCTCAAAACCAGTCAGTTTCGCTTGTACGACGGATAATGTTTTTTTGTCCGTCGTGGACTTGCTTTTGAGCGCTTGAATCTAACTCTTTCTCCAAGATTTCAGAAACCTTTGCATGTACAACGGACAGTTTTTCTTGGTCCGTTGTGAACTTGTTTTGAGCTCATGACCGAAGCCATTTTTGCATGTACAACGGACCAACTTTGTTTGTCCGTTGTGAACGTGTTTTTCCGCGTTTGGTTGGCTTCTTGGAACAGAAACTTTTCCTTATACAACGGACCAACTTTGTTTGTCCGTCGTGAATGCGTTTTCGCTCAATTAGGGTTTTGAGCGATTTGGATTTGAATTTTGAATGTGAATTTGAAATTTGTAATGATTTCATGATGCTTCTTTTGAAGTGGACTTTATGCAATACTCATGTGAGTAGTTGCATGGATTGACATTGAGTCAAGTCGTGGACTTGTGCTTTCCGGATTTGTTTGTGGTTTGTTCATGTACAGTGTATTGCTCAAAGACGAATGTGGTCGATGACGGACCGGAACTAGGTTCATGGAGGAACCGAGGTTCGGGACTAGGTTCAGGAGGAATCGAGGTCTTGGTGGTCAAGGATGTCATGCGGGGACGTTCGGGCTAAGAGAATGGTGCACATGAAGAATGGTTAGTCACGTGAGAATGGCAGGAGGTCATTCGCGTGCAAAGTGTTAGTCACGTGAGTATGGCAGGTGGCCATACGGCGTGCAAAGTGTTAGTCACGTGAGTATGGTAGGGTTGCCATACGCTGCGTGCAAGAGTTGTACTCGGCCTGGTTGGGCCAAGTAGAGTTGAGTTGGATACGGATTCCTTCTAGGGAATAGGAATCGTATTCAGAACTCCTTGTGGGTTGGTGCTTTAAATAGGTGGGGGGTCTCCTGTTGAAAGGCACCAAGCAGAGCTACGCGCATCAAGCCTTGAGCTTGGTTTGAGGGTTTGTACTCTTTTGATGAGAGTATTTTAGACAAGAAATAAAGATCAATTCTTCCAAGATTTTTGCGTGCTCTGATAACCACGTCGCTCACGATTTTCTGTTTTGGTTCTTGTTTGCATGCTTGTTCTAGTTCTAGATTGGTTTTGTTCTTCAAGTTTTATCTTGATTTGATCCATCAAAACCTCTCGAGGGTATTGATCTAGTGTTTCTCAAAGTTTAGTTGATCAATCATTTGTCGTTCTTGTTTAATCTTGAAGTTTTGATTAGATTGATTCTCGTCAAGTTCTGGATCAGCAAGCTTGCGAAGCTCATAACTATTGATCCGTAAGTCCGATCGAGCTGATTCTTTTTGGGTTCGATTCGTATTGGAATCTAGTTTCTTGTGTCCAAATTTCAGATCGTTTCGACGGTTGGATCTCCGGGAATTCTCGTTTTACCAAACCTCTGTCATTCTGTTTTTGTCGAAAACGAGGCAATTATTTGGTTCTGTTTTGGGGTGAACTTTTAATAGGTCAAGAATTTGGTTTTAGCTTCCGCACAATCATTCACCCCCCCTCTGATTGCTATATTCGTATACTTCGATCCTACAAGTGGTATCAGAGCAAGGTTTTTCTAATCTATCTTAATCGGTGATTAGATCAATGGATCATTATTCGACAAAACCTTGTGTGTTCAATGGTGTTGATTTTCAGTTTTGGAAGGCCAAGATGGAGGCGTTCATCCAAGCTCAGGGATTCGCAATTTGGGAGAAGGTCTACAAGCCATATGAAGTCCCTGCAAACGACAACGTCAACGACACCAATCGCACACATGTTGAAGCAAACAGCAAGGCGCGCAACTTGATCATCCAAGGCTTGGGACGCAGCGACTTCGATCGTGTGGTTCATCTTCGATCCGCATATGAGGTATGGAAATCTCTTTGTGATTACCATGAGGGTTCTAACACTGTGAAAGAAGTTCGCCAAGACATCTACAAGAAGGAGTACATGCGATTCGAGATGAAACCGGGTGAGTCGGTAGATGACTTCTTTGCACGCTTTAATAAGATTCTTAGCAATCTACGTGCTGTTGGAGTCAACTATACTAATGCGGCAAATGCTAGACAATTGCTTAATGCTTTGGACATGTCGGTGTGGGAGATGAAAGTAACATCTATACAAGAATCCACTGTCATGAGTACACTTACTTTAGATGTTCTTTATTCTAAGTTGAAAACTCATGAATTAGATGTTTTTGCTAGAAAGAATGATCATAAATCAATTGCTTTGACATCTCAATCTAGCATATCTCATAATGGTGCTGCTTCAAGTTTTGCTCTATCTTTCTTGTCTTCACTAACCGATGAACAGATTGAGCAATTCTCAGAAGAAGACTTATCACTACTCTCTTCTCGCTTTAACAAAGCCTTGCAAAATGTGATAAAGAGAAAGAGAGGTGGTGGTGATCCTCCAAGATGCTATGAGTGTGGTGATCTCGACCATATTCGTCCAAACTGTCCAAAACTTGCAAGTAAAGCATCAAGGGAGGAGAAGGACAACGACAGAAGAAAAGAGAAGAAGAAGTTCTCTCCAAGTGATAGAAAGAAGAAGAACTTCATCAACCGCAAAGTTGTCCATCGAGTTCTTTCCGCTCTTGAACAAGTCAATTTGAGCGATGTGGATTCGGAGAGCAGCGAGGATGATGCAACTCCAAGCAAGCATGAGTTGATGGGGTTGTGTCTCATGGCCAAAAGCGGCGGCTTCAGAAGCGATCATGGCGGCGACTTCAATGAGGTAGATCCTTCTACGATGAATTAGCTATTGCTGTTGCTCGTCTTGGTAAATTGCTTGATAAACGTGATAAGAAAATTAAGAAACATGATTTTGTTGTGGAGTCATTGAATGCTGAAATTGCTAGACTTAAAACCTTGATTCCTGATGATGATGCTTGCAAATCATGTGACTTAATTTACAATGAGCTTACTTTGCTTAGGAAAGAACATGCTCTTCTGTTGCATCTAAATGAGAAAAATGATAAACATGTTAAACATGCTAGCTGTTCCACTGATGATTTGCATGGTTTAACTTCTTGTTCTAAATGCTTAACTCTTGAATTAAAATTGAAAGATGCAAATGCTAGGATTTCTCAATTGGTGATAATCTGCTTACACATGAGGTTCTTTCATGCTCTACTTGTAAATGTAAAGAAAGAGAAGGTTGATAATCTTTGCAATAATTGTTTAACTCTTGCCAAGAAAGTTGATTATTTGCAAAGTTCTTTGGAACGATTCACTAATGGCAAGAAAAGATTAAACATGATTTTGGATCAATCTAAGGTTAGCTCAAACAAGAAAGGTTTAGGTTTTGATCTTCATGCTTCATATGAAACTAAACCTCGCTCACATTATTTATGCTCCTTGCAATGACAAACTTGAGATTTCAAATGAGCCTAAGAAAATTGTCTTCAAATCTGCTGGCCTTTTATCTTCTACTATGATGAATGCAAATGTTGCTTCTACTGTTAAAGCAAAACATCATGTTAAGTACACTTGCATTCATTGTGGTAGAGATGGACATTTAGTAGATTTTTGCTTTAGACTAGCCAAACAACAAAAGAAAGAAAGAGCTAAGGCTAGGTCTAATTTCAGAAAGGCATGCTTTGCTTCTCACTACGTGCCTAGGGTGATGCAAGCACCTTTTGTTGCTAGAAACACGGGAACAGGCAAATTTGATTTTGTGCATAAGACTGCTTGTGTTGTGCCTCTTGTTGTCCGTCGTGTGTCTCAAGATCTTGGATTCCTAAACATCTTATTTCTAACCCGATCGAGACCTCGACACTTTCTCGCTTCTATGTAGGCTTCTCACGCGAGGAGGAGAACATGTGGCTAGTGAATTCGGATGCTCACTTCATATGTTCATTGATAAGATTTGGTTCTCCTTCACTCGTGCATCTCATCTTTGAAAGTGTTGTCTTTGGAGATGCTTCTTCCATACATTTTCGCAAAAGGCACTAGTTCAAATGATGCAGGTACAAGTGCATATGTTCAGGGGGAGAGTGTCTTTGTTCATAAAGATGATGATGATGATGATGCTGTTGAGGATGAGATAATTGGAGGTTTACATGAGAGACTCTTCCCACGTGCTTGTGTGTGCTTGTTTTCAAGCTTCCCACGTGCTTCACATCGACAAGCTATCTTCAGGTATCTTCATAGAACTCAAGATTTTGGCATTTGGCTTTCTGCTTCCTCATGGATTAGTTTAAGAGCTTTTTCTGATGTTGACTTTGGAGGATGTTGATTTGATTTGGTTCGTGCCACCTCTTGAGTAATCCTTTTCTTGAGCATATTGATATTGGATTTCACTTTCTTAAAGATCATGTTGAAAAAGAAAAAATTGTGCTTCACCATGTGGATACTGAACATCATTTGGCAGACATTTTCACAAAACCTTTGTCTTCTTCTCGTTTTGCTTTTATTCGGGGAGAACTTGGAATTGTTCATCCAATGGGATTGTTTTGAGGGGGAGTTTCCTTGCCAAGTTCTTTCACTTGATGAGCTCACTTTATCATATTTCTTTATATGTTATGTAATTGAGCTAATATATGATAATCTAATTGTCTCACTTGAACTAAAAATGACATTGCGAAATTCCTTGGTCAGATTGCCTATAGCTAAATACTTTGTGGTATCTTACTCTTTTAGGCTTGATATTGAATTTCCTTGACAAATTTTGGCTATGAAGCAAGTGTATTTTCAACTTTACTCTTTCATAAGACCTTTAATCACTTTTGCATGTTTACAGTCAAAGAAAAAGGAAAAAGAAAAGGGAATCAATATAAAAAAGGGGGCTGTTAAAAGCAAAAGCTTCAAGTTATGTGCTTAAGGCATGCTTTCCCTAAAAAGACAAGATGTATGCTTCAAGCATGCCATTCCCTCAAAGATAAGATGTATGCTTCAAGCATGCCAATACAAGAAAAAGAAAGAAGTATGCTTCAAGCATGCCACATGCAGTTTATTATTTAAAGATTAAAATTGGTCTACTAGATTGGAGTTGAAACCACTTGCTCGACCTGATTTGTTATTTGCTTCAACTTTGAGCCTTTGTTCTTCTACTAAAGGTTTTGCTTAGTACTTGGCTATAGTTGACTGAATTGAGGTTGAGATACATGTCATTCCCTAACATGCTAAAATCACATCAAGATCATGTATTTTGCATATTATGTGATATATAAGGTTATATGATCGAATGAGCTCATCTTTTCCTATCTTGGCACTCCCTTGTTTCTCTTGGTGAAATAATTGTTTCAGTAAATTTTGAGCCTGTTCTCTCTTGTACTCTTGATGAATCCATTGTCAAAGGGGGAGAAATTTGGAAATCTTTCTTTGAAAAGTTTAAAGGAAAAGGGAGAGTTGTATTTGGAAATTTGAGAATTTTTGGGAGAAGTTTGGAGAATTTTTGAAATTTTTGGGCGCATTGCACATTCACACACATTTTCATTCTCAGGGGGAGATTTTGTTTTGCATTTTGGTCAAAGAGGGATTTCTGTGTTTTCTTACTTTGGTCTTTGATCCTTTGGATTTCAAAATCTTTTGTAAAGTGAATGCCAAATGTTCAATTCTAAGTGGTGTTGCCAATGTTTTCATCAAGGGGGAGATTGTGAAATCATGTGCTGAAAAATTGGCTTTGAACTGAAAAATTAACTTAGATTTGAATTTGCAAAATGTGTTTGTTCATGTGTTTTGATAATTTGACAAGAAACAGTAAGTTTCACTTTTGCGCCGGACCTAGCTCTCAAGAAACAGTAAGTTCCCCATCTGCGACGGACAATGTCTTTGGGTCCGTCGTGGACGTGTTTTGAACTCTTTGAGCCAAACTCTTTTTTCCTCAAAACCCGATCGATTTAAGCTTGTACGACGGATAATGTTTTTTTGTCCGTCGTGGACTTGCTTTTGAGCGCTTGAATCTAACTCTTTCTCCAAGATTTCAGAAACCTTTGCATGTACAACGGACAGTTTTTCTTGGTCCGTTGTGAACTTGTTTTGAGCTCATGACCGAAGCCATTTTTGCATGTACAACGGACCAACTTTGTTTGTCCGTTGTGAACGTGTTTTTCCGCGTTTGGTTGGCTTCTTGGAACAGAAACTTTTCCTTATACAACGGACCAACTTTGTTTGTCCGTCGTGAATGCGTTTTCGCTCAATTAGGGTTTTGAGCGATTTGGATTTGAATTTTGAATGTGAATTTGAAATTTGTAATGATTTCATGATGCTTCTTTTGAAGTGGACTTTATGCAATACTCATGTGAGTAGTTGCATGGATTGACATTGAGTCAAGTCGTGGACTTGTGCTCGGATTTGTTTTGTGGTTTGTTCATGTACAGGTATTGCTCAAAGACGAATGTGGTCGATGACGGGACCGGAACTAGGTTCATGGAGGAACTGAGGTTCGGGACTAGGTTCAGGAGGAATCGAGGTCTTGGTGGTCAAGGATGTCATGCGGGACGTTCGGGCTAAGAGAATGGTGCACATGAAGAATGGTTAGTCACGTGAGAATGGCAGGAGGTCATTCGCGTGCAAAGTGTTAGTCACGTGAGTATGGCAGGTGGCCATACGTGTGCAAAGTGTTAGTCACGTGAGTATGGTAGGGTTGCCATACGCGTGCAAGAGTTGTACTCGGCCTGGTTGGGCCAAGTAGAGTTGAGTTGGATAATGATTCCTTCTAGGAATAGGAATCGTATTCGTAACTCCTTGTGGGTTGGTGCTTTAAATAGGTGGGGTCTCTCGTTGAAAGGCACCAAGCAGAGCTAAGCGCATCAAGCCTTGAGCTTGGTTTTAGGGTTTGTACTCTTTTGATGAGAGTATTTTAGACAAGAAATAAAGATCAATTCTTCCAAGATTTTTGCGTGCTACAAGAACCACGCCGCTACAAAGATTTTCTGCTTTTGGTTCTTGTTTGCATGCTTGTTCTAGTTCTAGATTGGTTTTTGTTCTTCAAGTTTTATCTTGATTTGATCCATCAAAACCTCTCTAGGTATTGATCTAGTGTTTCTCAAAGTCTAGTTGATCAATCTTTTGTCGTTCTTGTTTAATCTTGAAGTTTTGATTAGATTGATTCTCGTCAAGTTCTGGATCAGCAAGCTTGCGAAGCTCATAACTTTTGATCCGTAAGTCCGATCGAGCTGATTCTTTTTGGGTTCGATTCGTATTGGAATCTAGTTTCTTGTGTCCAAATTTCAGATCGTTTCGACGGTTGGATCTCCGGGAATTCTCGTTTTACCAAACCTCTGTCATTCTGTTTTTGTCGAAAACGAGGCAATTATTTGGTTCTGTTTTGGGGTGAACTTTTAATAGGTCAAGAATTTGGTTTTAGCTTCCGCACAATCATTCACCCCCCCCTCTGATTGCTATATTCGTATACTTCGATCCTACAGATGTATATCGTTCTTTTCATTTTGTGTAACTGCAGTTGTTATTATTGCTGTTTTATAATTTTGCACTGCTACTTGTCCTGTCATCACTTCTACTTTTGCTCGTGGCAAAGATGCAGAGGAATCCGATGCTCCTGCACCTTTGCCAAAGATTAAAGACAAATACATTTATGACATCTCATGCAGCTTTTATCATGTCTATCATGACCCGTCGATGTCATCTGCAAAGCAATGGACTCAAGCTGACTATGGCAGAGATTCCCTGTATGAAGCTGTGTCCCTAGCCAGGCTCATGTCCTACCATGAGGAATCCGATGCTTGCGGATTTCAATTTCTCTTAAGTCCGCCGCTCTCCCCTACGGCAGGCGTCTGGCTATTTAAGCCCCGGTGGTCTCCTCGCCATTCAGCCAAGCATTGTCGATGGAGTTCCCCTCACCCCCAAGGACCAGCATTGTCCAAACCATCCCCGAAGGCACGGAGGTCCCAGTGTGCCTATGCGGGATCCTTGATTCCAGCAGTCTCTAGACAACTCGGACACATACGGTATGAGGTACTGGAGCTGCCGCAACCACGACTCCGAGCCAACGCTGGGGATGCGCATGCGGCGGAGAAGGCTGGTATGTTCGTACTCGCATTTGGTGTTGCGTCAAACCATGCTAACCACCTTAGTACTTTAATACCATCTGCTATCGCCATTTGCAGCCTCTATTGTGCGAGTTCGTCAAATTCTACGACGCGGAGCAGACTCCTGAGATGGAGAGGACGCGGGATCGGGAGTACTCGCACCGCAGAGCCATGGTAGAGCAGCAGTGGTACGAGCATGAGCAGGAGGAGAAGCGCATGAAGGCTGCCGAAGAAATGCGTGCGGAGAGGGAGGCCGAACGCCGCCGCAGCGGCCGAACGGGATGCCGAGCGTGAGAGGAAGCGGAGAGGGCGGCAGGGGCTGCAGCGGCAGCGCCGATGGGTTGCGCAGAAAGGGAAATATCCGGCCAAGACTCAATAGTTTAGCACAAGGGCCCTTCTTGCAGTTTTATGTTGTAATGTTTATTTCCCTAAGGCATGTTAGGTTTAGTCCGGTATACTCGGTAGAGTGAGCCGTACATGCCATTGCAATTTAGTAGATTCTTATTTCTGCCCAACTATCGTATTTTCTTATATTCTAGCGACGAGGGTCTCACTTTCTTCGATTACGAGTCTCAACCTTTACTGCCCGACTCATTTGCTACGATGCATTATTCCAGAGTATGCTAGTCTGTGTATCAAAGATGAAATCTGGTACATCCCTTCATACAGGGAATCACTTCAAATCTGGTACATGATATTTCACGGCCTTCCGAAAAAAGTCTCAAGTTTTATCGTTTGTAAAACTTAGGGGTATTGCGCTTGACAAATTTATAACTAACGCCAGTTGTAAGTTAAATATTTTCGTACAACAGGGTACAATATATGTTCAACAGTAAATCTGATAAATTCTTCATGGTAAATAACATCAACCATGATATTTCACGGCCTTCCGAAAACGCTTAATTGTTTCGTACAAGAGAGGCTTGTTTTCATCGTTTCGTTTATCAAACTGCGATCATTTCCACATTTTTTTCCCAAAAAAGGGCCATGTAATAATTAAGCGTGGTGGCAATATTTTTTTCACAAATTAATCTCCTATTTTACTTAATTTCGCCATACTGTACGACTATTACTAGTAATCGCCATACGGTTGTACATTAACTAGTAATCGCCATGCGGTACGGCGATAACTAGTAATCGCCTGTCGGTACGGCGATTACTAGTAATCGCCATGCGGTACGGCGATTAATACCCATTATACCGTTTACTGCACTGTCAGTGCGGCAACGGGGTAATTAGGGAGTAGTCGCCGAGCCGTTTAGCGAAAATAGGGTACTCGTCGAACCGTATGGCGAAAATAGTGTATTCGTCCAACGGTGTGGCGAATATATATTATTTCTGCAATTCTTTAGGCTTGCGTATTAAATCCGTAATTCAATTAAAAAAATGTATTATTTAAAAAAAAAATTCGCAGCAACAGCCTGCCCGAGTTTATACTCTCGTACGCGATCTGCACTCGTGCATGAGCTACCCACTCATGCGAGTCTTACGCTCGTACGTACGCGCGTGAACCGGTCCTCAGCTTGCAAGTCACGCACCAACGTGCTCCACTAGATGTGCATGAAGCTAGCTCTTACTGACTCCACTACAAAGACTCTAAAACACGTACTCCACTAGATGTGCATGAAGCTAGCTCTTACGTACCGACTCCACTACAAAGACTCTAAAACACGTACAAGTCAAGATTAGTGCTAACAGCTCTATCAATTTTCATCTCAACAATTTCTCCACTTAACTACTACTCCAGCATTAACTCTGCACTTAAGTTAACAATCACGATATTCTCCCCGTAGCTGCTCCTCCTGCTTCAGCAAAAGTTCTCGTTGCTTCAACACGGCAGAGCGGAAGCCAAGAGAGGAACACTGAGAGAAGAGAGGAGATGACCGGACCCATGGTGAGCACTTCCAGTGGAGCCATCAACTCCTTACTCGGCAAGCTCATCACACTGACTGAGGAGGAGTATGGCAAGCTCAAAGGCGTTCGGAAGGAGGTGGCGTCCCTTGAGGACGAGTTTGGGAGCATGAAGGCTCTTCTTGAGAAGCTCGCAGACATGGATGAGCTTGATAGCCAGGCCAAGGTGTGGAGAAACCAAGTGAGGGAGATGTCCTACGACATTGAAGACTGCATCGATGACTTCATGCACAGCCTTGGCAAGAATGATGCAAGCGCTGGGTTTTTTCGGAGGACTATTAGATTTCTAAAGGATCTAAGGTCGCGCCATCAGATTGCCAACAAGATCAAAGAGATCAAGACTCGCGTGAAGGAGGTCAGCGAGCGGCGCATGAGGTACAAGCTTGATGAGTATACCTCCATGTCCAGTTATGTGCCTGTTGATCCACGAGTGGTCGCAATCTATGCGGAGGCTGCTGGTCTCGTGGGCATCGATGTCCCAAGAGACGACCTTGTCAAGTTGTTGATGGGTGAAGAGCAGGAGTTGAAGGTGGCATCTATTGTGGGATTTGGAGGTCTAGGCAAAACCACACTTGCCAATCAAGTGTATCGCAAGCTTGAAGGGAAATTTGACTGTCGAGCATTTGTGTCGGTATCTCAAAAACCTGACGTACCAAGGCTTCTCAGTAAGATACTAACAGAACTTGAGCCACAACGCTTCCCAGACACATGCGAGGTGAAGGATCTTCTGGACAATATGAGGAAACATCTTCGGGATAAGAGGTAATATTATTTCTTTTGCTCACAATATACTATATATTTTACATTTTCTGTAACATGTTATTATAATAATTGTTATCAAAGTCGAAACTATATGTTGAAAGTACTATAAAATGTAAAACATTATGGTAATACTCTCTCCAGTCACAAAATGAAGTCGTTTTTGACTTTTCAAAGCTAACTAGATGCCACTGAGACAGCTAAATTTTGTCATCTCCAACCGACGGACTATAGATACATTCTACAAATGCTACACACACAAAAAAATAATAATCTAACAATAGCTTTCCAAGGCTTAAGAAGTAATACTACATAAAAAATCAACAACAGAAGTTGGGACACTAAATGCACGTCATTGCCACTATTGTGATGTTAGGCCATGTTAAAATATTATTCCTTTATGTCAAATTCTAAAAGTAGATTCTAATAAAATAGCATTACTACGGAGATTGACTAAATTGACAAATTGATAATCATCACGTATGAAAATCTATTGACACTTATGGTCAGGGTTGGAAAAAAAAGCTCATTTGTAGGGCTCGTTAGCTCAGTTCAAAATTGCTCCAATTACACTCGTTTATTGATTGAACATTGAATAAGTTAATTTCTAATGAAATTTGCTCTAGCTCGGCTCGGCTCGTTAGCTCGATTCTAAAAATACTTTTAAATTATAAATAAAATAATATTGAATCAAACTATGTCAATTTCAAAAAAAAAGCTCGAAAGAATGAGGATTTGACTCGATTTCCACCCCTACTTATGGATATGTATAATCTATTAAAATTTTGTTTGTATTATTATAATTTATCAAAAGAGAAAAGCATTATAAAAGCCCCAAAAATAAGGCAAGTGATGACACTCCCAGTTGACATATCATTGATGCCACATATTGTCTCGACATGTGGGCTTGAACCGATCTTCTCAATGAGGCATTGAGGGATTCCACTAATATTTATTGGCATATAAAGAATCAATCCTATTATTTAAAATAGTTATTTAATGTACCAAATGGACCTAAGTGGCACTTGTGGCTAGTTTTTTGATCAGTTCAAGTTGTTTTTAAATTTAGGAACATAAGTGGCGCATTCGTGAAAGTTTAGGGAAACACATCACAATTATTAAATTCCTTTGAATGAAAAATCAAGTAGTATTATTTTGATGTGATTTGTACAAGTGTTTTTATATATGATAGTTGTCAGAGTTCGAAATGTTTGACACTCATCTTAATATGCCTCTATTTTAGATATTTAGTAATGGAGGGAGAAGTATGCTCACGCTTGTACTTAGATTTCCGTGCTAGTTTTACACTCCGAACAATCTATGTGAATTTATTGGCAGGTACTTCATTATAATTGATGATTTATGGGATACCAAGGCATGGGATGTTATTAGATGTGCTTTTCCAAAGAACAATTGTGGGAGTAGGGTATTAACAACTACACGAATTTCCTCTGTTGCTGTTGCTTGTTGCTCCAACAGTCAAGAGTATGTTTATAAGATGAAAGCTCTCGATGGCGAAAACTCACGAAGACTCTTTTTTAGCAGAATATTTGGCCTTGGAGAAGCTTGCCCTCACACATTTGAAAATATTTCAGCTGATATTCTGAAAAAATGTGGTGGTTTGCCACTTGCAATTATCAGTATAGCTAGTTGTTTAACTGGTCAACCAAAGATAGAATGGGAGTACGTAAGGAATTCATTGGGCTCCATTTTCGAAGGAAATCCTAACTTGGAAGGAATGAAACAGATATTAGACCTTAGCTACAGAAATCTTCCTCATCACCTCAGGACATGCCTGTTATATCTTGGTATGTATCCGGAAGACTACAATATACGGAAGGGAGATTTGGTGAGGCAATGGATAGCTGAAGGTTTTGTGAGTAAAATCCAGGGTTTAGATGCAGAGGATGTAGCAGAAAGCTACTTCAACGAACTCATCAACAAGAGCATGATCCAACCTGTGTGCACTGGCTGCAATGATGAGGTGTTGTCATGGAGAATACACGATATAGTGCTTGATCTTATCAGATCAAAGTCCACAGAAGAGAACTTTATTGATGTAATAGATCATACACAAGTTGTGGCAGGGGTTCACAAAAAGATCCGTCGAGTCTCATTCCAGTATAATGGTGAAGAGCATGGCATGATACCGGCAACATTTATTGGGTCACTATCACAAGTCCGATCAGTTGTAGTTTTAGGAAGGTTTTTCATGATTTCTTTTGTGGAGTTCAAGTATGTCCGAGTTTTACACCTTGAACTTCCAAACAGAGCAGTGCTGGACCTCACTGGTATGTGTAGACTGTTTCTATTAAGATATTTAAAGATTATAGGAGATACAGGTTGCCATGATAAGATTTTGAAGCTACCTAGTCACATTGGGGAGCTACGGGAATTGGAGACAGTGGATCTAGGTCAGGTTTGGAGGTACTGTTTTAACATTCCGTCAGGTATTGTTGATTTGCCCCGGTTGTCGCATCTAATTATTCCATTGTATATGGTGTTGCCCGACGGGATTGGTAGGTTGAGATCCCTGCATACCCTAAAGGTGTTTTATTTGGCAATAAACTCGGTGGACAACATTGAGCGCCTCGGCGAACTGACCAACCTAAGAGATCTTCGACTCAGTGGCACTGGTATTACGCCCTTGGATTTGGTGACACGTATGGATGCCTTGCGCTCTTCTCTCGAACGACTTTCGCATTTCAACACCCTCAGGAACCTTGTTCTGGAAAATCGTTCTCAGTTGTTAATTTGGCTCGATGGCTGGAGCACACTGCCTCGCCATCTTCGGAGGCTCCATCTGCGTGGCTGCTGGTTCTCCAGGATCCCCAGGTGGATTGCTCAGCTCCAAGATCTCTACAGCTTGTCGCTTTGTCTCAAGGAGGTGTCGTCCAAGGAAGATGATGGTGTTGGTATCCTTGCAGTCTTGCCCTCCCTTGTCGACCTCGGCTTGCAGATTCTGGAATGTCCAGAAGAAAGGGTCGTCATCTCCGGCACACACGTGTCATTCCGAGCCCTTAAGAAGCTGAGATTCCAGTGCCCTAAACCGCTCTTGGCCTTTGAAGCCGGGTCTGTGCCCAGGCTCCAGAGGCTCGAGCTGGTGTTCGATGTGGAGGGATGGAGCGAGCAAAGCGGCGGCGCGTGGGTTCCTGTTGGCATCGAGCACTTGCCGGCTGGCCTCAAACAAATCCATTTCGAGCAGACGAGCATCGGGGCTGACAAACGAGATGTAGAAGCCGTAATGTCTGCATTGAGGAGCGCGTTTGCCGAGCATCATCCTGGCGCTGACTTGGTCTTTCCACGCCTCTGTTGGCTTTATGATCACATACTCGATGGTAACAGTTCAAGTTGAACACCAGAAGCAACAAGAGATGCTGCTGGTACGTCTGAATACATACCCCCTGCTTCAATGTGATCTCGATGAATGGCGGGTGAATGGATAAGAAATCTCTGAAGATCATCAGGTATTCGGTGAATCCAAAACTATGAACAAATTAGAAAAAAAATCTAAAATACCTCTGATGAATGGATAAGAAAAGCCTAAAACACCTTTGAGGAATGGATAGTTAGATTTGATTTCTACTACCACTATTTACTACCTATGTTATCCACCGTAAAATTTCTCATTAATAAGTCTCTAGTTTTTTTTTTTTGCAATCTTAAATAAATTTTATACACTAGCAGGGGTGCCAATGGTTTGGGTGGAAATGGGTTAAGTGGGTTGGTTTTTAGTTTGGATGGTTTGGTGTGGGTTAGTGTGAATTCTAAATTTTCTTGTTCTGAATGGTTTCAACCCGCGCTTTCCACCGCACGCCTGGGCTTTTCCACCGCTGCCGTCTCCTCCCCGGCTCGCCTGCGCTTACCCACCATCACCCTCTCCTCCCTGGCTTGGCAGCCCTTTCCCGCCGCCATCCTCTCCTTCCTGACTCTCCAGCGATTTCCCGATCACTTTTTGAGTTTTTTTTTAATTATCTGAAATTTGCTCTTTTTCCTTATTTTTAACCATTTTTCAATTTATGGAATTTCTCTAATCTGCTACTCTCCCGTCTCGCGTTCACGGGGTTGTTGGTTGTTGGGGCTGATGGCGCATGAATTGGTCTGGTGCATTGGGCTGATGAGATAGTTTAATTGCGCCGTCTTGTAGCGCCTAGCTAGTTTGACGCAGTGCTGTGATGGACGGTTACACGCCCACGAAAATAGGAAAAGAATGGAATTCTTGAACTTCTTGACTGTAGTTCTATACTGAACAAGCAAGTTACATGTCAAAAACGTAAGGTTCAGAAACCTAATTCTAGTTCTGTGAACGTTAACGTATAAAACTTGTATAGCTGTATGTATCTTGTTGGAGGGATTAAGATCCTTTCGACACAGCATCGGCATGTCACTGCTGTGGTGCCACCACAGCACCAACATGGCACGGGCACACCAGGAATATTTTGATGGAACTGACAATCTACCATTGCTCCAATTTTTAAGAAATTTTACAGTGCATTATACTGGTAGTATAATATGTGTAATAGAAATCACATCTAACCGTTGATTTGTTAAGGGAATTTCTACTACACTACTACCCAATTAAGTATAAGTAAAATCTAGTTAATCTGATTCATTGGAACGAAAATAATGAACGGTTCATATTTAATTTAGTGTACTGTAAAAGAGCTCCCAATTTTCGCCTAAGAAGAGTTTGGGCATTGTTGAACTCTATTATATCATGCCTAGTAAGGGCGCATATTTGGAACCAAGATATCTGATGAATAGTAGGTTCTTTGCTGAATAACATATAATAATTTATTTAATTGTCTCCCACCAATTTTGTATGGAAACAGGTGAAGAAATCCCTTGATTGTCCAGGTGGTTTGATGCTGTTGTTTACCTCATAACCTCTACAAATGAGAATGCATTGAAAATGATGGGACTTCCAAAAACAGGGGAACACAAATAGCATCCATTTTTTCACTATAACACAAAACAACTGGAGTAGATACTGTGGTGGGATTTGCCCTTAGGGTCTAGTTTTTTTTGTGTCCTCTCTCCCCTATTCTCCATACATATATATACACCCAGGAAAAAGTTTCCCCAGCTATTTATTAATATTTTTCTCTTTTTTACCATTTGGTTGGAGTAAAAATCCCTTTTCAATGGTTCTTCAGATATCGTCCATCACCTGTCCGTTGAGCATGGGCTTGTTGGTCATTATATGAAGTCTTCACGTTTCCCCCACATTTTTGTTCCTTTGTCCTACTCTTTGCTCGGGGGTTTTAACGGAATTTCGCTCGATGTTTGGCTCAGGATTTATCCCAACAATACCTAACATTCTTCGGTCGAAGCCTGCCGAAGTGGCAGGCTTTTACCGTACTCTCTGGTGGCCACATGTGTTTAGGTGGGATAGGTGCCTTCCCCCGCGATTTCTTCCGTTGCTTTGCTCCGCCTTCCTGCTTTCTTGTCACGGAGAGGGGTTAGCTTCAAACACTACCCCGCTCGTCGAAGGGGTAGAATTGTCGGGGCCTACAACACAGCCCCTCATGGCTGAGGGTTAGCTTCTCCCTTCCCTGGGCCATGTGAAAAGGAGGCCCGAGTATTCCTTTTTCCTTCTCCTTCGCGAGGGGCAGGACCTGCTCAACCTTTTCCTTTCTAGCGTGAATGGGGGTGGTAGCTCTTCGTTTTTTTTCATGTGCTTCTCTATTTTCCCCTAGCGTTTTTAACCTCTTTATGACGCTCCGGGTTTGGTGCCGAGAGGGCTTGTTCGGCCTCCCACCTTCGTACGTCTTGGTTTTCTATGCGATGGATACCACGCGTCTGGACCGATAACCGAGACAGAGTGGGCAGGTTGCTGCTTTATAGGCGTGGAGGTCGATGATGTGGGTTATTCTATAACGTTCATTTTTCGGTGTCTCCCCGATTTTCTTTTCTCGCTTGCCTTTCTCTGTTTTCCATTGCTTTCAGTTGCTCCTTCGATGGCTCCACGACGTGCTCCTCCGACAAAACCAGTGTTGGACAAGAAGGATGCTAATGCGTTGTCCCCTGCTTTGGGGAGCTCTCTCCTGGCCTCTGATGATATCGATCTCTTGGCTAGGGATTTTGGCGTAGCTCGCCCCTCCATGCACTCCCCTGGGGAAGAAGAGATCCTCAGCCGCGACCGAGTGAGGCGGTGGTATTTGCTGCCTTTTTGGAAGCTGGGCTTCGATTTCCTGCTTCTCCTTTGGTAGGGTCTGTGCTGCGAGCTTTTCAGGCAGAGCTCTCATAGCTTACGCCCAACGCCATAGCTCGGATGGCGGTACTGGAATGGGCATTTCGTTCAGGAGGGTTCAGGCTAACTGGACGCTTATTTTCCCTTGTCGAGGATGCGTTCTGGCAGCCAAAGCAGCACTGGGTCAGAGACTGAGATCATCGATCTTGTTTCGGCTCATTGAACTTACAAACAAAGAGGTCATTGGCGAAGGAGATTCCGGTCACCGCAGCCAAGGGAAAATGGGAGTCCAGATGGATGCATCGTTTGTATTATCAAGAGCTCGACGGTCCGGATTTTGCCCTCCGCACCTCTTTGGATCCTGTTCGGACCATTCGATCCCCAAATTGGAACGCGACGGCGAAGGAGATAAGGCTCCTTGAATATTTAAAGGTGCTTCTGCACCAAAGTTCAATGCATGATTTGGTTGAAGAATATTGCTTGTGACGGGTGGATCCCTTGGCGAGGAATCCTGCTATGACCCTAGAGCACTCATCAGGGGGTACGGTGTCCATAGTTTGGCCCGAGGGGATACAGGATCTTGGACGCGGAGTAGCTAAGAGATTGGCACGTGGACTCCTCGGGCCCTGCAAGGCGGCTGAATATGAGGCAGCAATCGACGCAATTGGGGCCATGCGAAGCTCTCGGTTTGCTGATTGGGGACACCGTGTGGTCCCTCGTCCCAAGGGCGGGGCTGGTTCACCCCGTCCGATGAAGCGGGCCAGGTTGACTCGTGCGGCTCCACTTCAATCAACTGCCCCTTCCGGTGGGAGCGAAGGCCTAGAGGAAGATGATGAGGAGGAGGAAGACTCGGACAATGAGGAGTCTAGCGGGGAAGGTGATTCCTCTGCTTCCGTTGCGGCGACATCTCCTGTCCCGTCGCATATCTCCGATTCTGCTCGCGCCGTGGGAAGCTCTGAAGTGCCGCCTCCGTCTACTGAAGCAGAGTCATCGGCCTCGCCTCACATCTTGGGTTCCACGCTGGGACCAGATCCAGTGAGGGGGCTACGTCCCTCGACTGGGGCGGAGCTTTCCACCCCGCCTTCAATCCTCGACCCCGCCTTCGATGCGGGTCAGTCCGAGACACCGTCCGCCCCAATTACAATGGATATTGCTACTTCGGATCATGTCCCCAATCCTGCGGTTGGGATTCGCACTGGCGGAGGACAGTCTCTAGGGATTAATTTCTAGCAATTCTCGGAGCAGATCTCATTGACCTGGTTGATGATGATGAAGGGAGCACCCCTGTTCCGGAGGATGTGCGTGGCCCGCCCGAAGGTGCGGTGGGCCCTGCAGCAGGGAGCGCGTGTGTTCCCACGGAGGAGATGACTGACTTGTCGGCTGTGGGGGCCCGTGGCCTTCAGCTGGGTGTTTCTACCCTGGACACCCCACTTGGGGCCGAAGGTCCAACCCCTGACACTTTTCCTGCCAGCTCCTTAGGTTATGACAATCTTTCAGGATTTGATGAGGCCAGTGCAGGAGGTGGTGGCGTGGGGGTGATCGGGGCGATGGATCCGATGGAACCAGCCTCGGCTGAACTTTCCTTAGTTCCTCCAGCTCTAACTGAGGCAAGGGAGCAAGGGTCCTTGGACTCTATCTTCCAAGATGTTCCTTTTCCAAGAGGGGGAGCTTCGTCCTCTGGTCTACCAGCCCCTGGGGGCAGGGTAAGGCCCTCTTCTTTCAGGTTTGACTTGTCGAATTTTTCGATTGGGGACTTCGGAGGGGGGACAGCAGCGGACCCTACTTTGAAGAAAATGTGTGCCGCTTTCTCTCCATATAGCAAGTCGGTGGCTCTATTTGAAGGAGTTGACGACCTCTCGCTCTGCGAGGCATCTATGGATCATTATCTGAAGGTACACCTTGCCTCACATTCTTGTTGGTTGTTTCCGTTTCTCTGAGCATGGTTGTTTATCACAGGGGTCCATCATTGCTTCAAAGGTGACTCGCCGATTCCGGTCTTATTTGCACAAGTACAATATGGAGGTTAGCGAGTGCGAAGCTGCGAAAAAACAGGTGACGGGGCTAGAGGCCGAGAAGGTTCGCTTAGCGGAGGCGCTTCGAGTTTCTACCGAATTGTTGGCTAGAGCACAGATCAAAGCGTCCCAGAGCCAAGAGCTGGCAGCAAAGAACACCAAGCTCGAAGGAGCAATGTCTTTGATGCAGAGAAGTCTCACAGAAGCAGAGCAAGTTCGCGCAGTGGCCGAGCGAAATAAAAAGAAAAAAGATGATCGTATTGAAGAGCTGAAGAGTCTTTTGGCGGTGGCGGAGAAAGGCAAAGAAATATTGAGGAAAGAAGCGGAGGAGTTCCCTCAATAGCTTGTGGCAGTGAGGAGCGAAGTTCAAATGCACCTTCGCACACTCAGCGAGCAGAGGAGCATTGTGGATTGACCCGGAAGGAGGTGGAATCTCTGACTTTCGGGGTCCATGAGGCTACCGAGGCTTTTCTCCAGCAACTTCCTCGATTCGGGATCGAAGCGGCCTCATGTCGTATTCCCTCATCCAATCTGGAGCTGTCAAGTTCCTTCAAAATTCGGTTGGTATATTTGGGGACTCCGCTGTAACCTTCGGCGACCACTGCGCGAGGCTGGGTTCTGTGAAAACTGCTCAATTGCTTGAGGCGAAGGGGTGCACACACATTCGCGAGCATTTGGTACTCCCCCCGTTGCTTCGGTGCCGCCTGGGTTCGCCGACCTTCTTCCAACCGGAAAGCCTTCGCCCGCTGTGTCCCGGTTGTCCTTTAGCTTCGTGTCGGACTTTTGGAGATAGCATGGTGATGTTGCTGCAAGGGAGTTGGTGCGCCGAGCCCGTGCTGTGATGCGTACCTCATCGAAGGGCAAAGAAAAGCTGCCCCCTTTTTAGCTTGTTTGTCTTTATATAAGGAACCCTCATGTGTATATGAATTAAATTGCCTGGTGAGTTAAATTTTAATGTATACTCATTTGCCTCGCGTATCCTTTTTGTTTGAAGAATGTTGGAATACCCCTCCGGGGTTCTGGGTGATAGGAGGTTGAAAATCAGAAGGTGAACGGTTTAGGTCAGTACTCGGGGGACTTGGAAATGCTTTGGCTTCCCGCGCTCGCCTTAAACCCGGGCTTCTCGCCTTCTTTACTTTACATCCATGTCACTAGTCTTTAAGCAAGTGTTTATTCCCTTGTTTCTATTCTATTTGTCCCTGTTCGTCTTCTTCTTCTCCTCACTATTCTCGCCCTCATTTGCCTTTCTTTTGATGGACGACGTTCCGCCAAACCTCAGAGACGAAGATGTTCTCTTCATCGACTTTGGTGAGGAACTGCCGATGGTGAACAACCCTGTGGTACCTGATGAAGATGGAGCTCCTATCCTCGTTTTTGACTTTGGAGATGATGCCCCGGCCTTCGCTGATCCTGCAGCACATGTCGATCATGAAGATATCGTCGCCAAGCTCTGGGCTGACATCGACCTCGCCATGGCTGAGCTTGCGGAGGAAGAGGCCCTCTCCCGCGACATTGCCAATGTTGACGTGCTGATAGGTGCTGTTCCGAGGTTGGTCGAAGCGAAGGATGCCCTCCTGGAAGCCGTCGAACGTGCCCACCGCACTTGAATCTTTAATTAGGTACATAGAAGTTTTTGGTTGGACTTTATTATGATATGTAATAGGAAAAAATGTTGGATTTTCTCGTGTTTTCTGGCTTAAGCTGGCTTCTTCATCTTCCCTTTCTTATTTGATTTCTTGAGTTCTGTTTACATTAGTGCTCAGCCCCTAGTGGGCTGAGCAGCCAGCGAGGCTACAGCCTGCAACGCGAGGCACTCCCGGTCTCCCTTCGCGCTAGACATTGAGCTCGTAGATGGTTGGGCGTTTAGTCATGCGTGGGTGAGCAAAAATTTGCGGTGCCGTATATACAACTTTTCGAAACTTGAGCTTAGATTTGTTATTAAGGCATCAATTTGTAGCGGCTCATTAGGTGCGTTTGAGGTGAAGGGGCGAGTGAGTCATTGATTCAATCGAATGCCTACGAGGCCCTTTCCAGCTTGAGCTTGTAGGCTTTCGATGCAAAGGGGCAAACGGGAAGTTAGCCCGACTAAACCCCCCATTTGGTTCGTTACACCTGGCGTGGGATGTTAGCCCGACCAAGCGTCCCGCATAGTCACAACCGGCGTAGAGCTACGGGTCTTCGGAGCGAAGGAACGGGTGGGATGTTAGCCCGACCAAGCGTCCCACATAGTCACACCCGGCGCGGAGCTACGGGTCTTCAGAGCGAAGGAACGGGTGGGCTGTTAGCCCGACCAAGCGTCCCGCATAGTCACACCCGGCGCGGAGCTACGGGTCTTCGGAGCTAAGGGCTTGAAGTTTCTGCTCTTCCATCAAATCGTGCATGACGTCTACTCCTTCTTGGGCCAGTGCTTTAATTATGCGGAGAGACTTAGCGTGAATTTCTGAGGGAGAAACAACCTCTTCTCCAAAAATAAGCCAAAATGGAGAAAATTCCGTTGCCCATGATATAGAGGTGCAGGTGGCCCATAGGACGTGGGAGAGCTCATTAGGCCATGTTCCCTTTGGCAGATTATAAAGTCGCTTCTTGATACCTTCAAGGAGCAATCCGTTCGCCCTTTTGACCGCTCCATTTGACTGTGGATGGCCCACTGAAGCGAAGCAGATCCTTGTCCCGAGGTTTTCACAAGAGTCGCGAAACTTTCTGGAGTCGAACTGGGACCCATTGTCCGTTACAATTTGGAATGGGATGCCATACCTGCATATGATTGTTTTCCACAAAAATTTGATTGTAGCATCAACCGTTATCCTTGCCACTGGCTCCACCTCAATCCATCGAGAAAAGTAATCGATTGCGACGATCACGAACTGAAGGTTTGCTTTGGCCCTGGGGAGCGCTCCGACAATGTCCATTCCCCATTTGGCAAAGGGCCAAACTGGGGGTACTGTGTGTAGCTCATTAGGCGGGGCCTTTTTCTGTTTTGTCATCCATTGGCACGCGTGACAATGTCGGACCATCTGTTCGGCGTCTTGCAGCGCCGAGGGCCAATAGAGCCCCGTTCGGAATACTTTTCCCGTAAGGTTTCTAGAGGCTTGGTGTGCCCCGCAGGCCCCCTGATGCGCTTCGTGCAGGGCCTGGATTCCTTCCTCATGAGTTATACAGCGAAGCCATGGGGGCATAGAGGCCACTGCGGAACAAGAGCCCATCAATTATGGCATACTTCTTTGCCCGCCTTTCCAGACGCTTCGCTTGTGCTTCATCTCGTGGGGTTGTTCCATTGAGGAGATAATCATATATCTCGCTCCTCCAATCTTCGTCGGCTGCCCGGGCGATGAGGTTTATCCGGGGAGGAACAGAAGCGACTCGGAGCACCTCAAAAAATACCGCCGAAGGTAGAACCCCTCCGGCAGCATCGACCTTCGCCAGCTCATCTGCTCGCTCATTTGGGGATCTAGGTATCGCGTGCATGGAGAACCCGACAAAGCTCTTCTCCATCGCCCGGACTGCTTCGACAGACTTCTGGAGCTGTTCGTCCTTCACTTGGTATTCTTTGGAGATATGTCCCTGAGTAAGCTTCGAATCTGTGTATAAAATAGCCCTTCTTGCCCCCATGGTTTTTACTTTTCGGAGCCCCAGTAAGAGTGCTTCGTACTCGGCTACGTTGTTAGTCGAGGGGAATTCCAGCCTCGCTGCAAATTCAATTTTTTTCACCTCCGGGAACCATCACCACCGCAGCTATTCCTGCTCCATTCACTCCCCACGACCCATCGGAGTTAATGGACCATACCGTTGAAGTGTCATCACCTTCGAATACTGGAGAAGTCCATTCCACCATGAAATTGGCTAGGGCTTGGCTTTTGATAGCGGTGCGTGGTACTGTGGTTAGCTCGAAGGGTGCCAGCTCGACTGCCCATTTGCTGATGCGCCCAATGCTCTCTTTGTTGGACAGCATGGAGCCAAGGGGATACGCTGTTGGCACTTTAATGCGATTAGCTTGGAAATAATGACAGAGCTTTCTGGAGGCCATCAACAGAGCGTACGCCAACTTTTCCATCTCTGAGTATCGTAGCTTCGCTCCCTGCAATGCCTCGGAGATGAAGTAGATCGACTACTGTTTTGTACCTTGTGGACGCACCAGTACCGCGCTGACTGCGAAGGGGCTCGCAGCCAAGTAAAGCAGAAGCTCCTCGCCTTGCTTCGGGCTTTGTAAGGTGGGTACCTCCATTAGGCTCTGCTTCGATTTATCGAAGGCAAACTGGCATTCTTCCGTCTAGGCGAAGGTGTTGCTTGATCGCAGTGCTTTGAAGAACGATAAGCTTTACTTCGCCGACTTTGGCAAGAATCGACTGAGTGCTGCGAGTCGCCTCGCCAATCGCTGCACCTCCCTTAGATTTCTAGGTGGGGCCATCTCTTGGATGGCCCTTATCTTTTCTGGGTTCGCCTCGATGCCCCGCTGGGAAACCAGAAACCCTAGAAGCTTTCCGGCATCCACACCGAAAACACACTTGGTTGGGTTGAGCTTCATTTTCTCCGCCCTTAAGTTGTCGAAGGTTTCTCTAATGTCAGTGAGGTGGCTTTCCTTTTTTTGGCTCTTAACAATGATATCATCGACATAAGCTTCTACATTCCTCCCTAGCTGGTTGGTAAAGACCTTGGCAATGAGTCGCGCGAAGGTGGCGCCTGCATTTTTAAGGCCGAAGGGCATTCTTACAAAGCAGTACGTGCCAAAAGGGGTAATGAATGTTGTCTTATCCTCGTCCTCCCTTCGCATGTAGACTTGGTGATAACCAGAGTAGGCATCGAGGAAGCTCATTCTCTCCGACCCGGAGGTAGAGTCAACAAGTTGGTCGATGCGGGGCAAGGGGAAGTCATCCTTGGGGCACGCCTTGTTCAAGTCGGTGAAGTCGATGCACAACCTCCAAGCTCCGTTAGATTTCTTTACTAAGACCACGTTGGCTAACCAGTCCGTGTGGAGGGCTTCGCATACAATTCCCGCTTGGAGCAACTTGGTCACCTCCGCTTTCGAGGCTACTTGTCTTTCCATGGCTAGTTTTCGGAGCCTTTGTTTCTTTGGCTTCATGGGCGGGTTGATGGCGAGGGAGTGTTCAATAGTTTCTCTGTGAACTCCGGGGAGATCCTCCGGTCCCCACGCGAATACGCCCTCGTACTCTTGAAGGAGTTGTATCAAACATTTCTCTTCGTCGAGGGATAGCATGGCGCTAAGGGTCACGATCCTGCTTCCGCCCGGCTGGAGCACCATTCGTTTCGTTTCTCCTTGAGGTTGTGGCTTGGGGAGCCATTTGCTGCACTGCGCTGGCACAGGGTCTAGCTCCGTAACACAAATGTGCTTGACCTAGGGGGGACTTTCCATGTCTATCTTCCTTGCGAGGGCTTGGTCCCCTCACACTGTTATGACTCCATCAGGGGAGGGAATCTTCATACACAGGAACCCAGGGCAGTCAGCGAGCCCCGACCCAGTATGGCATTATATTGGAAAGGCATGTCGACCACGTCAAATGTTACACGTCTTGTGATGTTAGCTTGCGGCGTCGCGAAGGTGACCTCCAACTCCACTTGGCCCAAGGTGTCAACCGTGCTTCCCCCGAAGCCCATCAACGACACCTCCGACCTCTTCAGTCGGTCTTGAGGGATCATCATCTATCGAAAAGCCTCTGCGGAAAAGATATCCGCCGCACTCCCCCCCCATTTATCAACGCACGGCGCACCTCGCAGTCAGCGATGATAGCAATCACCACCAAAGAGTCTTGGTGCGAAAAATGCACCCCCATCGCATCTTCTTGCGTAAAAGTGATCGGCTAGAACTTCGGTTGCGAGGGAGCAATTGGATTGACTCCAACGTGGTTAATCTGCCTTGCGTAGGCCTCCCTTTGCCTTTTTGACGATAGATGTGATGAAGATCCTCCGGCCATGACGACGATTACACGGCGAAGGTGATTTACCGCCCCTCGAGGCGGGAAACGCTGGCGTTCTGCTGGAGACGTCACAGGCGACGGAGGACGCGTCCTGATCTCCCTCTGCTTTGCCTCAAAGCGTCGATACCCCTTGATAGGGGTGGAAATCGAGCCAAATCATTGTTTTTTCAAGCTTTTTTCGAAATTGACACAGTTTGATTTAATATAATTTTATTTACAATTTAAAAGTAATTTTAGAGTCGAGCCAACAAGCCGAGCCGAGCCGAGCCAGAGCAAAAATCAATTTCATTCAAAATTAACTCATTCAATGATTAATCAAAAAACGAGTGTAATTGGAGCAATTTTGAATCGAGCCAACGAGCCCCACAAACGAGCTTTTTTCTAGCCCTACCCCTCGATCACCTTGCAATGGGTGGTGTCATGAGTGTTGTTCTAGCCATGGTATTTGCAGGGGTACCGCTTCCTCCCTTGATCCTCTCTCTTGGCCATCCGAGCCCCTTCATCTTGCTTTTCACCGTCAGGAGGAGGGCTTCGTCCCTGCTTCTCCACTTATCGATGCCCGGCATCCCGCTGGTTGCTTTGCTCGTCGACATAGTGAATTATCCTCCCTCCGTCCCTTCCGCCTAATTCTGGATGTCGCTCCTTCGCCTTCATCCTAGGCAGAGGATCCCTTCCGCGGCCTCTCTTGCGCGGCATCGTCTCCTGGGGTTCACGCCGTGGCCTATATTCCCTCCGGATATCGTCCTCTTCCGCACGTGCGTATTCTCTCATCTTAGAAAAGAGCTCTTCCACAGTGCGTACCTCTTTGCGGGCCAGCCTCTCCGCCAATGGTCCCCTTCGGAGTCCGCAGCGCGTCGCGTTGATGATGGTGGTGGCACTAACCCCTTGGATCTGGCATTTGACTCTAGAGAAGCGCTGGAAGTAACTCTTGAGGGTCTCCCCTTCGCGCTGCTTGATTGCAAATAAATCACTTTCCTCTTTCATGCCGTCAAAATTGCCCTGAAAATTGCCCTCTAGTTTGACGAAGAGCTGCGGCCAACTTGCGATCGAATTTGGCTCCAATGAAGAGTACCAGGATAGGGCTATTCCTTCGAGTGCCAGCAAGAGCCCCTTGTCCTTGATATCATCGTCCCCCCTGCAGCCTCTACAACCGTATCGTAGACGCGGAGGAATTCTCTGGGATCCGTTCTGCCGTTGTACGGTTTGACGGTAGGGAACTTGAAGCTTCTTGGGGAGGGCCACCTTTTTGCCCGAAGCCAGATGCTAAGGGGGTTCGGGTTATCGTCATCCCTAGCCGTTCCTGCATACGCTGGAGACAACGCTTCATGGCTTGGACTTTCATCTTGCGATTCGTCGCGCCCCCGATCTTGCTGCTCCTGCAGGCGCTTCACTTCCGCCATGAGTTTTTCATTAGCCTCTATCAATGCCTGCACGTTTGGGTCAAGCGCCTCCTGGGTTCTTGTCTCTCTCTCGAGAGCTCCTTCACTCCCGGGGGCAACCTGGTGCCGGGCCGGATGGGCTGACCCTTCCGCAACGTCCTCTTCCAGTATCGCCACCCGTCGACCTGCAGGTGATGGCCGCCGCTTGGGGGCACGCTTTCGTGTTGCCGCCGGAGTTGGTGGCGACGGTGCTTCCAACGTCCCAACTGGCCCCGCTGGGATCTGTGATGGGTTCTCACCACTCGGGAGCAAGGGCTGGTCACGAGATTGACTCGTGGCCGGTCCTCTGGATCTCTCTTCTCCAGCCATCGTCGCGACCTCTCTAGATGTTGTAGCCGCTCCCTTCTTCGGCGGCATGGCCGTGATGGGCTTCCTTCTGCTGCTCACTAGAGAGCTATGGCTTCGTCAAGCTGTTGCGCTCCCCACGGACGGCGCCAGTGTGGTGGGATTTTCCCTTAGGGTCTAGTTTTTTGTTGTTGTGTCCTCTCTCCCCTATTCTTCCATACATATATATAGACCCGGGAAAAAGTTTCCCCAGCTATTTATTAACATTTTTTCTCTTTTTTACCATTTGGCTGGAGTAAAAATCCCTTTTCAATGGTTCTTCAGATATCGTCCACCACCTGTCCGTTGAGCATGGGCTTGTTGGTCATTATACGAAGTCTTCACGTTTCCCCCACATTTTTGTTCTTTTGTCCTACTCTTTGCTCGGGGGTTTTAACGGAATTTCGCTCGATGTTTGGCTCAGGATTTATCCCGACAATACCTGACATTTTTCGATCGAAGCCCGCCGAAGTGGCAGGCTTTTACCGTACTCTCTGTCGGCCACATGTGTTTAGGTGGGATAGGTGCCTTCCCCCGCGATTTCTTCCGTTGCTTTGCTCTGCCTTCCTGCTTTCTTGTCACGGGGAGGGGTTAGCTTCGAACACTGCCCCGCTCGTCGAAGGGGTAGAATTGTCGGGGCCTACAACAGATACAAGAACAAGAACAAACTCTTTGCGTCGGAGTAAATACTAGGGTGAACTGTGCTATCTACTGCAACACATTTGATTTTTAATATCTAGAATTGCCACTTTGAACGGGAACAAACTCAAATTTCTCAGTAAGCACAAGATAATATATGCTCATACAGGATTACTAATTTAGCTCAATATGCTATTCTAATCTTGGGGTGTATTCCCATGACATTGTGTTATGCAGAATTACTGTATTCCTTTACTTAGTACTAATTGTTTGTGTGTCTTTACTGTATTGTACTCATTAACTGCGGTTGAAATTACCATATTTTTTGGAGATGTGTATGTGTATCTATTGCATACTGTCTGATTAGTCTGATACAAGATGCCATTTTCTGCCCCTTGTTATTAGGTGTCAGTTTGAAACGGTTATCTAGAGACTTATGGAGTAGTGGATATTGAAGGATCCTCAATGGATTTGAATGCAGCACCATTGCATGATGAAGATGACCAGACTTACGAAGAGCCAATTGATGTTGATTTTGCATAGAAAGAACATGTTGAGTCTGCTGTTGAGATAATGTGAAGGGTACATAAAATCCCTTCTGGGAATTAACTGTGTGTCATGTACATACATCTCTTGTAGAATCGATAGATACTAATATAGTAATCAGATGGGGAACATGGATGTAAGAATCTTATGCCTTAAAGTGTGTAATGTTTTATAAGATCCTTTTTCCATGTTGACAGACACATGCTCCTTTTGGCCTTTCATAGCTTACAAGTTAAATGACTTTGCTCTGTAGCCTTTGCCAAAGCCAGACTACAAAGAAATATCTTGCAATATTCAAATGCATGACTGCTTTCATGCTATCAGTTTTCTTGGAAATTCAGAGGGATGAGTGATAATTCTCAAACTGTCCTTTGTCCAGAATTCTTCTGGGCCCTGCCTGATAAACATATATCAGCAAGTTTTTTAAAACTGGCATTCACTGTGTGTTCTGATCAGGACTGGTTAAAGCTCGTGGCTTTTACTAGATTTTACCAAGTTTGGCCCACTTCCCTTTTTTTTCCCAACTGGCGTTTGGGCATCTATTAAAACGGACACAGGTGCAATTCCTACAGGGACGGTAACTTAAGCAGGCCCTGTAGGCATGAATCGTCCAATCGAGGTATCAGACGAATCAGATCAGCTAAAAATCGGATACACAGTGTTCTGCTACAGTATTTGTTAGCCGATCAAAACCGTCTATTTCCTATCAGAAGGTGGGCTGCTTAAAGAACTGCACTGAAGTCCTGAACCGTGTCCCTATTAGAACTATCTACCTGCGTATGTTAGCCTGCTACATATCTGAATTTGTTGCTTATGTGTCATTGGAAAGTGAATTGGCACATATACGGCTGTGAGCAGAGATATTACAAGCGTAGGCTAATTAAATGGAGTCAAACTGAGTCTAATAAAACAATAAAAGTACCCTGCCCAGTTACCCAACATTCCAGATTAACTCCATGCGTGCCTCTGTTGGCTATCAGTTCAATCGGTTGCTGGATGATGAGTTTTGTCTGGATTGACTTCGGTTAATTAGTGAAGGATTGAGGCGCTCAGATAGGGGTGAACAAGACAATCTACTGATAAACCTAAACACAGGTTTAACGAACTAAAGTACGCAGCCAATTTAAAAGCAGATTAAAATGAACACATATGCATAAATAAAATTAATCCAACTGAACACGAAGAGCTAACTTGCAATACACCTTACCATTCATTCAGAAGGAATCAATACATGTATATATAGTTACAGAGCGCAACGGAAGGATAAGCAGAGGTGCATGCAAGCACGTGTGGTCCGGGACGTGCGCACGATCGTTGGGAGGAAGCGATCATGCAGATGCTGACCACTTCTATCCCGTATATGCACAGCGGAAGTATCGCAACAGAATTACAGTTTAATCCCCACGCCCCCCCGGCGCAGTCGCAGCATCGGCATGCAAAATGTTGAGACTGGTTCTGAACTCACGGAAAACATTGGAGGGAAGGCCCGTTGTATATGTCAGCAAATTGTGAGCTGGTTGGAACATGTAGAATGGGAGCTTCACCAAGTGCAACACGATCACGAACAAAATGAAGATCAATCTCGACATGTTTGGTCCGTTGATGCTGAATGGGATTGGATGATAAGTAAACAGCACTTACATTATCACAATAGATTATGGTAGACCGAGAAGGAGGATGATGTAGTTCCTGGAGGAGTTGACGAAGCCAACAAGATTCCGTGACGCAATTAGCTACAGCGCGATACTCCGCCTCGGCACTGGAGCGAGACACAGTTGGTTGCCGCTTTGAGGACCAAGAAATGAGGTTAGATCCCAAGAAAACACAGAAGCCGGATGTAGATTTACGAGTGTCCGGACAGCCAGCCCAATCGGCGTCCGAATAAGCGGTGAGGTGAGTGGATGATGAAGAATATAATTGAAGACCATAATGAGTGGTGCCCTTAAGATAACGAAGAATGCGTTTGATAAGTTGAAAATGAGGATCTCGCGGGTTATGCATAAATAGACATGCTTATTGGACTGGATAAGAGAGATCAGGGCGAGTAAGAGTGAGATATTGTAGTGCACCAGCTAGACTGCGATAGAGAGAGGGATCATGAAATGGAGTGCCATCGTGAGATGAGAGTTTGGAACGGGTATCAATAGGGGTGGAGAGAGGATTGCAATGGAGCATGTGTGCACGGTCTAAGATTTCCAGTGCGTATCGCTCTTGAGACAGAAAAAGGCCAGAATGGTTCTTGTGAACATTGATGCCTAGAAAATGATGAAGATCACCCAGGCCTGTCATGGAGAATTCACGATGAAGAGCAGAAATGATAGAGGATAAGAGTGAAGGAGAGTTGGCGGTGAGGATTATATCATCAACATAGAGGAGAAGATAGGCCATGCAGGAGCCACGATGAAGAATAAATAGAGAGGAATCACATTTAGAAGTAGTGAATCCCAAGGATTTTATATAGGTTGTGAACCTGGTAAACCATGCGTGAGGAGCTTGTTTTAGGCCCTAAAGGGACTTATGCAGCTGTAACATCCTCAGTTTCGTTTTCTGGAAAAATCTAATTTAAATAAAGTAAATTCAAAATTTGGAGTTCCTTGGTGTTTAATTTAACCTTGCATTCCTTATTCCTCCAAAATCGGAATTCAATTCCCCTCTGTTCGGAAAATCAAATTTCCAGATTCCCGTCAATACCTAAAATTTCACCCGAGTCCGAAAATGCTCCAAAAATCATGGAACCTATTGCATTAGGTCCCAAATATCCTAAAAACATTTTGGGATTTTTCCCAAGATTTTTGGAGGCTCTCTGGTATTTTATCTCGCGCGACTTTTGTTTAATGCCCGCTATTCGCTCCAGAATATTCAAATCTCCAAATTTCATCCAAATTCAGCAAAACCAATTTTATTGGGTTCCAAATATTCCAAAATGGTTCTAGGAATTTTTCCGGAATTTTTAGACCATTTTTGCTAATTTTTCTCTATGGCGTCAATTTCGCGTAAACCTCGGCCAATCACGAGATGCCACGTGGCAGCACTATTCATGTTCTTCTACCTCCCGATGGAATGTCCAGAGCATGAGTTCATCTCTCTATCAATGGAGGTCTCCTCCTTAATTCCTCCATAACTCTTTCCATAATGCTCCAAATCACGAACGGCCGGATCCGTTGGATTCGTAGCGACGCGACCCTTCCGTTCCCCATGATCTTCAGCCCGGAATCACGCTGGAATTTGAACAATCTTTCAAAAAACCAAAAATCACATTAATGGTCATTACTCGGACGTTTCTTCTCCAAACGGCGCACCACTACCCTTCAAATCTCCGTGTTGGAGTGCTCTTCCCGGTGGTGTCATCCTCTTTTAGCATCTCCAACCTGTTCGTCCGTTAGATCAAGAAAACCGGCATCGAGACACCATTTTCGTGTTCTTCGCGTTCATCGCCGTATCTTCCTCTCTGATGGGTCAATCTCCACTCCGGTTGTTTCGTTGTGTTCGTATGGATGTCTACAGTCTAACCCATCCATCAATTTTAGGATTTATCAAGAGTTGGCGATGAATTTCGCGTTGGAATCGTTTCGGCCAAAACGTCGTTCGTCGCTGAATTCATCGTCTCCGGTGAGCGATTGGTCAATCCTTGCAATCCTAAGTCCTGCTAGATGTACTCTAGTTATTCCATCAATCAATTTGTGAAACCATATTAAAATTTCTTGCAAATTTCCAAATTTTTCGGATTTTGGAGCTTCTCTGATCCTTGGCCTTGTGCCTGCGCGCCCGCCGGCCTGCCACTACCGTCACCGCCCCTCCAGTGACCACGCTGGCGCCCAGCCACCGTGCCGTCGCCGCCGCCGGCCTGCCGAAAGCCGCCTCGAGGCTCCGGCCCGGCAACCTTGGCCAGCTTCCCCAGCGCCGCAGATCACATCCCGGCCGCCTCGACCACCGATCGGCGCTCACGCCCGCCGCCGCCGTCTTGTCGTCGCGCCGCCTCCTCGCCTCGGCCTCGGCTTTCTTGCCCGACCAGCGGCTCCCTTGGCGCCCCCATGCTCCCTTGTTCTTTAGCTCCATGGGGAAGAACCCCCATGAGGATGACCAGGGGGCCCCACATGTAATAGAGTCAAATAAATCCAAAAATCAGCCAAAAAGAAGATTTCGAGAATATTCCTCGATTTCGTATTTTCCTGATTTTTTAAACTTCGGATGCTCATAACTTTTTCGTCCGAACTCCAATTGACTCCGTTCAAATTTCTAAATTCATCTAAATTCAATATCTTCCTGCCAGTATAACTTCTATAATTTTTTTTTGATTTTATTTATTTTATTGTTATTTATGTGTTGTTCCGTTTTGCGTGTAGCCGAGGATACCGCCGAGTCCGCCGACCCCGACGCCGAACTCCAAGGTTTCGACACCCTCGCTGCGACTGAAGGCAAGTCCCTTGAAGCATTTTGATCCTATGATTGCAAATGTTTTAACATATTTTATAAACTTGCATTGCTATGTTTATCATCGTATGTCAAATATAGATGAATAGTTAATCCAATTTGCGATTACCTCCTTTGTTATTGCCATCCATGTTTACTTGTAACCCTAGGACTTTTGCTATGCCATGTTTACCTTATATGGTGACCTTTGTTGAATAGTACGATAGAATTGCTTAGGGCCAATATTGATGAAAAGAACCCATGGGTGGGATTATACAAAAAGGATGAATTGAGGTGTGATTTGGAAATTATTATAAGGATTTTGGTACTATTTATCCAAAATAAAAAGAAAAGGAAAAAGGATTTGGACTTGGGCGGATTGGAATGTCGAATGGGTGCGGATTGAGCACTAGTTTCTATTGTGCAAGTACCGCCCCAAGTCAATTAAGGACCGACGCTTATGACTGCCCATTCTAAGCATAACCGTACTACCACATGTCTAACATGGTACGACCTGGCTAAATAATTTGTAGAAACCTAACTTAGACTACTTGGGTTGGTGGAATGTGGAGTCTTGGGATAGAGGCAAGTTGTACTCCCCACACGGCGCAAGAGGGGGCTTCTGTACTGGGTAGATAGAACCCTAACAGCGGTGAAACCTCAGCGGGTGAGTCGGGTTAGGCGTATACATTGTAAAGGTGTTGTCATGATCTCTCTGCCGGCACACCAAAGGAAGTGTGTTAATCCGGAGGCAACAAGAGATGATCATGTCTTGTGGGTAAAGCTGTACACCTCTGCAGAGTGAAAACTATTCGAATAGTCGTGCCTACGGTCAAGGGCAAAGCTAAGAATGCTTTCATACTAGTAGATTTTGGTTTTGGTTTCGAAAATAAATAATGTTTTGGGGTTCGGGAGTGGTTAGAACTCTCGGATGTTGGATTGGCAGATTGAGCCAACCGGGTAGATGGAACCTGTTTTTATGTCATGACGGATAGAGTCATGTGTGGATGATCTTGATCTTTTAAACTTGTGGCGGATAGAGCCCTTATTCTAGTGATGGTGGATAGAACCTTCACTAAAATATTACTTAATTCAATTGTTAAAAAGAATTGCTAAAATATGCTTTATGAAAATTATTAATAAGTATGGTTTGATGAAACTTGGCTTTATGCAAAAGAACCATATTAAGCCTTCCTTGGAAAGCCCCATATGTGCATAATTTCCCTGACTTACTGAGTACTCTTGTACTCACGTGCTACATAAACTGTTGTCATCAGAGAACTACCAGGACGCTGTTGAAGACGATGAGTTCTACTCCGAGGAATTCGAGGAAGATCGCTAGGAGAGTTAGTCGCGTGTCTTGTCATCGCCTGTGGTGTTTTTGTTTTTCGCTTTTTGTCGTTTTGTTTCCTCTGTCGTGTCTCCGGTCTCGTGACCGAGTATTGTAATAAGTAGCCATGTGGCTAATACTTTATTATTATGTTACAATTTCATTTTGTTCGGCAATGACGTATCACTGTTGACTGTGTGTACTAGCTACTGATCTGGGACTAGTACATAAATACACAGGAGATTTCGGATAGCTGATCCAGGGTCTCACAGCAGTGGTATCAGAGCCTGGACGACTGTAGGCCGTAACCTAGTTAGAATGGCAAAGCTTTAAGGACTAGTATTTTCATAAAAACATACTTATAAAATTTTAAGTTCCTTTGCTTCTATCTCTCCTATCTTAGTGTCTTGAGCTTGTCTTAACTGTTGTTTAAAACGAGTTACTAATCTCAACTTGTTTCAAAATTTGTAAATGTCGACTTGCACCACTTTTGCGGCTTTGGCTGGAGGCTTTTGCGCGGAGCTGTCCTTGATGCTCCAAGAGCTTGAGTTTCCCCACCGGCCAGAGTACCGCTGTAACTCCGTGCCTAACATTGGCTACAACACGTGGAAGGTTCGGCTGTTGGTGCATGCCAGGAGTTGGAGTCTGGCAGAGGATCGTCCTTTCTACTTCACTTCGGAGAGACTGAAGATGGGAGATGCGCTGCAAGGTGCGGCAAGACAGGTCAAAATCCACTTGGGCAGCATCTACAGTGACAGACTGGAGGACTCCCCGTACCGCCTGCTTCCTTGCCATGAGGAAGGGAGGTACAATAGCAGGTTTCGGAGTACGGATCAGGAGGCGGATCCGATGATCATGCATATGGGATCGCTCATCCGAGCCCAGGATGAGGCGTATGTCAGCACCACCCACGAGCTCCAGGATATGTACCAGAAGTTGGCAGCAGCTCGAGAGGAGATTCGCCAGCTGAAGGAGGCTCAAGCAGTGACCGTTTCTTCCGCCACTAGCCCTCGTGGCAGGCGGCACACCTAAGAGCACCGGTGCAGTACCCCAGAGGATCCGCCCAGGAGAGGGTTGACTCCGGATGCTTCGCCAGCAAAGCGTCGTCGAGGCCTCAAGACTCGGGAGACTGCGCGCAAGTCAGTTTGTCGCCAGTCACCTTTGGGGGTTTCTCTGAGTTTCTTGGCTGCCCCTAGAGGTGCAGGACCTTCTTCAGCAGCTACCCCATCCCGCAGCAGGAGCGAGGAGGAGGACCCTTCCCCGCGTGTCTTCGAGAGTGACGCGAGTACTTAGATGTTTCAGTCTGCAGGGCCTTAATTTTGTTCGCTAGAACGATTAATAATTGCTTGTGTTGGTCTGGATCGTGCCTTGGGTAGTTGTGATCCAGCCATCGTTATCAAACTATTTTGATTTATAAGAGTTGGCTGGCTTTCCTTCTGTTGTGTGCTTTTGTCCTTGTGGATGTTGTAGTTCCCCGTTTCTTATCTTTGCTTTTCCCTCTTTCCTTGTGCTTTGGCCGTCCTTGTTTCAGATGGAGAACCCAGGCAGAGGCCGTGGTCGTGGAAGAGGCCGTGGACGCGGTCGTGGACAAGTGCAGTTCCAAGAGGGAGAACCTGTGGAGCAACAGCAGCAACAGGAACAAAAGAATGTGCAACCACCTGCAGCCCAGCAAGAGCCGATACAACCTCCACCCCCGGCTCATCCCCCAATATGGAACAGATGATGGCAATGCAGCTTCAGCTCTTGCAAGCATTAGCCCAGAATGTCCTCAACCAACCTCAAGCTGCACCAGTCCAAGCCGCAGCTGAGCCACCTCAATCCAAGTTCGGGGAATTCATGAGGACTAGACCTCCAACTTTTGCAGGATCTGTGGATCCCTTGGAAACCGATGACTGGCTCAAGGAAGTCGAGCGAAAGCTCTACTTAGCCCAGTGTGATGAAGTAGAGAGTGTCTGATTTACTTCGCACGGCTCAAAAGGAACAGCCCGGCTAGGCGGTGGGGAAAAGTCTTGTGCAGCTCATGAGGATGCCCAGAACATAGCTTGGAATGAGTTCACGGAAGCTTTCCGGGCTACCCATATTCCTAAGGGAATCATGGAGATGAAAAGGAGAGAGTTCCACAAGCTGCAACAAGGGAACTTATCTGTGTCGGAGTATCTGAACCTCTTCACACAACTGTCACGCTATGCGGCTGCTAATGTCGCAACTGATGAGGCTAAAATCTGGAGGTTCATGGAGGGTCTGGACCCTATTCTTAAGGTTCAGCTAGTATCCAGCGACTTCCCGACATTCCAGCATATGGTTAATAAGGCTTTAATCCAAGAGGATGCTCAACGTCAACTCTTTGAGTCCAAGAAAAGGAAGATGATGTTTCAGAGTCAGCGAGGTGCTAGCAGCTCTAGGCCTCGTACTTTCCAGCAGCAGCCGAGTAGGCCAGCAGCCTCCAACCTGCCTAGGACCCCAATGTCCACCCCTCGCCCAGTCGGTCAAGCGCCTGCCGGCAATGCAGGAACTCAAGCCCAGAAGAGCAATACCGCAACGGCAGGAGTGCAATGCTTCAATTGCCGAGAGATGGGACATTACGCCAGTAATTGTCCTCAGAAGCGTCAGCCGGTCACCCCAGTCTGGTTTAATCTGGGATCTACACCAGCCCGTGCCCCAGCACCAGCTCAAGGGAGAGGTACACCGTAGACACCGCGTACCCCTCGGACCGTTGGAAGAGGACGTGTGAACCACGTCACAGCTGAGGAAGTGCAAGATGCACCGGATGTTGTCTATGGTAAGTTCTTCGTCAACTCAGTGCATACTTCAGTTCTGTTTGATTTTGGTGCCACTCATTCCTTTATATCAGAATACCTAGTTAAAAAGCATGGTTGGGGTACAGTTCAGTTAAGAAACCCTTTGTTAGTTCAATCCCCTGGTAAAGAATTAAGAACAACTGCTATTTGTCCGAAAATGGATATAGTAATAAAAGGGGTAAAGTTCCTAGCGAACTTAATCTTATTGGATACTAAGGGTATAGAAGTAATCCTTGGAATGGATTGGTTAACCAAGTACAAGGGTCAGATAGATTGTGCTAGGAGAGCCATTTCTCTTACCAGCCCTGAGGGAATTCAAGTGGAATTCTGTAACACCCCAATTTTTGCTTTTCATGAATTTAAATAAGATTTGGCACTTTTGTGAATTTTTGGAATTTTCTGGGATTTATTTGGAATTTATTTGAATTTATTTCCTTTTGAAATAATTAAAGAATTTAATTTTGCAAATAAAATTTTGTTGGAAATATTTTATTTGAGTCCAAAATGTTCCAAAATATTTTCTAGAATTTTTCTGGAATTTTTCTGAGTATTTTGCTATTTTTAATGAATTAAATGAATTTCTAGGAATTAAATTGAGTATTTAAATCGCTGGAAAAATCGAATCGGTTAGCACTGTTCATCCGACCGAGTTCGGGTCCGAGTCAGACTCGAGCCCGACGCGAACCGCGTTCGAACCAGACCCGCACCGCACTAACCCTAACCCTAATCGATCCGGACCGTTGGATTTGGATCCAACGGTCAGGATTTGGGCCACACCGTTCGACCGAATCCGGCTCGGACCCGTGCGCGCCAGGCGATCGTGGCCGTTGATCAGGCCATGTGTACAGCTGAGAGTGCTTCGTCCTCGCCGAGTCCCAGTCGAATTGCTCCGCCGTGTGGCCGCCGCATTAGTTAGGGTTCCCGATTTAAGCGCGGAAGCCGATGCCTATTTAATGATTGACCCCGCCGCGAGGTCGCCCTCTTCCGTGCGCCCCGTTTGCCCTAGCTTCTAGAGCTCAAGCCGCTGCTAAGCCGTGCCGATTGCTCGTCGTAGTCGCGCACAACCCCGCCACGGGTTTTGCTTCGATCCGCCGTCGTCCGCCGTCCTCCGTCGCGTTTGAGCCCGGATCCAGAACCCCCAGGCCAAGGCACACCCGTGGAGACCTCTCACTTCGCCGGAGTCGCGCCCAAACACCGCTGCCGTGGTCATCGTCTTCGTCTCCGGCAGCCGGAGCCCCAATGCGTCACCATAGCCCTCGCAAGCTTCCTCAGCCGCCCGATCGAGATCCAACCGCTACGGTGAGATCACGTGCGCCCTAACCCGTGGAAAACCAAGATTAGATCTAGACCGTTAGATCTAGATTGAATGGTTCGGATTAGATCTAGCGTTACCGCGTAGTGCCGTTGACCACCGTTGGATCTAGATCCAACGGCGTAGATCGCGACACGTGTCGCCGCCCTGGACATGCCATGTTGCCCCGTGGCGCAGCGAAAACCCTAGCAAATCTTGACCATCCGATCTAGATCGAACGGCCTAGATGAACCGCGTTAACCCTATAACGCGTGAGAATAGATCCGATCCGTGCCGTTGATTTTCAAATCAACGGTCGAGATTGCGCCACGTGTGCCCTAGCCGCGTACGCGCGTGCGTGCATGTGTCACTGACACGCCGGGCCCGCGTGTCAGCGACCGAGCCAAACTACACCGTGACGTCACCGGTGGGGCCTGCATGTCAGTGCTGTGGCCGGGCCGTGTTGACGTCAGAGATGACGTCATCTGGTGGGACCCGCGTGTCAGAGGCATGTGAGCCGCGGGCCGAGTCCACGGTGAACGAGGCGAGTAGTGGGCCGGTCCACGCAGCGCCGACGTCATGCGGCGTCATAATCCGGTTTTCCAATAGAAAAATAATTCAGTGGAAAACTAAAATCCGCGCTGACGTCATGCTGACATCATTAATCGATTTTTCAATATAAAAATAAATGGATTAATTCGGTTTAATGTTTAATTTGAATTTTGAAACTTCAAACGCTTATAACTTTTGCATTTTAACTCCGATTTGAGTTATTCAAATTTCTAAATTTGTATAAAATTGAGATCTACCTAATGGTGAATTTTATTTAATTTTTGGACCAAAGTTTTTCTCTGAAATATTATTTAATTGATTATTTAAACTTTAAACGCTTGTAACTTTTGCGTTTTAACTCCGATTTCGCCGATTCAAATTCCTAAAAATTCATAAAATTATGCTCTCCCTGTTTATGGACTTCATTTGGATGTTTGGACACTTTTTGTCTACTGTTTTATTCATTTATTGCTATTTGCACGCGTTACGAGTAGACGTTGAAGTGCCCGAAGGCTTCGAAGGTGAAGTGTTGACCCAGGAGCCACCTCAGGACCAAGATCAAGTATTCTTTGAAGGCAAGTTATGCTTTGACCATGTTGATCCCATTTTGAAATTAATTTAATTTAAATTATTGCATGCTAGTTCAATTATAGAATGCTTTAATTAATTTTGGGAGACTAGTTAATTGCCTAGTTGCTGTAAGCCACCTTGACATAGATAATTGAATGCCATGAACCCCATGTCACCCTAGTTGAGGATTAAATAGTTGGACATTATTAAATTGCCAACATGGGAATTTAGATCGTTGTAGTATATTGCTTAGACCTGCTACGTGCTCATGACATGATTTTGGACAATCAAATGTTAATATTGACTTAATGATATATTGAACCTGTTTTGGAAAGGTATCATGTGTTGTGATGTTGATGGCATGTGGTGCATGGTAATCAACTGGGGGTTTGATAAATAGTTTTCGACCGGTGCATGTGGCAAGAATGATCGGGTGGGCCAGTTGTGGCATCGGGAGCGTTGGTTTGGTTCTTCGGGTAGTCTTGCCCTTGTCAACATAAGGACTTAACCTTGCAAGCCTTTGAACTAAGTTAATCGTGCAACCACATGTCCGTAATGGGACGGACCTAGTTGAGTAAGTTACTAATAACTTGCATGTGATACCTCGGGTGTCAACTACACCCTTTGTGTAGCTTGAAAGGGGAGCGTACCAGTGCGATGGCATGGTACCCGTCCAACGGTATGTCGGTCCCATACTTCGCCTTTGTTAAGGGAAGGGATGGTGTATGGAAAAAACCGGAAAGATTCACTTGTGTAGTTAGCCGTTTCCGAAAGGCTTTGTTACGATCACTCGCCTTTGTGGTGTTTGGCTGTATCTTGTGGGTAAAGTGCATAACCTCTGCAGAGTGTAAAATCTATTCGAATAGCCGTGTCTGCGGTATTGGACATTGCTCGGGGATTACAGTCAAGGGTTAGATTTTCTTGAAAATAACTTGAACTTGAGAGGTTTGGTTTGGTTAAATGATGATGTTGATGGAAATGTGGATTAGGAATGGGGCAGATGTTTATTTAACTCCTGGAAAAGTTATTGATATTACACTGTTCCTATCGCTTTCGAATCTACTTATGTTATTTGTTAAATGCTGTTACTGCAAATGAACCATGAGCTATTCCTTTGTATTAAGCCATGCATGTATAATATTAACTTGCATTCTGTGCATGACTTGCTGAGTACCAAGTACTCACCCTTGCCACAATACAACACCAGTTGAAGAGGAGTCTACACCAGCTTTGGAGGAGGAGCTCCAAGAGGAACCGTCTAACTAGGGAGCGAGCCCAGTCAGTTGCCTGTGGTATACTGGATGGTGCCACGAAGTTATCTTATTTTCCGCTGCTATTATTTCTCTTTTATTAAGCTTTCGCCCTGCGTGGCGTATATTTTTAACTTGACCTTAAGGTCGAGCAACCAGCTTGGCTAACTATTTAAAGTACCTTATTATTTCGTTGAGTATGATTGTGATATTTACCAATGTTGAGATTGTGTGCACTAGCGTGTTCCTGGACTAGTGCTGATTACACAGAGGGTCCGGATTTGCAAATTCGGGTCCTGACAAATTCTTGTCAAATCTTTCCTCTAAGGGGGTAGTACCCTGAACCGTTTGAAAGGGACATCATTGGAAAAGGTGCCTATAGTGAATGAATACCCGGACGTGTTTCCTGAAGACCTACCCGGTATGCCACCCGATCGAGATATTGAGGTCGTCATCGAGCTTGTACCGGGTATAGCTCCGATTTCGAAAAGGCCTTACCGGCTACCTGCCAATGAATTAGTGAAAATGAAGAAACAGATTGCAGAACTGTAGGAAAAAGGATTCATCAGGCCCAGTTCATCGCCTTGGGGATCACCCGTAATCTTTGTCACGAAAAAGGATGGTAGTTTGAGGATGTGCATAGACTACAGATCTTTGAATGAGGTCACCATCAAGAATAAGTATCTGTTATCCCGGATAGATGATTTGTTTGACCAGTTGAAAGGAGCCTAAGTTTTCTCCAAGATAGATTTAAGGTCGGGGTATCATCAGCTTAAGATAAGGAAAGAAGATATCTCGAAGACAGCCTTTACTACCCGATATGGACTGTACGAGTTTACAGTAATGTCCTTTGGATTAACCAATGCCCCTTCTTATTTCATGAATTTGATGAATAAGGTGTTCATGGAATACTTGGACAAGTTCGTTGTAGTCTTTATTGACGACATTCTTGTCTATTCCAAGAGCCAAGAAGAACATGAAGATCATTTGAGGATAGTTCTGGAAAGGTTAAGAGAACATCAGCTTTATGCTAAGTTTAGCAAATGTGACTTTTGGTTGAAGGAAGTTTCTTTCCTGGGTCATGTTATTTCTGCTGGAGGAGTAGTAGTGGATCCGGCGAAAGTGGGAGATGTTTTGGATTGGATGCAACCCAAGTCAGTCCCAGACATCGGAAGTTTTCTTGGATTAGCTGGTTACTATCGGCGATTCATTGAAGGATTCTCAAGAATAGCAAGACCGCTCACCCAGCTGTTGAAGAAAGAAAAGAAGTTTGAATGGACTAAGTCCTGTGAGTAGAGTTTTCAGGAATTGAAGAAGAGGTTAACTTCAGCACCAGTGCTTGTCCTGCCGAATATTCATAAGGATTTTGAAGTTTATTGTGATGCCTCAAAACAAGGACTTGGTTGTGTTTTGATACAAGAAGGGAAAGTAATAGCTTATGCTTCAAGGCAACTACGGCCCCATGAAGAAAACTACCCAACTCATGATTTGGAATTAGCCGTAGTTGTGCACGCACTCAAGATTTGGAAGCATTATTTGATTGGAAATAGATGTGAGATCTATACGGATCATAAAAGTTTGAAGTACATTTTCACCCAATCCGATCTCAACTTAAGGCAGAGAAGATGGTTGGAGTTGGTGAAAGATTATAATGTTGGAATCCATTACCACCCTGGAAAGGCTAATGTTGTTGCGGATGCATTGAGTAGGAGAAGCTACTGCAACAATGTTATGGTACAGGAAAGCCAACCAGCGCTTCATGAAGAATTCCAACGTCTTAACTTGGAATTGGTGAATGAAGGCTGCATTTTCAATATAGAAGTGCAATCAACCCTAGAAGAGCAGGTCTGAGAGGCTCAAAAGAAGGATAAAGATATTGCGAACCTCAAGGAAGAGTTAAAGAAAGGAAAACATCCTGGATTTTCCGAAGATGAGAAAGGTACTGTCTGGTTCGGGAAAAGAATAGTAGTCCCTAACCAACAGGAAATCAAAGATATAGTGTTGAAAGAGGCTCATGATTATGTATATTCTATTCACCCGGGAAGTACGAAAATGTACTCGGACTTAAAGGAAAAATATTGATGGTCCAATATGAAGAAGGAAGTGGCTGACTTCGTAGCTCGTTGTGTTGTTTGCCAGTTGGTGAAGGCAGAGCATCAGAGACCAGCCGGATTGTTGCAACCTTTGCAAGTTCCCGTCTGGAAATGGGAAGAAATTGGAATGGATTTTATCACTAGACTACCCAGAACTAAGTCAGGATATGATTCGATTTGGGTCATTGTGGACAGATTAACGAAGGTAGCACACTTTATTCCTGTGAAGACCACATATTCTGGTGATAAGCTCGCAGAGTTATATATGGCCAAAATCGTGTGTTTGCATGGTGTGCCAAAGAAGATCGTGTCTGATCGAGGTTCTCAGTTTACCTCAAGGTTTTGGCAGAAGTTGCATGAGGTGTTGGGTACGAACTTGAACTTTAGTACTGCTTACCATCGTCAGACAGATGGTTAGACGGAAAGAATGAATCAAATATTGGAAGATATGTTGAGAGCTTGTGCTTTGACTTATAAGGGTTCTTGGGATCAAAATTTGCCCTATGCCGAGTTCTCGTACAACAACAGTTATCAATTGAGTCTGAAGATGGCACCATTTGAGGCCCTGTACGGGAGAAAATGCAGAACACCGCTGTATTGGAAAGAGACAGAAGGTGGACAGGTAATTGGACCTGATATTCTGAAGGAATCTGAAGAGCAAGTCCAGCAAATCCGCGCGAATCTGAAAATAGCCCAGTCTAGGTAGAAAAGCTATGCTGATAATTGTCGACGGGAATTGAGCTTTGCACCTGGTGATCATGTGTATCTGAAAGTTTCACCGCTGAAGGGAATACACCGATTCAGAGTTAGTGGGAAGTTAGCGCCCCGCTACATTGGTCCATTTCCAGTAATTGCCAAACGAGAAGTCGCGTACAAGTTGGAACTACCTCCGTAGCTTTCCGGAGTACATCATGTCTTTCATGTTTCTCAGTTGAAGAAGTGTCTCAGAATACCTGAGCATCAGATGCCGTATGAAGAGATGGAGTTGAAAGAAGATTTGTCATATCCAGAGTATCCCGTCAAAATCTTAGATGAAGCCGAGCGTCGAACCCGAAGCCGTGTGATCAAATTCTGCAAGGTTCAGTGGAGTAATCATTCCGAGAAGGAAGCTACCTGGGAGCGTGAAGAAGATCTTCGAGCAGAGTTTCCCGATCTTTTTCTTTCTCTGTCCGAATCTCGGGGACGATATTCTCTCTAAGGGGGTAGGTTTGTAACATCCTCAGTTTCGTTTTCTGAAAAATCTAATTTAAATAATGTAAATTCAAAATTTGGAGCTCCTTTGTGTTTAATTTAACCTGGCATTCCTTATTCCTCCAAAATCGGAATTCATTTCCCCTCCGTTCGGAAAATCAAATTTCCAGATTCCCGTCAGTACCTGAAATTTCACCCAAGTTCGAAAATGCTCCAAAAATCATGGAACCTATTGCATTAGGTCCCAAATATCCTAAAACCATTTTGGAATTTTTCCCAAGATTTTTGGAGGCTCTCTGGTATTTTATCTTGCGCGGCTTTCGTTTAATGCCCGCTATTCGCTCCAGAATATTCAAATCTCCAAATTTCATCCAAATTCAGCGAAACCAATTTTATTGGGTTCCAAATATTCGAAAATGGTTCTAGGAATTTTTCTAGAATTTTTAGACCATTTTTGCTAATTTCTCTAGGGCGTCACTTTCACGTAAACCTCGGCCAATCACGAGATGCCACGTGGCAGCACTATTCATCTTCTTCCACCTCCTGATGGAATGTCCAGAGCATGAGTTCATCTCTCCATCAATGGAGGTCTCCTCCTTAATTCCTCCATAACTCTTTCCATAATGCTCCAAATCACGAATGGCCGGATCCATTGGATTTGTAGCGACCCGACCCTTCCGTTCCCCACGATCTTCAGCCCGGAATCACGCCAGAATTTGAACAATCTTTCTAAAACCGAAAATCACATTAATGGTCATTACTCGGCCGTTTCTTCTCCAAACGGCGCGCCACCACCCTTCAAATCTCCGTGTTGGAGTGCTCTTCCTGGTGGTGTCATCCTCTTTTAGCATCCCCAACCCGTTCGTCCGTTAGATCAAGAAAACCGGCGCCGGGACACCGTTTTCGTGTTCTTCTCGTTCATCGCCGTATCTTCCTCTCCGGTGGGTCAATCTCCACTCCGGTTGTTTCGTTGTGTTCGTATGGATGTCTAGAATCTAACCCATCCATCAATTTTAGGATTTATCAAGAGTTGGCGACGAATTTCGCGTTGGAATCGTTTCGGCCAAACTGTCATTCGTCGCTGAATTCATCGTCTCCGGAGAGCGATTGGTCAATTCCATGCAATCGTAAGTCCTGCTAGATGTACTCTAGTTATTCCATCAATCAATTTGTGAAACCATATTCAAATTTCTTGCAAATTTCCAATTTTTTCGGATTTTGGAGCTTCTCTGTTCCTTGGCCTTGTGCCCGCGCTGGCCGTACGGCCGTCGCCACCCTCGGTGACCCCTGGCGCCACGCGTTCCCCCACCGTGCAGTCGCCGCTTCGCCGGCTGGCTGAGCCGCCGCCTGGCTCCCCGTCGATCGACCCTCCTCGCGCTTCCCTGCGTCGCCGCCACTTCCCGACGGCCGCTGCCGCCATGATCGTCAGCTGCTGCCGCTCAGCGCCGCGCTGGCGCCGCCAGCGCCGCCGGGCTCCTTGCCAGTTCCCCAAGCTCCCCTGTTCTATAGCTCCATGGGGGAAGAACCCCCATGAGGATGACAAGGGGCCCCCACATGTAATAGAGTCAAATAAATCCAAAAATCAGCCAAAAAGAAGATTCCGAGAATATTCCTCGATTTCGTATTTTCCTGATTTTTCAAACTTCGGATGCTCATAACTTTTTCGTCCGAACTTCGATTGACTCTGTTCAAATTTTTAAATTCATCTAAATTCAATATCTTCCTGCCAGTATAACTTTTATAATTTTTTTTGGATTTTATTTATTTTATTGTTATTTATGTGTTGTTCCGCTTATGCGTAGTCGAGGATCATGAGTCTGAGCCGACCTTCACGCCGAATTCCAAGGTTTCCACACCCTCGCTGCGACTGAAGGCAAGTCCCTTGATACATTTTGATCCTATGTTTGCAAATGTTTTAACATGTTTTATAAACTTGCATTGCTATGTTTATCATCATATGTCAAATATAGATGAATAGTTAATCCAATTTGCGATTACCTCCTTTGTTATTGACATCCATGCTTAATTGTAACCCTGAGACTTTTGCTATGCCATGTTTACCTTATATGGTGACCTTTGTTGAATAGTACGATAGAATTACTTAGGGCTAACATTGATGAAAATGACCCATGGGTGGGATTATACAAAAATGATGATTTAAAGTGTGATTTGGAAATTATTATAAAGATTTTTGTATTGTTTTTCCAAAATAAAAAGAAAAGGAAAAAAGATTTGGACTTGGGCGGATTGGAATGTCGGGTGGGTGCGGATTGAGCACTAGTTTCCATTGTGCAAGTACCGTCCCAAGTCAATTAAGGACCGACACTTATGACTGTCCATTCTAAGCATAACCGTACTACCACATGTCTAACATGGTACGACCTGGCTAAATAATTTGTAGAAACCTAACTTAGACTCGCTAGTTGGTGGAATGTGGGTGCCGGATAGAGGCAAGTTGTACTCCCCACACGGCACAAGAGAGTGCTTCTGTACTGGGTAGATATAACCCTAACAGCGATGAAACCTCAGCGGGTGAGTCGGGTTAGGCGTATACATTGTGAAGGCCTTGTCATGATCTCTCTGCTGGCATACCAAAGGAAGTGTGTTAATCCGGAGGCAACAAGAGATGATCATGTCTTGTGGGTAAAGTTGTACACCTCTGCAGAGTTAAAACTATTCGAATAGCCGTGCCTACGGTTAAGGGCAAAGCAAAGAATGCTTTCATACTGGTAGATTTTGGTTTTGGTTTCGAAAATAAATAATGTTTTGGGGTTCGGGAGTGGTTAGAACTCTCGGATGTTGGATTGGCAGATTGAGCCAACCGGGTAGATGGAACCTGTTTTTATGTCATGACGATAGAGTCATGTGTGGATGATCTTGATCTTTTAAACTTGTGGCGGATAGAGCCCTTATTCTAGTGATGGTGGATAGAACCTTCACTGAAATATTACTTAATTCAATTGTTAAAAAGAAATTGCTAAAATATGCTTTATGAAAATTATTAATAAGTATGGTTTGATGAAACTTGGCTTTATGCAATTGAACCATATTAAGCCTTCTTTGGAAAGCCCCACATGTGCATAATTTTCCAGACTTGCTGAGTACTCTTGTACTCACGTGCTACATAAACTGTTGTCATCAGAGAACTACCAGGACGCTGTTGAAGACGGTGAGTTCTACTCCGAGGAATTCGAGGAATATCGCCAGGAGAGCTTGTCGCGTGTCTTGTCGTCGCCTGTGGTGTTTTTGGTTTTCGCTTTTTGTCGTTTTGTTTCCGCTGTCGTGTCTCCGGTCTCGTGACCTAGTATTGTAATAAGTAGCCATGTGGCTAATACTTTATTATTATGTTACAATTTCGTTTTGTTCGGCAATGACGTATCATTGTTGACTGTGTGTACTAGCTACTGATCTGGGACTAGCACAGAAATACACAGGAGATTTCGGATAGCTGATCCGGGGTCTCACAGCAGCTGGCAAACATGGTGAGGTTTGGATGGGTGAGCAAAGCCGGCAGGTTGGATGTAATGAATGGTTTCATTTAAATGACCATGAAGAAAGGCATTCTTGACATCTAATTGACGGATGGACCAATGTTTGGCAGTGGCGAGACTGAGGACAGTACGAATGGTGGCGGGCTTGACCACCGGGCTAAAGGTGTCGCTAAAATCCACTCCAGGTTGTTGAGTAAACCCGCGAAGAACCCAATGCGCTTTATAGCGATGAAGAGACCCGTCTGGATTTAACTTGTGGCAAAAAATGCATTTGCCGGTGATGATATTTGCCCTAGAAGGACGGGGAACAAGGGACCAAGTATTGTTGTGTTGAAGAGCATGGAATTCTTCAAGCATGCCCTGGTACCAATTTGGGTCTTTTAGAGCCATGCGATAGTTGGAAGGGATGGGAGAGATATTGGTGGTATGGAGGGAAAGAACATTTTTGGGCATGGCAAAGCCAGATTTTGCACGAGTAGTCATCTGGTGGGAATTAATGGGTGGTTTGACGGGTGTTGCTTTGGGCGGCAGATGTGGGACATGAGGCATGAGTGCATGGATGCCATGTGCAGGGGAGTCGATATTGGTGTGTGGGGAAGAGCCAGTGGGCGCATGGCAGCCAGGTGCATGCAATGGCGAGGAGTCCGGCGAGTCATGCGAAGAGAAACGCTCGAGAGAATCGGATGAGCTGGTGTCACTACTACAGAACCGGTCATCACAAGCGGTTCGTAACCACTTTCAGAAGCGGTTTTAGAACCGCTGGTAAGCAACCGGGAGTGATACCCTTCGGGGTATCACAAGCGGTTCGGACAACCGCTTGTGGTGAGACACCACAAGCGGTTCGAAAGGCGTTCAGGAAGGCTCGGGGGACCGCCACGTGGGAGATCTTCACAAGCGGTTTGTGTTATAAACCGCTTGTGAAGACTTCCTCTCCACAAGCGGTTCGTATTACAAACCACCTGTGGAGGTGCTCTCTCCACAAGCGGTTGGAGATAATAACTGGTTGTGGAGAGGCATTGTATATTATATATTCAATATATAATATGTTTTTGAGTAGGGTATCAATATGTATGGATTTTGACATTAAAAATATATAGAAATATTTGGTTTTTGTATACAATTAAATATATATTACTCATGCGTACTCATTGAAATAATCACAGATCATTTACAGAAAAGTACGAACTTAATAGACTAAAAGATGGACAGGTTTGATGGACACATGAAATAATGAACACTTTTACAAGTTTGATTTACACATAAGCAACTTTTACAAGTTTGAAAGAATAAAAGGGTGAATCTCGAGCTGATTTAATTCTTGCGTGCATCGCTGTTTACGTCCTTGGTCTACGTTGATGTCAGTTCACCTGTCCTTATAGAAGGACTATCTCTCCAACCCGGTGTGTGGAACTCGCCGTCAGGGGATACAATCTCGTCGACAATAAAGCCAATGAGTTGTTCTTGGAGTGCTTCAACCCGGTGCGGCGGGATCGCATCTTGCACATCGATGTTGGGCTGACAAAGAACGAAATTAATAAATCTCTGAGCATGTAATTAAAGTGTAAGTATTAATTGATATGTGCACTCACCTCGTTGTCGCTTATGGGCACATCGCCGTGGGTAATATTTTGCATGTAGTGGCACACATAATAGCCACATAAATTGTTTCCACTGCCTGCTTTAATACTCGAGTGCTTATTTGACAAGTGAATTCATTCTCGAAATGTCCTTGTTGCTTCTTGCGAAACCTTGCGAATGCCTGTGTGACGCGTTATTATGAATAGCAATTATCAGACTTGGAATTAGCAAGGTATTTCAATATAATAAGGAAACAATTGTATATATATTTGCTATAAACCTGTTTAGGACATCAATGATATACTGATATTGTTCCACCGATCCCCTTTTTGAGTCTTGAACAATGATCTTGCTACTATCAAGCTTGATGACCAAAAGGATCCAGTGATACCTGGTCATATATTGCGACATATATATAACTAGCTAGCAGTATTATCAATTTCTTGGAAAAGAAAAGTTTATTAATGCGTTATGAGAACACGTAAATATACGTACATGAAGTTGAAGGGCAGAAGTATGTATGGTTTGTAGTGTTGTCCCATGAATGCATCTAGAACGTAATCCTCAAGAGCCTTAGCGTTGTATCGAAAGACGATCTCATTGACAATTTCCGGGTCGAGGAAGCCCACGTTGAATATGTTCTGTTTTCTACATCGTTGTATCTCCATTCTACGTAGAAATGGATAAGTTATTAGAGTTGCACTTCTATGGTACAAGGAAGTAAATGGTAAAGTTATGAGCTTGATACTTACAGCACCAAAGACTCACGAGAGACACTTTCATAGAGTCGCTTATGGTAGATATTGTATATGTCTTCGAATTCGAGCCATATGGTGTTGTCCCCACGATAGAAATCTTCTTGTCTCAATCTTGAGGGGAACATTTTTCTTTGTTGAGCAGACTCTATCATGTACCATTCATGAAATTGTCGCATCTTGGTTGGCAGGTCCTTTATCTTATTTGGGTCAATTAACTCCCAGCCAAGCTTATATTGCCATCTGACTTCTGCCATTGGGAGAACATCTGATCCTAGAGCACTAGCTACGGAACTGAGTCCTGCCTCCTTCATAAATCTCTCAAGGTTCTCCTGATCTTGCCGCAGCTGATCTTGATCTCTCTTCTGCTTTGCGCCGCCGCTGACCCGCTTACTCTTCCGTAGCCTTTATTATTGTACGTTCATAGTTGGACGGCACAGGGAGTGGCATTGCACGGCAGGTCAAGAAGTGTTCCATCACTTTTGGATCAACTTGTACGTTTGGGTCAGCTGACTCCATTGGTGCGAAGTGTGCAGCCACTTCTTTGGTGACGATCGCGTAATTCTCCTCGTCGGTCCTATCATATGCCCACTTTGGAGGTTCCTTTACCTTTTTGACCGGCTGGACTGTGCCTTCGTGGGAGCAGGTGCAGTTGTATGGCTCTTGAGCTTCTTCCTCAGAGGAGATGGTGGAGGCGTGGTCTGTCGTTGTGGACGAGGTGTCGGTTGTCGTTGTGGACGAGGCGTCTGTTGTTGTTGTGGAGGAGGAGTCGGTTGTCGTTGTGGAGGAGGCGACGTTGAAGGAGGCGTCGGATGTCAAGGAGGCGTGGCTTGTCGTTGTGGAGGAGGTGTCGGTTGTCGTTGTGGAGGAGACGATCTTCCTCCAGCCGGCGGCTCCGGAGATGACGCCTCCACACCATCTGGAAATATGATCAACCTTTTTCGCCAGAGGATGATATTGTGGAGGGCCTGTCCAAGCTTGGTAACGTCGTCGCCTCCAGTAATATCGAGTACTAGTTCTTCAAATCCGCTCAGCACCTCCTCCACTGCGACCTTCGAGTAACCCATGGGTATTGTGTTGCAGTGGAAGGTCTGGCCCGGTGACACCGGCAATGCCATGCCGTAAGCCACCCTGATGGAGAGGTTGCGCGCATCGACGTGTAGCTCACACTGGCGGCGAACCCTTATGTCATCAACGGGATAATGGGCTTGCAAGTCTTCGTCCCCTTGAGGGGCCCCGGTGGACGCGCAGCTGCTCCGCCGCGCTGACGGGCTGATCACGGCGTCCGGCTGATTGATTGGACCTGCTGATCCCTGAAAGTTACTGAGAGCTATTTGCACTTGTTGCACAACTTGTTGCGCAACTTGTTGCGCAACTTGTTGCGCCACTATATCTCCAATGCTAGCCTGGGTTGCTCTAAGCTCCTGTTCCAATTGGCGCATTTTATTTGCTTCTCTTGTTTTGCTTCTCTGGCGGCTCGCATTTAATGCGCATCCTTAGCGAAACCGTACCTCCATGGCGTCTTGCCCAAACCTCGTGTCCGTCCCGGGTGCTCAGGGGTTTGGAGGGCATGTGTTAGCTCATCATTCTCCCTGTCTACCACCAAAGCGCCTGACTGAGACTGGTCGACGGCTTGTACAATTCTCTGGCCAACATCTTGCACAGTTGGTAGCATCACCAAACTGCCATCATCTGCAAGGCTACCCCCATGACCCAGGAACCAATTGCGCAGGCGCTCTTCCCACAAAGCAGTAGCCGGTGTGACTTCCTTGGCCAATAATTCTTCTTCTTTCTTGTCCCATTTCGGTACAGCCTTCAGGTAACCACCGGAGCCGAGATGGTGGTGGTATTTCTTCTTCTGTGCATTGGTCTTATTCTTCTGACTTGCAGACTGGCCTTCAGCTGACAGCTTGTACTCCTCGAATGCTTCCCAGTGATCGGCCAGATTAGGAAATTGGTTGAAGTCAGGTCTTTCTCCCTTCATACGCATTTTTTTGAGAGCCGACTTCCATGACTGAAATGAGAGTGCCATCTTCTTCAAAGTATAATTTTTGGCCTTGTCTCCAAACCCTTGAGGAAATGTGAAATTTTCCAGAATATCTTGCCAGAGGAGGTCCTTGGTAGCTTGAGGAACTTCAGCCCATTTCTTGATGCTAATTGGGACGTGGTCCCTGACGTGGTAACCGCAGGCGTTGTTGAACGGCCCAATTGCTGAAAGAGGGGCAATCGGCTTCCCATCATTGTCAATGTCGATAAACACATGCTTTGTGGACGGCTTCTTGTTAGGTCCCCGATTCTTCGATTGGTTGCTCGATGTACCAGGCTTTGAGTACACAAACATATATATAACATGTTAGAGTGTATTCTAATAATGAATTGCGATTAATTAACATGCCCACGGGAATTATATTCTTCTGACTATACCTCGGTGTCAACGGTGTCCACGTTCTCGCCGGAACTGTTACCGGCCACGTAATGCAGCGCCAATAGCCTCATGGGCTGCAGCATCACCTTCGTTGCCGAAGATGGAGTCTAACAGGAACTGTTCTTCCTCGTCGAAATTAAGGTCACCATGTGTTGGTTGTGCTATCTATCCTAATTGCAAATAAATGTGTTTATATATATACAATGTCTCTCAATATATATATATATATATATATACAATGTCTCTCAATATATATACACAATACCAAATACCATACACCATCACCAACAACATACATATATATTTATATATACAATGTCTCTCAATATATATACACAATACCAAATACCAACATACCAAATACCATACACCATCACCAACAACATACATATATATATATACAACGTCTCTCAATATATATACACAATACCAAATACCATACACCATCACCAACAACATACATATATATATATATATACAATGTCTCTCAATATATATACACAATACCAAATACCATACACCATCACCAACAACATACATATATATATATATATATATATATATATATATATATATACACAATGTCTCTCAATATATATACACAATACCAAATACCAACATACCAAATACCATACACCATCACCAACAACATACATATATATATATGAACATAATTAACAACATACACATGAAAATGCCTTGTGGACATTTCATCGAACACCTTGTGGGCGACTGTAACAGGAGGAGGTGGGGGTGTACACACAGCTATACCTAGCTCCTCCGGGGTGGGGTGGCGCAGGGCGACGTCGGCGTGGTGGCGGAAGAGCCCGGCGCGGTGCACAGAGGAGGCGAGCTCGGCGTGAGCTGTAGGGCGCGCGGGACTTAGGAAAATTTGGAGGTGTGACGAAGGGAGAGAGCGCGAGCGTGTATAAAGGCAGCCACCTCTACAAGCGGTTCTTAATACAAACCGCTTATAAACGTGAGATCTACAAGCGGTTCTTAATACAAACCGCTTGTAAAATGTTCTATAAGCGGTTCCAATTAATAACCGCTTGTAGAGAGAGATCTCTACAAGCGGTTCGTAATACAAACCGCTTGTAGAGAGAGATCTCTACAAGCGGTTATTAATTGGAACCGCTTGTAGAAGCCATCTCAGCGGTTATAATTGGAACCGATACATACTACTTAAAAGAGTGTGTTGCCTATTACGGTTGACAAGAACTCTCCTCTCCCCCCTGGCTAGCGCGGGCGCTTGAGTGCGGGCTCGAGGTCGACCGTTCGAGCCCCACTCGCGCCCCGCCGGCCATTCTTTTTTTAAAAAAAAACCTTTCTTTTTTTCTTTTTTATTCTTTATTCCATAAGGTTTATTTCTTTATTGTTTTTTGTTTATATTCTTCATTTGTTAAACCTTTCTCTCTTTTTTTACTTTCTTTACCTTTCTTTTTTTTTACTTTCTTTATTCTTTATTCTATAAGGTTTATTTCTTTATTGTTTTTTGTTTATATTCTTCATTTGTTAAACCTTTCTCTTTTTTTTTTACTTTCTTTACCTTTCTTTTTTTTTTTACTTCTTGAGGTTTATTTCTTGGGGTTTATTTCATGAGTTGTTTATTCCAGTAGGTTTATATTTTTTATTTATTTATTGTTTATTCCATAAGGTTTATTTCTTGGGGTTTATTTCATAAGGTTTATTTCAAATAAACACGTACAGTAGAAGACACGTCTAAAAATGATCACACAAGTTCAAATAAATAAGTTCATACAGTAATACTACATTTTAAGTAGTACCATACTATGTCTTTACAAGTCTTCCTTCGTTATGATCGTGACGTATGTAAGGAGCATCCAGGTCTGTGTCATTCAGGAGGCTTATGTCAACATCCACCGCAAAAGGAGGGAGCTCGTCGAACTGACTATAGTCTTCCTCATCTCGTGGACGTCCCTCAACTCTGACAATCCTTCGTTTGCCTTGGAGAACCACGTGTCGCTTTGGCTTATTATTATTATTATCTTTATGCTTCTTAGGCTTGCTTGACATGTCTATTACATAGAAGACCTGTCTCACATCATTTGCAAGGACGAACGGTTCACGCCTATAGCCGACTTGCGTGAGATCAACGGTTGTCATGTCGTATTTGTCGACCTTTACGCCGCCTGGAGTCAGTTTAACCCATTGGCACTTAAATAGAGGGACCTTTAAAGGTCCATAGTCAAGCTCCCATATCTCTTCTATGAAACCATAATATGTGTCCACCTTTCCTTTGTTGTCTTCGGCATCTATACGGACACCATTGCTCGATTGGTGCTCTTGTCATCCTGGATCTGGTGTAAAATGTGTAACCATTTATCTCGTACTTTGAATGTCACGATTTCACTACAAGGTCCCCGTACAATCGTTGCAATTGTTCATTGTCCGACCCTTTGAAAAGGATATAGTTTTGTAACCAAGCCACCAAACAATCCATGTGCTTCAGTGTTATCCAATCCTCAGACCTCCCAGGGAATTCACGGCGTAGAATACTCTTGTGCTCAACAACATACGGGGCCACCACAGTTGATTGTTTCAAAACCGTGAAATGTGCTTGCTTAAATGTAAGAAGCTCATTGCATGAAATTGCTTTCCTTCCTACTGTCCCTTTTCCCCGTAGCCTGCCCTCATGGCGTGATATAGGGACGCCGATCGGATTTAGATCATTAATGTAATCCACACAAAATTCAATCACCTCCTCTGTCCCATAACCCTCGGCAATGCATCCTTCCGGACGAGAACGGTTACGAACATACTTCTTTAGCACACTCATGTACCTCTCGAAAGGGAACATGTTGTGCAGATACACGGGTCCGAGAATACCTATCTCTTTGACAAGGTGAACAGTGAGATGAACCATAATATCAAAGAACGCAGGAGGAAATATCATCTCAAGACAAACCACACTTTGTACCACGTCATCCTGCAGCTTACTTAGTTTATCTGGGACGATGACCTTATGCCTAATCGCGTTGAAAAAGAACACACGGCTTTGTGATTATCCCCGTACTCCACTCGGGAAGTATACCTCTTATAGCCACTGCGAGCAGCTGTGTCATCAACACAAGACAGTCATGGGATTTCAGGTGTACGATTTTATTCTCTTTCGTGTTTATGAGTCTCTTTACATTTGATGAGTATCCGGAAGGGACCTTCACACTATTCAGGCACTCTATCATGCTTTTTTTCTCTTCTTTGCTTAGAGTGTAGCTCGCAGGATGTAGGTAATGTTGTCCTTTTTCTCTCTTTTCATGTTGTAGTTCGTTCCTGTGTTACTAGAGTTTAAGGTCTTTCCGACCTTGCAGTGTATCTTTTGATTGGCCATACATATCTATGTAGCCTAGCAGGTTCAAGCAAACATTCTTCGTGATGTGCATGAAGTCAAGTGAGTGACGAACCTCCAAGACTTCCCAATAAGGCAAGTCCCAAAATATTGACTTCTTCCACATTGGCGCCTGACCATCCTCATTCTGCACAGGTTTGCTTCCAGGACCCTTTCCGAATACTACTTTCAGATTCTTTACCATAGCAAGTACATGTGGCCCAGTACGATGCTGAGGCCTAGCACGAAGGTCTACTTGCCCGTTAAATTTCCTGCACTTCTTCCGCCATGGGTGACTCGTAGGAAGAAACCTACGGTGGCCCATGTAGACAACCTTTCGAGAGTTTTTCAAGTACATGCTGTCCGTTTCATCTAAGCATTGGACACAAGCTCTATATCCTTTGATAGTTTGGCCAGATAGGTTACCGAGAGCAGGCCAGTCGTTGATTGTTACAAATAACAATGCACGTAGGGTGAAATACTCCCTTTTGTACTCATCCCATACCCGTGCACCATCCTCCCACAATGTCACAAGATCTGCAACCAATGGTTTCAGGTAGACATCGATGTCATTTCCAGGTTGCTTGGGGCCTTGGATCAACAACGACATCATGATGTACTTTCGCTTCATGCACAGCCATGGAGGAATGTTATACATACATAGTGTAACAGGCCAGGTGCTATGGTTGCTGCTCAACTCTCCGAAAGGATTCATCCCATCGGTACTTAACCCAAACCTTATGTTTCTCACCTCTTGTGCGAAGTCTGGGTACGTCCGATCGACTTTCCTCCACTGTGATCCATCTGCAGGGTGTCTAAGCATACCATCATCTTTACGCTCTTCTTTGTGCCAACGCATCATCTGGGCATGCGCTTTGTTAGTAAACATACGCTTCAATCGGGAATCACAGGAAATACCACAACACTTTAGCCGGAGGTCTCTTCTTCTTACGCTCCCCATCTATTTCACCTGGATCATCTCTCTTCACCTTATACCATGATTCTTTGCACCGGACAAACATCCAAATTGGCATACGCATTGCGTATACAGATGCAATCGTTACGACATGCGTGTATCTTTCTGTACTTTCAGTCCCAAAGGACATACGACTTCCTTTGCTTCATATGTAGATTCAGCAGAGTGTTATCTTCTGAAGCAACTTCTTTATGAGTGTCAACAACTCATCGAATCCCTTATCGACACACTATTTGTGGCCTTCCATTGCATAAGTTCAAGTGTGGTACGCAACTTCTTGCAGTCCCGCCCACAATTTGGGTATAAAGGAGTTACGTGGTCCTCTAACATGCGCTGGAATTTCTCGAACTGTCTTTCATCTCGTAGTCTCCTCACCGTCACGCAACATCTGGTCCAGCTCATCATCACCAAAGTCACTGAGTGTACCTCCCACGGAATAGCATTGCGTGGCGTCCGAGATATTTTTGAATCCCTCTTCTTCTTCCTCGTCTTCTTTATCGTCTTCGCCATGGTTGGTCCAATCGGTATAGTTTGGCATGAAACCTCTCATCATCAAATGGTTCATAACCCGCCATCGCTGTGAGTGCTCCTTCTCGTTCTTGCAATCTACGCATACGGACAACATATGAAGTCGCTCGAGGCAGGAATGCAATGGCCGCATCGAGAAAAGCCTCAGACGCCATCAATGAACTCTCTCAATCGACGGTCTGCATTGTACATCCATTGCCGGTTCATCTACAACAAGTTATAATTTCATATATTTTTTTCTTCTCCAAGAAAAACAACCCCACTTACACCTTCATGCAATTAAAGATCTACCTTTCTAATTTTTTTTTTATCCCTTTCTACCTTTGTAAATATTTTTTCATCCTTAACATGTTTTCCTATTTTATTTTATACACTACTAATTACTTCATTGCAATGTCATATTTTGAACTAGATCACCATACATCTTCATACCATAACAAAAACAAGCATACAAAATAAATTTTGGGGAACAACTTCATACCATACACATTTCAACATGTTCTACCTAGCAAAGCAACACATTTCAACATGAATAAATCATGATTTCTCCACATCCAATGCATAAAAAACAGCAATATGTAGGTGAGAAAGATGCTAACATGCTCTTACTGACCTTAAAACACTTAATTTGAAGCTAAATCACCGCAATTTCAAAACAAAAATTTGGGCTGCACTCTCCCTAAGAACAGTGCTCGGCCCTTCTCTGCTCATCGATCGCTGGCTCGGGGAGGAAGAAGAACTTTAAAGCGCTGGGCGGGAGGGATTCTAGAAGCGGTTTCATATACAAACCGCTTCTGAAGGTTGAGTTCTAGAAGCGGTTTGTATGTCAAACCGCTTCTGACTTTGTAGAAGCGGTTTGACAAACAAACCGCTTCTAAAACCAAGACTTCAGTAGCGGTTTGATACACGAACCGCTTCTAAATATAAATCTCTACAAGCGGTTGAGGTCTCAAACCGCTTGTGATAATTCATAAGCGGTTTGGTAAACGAACCGCTTGTGATGGTTGTCAACACAAGCGGTTCGTATGACCAACCGCTTCTAGGGACCCCCTCCAGCCCGTTGCTCACGAACCGCTTCTGGTGCGTGGGCCAGAACCGGTTCGCACCTAACCGCTTGTAATATACCGCTTGTGATGCCCAGTTCTGTAGTAGTGTGTGTTCGTGATGCGCCGGTAAAGTAGGCCCATAATCTGAGATAGGGCGGATCCAGTTGATTGTGGGATGCCTGAGTCAGAGAAGATGGATGGTATAGGATTTGTTGTGGTGTTTGGAGAATGTTGCGGTGGAACATTAATCTCCGTGTAGGGAAATATGGTTTCATCAAATGTGACATGACGGGAAATAATCACCTTGCGTGTGGATAGATCGAGGCAACAGTAACCTTTATGCTCAAAGGATACCCAAGGAAAACGCATCGTGTGGAGCGGGAGGCTAGTTTATGTGGAGAGGTGGCTAAAAGATTTGGAAAACAGAGACAGCCGAATACGCGCAGGTGATCATAGGTTGGGACGACACCATATAATAAGAAATGTGGTGTGTTGAAGCGGAGTGGTTTGGAAGGACGGCGGTTTATAAGATATGTGGAGGTGTGGAGAGCTTCAACCCAGAATTGCGGTGGAAGATGTTCGTGGCATAGAAAAGTACGAAGTACATCATTTGTCGTTCGGATGGCACGCTTAGCTCGACCGTTTTGTGGTGACGTGTAGGGGCAAGAGAGGCGAAGAGAGATACCATGGGCGGATAGAAAGGATCGCAAGGTGTAATTAAGGAATTCACCCCCATCGTCGGATTGAACACAGGAAATCACAGTGTGAAACTGAGTATAGACAAATCGAATGAACCGCAAAAGAATGGGATATGTATCAGATTTGTGGTGAAGAGGAAAGGTCCATGTATAATGAGAAAATAATCAACTATTATTAGATAATATTTGAATCCAGAGAAACTACAAATAGGAGATGTCCAGAGATCGCAGTGAATAAGCTGAAATGGTTTATAACTAAAAGTAGTAGATGTAGAAAATGGAAGGCGACAGTGGTGTCCCAACTGACATGCCTCACAAGTAGAGCGAACATGTGAGGTGTTATTACATGGCGCATCTGGCAGAACAGAAGAAAGTTTATTTAAGGTAGTTGGAGAGGGATAGCCGAGGCGTTGGTGCCAAAGTGGACTTGTCGGTGTAGCGAGGAGAGCTGCCGATGAAGAGGTCAATCCAGATAGGGAATAAAAATCCCCAGAACTATTGGAGCGAAGAATGGTGGTCTTGGTAGCTAGATCCTTCACAGAGAAACCCAATGGGTCAAATTCAATAGAACAAAGATTATCACGAGTGAATTTACGTACTGAGATAAGATGCTTGATAATGCCAGGGGATACAAGAACATTGCGAAGAATAAAAAGATATTTAGAAAAACTAGTAGATCCAGTAGCAACAATAGGAAGAGCAGAACCATTGCCATCTATGATGCGAGTAGATTTGCATGAATTAGAGGAGAGAGATGAGAGGATACTGGAGTTACCAGTGATATGAGAAGAAGCACCAGTATCGAGGATCCACTTAGGATGTTCCACGTCATTGTTGCCGCCGTGAGACGTGGAGTCGCTACCGTCGTTAGCAGATCCGCCGTCTTGACGTGGAGCGGATGAAGATGAGTTGGCGAGCAGAGCTATGGCAGCCTCCATCTTTGCGCGATTGTCAGTCTCGATTTCCTCCAGCAGGAGACGAGAACAGGCTTGAATGAAGGAGGGAAAGGGATTCTGCATCTGGTACGTGAAAGTCCTGTCGCTGACAGGTTCATCGACATCGGCGAGTGCATCAGCAAGTATCTTGAGTCGTCGGCAGTAGTTGCCGATGGTCATGTGGCCTTGTGTGGTGACGCGGAACTCGGCGTTGAGGTGAATAGCCCGGCTGGGCTTGTTGTCATGGAAGAAGACGTGGAGACGGTTCCAGGCATCGTAGGCAGTAGAGTAGGAAGTCATCACGACGTCGAGTAGCTCATCAGAGATAGTGGAATAGATCCACAAGGAAACAGTGATGTCCTTGCGGCGCCACTCCTCACTCTCATGCCTAGGAGAGCTGGACTCTTCGACGTGATCCTGAACATCAAATTTGTGGAGAACATACAGCATGAAGTTGCGCCATTTGTTGAAGTGGTTGGATGCAAGGTCAAGTTTGAAGGTGATATAGTGTTGGATGTTGACATGGTGAATTGAAATAGGAGTAAGGGAGACAGGAGGCGCAGCTCCAGTATTATTTAGTGGTGACTGCAGGGATGGATTGAGGACTGGAGTGGGAAGAGCGGCCGAGGCAGTGCCGCTGTCGCCGGTGACTCCGGCGTCGCCAGAGTGGGAATTCTCATCAATCATGACCTGGGATAGAAGTGGCTCTGATACCAAGCTAACTTGCAATACACCTTACCATTCGTTCAGAAGGAATCAGTACATATATAGTTACAGAGCGCAACGGAAGGATAAGCAGAGGTGCATGCAAGCACGTGTGGTCCGGGACGTGCGCACGATCGTTGGGAGGAAGCGGTCATGCAGATGCTGACCACTTCTATCCCGTATATGCACACCGGAAGTATCGCAAAAGAATTACAGTTTAACACGAAAAGCACGGATCAACCAATCAGAACCACGCTTACTAATCAAATAACTGAGTACTGATTTCTTTTAGGGCTTGTTTGGAAGCAGGATTCTCGGCCGGGATCCCCGTCTGTTTCCCGGGCTACAGTGCCACGGGAAAGTATCCATGACCATCTTTCGAAGCCAATTTGGAAGCCCATCCCCTAGGGATTTCACAGCCCGAGCCGCGTCATCTCCTCAGGGAAACAATCCCCATGTGCCCTAGTCAGGATTAAATCCCCGTCACCTCGTCGTCTCGCTCTTGACGCCGCCTCCTCGCGCTAGCCTCCCACGCCGCAGGTGACGGTGCTGTGACGCCGCATGTGACAATCACCTCCACCGCGTGCCTCCTCTTTCCATTCCAGCGACGGGATCTTGCCGGTGAAGTCCTTCCTCTCCTCTTCCTCCCACTAGGGTTATGTATCTCATCTTGTTTTTCTCGTAGAGCTGTGGGGGTGACCGGCTTCGTCGTCGACCAGGTCTGCCTCGCCGTCCACCCACGCCAGCGAGGAAGGCCTCCTGAGGAGCGCCGCCGCTTGGTCCCGCGTCTTCTCACCCGCCAATCCGGTCCCCGGCTTCGTCCTCAACCTGCCTCGCCGTCCACCTCTTCGACCTCGGGTGCCGCGGGATTGATCAGATCTGCAAGGTATGAGTCTGATTCTCCCCAAATGAGTATATGCTTCACCCTAATATGAGTCTGATTCTCTTGAAAGTTGAGAATGGTTAAGTACTTAAGTTCAGTCCCAGTGACATAGTACTTCCTAGTTTGATTTCTTCAACATGGACATGGTTTTCTCATAAGTTATTGCTCAGTTCATATGCCATAATGCCATTAGTACCTTGCATATGCTGAGACGAAGCAACTGCTATTGTTGTTTTGCTTTACCATAAGAGAAATTCTAGGTATCAGAGGACCGAAGTACTACTAGCTAGTGATGCTGTGGTTCGTGTAGTTGGTTGTTAACTGATGATTAATTACGTTAAGGTGTATTTTGAGGTCAAGATACTGTATGTAAGAGTTACTACAAGTATTAGTGGTTGGGTTTATGAAATTCTTGCGTGTGCACAAATGACTATTGTCCAAACTGTATGTGCTTTGCATTTGTAAAAGAAAGTAGTATGGTTATGAAAGTCATGCTAGTTAATTTTGATAAAAAAAACTTATGTGGTGATTGATATGACATGAGAAAGGGATGATTGTGATTTGTTGGGTTAATTTCCTGGGGGACGCACATTCTTGAGTTGAATAGATCATTCTTGATGCAAGGCGAATGATGATGTCCCTTGTTGGTCAGACAGGATCATTCTTGAGTTGAATAGATCGAATGCTTTCATCTCTGATGGTGAATTGTGATTGCAAAGGAAAAAATACTAGTAGTACCACAACTACTGCTCATTAGTAATTTTGCTGTTTTAAACTTTCAATTGCCGTCGTTTTCTCCTGAATGGAGGTTGGGTCCGATATATGGCATCATGGCATGGCAGAGCCCAACTTTGTGTAGCTCAGACTCAGAGCATCCAGAATGTGTCAACCCATGGATGTGAGTTATCTATGCTGCAATGCTGGGGAAGCTAAATAGGGATGTACTAGCTGGGAGAGTTCATGTCCTATAGCTTTTTAGGTTTTCAGACTGAATGGAGAACCAAGCACTTTGAATCTGAACATCTAACATCATACTTGAAAGAGATACTTCCTTAGTTTATGGATAGATCATGAACACATCATATTCTTGCAATAGATTCAGTATGTCTTTCCTTTTTCAATAAAGAAAAGAATTATTTTCTCTTTTTCGAAGTTTATTATTTTTTCCTTTTTATTTTTTAAAGATTTTTCTAATTTTTTTAGATTTTCCTATATATTTGTTTTTTACTTTCTTGAATGTTAGAGAATTTTATCCCTATGGTCTCCAAATGGTGGGTGGGAATATTCCCTTGAGGGGAAATTATTCCTAGGGTTAGAGGGGATTTTATGTGCCATTAAATCCCTCTAAGAAAAAATATTTTCTAGATTTTATTTTCTTAGCATCCAAACATGCCCTTACAGAGAAACCTCATCTTAACCGCGCCGTGAAGGGCACGAGCGCAACGTCGAAGAACCCGAATGCTTGGCCGCCGAAGAAAGCCTTCTCCCCGAGCTCAGCCTCCCGCGTTCTTGAGCATGCCGATGAAGTCGTGGACCTTCTCTTGCACGTGGAGGTTCTTAGCGACGCTCTCCCGCTCGCCGCACCGCCGCGCCCAGGCCGCCAGCCTGGAGCACTCCTTCTCCACGCTAAAAACTCAACTGCTCTCCAATCTGCTCTTCTTTCTAGCTGCTGCACCGCCCCTGCTTGATCTTTTCTCTGAAAAACCTCTCGACGTTCCAATCTAATCCCCTTCTCTCTTATATACGTACGCTGTGCGCCGTCGCCCTGGGAAAAAACGCTAAGAAACCCTCGTATTGCTTTTCATTGGTGGCCGTTGTTGTATGTATCGTGGGCCTCCAGAGCTAGGGATGGCAATCGGATGGGTACCTCCGGGTATCACCGCTTCATACCTAAACCCAAACTCAAACAAAGTGCTGCCCACCCAAACCCATTAAGCTTCACGGGCACAATCTGTACCCATGCCCAAACCCAATGGGTACCTGATACCCAATGGGTACCCATGGGTATCTATAGCAACAAACAAATATGCCTGGCCGTAGTCGTCGTACCCACCGGAGGGGGAGGGCATGACGCAACCGAAGGTGGAACCTGGGAAGGGGAAGCGGAGAGGGCAACCATACCTAGTTGGAGGGGGAAGGGAGGGACCCATCAGCGCCACGTAGTCACATAGGCATGACGGTGGGATTGGCACTCCCACCAGTAGCACCGCCACGCGGATGGCCGACCCCAAGGGAGGGAGCTGAGCCACCGAGGTGGGGGTGATGGGGGCCATGGGGGCGAGGCGGTGGCGGGAGGCGGTGGAAGGGAGAGCCGACTACCGAGAGCGAGTGGTGCACGAGGGATTGCGGCGGGGGATTCCAAAGGAAGCGAGAAGATTGTGACAACAAATTAGTGAGTTAGAGGTTTGATTTTAGTGGGGCCCAGTTGTCATAGGATATCCATCGGGTACCCATGGATACAAACTGATACCCACACCTATTGTCGGCGTAAGAGCCAACAGACACATTCGGATCGGGTGTATATGAAGTTCGAACGAGGGGCTTTCGTGGAGATCGCTCGAAAGATGGAGGAAAGGGAATCAATGGCGAAGCTTGCAAGGGGACGCTTGGGTTTACCCAGGTTCGGGCCCTCTTGATGAGTAATAGCCCTAGTCCTGCTATCTGTTGTTGCTGGTATTCTCGGAAAAACTGAGACAATCCCAAGAGATGGAGCCATTCTCCAGAGGTTGAAGAACCGAACCCAATCCCTTGAGCCGAATTTCTCCAGTCCAATCAGAGTCGAACCTCCCCTCCCATGCACCCCGGCTCCCTTTTATACTTGGGCTGGCTGGGGCGCATGGGGGCTTACATCAGTGTACCACACTTACTACACTGCCATACTGCATTTAATGTACCTGTCACTATCCTTGAGACACACTTAATGCTCTGACATAGCCGACTTCATCCCGCCTCGGGCCCCGCGTGCCTGCCGGCTCCGCCCGCCTCGCAAGGGGAGAGGGACTTCACCGTGACGTCACCCGTAATAAATGCGCGCATTGGGAACATGCGCCATCACATTGTGGCCTTCATTACCCCCTTTTAATGCGCACGATACGCATTAAATGCCCTTGACCCTTTGCGTGGTGGTGCAGACTACAAGGTGACCTCGGGAGCTGAGCGCCAGCGGCGTGACCTGGACGCCACTTGTCCGCCGGGCGATCACCACACTAAGCGCCAGTGGCGTGGCCTGGACGCCACCGCCCGGCTGGCGATCACAAGATCGACCACCGGGCGCGTGGCTGGTGTTACCACTGCCCGCTGGCGATCACCGGATCACCGCCGGGCCGGTGTGGCTCGACGCCACCTCGCTACCGGGCGATCACCAGATCGACCGCCCGGTAGTGGCTTGACGCCACTGTCCGCTAGGTGATAACCAGTGATCGACCGACTTGATGGCTTTGGCACGCGCCACATGTCATTGGCGATCGGATCGATCGCCCGGTAGCGTGGCCACGCCACTGTCATTGGGCGATCACGGATTGCCCGGTAGCGTGGCCTTCAGACACCACTCGTCCATTGGCGATCACCAGACTGACCGCTAGCGGCATGGCCTGGATGCCACCTGTCCGCTGGGCGGCCACCTTGCACCCTTACTGTGGTGACGTGGGCATCCTGGTGTAGAATACACTGACAGTAGCCCCTGGGCCCACCCTGGAGCGCCTTTGCCTCTTTTTTGAAAAACGGCTCAGTCTCCTGGGTGGGTCCATTATAAATGCCCATGTAATGTCGCAGCTTTAAATGCCCGCCGCTGTTTCCGGTCATCGAGGTGGGACATGCAGCCGCCCCCGCCTCGTAACCGTGGCTGTTGTAACCACCGGGGTGTCTCTCTCTTTTTTTTGTGGGATTGTTTCTTCCCTTTTTATAGGAGGGGAACATGGAGAAACTGTCCCCGAGTGCATGTCCCCCTTGGCTCTTTCCGACCGGTCCTGACCGAGTCCTGTCGTTTTTTGCAGGGTGTCAGATTTATTTGATCGTGTTGTCGGGTGCATTTACGTGGACTGCGAGGGTGCTTTCCTTCGCGGCCTCTCCCACCTTTCTACTTTGCTCCGCACACTTTCTTCTCCGCTTCGTACGATCGGGCGAAGCAGTGCTTTGTTTTTACCGCTTTGCTTCGGACGAGACATGGGCCGTGCTTCATTCACCCAATGACCCGGGATGTAATGGGCTGGATTCTGTACTTGAACCACTACAGTAGCCCCGCATGGCTGCGGATTGATTTCATCTTTTCCACAGCAATGTTATTCGAAGCCCAAGTATCATCCATCATCTGTTCGGGTGTACGAAGGAGGGCCTTCTTTTTCGATTTATAGATTGGTACTTGTGAAGTAGGCTATCTTATCAGTAGGTGCGTGGATCTCCTCAGAGTTCCTCGAACACGATGCAACCCTTATGTAATTTTTCTAAACGCTCCCCCTTTTTGCTTCCTTTCGGTTTGATGGGCGCCTTGTATGGAATCGACGGTTAGACAAAGAATAAGGGGAAGGCAAGCGGTTTCCTTTTGATAGAGGCTAAAGGTAGTGGGGGGGGGGTTTCGTTGGGATTACTCCACTAAGTTTTCTGGCATTTTTTGCTCCTCCTAGCTCCATCCTCTTCTTCTCCGCCATTAACCTTTTCCATCCAATGGGTCCTCGACGCGCCCCTCGGGCGAAGTTGGTTTTAAGCGAGAGGGACGCTGGAGCTTTGTCTCCCTCCTTGGGACGCTCTATCTTGACCTCCGACGAGCTTGATCTTATGGCCTGAAACTTTGGCATAGCTTGCCTATCTATGCGTTCTCCCGGCGAGGAGGAAGTCCAGCATCCGCGATCCACGGAGGCGGTGGTGTTTGCTGCCTTCTTAGAAGCCGGACTTCGATTTCCTGCTTCCCCTCTGGTGGGATCCATACTGAGGGTTTTTCAAGCGGAGCTTTCGCAGCTTACTCCGAACGCGATCGTCCGGATGGCGGTGCTAGATTGGGCGTTTCGAGCTGGCGGATTCAGATTGACTGGCCGTTTGTTTTCTCTTATAGAGGATGCATTCTGGCAGCCTAAATTTCATCGGGTTGGAGAGGAGGATCACCGATCTTGCTTCGGCTCCCTAAACTTCCAGACGAAAAGATCTTTGGCCAAAGAAATCCCTGTGGCTGCTGCTAAAGGTAAATGGGAGTCCGGTTGGATGCATCGATGGTACTATCTGGAGCTGGATGGCTCGGACTCCCCCCTTCGCACTTCTCTGGGGCCTGTGAGGACTATCCGATCACCAAATTGGGACGCGACCGCAGAGGAAACCCGGCTGCTCAATTACCTGAGGGCCCTTCGACACCAAAGCTCTATGCGCGACCTAGTGGAAGAGTATTGTTTATGTCGTATCGATCCTTTGGTGAGGAATCCCGCAGTTACTTTGAACCGGTCCTCCGGGGGAATAATTTCCATGGTTCGGCCCGAGGGGGTGCAGGATTTAGGACGCGGAGCCGCGGAAAGATTGCCTCGTGGACTCCTTGGACCGTGCAAGATGGCAGAGTACGAGGCTGCCATGAGCGTCGTTGGGGCCACACGATGCTCTCGCTTCGCTGAATGGGGGCTTCAAGCTGCCCCTCATCCCAGAGGATCAGCGGGTTCCCCTTGTCCCGCGAAGCGAGCAAGATTGACTCGTCCTGCGCCACCTCAGGCCACCACTACTTCCGGTGGAAGTGGGGGTTCAGAAGACGATGACGATGAGGAGGTGGACTGGAACGAGGAGTCCAGTGACGAAGATGATTCCTCTGGATCTGTTGCTGCCACGTCTCTGTCACCGCCCGGCCCGTCGACCGGTTAGTGCCGTGGGGCCTTCTGGAACATTGCCGGTGATCGACGAAGTTGGGTCCCCAGGGACACCTCTCGCCTCGAGTCCTCCGCCCGGTCGTGATGCTGTGATTGGGCCACATTCTTCAGTTGGGGCTGAGCCCCCCGCTCTTTCCCAGATTCCAATCATTGCCTCTGAGGCGGGGCTATCTGAGATTGCTCCCGTTCCGACTTCGTCAGATATGGCACTCCCGGTCCCTGTCCCGAATTCTTCAACGAGCGAGCATGCTGATGGAGGACAGTCCCCAGGATATTCTTTCTTGGGCATTCCTGGTGTCGATATTGTTGATTTGGTTGGCGACGACGAAGGTGACACTTCGGTCCCGGAAGATGCGTAAGGGTCGCCTGGAAGTGCGGCTGGTGTGGTGGCGGAAGAAATTTGCGCTCCTTCTGGGCCGACGAATCAAAGAATTAAGTCTGCGACCTTCACTAAACATTTCGACCCACGATACCCCGTGAGGCGTAAGGTCTTACCCACGACACTTTTCCCGCCAAAATCGTTAGGGTATGATGTCTTTCTAGAACTTGACGAAGCTAGTGCAGGGGGTGATGGCGTGGAGGCGGAGAAAACTTTAGAGCCATCAGAGCAGGCTCGGGGTGAGGTACCTCCGTCTCCTCTGGCTCGCGCGAAGGAGGGGGATCCAGCCCCCCCGGATGCTATTCCCCAGGATGCTCCTTCCTTAGGCGGAGGGGCTTTATCCTCGTGTCAATCGACCCCCGGGGGCAGCTCTGGTTCCTCCTTCGTCAGGTTCGATCTGTCAAATTTCGAGGTTTCAGATTTCGGAGGGGGGACAGCTGCAGACCCCACTCTGAAGAAAATGCGCGTCGCTTTTTCTCCTTATAGCAAATCCATAAATTTATTTGGAGAGATTAACAATCTTGCCCTTTGCGAGATGTCGATGGACCATCACCTGAAGGTGTTTATTTATTTTTGTTGTTTTTATTTATCTCTGTGTCCTTGTCGGCAACTTCGTCATCCTGCGATGTCTCTTTTACAGGGGGATGTCGTAACTTCGAAGATAGTTCGCCATTTCCGGGCGTACTTCGATAAATTTAACGAAGGGGTTCAGTATTGCGAGGCGGCCAAGAAGCGAGTCGCGGAGCTGGAGGATTAAAGGGCCTCCTGGCCGTGGCGGATGAGGCCAAGAATATGCTAAAGAAGCAAGCGGAGGAGTTTCCTTCTCAACTCGCGACGGCGCGGAGCGAGGCTCAGATGCACCTTCGCAACACTCAACGTGCGGAGGAAAGTTGCGAAGCAATCCGGAAGGAAATGGACTCCATTGCTTCCGCAGTTCATGGAGCGACTGAGGCCTTTTTGCAACAGCTTCCTCGATTTGGCATTAACGCACCTCCGGGCCGCATTCCCCCTTCACACCTGGAAGCTATTTCTTTTCTCAAGAAGTCTACTAAGATTTTCGGGGACTCGGTGTTGACCTTCGGCGATTACTGCGCGAGGCTAGGCTCTGTGAAGACTGCTCAATTGTTGGAGGCGAAGGGGTGCACGCATGTTCGCGAACATTTCGGTTTTCCCTCCATCGCTCCATCTTCACCCGGGTTTGGTGACATTCCACCATCTGCGAAGCCCTCCACCGCTGCGTCCCGATTATCCTCAAGCTTCATGTCAGATTTTTGGAGGCAGCATGGCGATAGTGTTGCGAAGGAATCAGTACGTCGTGCCCGGGCTTCGATGGGTGATCCAGCGAAGGGAGTGGGAAAGCTGCCATCCGCTTAGTTTGTCTGCTTCTCGTTCTATTGCTATATCCTTTGTTGGCTCCGGGAAGTGACCCAATTTGCTTCTTGGGGCTTGGGAATGTGAACGCTTTGGATTATCTTGTTGTATTTACTCTAGACTTTCCGCCTTCTCGTCTCTTTGGCTTCCCGAGCTTATATTTACTTCAGTTCCTCGAACTTCGTTGCTTCCGTGGTGTATATATGCCTAATGATGGCGTTGTTTAGGGTCCTCTCGGGCTGCTCCTCCGCTCTCTCTGGCTCGCGCATTCTCTTTCCCTGCGTATTTTATTCTTCCTGGCGGCCTCTCTTAGCGCCCAATTTTCCAGGATGGATGGCCAGGCTCCACTTCCTGCCAACGGCGAGGCGCCCCCCTTGGTTTTTAACTTCGCGCATTTAGGCTCCGCCACTTTCACTAGTGTTAATCAACGAAGAAGATGAGCTTTGGCTGGACTACGATTTGGCCCTAGGGGAGCTGGCGCGGCAGGAGGCCATCGCCCGCGACATTACAGGCGTTCACCTGCTGGTGGCGGCGTTCCCGCAGCTCTACGAGGTGACGGATGCTCTTATCGCAGCAGTATATCGTGCGTATGACGAGTAAAGTTGGTGTATATGTAATGGACCCTACTTTCGGCGGTACCGTTTTATATATATATAAAAGAAGAATATCATCTTCTATACCGCCTCTCTCGTCTTCTTTTGTTGTTCCCCTTCGTTTTCGAGGCTCGGATCAGCAACGTGATCATCCATATTGATGTTTTTGAAGCTTGTCGTGTCACATTGTTCCAACGGTCGTTATTGTCTGGGGATCTAAGGGTTCTGATTACACATGGAGCGGGACGATGTCATGGTCATCGGCCTGTTTACGAGGTTTTTCTGGGGGTTTCTAGCCATGGGCTGGGGCAGGACCTTAGGTCCTTTGGAGCGGAGGGTCGAAACAAGACGTAAACTTAACCCATCGATTGTTAAGTTCCTCTCGGGGCTGAGCCACGGGCCGTGGGAGCTCATTTAGAGAAGGTTAGGCTTTAGCTTAACTTTTCCACATCCGTCTTGGGTCGTAGCCCCGGGCATTGGGGATGGTTGGACGGGTAGGTCGTTGACCCTATTCTACATCCGTAAACTCCTACCCGGCGCGAGGCTGCGGGTCTTCGGAGCGGAGGGACGGGTGACGCTGCTTAGCGACCAAGCGTCAGTAAACTCCTACCCGGCGCGAGGTCGGGTCTCCTGAGCGGAGGACGGGTGGACGTTGGCCCGACCAAGCGCCCATGAAGCTCCTACCCTGCCGAGGTCGCGGGTCTGGAGCCGGAGGGGCGGGTGGACGTTGGCCCGACCAAGCGTCCAGTAAACTCCTACCCGGCAGCGAGGTGCGGGTCTCCGGAGCGGAGGGACGGGTGGGACGTTGGCCCGACCAAGCATCCGTAAACTCCTACCCGGTGCGAGGCTGCGGGTCTCCGGAGCGGAGGGACGGGTGGGACGTTGGCCCGACCAAGCGTCTGTAAACTCCTACCCGGCGCGAGGTTGCGGGTCTCCGGAGCGGAGGGACGGGTGGGACGTTTGCCCGACCAAGCGTCCGTAAACTCCTACCCAGCGCGAGGCTACGGGTCTCCGGAGCGGAGGGACGGGTGGGACGTTGGCCCGACCAAGCGTCCGTCAACTCCTACCCGGTGCGAGGCTGCGGGTCTCCGGAGCGGAGGGACGGGTGGGACGTTGGCCCGACCAAGCGTCCGTAAACTCCGGAGTGGTATCAGCCGAGTCTTTGTTCAGGGGGGACTTTTTCTTCTTTATTGATGAAAACTTAGTTTTGTACATTTTTTGTTTCTGCTTCTTCCAACCTACGGGTAAAACTTTTTCAGAGCGTCTGTATTCCATGTTCTTAGCACCTCCTTGCCTTGCAACGTAACGAGCTTGTGCGCTCCTTTTGTCGTGGATTCTTGGATGATATATGGTCCTTCCCATGTCGTTTCCAGCTTAGCAAAAGCCGGGGCAGTTTTCTTTAGCACCATGTCTCCGGGGGCTAGGCTTCGTTTCTGGACCTTCTTGTTGAAACTTCGGGTTGAGGCTTTCGCATATGCTTGTATGGTGTTCAGGGCTTGAAGTTTCTGCTCCTCCCTTAGGTCGCAAGTGTTCTCTATATCTTCTTGTGCCGGAGCTTTAATCACGCGAAGCGATTTAGCTTGTATTTCGGCGGGGGAAAAGGCTTCTTCTCCAAATACGAGTCGAAATGGAGAGAACTTCGTCGCCCGCGAGGTCGATGTTCGAAGGGCCCATAGAACATTGGGGAGCTCATCAGGCCATGAACCTTTGGCAGAATCGTGGAGTCTTTTTTTAATGCCGTCGAGGATCAACCCATTTGCTCTTTCAACAGCCCCATTCGACTGTGGGTGTCCGACTGAAGCAAAACAGATCCCTATCCCGATATCTTCACAATATTCTTTGAACCTCCGGGAGTCGAATTGAGACCCGTTGTCGGTGACAATTTGGAATGGGACCCCGTACCGGCATATGATTGCTTTCCACAGAAATTTTACCGTCGCCTCAGCCGTGACCCTCGACACCGGCTCCGCTTCAATCCACCTAGAGAAATAGTCAATCGCAACGATCACGAACTGAAGACTTGCTCGAGCTTTGGGCAATGCTCCCACTATATCCATTCCCCACTTGGCGAAGGGCCAGATTGGCGGCACCGGATGCAACTCGCTGGGTGGGGCCTTCTTCTGCCTCGACATCCACTGGCATGCGTGGCAATGCCGGACCACTTCTTCCGCGTCATGCAGCGCCGAAGGCCAATAGAATCCCATCCGGAAGACCTTTCTGCGAGGCTTCTGGGGGCTTGGTGCACTCCACAGGCCCCTTGGTGCACCTCTTGTAGGGCTTGTATCCCTTCTTCGCGTGAAATGCAGCGAAGCCATGGAGCGCAGAGTCCATTACGAAAAAGTAACCTTTCTATTATGGCATATTTCTTTGCTCGCCTTTCCAAACGCTTAGAAGATGCCTCACCATGGGGTAGCGCCCCTGTAAGAAGGTAGTCGTACATTTCACTTCTCCAATCCTCATCCCTCGTTCTGGTGACTACATTCACCTATAAAGAAATGGAGGCGACTTGGAGCTCCTCGAAGAAAACTGTGGGCGGCAGGGTCCCTCCGGTCGCAGCAATCTTTGCCAGTTCATCTTCTCTTCCATTCTGGGCTCTTGGAATAGCGAGGACAGAGAACCCCTCGAAGCCTTTTTCTAGTGTGCGAACTGCTTCCACATACTTTTGGAGTTGCTCGTCCCTTACTTGATATTCTTTGGAGATTTGTCCTTGGATCAACTTTGAATCAGTCTGTAAGATGGCTCTTCTTGCCCCCATGGTTTTTGCCTTTCGTAGCCCCAGCAAAAGTGCTTCATACTCCGCCATGTTGTTAGTCGAGGGAAATTGAAGTCTCACCGCGAACTCAGCCAGCTCTCCGGGCTTTCACTATTGTCAGCGATCCCAAATTTCTCCCTTTACTCCCCACGATCCATCCGAATTGATGGTCCATACCAACGAGGTCCCTTCATCTTCGAGGGTTGGAGACGTCCATTCTACCACGAAGTCGGCCAAAACCTGACTCTTAACTACCGTACGCGGTATTATCCTCAACTCAAAAGATGCTAGCTCGACCGCCCATTTGCTGATGCGTCCCGTGCTTTCCCTGTTGGTCAACATTGAACCGAGGGGATACGCCGTTGGTACCTTGATACGGTTAGCTTGGAAGTAGTGGCGAAGCATTCTTGACGCCATTAGTAACGCGTACTCTAGCTTTTCCATTTCCGTGTATCGCAACTTTGCTCCCTGCAATGCCTCGGAAACGAAGTAGATTGGTTGCTGCCTTACGCCTTGCGGTCGTACCAGCACTGCACTAACGGCCGAGGGGCTTACTGCCAAATACAATAAAAGCTCTTCGCCTTGTTTTGGGCTTTGTAGGGTCGGCACCTCCATAAGGTTTTGCTTCAACTTCTCGAAGGCGAGCTGGCATTCTTCTGTCCAAGCGAAGGTGTCGCTGGATCGCAGTGCTTTGAAGAAAGGTAGGCTCTGCTCCGCGGACTTGGGAAGGAAACGGTTGAGGGTGGCAAGCCTCCCTGCTAAACGTTGCAACTCTTTCACATTCTTGGGCGGGGCCATATCTTGGATGGCCCTTATCTTCTCGGGGTTCGCTTCGATGCCCCGGTGTGACACCAGGAATCCCAGTAATTTTCCCGCATCTACGCCGAAGATGCACTTGTTCGGGTTGAGCTTCATCCTCTCAGCTTTCAGGCTGTTGAAAGTCTCCCTGAGATCGGTTAAGTGGTCTTCCTTCTTCTCACTTTTAATGATGATGTCATCAACGTATGCTTCCACGTTCTTTCCTAATTGGTTCGCGAAGACCTTGGCGATAAGATGTGCAAAGGTAGCACCTGCATTTTTGAGACCGAACGGCATCCGAATAAAACAGTATGTGCCGAAGGGGGTGATGAATGCCGTCTTGTCCTCGTCTTCCCTCCGCATATAGATTTGGTGATACCCAGAATAAGCATCAAGGAAACTCATCCTTTCTGACCCGGAGGTTGAGTCAACGAGTTGATCGATGCGGGGGAGGGGGAAGTCATCTTTAGGGCACGCCTTGTTGAGGTCGGTGAAGTCGATACACATCCTCCAAGCCCCGCTAGCTTTTTTGACCAGGACCACGTTGGCCAACCACTTCGTATGGACCGCCTCTCGTACGATTCCTGCCTGGAGGAGCTTCACCACCTCCGTCTTGGCTGCAGCCTGCCTCTCAATGGAAAGCTTTCGGAGTTTCTGCTTCTTCGGTTTGGCATTTGTGCTGATTGCCAAGGCATGCTCGACTGTTTCCCTTTTGACCCAGGAGGTCTTCTCGTCCCCACGCTAATACCGCCTCGTATTCTGGAGAAGCTGCATTAAGTATTTTTTTCATTGGGGTTAGGTAGCGCTGAGAATTATAACCCTCTCTCCCTGGATGAAGAGGCACCCGCCTTGTTTCACCTGGGGTTGCGGTTTGGGAGCCATTTACCACGCAGGCATTGTTGTCGAGTCTGCTCGGTGGTGCAAACATACTTAAATTGAGAGGGATTCTCCATGTCTATTTTCTGGCGAGGGCCTGGTCTCCTTTGACCGTGATGACGCCCATTTCACGAGGATCTTCATGCATGAAATCCGTGGTGGATAACTGCTGCCATGGCCGTCAGCGATCCCCGACCGAGGATGGCGTTATACTGGAAAGGTGTATCCACTACGTCGAATGTGACTCGATTGGATACTTGACCCTGTGATGTTGCAAAGGCGACTTCCAGCTCCACTTGTCCGAGGGTGTTAACTGTGTGGCCCCCAAAGCCCACCAATGGTACCTCCGACTTTTTCAGTCGATCGCGGGGTATCATCATTTTTCGAAAAGCCTCCATCGACAAAATGGCCGCAGCACTTCCCCCATCAATCAACACTCGACGAACTTCGCACTCGGCGATAATTGCCGTTACGACCAGAGAGTCTTGATGTGGGAAATGCACCCCCGCTGTGTCCTCCTGGGTGAAAGTGATCGGTTCAAATTCCTTCGGGGCGGAGCTGACTGGGCTAACTCCCACGTGGTTAATTTGCCTCGCGTAAGCTTTCCTTTGCCTTTTTGACGAAAAGGGCGAGGAGGAGCCCCCGGCAATAACGTTGATTACGCGACGGAGTTGTTTTACTCCTCCGGGAGGCGGAGGAGGCCGGTGCTCGATAGGGGGTGGCGCCGGCAATGGGGGGTAAACCCCCGCGTCCCTTCGCTTCCTTTCAAAGCGACGATAGCCTTCAATTACCTTGCAATGTGCAGTGTCGTGCGTATTGTTGTCACCATGATATTCACAGATATACCACTTTCGGCTTTGCTCCTCCTTACTATCCAAATGGATTCCTCCCTTTGGCCTCCCCAGCTCCGTTGGTGAACTCCGTGTTCGCTGTCCTCCAAACCCTCCTCGATTCGCCTGATTTTCCACATAGTGGATCCTCCTTCCCTTGTCTCTTCTGGCTGGTTCTGTTCGCCGTTCCTTTGCCGCGGCCCCCGGAGGGGGATCTCTCCTCCGGTCCCTTTTGCGTGGGCCCATCTCTTCTGTTTCTCGCCATGGCCCATTCTCTCTTCGGAGATGATCTTCCTCCGCCCTGGCGTATTCCCTCATCTTTGCAAATAGCTCTTCCACGGAATGCACTTCCTTGCGTGCGAGTCTCTCCGCCAATGGCCCCCTTCGCAACCCAAAACGCGCGGTGTTGATTATGGTTGTGTCGCTAACCCCTCGAACTTGGCACTTGATTCGAGAAAATCGCTGGAAATAGCTTTTTAGGGTTTCGCCTTCACGTTGTTTAATTGCAAATAGGTCGCTTTCCTCTTTAACCCCGTCAAAATTGCCTTGGAAATTGCCTTCGAGTTTCGCCCTGAGTTGTGGCCAACTGGTAATAGAATTTGGCTCCAAGGAGGAATACCAGGACAAAGCTATCCCCTCCAACGCCAGTAGTAGTCCCTTGGCTTTAATATCGTCGTCGCCTCCAGCAGCTTCCATGGCTGTGTCGTAGACACGAAGAAACTCCCTTGGATCGGTCTTGCCATCATATGGTTTTACTGTGGGGAGTTTGAAGCTTCCTGGGGAGGGCCACCTTTTTGTTCGAAGCCTGACTCCAAGAGGGCTCGAGTCGCTTTCCTCCCTTTCCGCTCTCATGCACGCTGGAGAAGATACCCCCCGGCTTAGGCTGTAATCTTGAGATTCATCACACCTCCATTCTTGTTGTTCCTGCAAACGTTTCACTTCGGCCATAAGTCTTTCATTGGCCTCCATCAGCGCTTGTATGTTGGGGTCGATCACCTCTTGACTCCTGGTTCCCCCTTCGATGCCCTCCTTGCGCCCTTTGCCGACTTGGCGACGAGCTGGGGGGGTTGAGGCTTCCGCTATGTCTCCTCCCATCGTCGAAGCCTGTATACCTGCGGTTGGAGGACGCCGTTTGGGGGCGCGCTTGCGCGCCGTCGTCGGAGTTTGTGGAGGTGGCGCCCCTAGTGCTTCCCTTGTTTCTACTGGAGCCAAAACGCGATCCTCCTCATTCAGGAGCTGAGGTTGTCCGCGCGATCGACTCCTGGTGGATCGTCTGGATCCGCTCGCTCCAGCCGTCGCCGTTGCTCCCGTCGGCGGCGTCTCCTTAGACGTTGTCGTTGATCCCTTCTTCGGTGGCATGGTTTGTGGAAGACGTGCTCGTCGTCTAGATAGGTGAGCTTCACCTTTTTTTTCCTCCCCACGGACGGCGCCAATGTGGCTGTTGTAACCACCAGGGTGTCTCTCTCTTTTTTTTGTGGGATTGTTTCTTCCCTTTTTATAGGAGGGGAACATGGAGAAACTGTCCCCGAGTGCATGTCCCCCTTGGCTCTTTCCGACCGGTCCTGACCGAGTCCTGTTGTTTTTTGCAGGGTGTCAGATTTATTTGATCGTGTTGTCGGGTGCATTTACGTGGACTGCAAGGGTGCTTTCCTTCGTGGCCTCTCCCGCCTTTCTGCTTTGCTCCGCACACTTTCTCGCTCCGTCAGACGATCGGGCGGGCAAAGTGCTTTGTTTTTACCGCTTTGTTTCGGACGAGACATGGGCCGTGCTTCATTCACCCGATGACCCGGGATGTAATTGGCTGGATTCTGTACTTGAACCACTACAGTAACCGATGCAGGTTCCTTGGGAACGTGCCCCCGTTTTGATAGCTTTTTGGGCTTCCCGCCTTTGAACCGCCACACCCCTTCGGGTTTCCCGCCTGATCACCCCTTCGTGTGCCTATATATAAGTTGCCATGGGGGGAAGCGGTTCTTTCTTTCAATCTCACTCATCCGCTAAGTCCTCAGCCGTACTCCTTGCGAACTAGCTTCTTCTTGCACACCGCCTCCTTCTTGCACTTTGCCTCCTTCCAGATGGCAATTTCGGCACCTCTGCTCCCGCCGTCGACCGTTGAGGAAGAAGATGCCGCGAGGTTTTCCTGGCATATTACCGGCGGCACCCTCCGCGTCCGCGCTGGGACTGCCGCGCCTGGTTGCCGCCCGGGAGAAGTGATTTTCTTCGGCTAGGCAATGCTAGAGGGCCTACTTCCACCGGTTTCCGACTTCTACCTCTCTGTCCTCAACTTCTACTCCATCCACAATATTCATCTTCCTCCCAACTCCATCATCCTCCTTGCTGTCTTCTCCTACTTCTGCGAAATGTTCGTGGGAGTAGCCCCCAACCTTCCTCTCTTTCGCTTTTTCTATGCCTTGCACGCGGCCAGGGACCCTTCCATCCCGTCGGGGTGTTGCCACTTTCGCCTCCGAGACGGCGCGGCCTCGCGCTACATCCAGTTGGATTTCGGGTCCAACTGGAAGACCTGGCGCAACGAGTGGCTCTATGTCGCAGACGACAGCGGCATAGAAGTCCTAGAGTTGCTGACCGGGCTGGCGGTCAGCAACCCCACCTGGGGAGCACACGTCGACGAGACGCCCGAGCTCCAGACGATGCTGGTCCGCGTGGACCAGCTACGGACATCGGGCCTGACGGGAGGCATGGTTCTCCGAGACTTTATTTCTCGGAGGATCAGCCCCCTGTGCCGCCATGCCCGCCCGGCCTGGCAGTACACGGGCCTTGATGATGTGACCCGGACGGTTCCTGGAGGTAGGCTACTTATCTTTCTTCTCTTCTCTCTCTCTTTTTTTTTTTCTTTTTTTGGCGCTTTTGGCGACCGCCGCCATGCTGACGGCATTCTTATTCCTTCTTTTTTCTTCAGCTGCGGGGGACTTGACCTCCGCAAAAGTCGACGCCTGGATGGTGCTGCTGGGTGCCCCCGGCGTCATCCCGCCTTTCCCGGCGGGCGTGCTCCCACTTTGCCTCGTGGAGCCCCGGGAGCGCGTGGCGATCACTCGTGCCATGCCTGTCATGGACGCCACGGGACTGGTGAACACGCCACGCCAAAGGGCCCTAACGATCCGGGACCCCCTCCGTCCGGCGACAAGGGAAGGGGCAAACGCCCTGCTGATGACGACGCCCCTAGTGCCAGCCCCAAGAGGCTTCACATCCCGGCAGGGGACGCAATGACCTCGACCGCACAATCGAGCTCGACTGGGGCTGGGAGCTCTACGGCGGCCGCGGCTACGACTTCAGCTGCTCCCATCGGGGTGGTTGAAGTAGACGTCGCATTGACCATAGCTTCGCCGGCACCGACCCTTCCGCCGCCACCGGCGCAAGTCGCTCCGCCAGCCCCGGCTCCTCCGCCTGTGCCGACGGCGTAGGTCATACCGCCACCGCCACCAGCGCCACGAGGGGGGCTGAATCTTGCTCCGGCCGCACCTCACTTCAGAAAACCTCCTGCCAGGTATTTAAACCAAAGCACAACAAACCGTTAAGTTCTTTTAATCTGAGTGGATTACCCCCTTTTACCTTGTTCAGGGCAACCACTTCAAATGCCCCAGTCGAAGGCGACCAGGGGACCGCAGCGGGCGTGACAGCGCCGGTCACGGTGGACGAACAGTAGGGTGGCGCGGGTGACCGCCAAGTGGTCGCCACAGGGGTGACCACCGCGCCGACCGAAGGCGAGCTGGGCGTGCAGCCCACTCCGGAGGCCTCAGACGCTTCAGTTCCCTCGGCGGATGGAGATGCTCTGCTGGCCACCCTCAGCGAGCTGCATTCCAGCATGAGCAACCACCTTGCAACGAGCAAGGAGAGGCTGAAGGAGGCCACCATGGAGATCAACCGCCTTCGCAAGGAGGTGCAGGACTGGCGCAGCCAGGCGGAGTGGCTGGAGCGGGAGCTGCAGCAGGAGAGGGCGCAAGGAGCCCTCCGTGTCGAGGCGCTCACCCGGGAGCGCGACGCGGAGAGGAGTGACCTGCTCCTTACGGAGTCCGAGACCACCTCCATGCTGCACCCCGCCTTCGACCGGATGGTGGCCAGCCTGGCGCCGTTGGGGCTGGAGCAGCCGCCCCCCCTTGAGCAGAGGGCACGGCACTATGCTTTCTGCATGGGCCATGTCGCCGACTTCCTCACCCTCATGCCCGCCGCCTTAGCCACCCAGTCCAGCGAAGAAGGGCACGCAGTTGCGGCGGCCACGACGAAGTACGTGCTAGCGTGCTGCGCTAGCCGGGATGCCAACTTCGACCCCCTAACCGTCATCTAGGGGGTGGAAGGGGACTGAGCCCGCGCAGGTGAGTCACTGCCGCCGAACAGTGGCCGGGCAGCTCGAGATGGTCAACCCGTATTGAAGCGTGGCCAGGGACGTGGCGCTTGAAATTTGGGACGCCCGGCCCGGCCAGAGGAACCGAGGAGGCAGCGGAAGCCGATAGCGGCGAATGAAGTGAAGACCCTCGACATAGCTTTTCTCGCTTTCTTTTTTTTTGTTCTGTCTTCACCTGTAAAAAACTCCTGCAAGTTAGCCCTTACACATGAATGCACGTGTCTCCTTTTACATGTCTTATGCTTGGATAACTGTCCGCGTGCTCCACTTTGCTTGTTCTGCACAGGCGAACAGGCAGCCACACGCTTTAAGGGTTAGTCGGGAAGTAGGGGTAGTGACCCTCGCGCCGGAGCGCCGCCCTCTCAGGACCTTAGGACCTTGTGAAATTAACTACTCTCGCGGTCTCTTGGGACCGAACACTTGGTGAGGCAGGGCAGGACACTAGGCTCTCGGTAGCGGTGTTTAAGTCGTCGGTTCTCACGGGGACACCCGGAGCGTCATGACCGTGTTGAGAACCGTGCCAAACCAGCCGCTCGATCGCCCATCCCTGCTCACTGCGCTCACCCAGTGGTTCCACTTTTACCATCGAGGTTTCAGAGAGTCGCAAGGCGCTGAGAGCGACTACACGAGATCGAAGATAATAATTGCTTTGAATAAAAATTGAACACTTGATTACACAGAGGCTTCCCCCGACCAGCCAAGGAGAGAAAAACTCAATCCGGCTGGTCGGGGCATACAGCTCTGCACTTACAGCCATTTTAGGGATAGAACTTGCGCAGAAGCTATATATTTTGGGAGTTCGCCAACTCTCCCCCGTCTTCAGTGGCCAACCTGACCGCCCCGGGGCGAGAGATTGAGACCACCTTGAAGGGGCCCTCCCACTGGGGAGACAGCTTGTGCAACCCGGCATGCGTCTGAATTCTGCGCAAGACCAGGTCTCCCAATGCCAGTGTTCTCTCGTTGACCCGGGCGGCGTGGTACCGTCTGAGACTTTGTTGATACCGGGCAGTGCGCAAGGCTGCACAGTCCCGCATTTCTTCCAGGAGATTGGCTTCCTCTTGACGCAGATCTTCCTGGCCTTCTTCTATGAACGTCGTGACGTGCGGTGACCCCAAGGCCAGCTCCGAAGGCAAGACAGCTTCCGCGCCGTAGACCAGGAAGAAAGGAGTTTCTCCGGTGGCCCTGCTGGGGGTGGTACGAAGCGACCACAATACCGCCGAGAGCTCTTCAGTCCATCGGGCTCCGCGCTTATGGAGTTGGTCAAACACCCTGGTTTTGAGGCCCTTCAGCACCAGCGCATTGGCCCGCTCAACTTGGCCATTACTCCTTGCTTGGGCCACCGAAGCAAAACAAACCTTGGTGCCCATCTCTTCACAGAAACCCAAGAAGGCACAATATGAATCAGGTGCCATTGATCGGTGATGATGCGGTGGCGACCACTTCGGCGGATGAAGATTCCTTGCATGAACTTGACTGCAGCGGCGGCGGCGGTAATGGCCCTCGCTGCTTCGGCTTCCACCCATTTGGTAAACTTGTCGATGGCGACAAACAGATGAGTGTAGCCCCTCGTGGTCGCTGAACGGGCTCAGATATCTAGCCCAGCACGCGAAGAGCCATGAGAGCGGGATGTTTTGCTGAGCCTGGCCTGGTCGGTGGATTTGCTTGGCGTGGAATTGGTACGCCTCGCACTTCCTCACCAGCTCGCAAGCATCCTGGAGGGCGGTTGGCCAATAGAACCCTTGGCGAAAAGCTTTCCCAACCATCGTTCGACTGGACATATGGCTCCCGCACACGCCTCCATGGATATCAGAGAGCAGACTGCTCCCCTCTTCCTGAGTGATGCACTTCAGAAGAATTCCGTTTTTACGCCGGCGGTACAAGTCCCCGTCCACCAGGGTATAGAACTTGGCCCTTCGTGCTATCTTCTCTGCTGACGCATCATCGTCGGGTCACACTTGATCCCGCAGGTAGGCCAGGATCGGATCCATCCATATGCCTTCCCGGTCAAGTGTGGCGATCACTCGGTGATCGCCCGGGTACTTCGTATGGCCAGACGTTTCCGCCGGTACTAATCTCCCTTCCGGAACGAGGGCTGAAGTAGCGTCACCATCGTCCCCACCAAAAACGGGGGCTGCGATGGACAGTCGCGGAAGTCTTTCTTCAAAGACTCCGATCAGAACAGGGGATATTGTCGAGGTGAGCTGCGCGAGCTCGTCCGCCAAGTAGTTGTCGCGCCGGGGGATATGAGTATACCCCAGCCCGTCGAAGTGTCGCTCCACTTTTCTGACATCTGCCAGGTACGCCGCCATGACAGGATCAGAGCAGGAGAACTCCTTTCTCGCTTGGTTGACGACCAGCAGGGAGTCGCCCTTGACTTGCAAGCGCCGAACACCGATGGCTGCGGCAGCGCGAAGTCCCGCTAGCAAGCCTTCGTACTAAGCAACGTTGTTGGTGGCCTTGAAGTCCAGGACGACCACGTACTTGAGGAGGTCCCCGGTTGGGGAAACCAGGAGGACCCCAGCCCCCGCGCCTTCGAGCCTGAAGGATCCGTCGAAGTAGAGTGTCCAGGGGGAGGGCTCGGGGATTTCTTCGGTTTTAGGTTCGGCAGGAGTCCACTCGACGACGAACTCCGCCAACCTTTGACTCTTGATTGCAGTGCGGGGGCGAATTTGAGGCTGAACTCCCCTAGCTCCATGGACCACTTGGCAATGCGGCCCTCCGCTTCACGATTGTGAAGGATCTCACGCAGGGGATAGGCAGAAACTACTGTGATCTCCCTTCCTTCGAAATAATGTCGTAACTTCCTGGATGCCACCAGCAAGGCGTACACCATCTTCTGGGCTTGCAAGTATCTTGTTTCCGCATCATGGAGCACCTTGCTGATGTAGTAAACTAGCCGCTGGACGCCTTCCCGCTCTGCCACTTGCGCCATGCTCACAACCGCAGGACTGGCCGCCACATATAACAGTAGCGGCTCACCCGGCTTGGGGGCGACCAGTACCGGAGGGGAGGAGAGGTACTTCTTCAAATCTTCGAATGCTTGTTGAGCTTCTGTAGTCCATTCGAAGAGGTCAGTTTTCTTTAACATCTTGAAAAAGGGGAAGCTCCTTTCTCCCAGTCGGGCTATGAACCGGCCAAGAGAGGCCAGGCGACCAGCTAGGCACTGTACTTTCTTGAGCCGTGTGGGTGGTTGCATGCACTCGATAGCCGTGATCTTTTCCGTGTTGACCTCGATTCCACGATTGGAAACGAGGAACCCGAATAGTTTCCCGGATGACACACCGAACACACACTTCTCAGGATTCAGCTTCAAACAATACTGCCGGAGATGGGAGAAAGTCTCCTCTAGATCTTCAATGAGCCCAGCAGTCTTTTTGGTCTTCACTACCAAGTCATCAACATACACTTCAAGGTTTCTTCCAATCTGTGACCGAAATACAGTATGCATAGCTCGCTGGTAGGTTGAGCCAGCGTTCTTCATCCCGAAGGGCATCCGGACATAACAGTACATGCCGAGAGGGGTCACAAAAGCAGTCTTCTCCTCGTCTTCCCGCGTCATGCTGATCTGGTGGTATCCAGAGTAGGCGTCCAGGAAGCACAAGGCCTCGCACCCTGCTATGGAGTCGACGACGACGTCTATTCGTGGCAGAGGGTACGGGTCCGTGGGGCAGGCTTTGTTGAGGTCGGTGAAGTCAATGCGCATCCGCCACTTCCCGTTTGACTTCTTGACAAGCACGAGGTTGGCCAGCCACTCAGGGTAGGTGGCCTCCCTAATGATCCTTGCATGCAGCAGTTTCTCCACCTCATCACGAATGGCATCTTGCCGCTCTGGTGCCTGCCTCCGAACTTTCTGCCGGACTGGGCGCACTCCAGGGAGCATTGCCAATCGGTGCTCAATCACCTCCCTAGGGACCCCGGTCATTTCAGATGGTTCCCAGGCAAACACATCTAGGTTGGACCGGAGGAAGGTGACGAGCGCGTCTTCCTATTTGGTGCTGAGGTTGGCGCCGATCTTCACGACCTTCCCAGAACCGTCCTCACCCACGGTGACCACCTTCACCTCACCTGAGGGACCGGGTGAAGCGCGGGCCTTGGCTGGGGGGGCCTCTGGGAAGTCGTCCTCGCCTCGGGCCGAACAGGTGGCGCCGGCTAGGTCCTGCATCTGTTTGCTGAGGCGCAGGGCTTCCAGCCAATCCACCTTCACAGTAATTGGGCCCCTAGGCCCAGAGATTTTCACCATCATGTAGGCATAATGTGTGGTCGCCATAAACTTGACCAAAGCAGGTCGACCAAGTAAAGCGTTGTAGGGGAGGTCGAAGTCGGCGATCTCAAAATTTACTTTCTCTGTCCGGAAGTTCTCCACACTTCCGAATGTGACAGGTAGCCGGACTTGTCCCAGGGGCGTCAAGCCTACCCCGGGGGCTACTCCGTAGAAGAGAGGGGCCGGGCGCAACTCATCGTAAGGGATTTGGAGTGCCCTGAACGCCCCAACTAACATAAGGTTGATGGAGCTTCCTCCATCAACAAGCACTCACCCGAGTCTCGCATTCCGGACCGTGGGAGAAACCACAATCGGAAGGTGGCTCGGGCCGGAAGTGCTCTCCGGGTGGTCGGCTCGACTGAAAGTGATTGGCACCTCTGACCATTTCAGTGGCCTGCTCGCCCTGGGGGTTGGCACGGTGGCGCACACCTCCCTCAACTCTCGCTTGTACTGCGAGTTTGAAGAGTAGGTGGCGGAGCCACCATGAATGAATTCCACCGTGTGCTCTGCTTGCTGAAAGGCCAGCGGGGCAGGATCTTCACCCGCGTCGTCGTGGTCGTCTCCGCGGCGTTCCTTGAGCCGCTGCTCTACTAGTTTGGACATGACCTGGCAATCCGCCAGATCATGTCCGCTGGTCCTGTGGATGGGGCAGTAGGGTTTGCCCCCATCATCTTCTCTGTGGGGTGAACGGTGGTCCCTGCGATCACCCCTCCAGTCCCGGCGATCGTGCCTCTGGGGCTTGGCTTCCGGCCCAGCGACCAGGATCTCTCTGGCGCCGGCCTCCTTGCGCTTCTTCTTCTTCTTCTTCTTGTGATCGGAGGCTTTCGAGGTTCCCGCCTCGCTGTGGTCGGAAGGCCTTGCCGCGCGCTCTCGGGCCTCCGCCGCCCTGGCGCACTTATGCGCCAGGGAAAACAGCTCGGAAGTGGTTGAAATAGTGCGGGTAGCCATCTTCTCCCGCATCTTCTGATCCCGAACCCCCCTCCGGAATGCGATGATCACCGACTGCTCGGAAATTTGGGGGATTGTGTTACTGTAGTCGCTGAACCGCCGGATAAATTCCCTCTGGGACTCCCCCTTTGTCTGTTCCAGGGCATGGAGGTCGTCCTCCATGCCTGGTTGAGCGTAAGAGCCCTGGAAGTTGGCGACGAAAAGGTCACACAGTTCCTCCCACGAGTGCACGGATCCTCGCGGGAGGTTCAGCAGCTAGGAGCGGGCAGAGCCCGTCAGCGACGTCGGGAGGTAGTTGGCCATGATCTTTTCGGACCCTCCCGCAGCACGCACCACCGTAGTGTAGATTTGTAGGAACTCCTCCGGGTTGGTGGTACCATCGTACTTTTCGATGGACGCAGGGCAGAATCTCTCCGGCCAGGCGGCTTGGCGTAGGCTGTCGGAACCCTCCCTTTTATGGCATGGAATACCAAGAGGGATTCCTATGTGCAAACAGTACTAGTCCCATGATCAGTGGCTAGCACACACATTTACAACATTGTCATCACATCCATACAAGTTCACATTTCATTAATAGAAATGAAGTTTTACAATCATGGCCTATTGGCCGAATTCAAGAGTTTGCAGCGGAAGATACATTGCTTGGCAGTATGCCTTCTACCCAAAATACCACAGGCAACTGACAAGGGTAAAACCTTAGAAAGACTCGTTAGCAAGGTCCCCGTAATATGCGTCTGGATCGGAGTACTCATTCTCTTCATTCTCTGAATATCAACAATAGCAAGGTTGAGTACACGTATGTACTCGCAAGACTTGTAGTGTATCACAAATGTATAAAGTAAATGCAGGCTATGTCATGGGAAGCTACTAAGTTATTTTGCATAAAGCCGAATTGAATTGTAAATACAGAATAATAGATTGTAAGCGAAAATTTGTAAAGCAATTGACAGATATGTAAATAACAAGTATAAATAGAGTAGTAACAATCTCACAATCCTCCATGATTGTGAGTAAAGTACCGTCCATTCCCATACCATTGACATCAACAACATCTTCCATTGACCACAACACTTTTCACATGATTCTTTCCAACTACCATTAAGTTCCATCCATTTTATAAAAGTACCAAAACTCTAACTAGTGTCAGTGCACCAAGATTCCCATAACCGTGGGAACGGCTTTTCGAAAAGTTTAGACTCTGCAGAGTTGTACAACTTTACCCACAAGGAATGATCGGCTCTTTGTGCATTGCAAATTAACACACTTCCTTTGGTGTGCCGCAGAGTGATCATACACAACCGTTACATTATTTAATCCTGACTTTACACTAGCCCTGGGTCTTGACAAACCCCTACTATGGTAGAAACAACAATCATATGGATCATAAACATTCTCATTGCGCGAGACAACAACAACCGTTTCTCCCCATAGTAAGGCGTACACCGTTGCATTGGTATGTGTCTAACCCACACCCGCGTGTGGACACCCCTACGGGTAATCTCGCAAGAACAACCCGTGCTACTACGGCCTTCCAAAGTGTAAAGCCAGTTTTAAACAACTTAATAGGTTGAGGCTATCCCATAAATAGCAATTGTGGTTGTACGGTAATTCCTGGATTATACAACACTATGTTCGGTCCTTAAATTAACTCAGGTGGAAACTCCCCCTATACTACGTGTAAGTTAAAGCTTACACACCCGGCTATTGCCATAATCCGCCTGTGTCAAAACATAGTTTTGTTTTCATTTTTAGTAAACTATCAGTACCCTTTACTGTCACATCCAACCTTTTCAAATTATGAGACAACACCTGTCTCTTCCAAAACATGTCCAATCTCATTGATTATCATGAACAACATATCCAATCGTTCGAGATCCCATAACTAGAGCATACTAAGCATGTGCAAATAATTAATCGAGTATACTCATTCGACATTACATTTTGTCTAACCATAACCTAGGGTTTCAATGTTCTCATGTCAACGAATAATTGAGGTAATCCCACAATCTAGGTTTAGTTCTACCACATCCCACAATATAGCAAATTTAATGAACATAGCGCATGCATAATAGTTTTGACAAACAAGGTAAACTAATTAAAATAGTGGGTTCAATATGGTCAAAGGAGGGTGCTTGCCTTGCTCAGCGATTTCCTGCGTGGAGTCGAGGTCGTCGACGAAAGTATCCGGAGTATCGGTGTCTACACGCCGTATCATAAGAAGCGAAGCAACATCCAAATCCAGAAAAGAACGAATAACAAATAAGCACGCAATACATGTGGCAAAAAGAAGTCGAATATAATCACAAATAAAAGCATTCATACAGCAAGTGCGAAGGTGCATGTGTTTTGGTGAGGATTAGGTTTTGGGTCCAATTAATAGTATAAGGTACAAGGTTATGATTTATGAAAGTTAAAGTTTCTGCTTTATGTATTTGAGGAGATGAAAATGGTCATATTTGTTTTCATATTCAGGAAGCTAAGATTGTTTGGATTCATAAAATTAAAACTTTAATCAAAGGTGTTCGCAAGGTAGGGCTAGGGGTTACATCTATATGACTACAAGGTGATTCTAGCAATGTGAAACAATTCACTTAAGGTTCATTAGGTCCAACTATTCAATTATTATACCATTGGTAAAACATAAAACTTAGCTATTTGAGCTAATGAGATTCAGATGCAAAGCAAGTTATTAATTAAATGTTTCTCCATAAAATGGTAGTATAAACATTGTACAATGGTTTTGAGACATTTTTCTTACATTTTGCATTTAGACGAGATAATCTACGGGCGACCGAAAAGGCTAAAAAGTCACAATTTTTACACACGTTGACGGTGTTGTTTCCCTTTCTATAAAGTGACTACACCTTATCAAATTATGCAATGGTATTTTAGGTACTGGTATGGGATGTTCAAATTAGTGTTCCTAAATAGGTTTTACTAGGTTTCAAACATTATTTGCGATGCCATTCAATTAATCAATTTAATAGGGCTTCTTTTAACCATATTGTCCTATATCGCATGAGCGATTAAAAGGCCCTAAGCATGTAAAAACAGAAAGCAACATTTAATGGAACTCATATAACAGCGAGTTCAAGGTAACCTAAGGTCTTAGGAACAATTTTAATCTCATTTGGGTTGAAGTTGCACTTTTACAACATATACATGCTACACCAAAATGACCATATAGCATGTTCCAAAATTAACCATAGGTTACACCTAAATATTTTCATATAGACAGAAAGAATGCCATTCCATGTAAGCATAGGAATTAACTTCATAATTTTTGAAGGTCGTTTGTGCTAGATACTAGAAATTTCAAATTTAAATGTATTGAAGCTAACCTCATCAAGTATTTGACATAAACTAAGTCCAAAACTAAATTTTTTTGCATATTTGAACTCCTAATAGCATTAGGAATACAACAAAATTTATCCCATCAACTTTGGAGGTTATTTGCGCAAATTTTGTATTAGACTAAGTTTCGGCCGAATATTCAAATTTGAAATATAAGCATCTTCCAGTGTACAACTTTGAAATATTTTTACATATTCAGAAACTACATGATTTAAAAAGAATTTAGGAACTGGTTTGACCTAATTTGGGTTTGTATTTCAAAAGTTATAGGCATTTGAACCGGCTCGGTTTTGGAAAATCGGAATAAATGGAAAATGCGTCTTCCATGCTGTGAAAGCGTATTTTGGCTCGGCTGGCACTGTGATAGGGGGCGTGCACACTGACAGGGTGGTCCCACGGCTCAGAGAGCCAGAGCAGGGGAGTGCGTGGCGACCTCGCCGGCGCCGGAGTAGGGCCGGAGGCGGCTGATCAAGGGCACGACGAGCATCAGCAGGCCGAGGGGAACCCAGGGCACTGCTTGGTTGGGTTCGGGAGCTACCGGAGAGGGCTGGCGACGGTGAGGGGCGGCGGCGCTAATGGCGGCTAGTCGCGGCGACGCTGGGGTGGCGTCGAAGGCAGGGAGAAGGGTCAGTGAGCACCTAGGGATCGTGAAGGTTCCGATTTTGAGACTCACCGAGTGGGGGAAGGTCTGTAGCGGCGCGGCACTGAGCGCCGTATTTGGGGAAGAAGGGCGGTCGTGGCGGCGGCGCTCCGATGGCGTCGAAGCACGGGAGAGCAGCCGGTGAGCATCAGGGGCCCGAGTAGGTCCTATCCCAATCACTCACCGTGACGGAGGAGGCCCGAGGTGGTGCGGCACCATGCGCCGGCCGTGTGGAAGATGACCGGTTGGGGCGGCGGTGCATTGAGCTAGGGGATCTGAAATTGAGTGTACTAGAGTCATTAGGGAGCAGCTAAAGTGCTTCGAGTTCAAGGATTTGGGCTTCTACTAACCGATTGAGACGAATCGATTTCAACTCCCAAGTTCTTGCTTACTGCGGCAATGGCGACTTGGTGGTGCTATGCGTTGGTTCAAGGTCGTGAAGGTCGGCTTGGAGCTCTCGGGTAACAGTGGGGGTCTTAAATAGGTGCTAGGAAGAGAGAAAGGTCTATACCAGAGAGAGAGAGAGAGCTTGATTCGGCGCCAGGGGGAAGAAGACACTGGAGCTGAGCGAAATTGGCGTGCACGCCACCTTCGAGCAGAGATAGGGCAGAGGGCAATGGAGGGCAGGAGCTAGGAGAGGTCAGTCAAAGTCGTGGCAGAGGCGTGGTGATGGAGCTCGGCCAAGGAAGAGCAGGAGCGGATTTGGCGCCGTCAATACCGGGATTTGGGTGTTCGGGGATGCCATGGCAGGAATTCAGGCGGTGGAGCTCAACCATGCGCATTGTGCCAAGCCAAAACCACCCAATGTTCATTACTGACAAAAGCTTCCTCACTTTGGTTGGTGCAGTGTTTTGTTGATTCAGGCTTTTGAGAGGTCAAGTTCTGGCATTGGATTGGTTCAGTAGGATCTGGGAATCCTTGGTTGGATTGCAATTGACCTGCTCCAATGGTTCATAAGACTTTAGTTTATCAAACACTCAAGTTGGTTCAGTGATTAGTCTTGTTCAGGCATTCGGTTAGTGCAGTGAGCAGTCTACTTTGGGTACTGGATTGGTTCAGTAAGGTCTGAAAATCTTTTGGTTTGACTGCATTTGTTAGTGCCACTTTATTTAGTTTGGCCTTAGTACTGATCCACCAAATTTTAGTGGATTGGTCCAGAGAAGTACTGAATCAGGCACTTGACTTATCAAGTCGTGGCATTGGATTGGTCTTACCTTGATATGAAGATCTTTGGGTGACAGACTTGGAATAGATTTGGAAAATGAAGTACTGCAATCGAACATCCAATCGCACAATACAGTGCTTGATCAGATTTCAGGTTTCAATCCTGTGCATTGCTCTGTCCCAGCGAATTCTGACAATTGCCATACTCTCTGATTGGCTCAGTGTTATGTCGAGTTCAGGCATTGCATTGGTCCAGAGAGATCTGAAATCCTTTGGCAGATTTGGGAGTGGAGTTCTGTAATCAAACATTTACTTGCACAATATAATGATGCAGTGCTTGACTAAGCTTATTGTGTTAGGAGTTTATATCAGGTTTTTAGAGAAAGAAAGACTTCAGGGTAAATTTCAGAATTTAAGCATGCACAAAGTTGCATTGCCGGAAATGGAATAGTGTTGCGTCCAGGTTGGTTTCTGAATTAGCCGAATTCAAATTGGGCCTTGTAGTTCATATAGCTATTTGAAGCTTGGATTTTCTCTTGCTAATCCATATAGGCAAATGAGGAACCAGCTGACAATTGAAGCCAAGAGGGTCCACATGGCAGTGACGGAAGGGATTTAGGTTTCACTTTATTTCTGAAGATTTCAAATAACAGCTATATTCCAATCCATTAGAGGCACTAAAATCCATTAAGAAATTCTTGAAAGTTTGTTTTTGTGGGAAGTCTCAGGGGCATTAAGCTATCCTAAAGAATTTTAAGTAAAACCAATGTCCTAATTTGAATGAATTTCCTAATTATCCAAAAATGATATTGAACCTTTTATCATATTGTCTCATAATTATATATATTCCAAAGTAAAAGTTTAGAGCCAAAATACTTATATTCATTTTTATACAATTCCTTTATTGAAATAGGCCAAAATTAGTCAAAACTGTTTTTGTTTTCTCCTTAGCAACAAATCATTTTAAATCCTTTTGAAAATTTGTAGAAATGATATAAAGGTAATGTACATTTTATGTTTGATCTTGTGCTAAATTTGTTTTTGATAAACAAGGTTAAGATTCCGTTTACAAATAAAATAGAAGGTTTTTCTTATGCAACAAAGTTCAAAGAAGTTCTCAAAATACTAAAAATTCAATTTAAAATGATAAATTAAAATTTTTAATTTATCTCTTCTTTCTTTTATTTTGAGGATGTTACAAATCTACCCCCCTTAAACAAAATCTCGTCCTCGAGATTTGGCGGGACATAGGAGAAGAAAATTGGGTTCTTTTTCTAAAATGGTGAAAGAGATCAACATTTTAGTAAGTGTATGGTCAATTTCGATTTTGATTTGATTGGTAATTCTTGAGAAGGATTGAGATGATCTAAGATCAAACAAAGTCATGGTAGGGATTGAATGCGAGGAACATACCCAATGTCACATCGGGTGTATCATGTATTTTTCCAGTAGTCATATGACGAAGATGACCACAACCATTACCTTGATCTAGGGCCGGTTTAGAAGCTTGTGGCCTCACAGGTTCTTGGGGTTGATCTGAGAGACACTGTTGAGTTCCTTGAGGTTGAGGTCGAGGTGGTACAGGATTCCACTTTGGACAAGCTTTGACATAGTGGCCTCGCTCACCACAGCCGAAGCAAGTGACATTGGCTGCTGGGTTACCAGGAGGCTTTTTGCCATTATTGTCAAATGGATGAACAGGAATTTGCTGAGGTCGAGGATGTGGCGGTGTTGGCTTCTTCTTGGGATAGATATCTTTGTCCAAACGCTTTTTCATTCCTCGTCTCTTTGGGTTAGTTGTTTCAGATTTTGTCTTTCCTATCCTCGGGGTTATTATTTTGATGGTGGTGATTTCTGGCATGACTATGGTATTGGGGAAAGTTTGCTCTCTTTGGGGGCATTGCTTAGCAATATGATCCTCCTTGTGACAGATGTAGCACTTGCGTGCCTTTTGCGATGCTTTACTGGGTACAAATGGGTGTCCTATGTTTTTGTTTTCTTGAATCTTAACTTGTCGTTGCTTAGGGCAATTCCTTGCCCAGTGACCTTCTTCATCACACAAGAAACAGGCTGTTGGCGATGGCCAATTACTGCTTCCCTGGTGATGATCGACAAGGTGGAAACGCTGATCTTTCAATTCTTTAACTGACATTACTTGTGTAGCTCCTCTTCTATGTGCTAATTTTTGAGCAACTAAGACTCGAAGGTTCTCTTGCTGAAGCTGAACTGCGGTGGTGACTAATGGATTAAGGGAGCATTGAGATGGGCAATGATCTCGACCTTCACAAAGGTAACAAGTGATATTGTTCATGGGACATTTTCCCGGAGAATGATTTCCTTCACAACTGGAGCAATTAATGGAATGCTCATCAGCAGTATGTCCAATCTCTCCACAGCGAATGCATGCCCGAACTTCAATTTGACTTGGTTGACAACATTTCAAGGAGCAGCTTTTAGGCTTCGAACTTCCTTTATCGAGAGCCACGTCCACGTTGGCAGTGTTTTGCACCATCAGCTGAAGCAACAAGGTTTGGATTTGATGACCTTGCTCTATCATGGCAAGCACTTGTGCCATGGTCGAAGGTCCGGGAAGCTGTTCTTCAGGAATGGTTGGATAAGGGTCCTGGGCAGGTGGCGGGTTATTGTGTTGTTTAGAAGGAGGACTTCTTGCAGCTGGATGAATGGGATTGGGCTGAGATGGAGCAGGAACATCGCCTCTTAGAACCTGGGAGTTGGAGGTGCCTTTACTCCTCATGAGTTCATTGATGGACCTAGTCACAGGCATCCTACAACGTGGTGTCCAATAGTATAGATGAATAAGATAGAAGGATATAAGTTGAGAGTTGGCTTGGTTACAAGGCAGCATTTCATTCCCTAAAATTTTCTTAATTTTAAAATTCTTCATAATTCAAGGGTTGACTCGTCGTGAGAACTTTAACCGAAGGGTTAAGCAGTCACGAGTGTAACCCGAATAGCAGTACAAAAGAGGGAACAACAAAGTTCAACAAGCATGAAATACCCAAGTACTTAAGCTAGTATATAATTGTTCTAGGTTTTCTACTACTAATCTAGTCCTATTTCGTTAGGTCGAACAAGAATAAGGGTACTTAAGCTATTAAGTCGAAATGCGAATAAATTTCTAAACTAACCTCAAAAGGTGGTTTGTGGTTGTTGGTGTAGGTATTGCAGTCTTTCTTGGTTAAGTAGAAAAGATAGTAGTGGTACCCTACGGATATTCCCAAAAAGCTGGTGGTAATGACGACTGTATATGTCTTAGCGGCTAACAAAGGCTACCCAAATTATCTTTAAAAAGATTTGTTGGTAATATTTTATGAGAGCATGGATAAGGAAAGAAAATCTAGTAGAAAGAACGAGAATATTTAGAGGTGAGGAAAGAATGTTCTATAGAAGGGAAAAGAATAGACTTAGTTACATATTCCATACATGTATCTTTTAAAAGTAAGGTTTTGAATTCCTCTGCTCCTATACTAATGGCCATTCTATCTAAGGTTTATCCTACAGTCAGTATGGCTCTGATACCAACGCTGTCGGAACCCTCCCTTTTATGGCATGGAATACCAAGAGGGATTCCTATGTGCAAACAGTACTAGTCCCATGATCAGTGGCTAGCACGCACATTTACAACATTGTCATCACATCCATACAAGTTCACATTTCATTAATAGAAATAAAGTTTTACAATCATGGCCTATTGGCCGAATTCAAGAGTTTGCAGCGGAAGATACATTGCTTGGCAGTATGCCTTCTACCCAAAATACCACAGGCAACTGACAAGGGTAAAACCTTAGAAAGACTCATTAGCAAGGTCCCCGTAATATGCGTCTGGATCGGAGTACTCATTCTCTTCATTCTCTGAATATCAACAATAGCAAGGTTGAGTACACGTATGTACTCGCAAGACTTGTAGTGTATCACAAATGTATAAAGTAAATGCAGGCTATGTCATGGGAAGCTACTAAGTTATTTTGCATAAGCCGAATTGAATTGTAAATACAGAATAATAGATTGTAAGCGAAAATTTGTAAAGCAATTGACAGATATGTAAATAACAAGTATAAATAGAGTAGTAACAATCTCACAATCCTCCATGATTGTGAGTAAAGTACCGTCCATTCCCATACCATTGACATCAACAACATCTTCCATTGACCACAACACTTTTCACATGATTCTTTCCAACTACCATTAAGTTCCATCCATTTTATAAAAGTATCAAAACTCTAACTAGTGTCAGTGCACCAAGATTCCCATAACCGTGGGAACGGCTTTTCGAAAAGTTTAGACTCTGCAGAGTTGTACAACTTTACCCACAAGGAATGATCGGCTCTTTGTGCATTGCAAATTAACACACTTCCTTTGGTGTGCCGCAGAGTGATCATACACAACCGTTACATTATTTAATCCTGACTTTACACTAGCCCGGTGCCGACAAACCCCTACTATGGTAGAAACAACAATCATATGGATCATAAACATTCTCATTGCGCGAGACAACAACAACCGTTTCTCCCCATAGTAAGGCGTACACCGTTGCATTGGTATGTGTCTAACCCACACCCGCGTGTGGACACCCTCTGGGTAATCTACTTAAGAACAACCCGTGCTACTCGGCCTTCCAAAGTGTAAAGCCAGTTTTAAACAACTTAATAGGTTGAGGCTATCCCATAAATAGCAATTGTGGTTGTACGGTAATTCCTGGATTATACAACACTATGTTCGGTCCTTAAATTAACTCAGGTGGAAACTCCCCCTATACTACGTGTAAGTTAAAGCTTACACACCCGGCTATTGCCATAATCCGCCTGTGTCAAAACATAGTTTTGTTTTCATTTTTAGTAAACTATCAGTACCCTTTACTGTCACATCCAACCTTTTCAAATTATGAGACAACACCTGTCTCTTCCAAAACATGTCCAATCTCATTGATTATCATGAACAACATATCCAATCGTTCGAGATCCCATAACTAGAGCATACTAAGCATGTGCAAATAATTAATCGAGTATACCCATTCGACATTACATTTTGTCTAACCATAACCTAGGGTTTCAATGTTCTCATGTCAACGAATAATTGAGGTAATCCCACAATCTAGGTTTAGTTCTACCACATCCCACAATATAGCAAATTTAATGAACATAGCGCATGCATAATAGTTTTGACAAACAAGGTAAACTAATTAAAATAGTGGGTTCAATATGGTCAAAGGAGGGTGCTTGCCTTGCTCAGCGATTTCCTGCGTGGAGTCGGGGTCGTCGACGAAAGTATCCGGAGTATCGGTGTCTACACGCCGTATCATAAGAAGCGAAGCAACATCCAAATCCAGAAAAGAACGAATAACAAATAAGCACGCAATACATGTGGCAAAAAGAAGTCGAATATAATCACAAATAAAAGCATTCATACAGCAAGTGCGAAGGTGCATGTGTTTTGGTGAGGATTAGGTTTTGGGTCCAATTAATAGTATAAGGTACAAGGTTATGATTTACGAAAGTTAAAGTTTCTGCTTTATGTATTTGAGGAGATGAAAATGGTCATATTTGTTTTCATATTCAGGAAGCTAAGATTGTTTGGATTCATAAAATTAAAACTTTAATCAAAGGTGTTCGCAAGGTAGGGCTAGGGGTTACATCTATATGACTACAAGGTGATTCTAGCAATGTGAAACAATTCACTTAAGGTTCATTAGGTCCAACTATTCAATTATTATACCATTGGTAAAACATAAAACTTAGCTATTTGAGCTAATGAGATTCAGATGCAAAGCAAGTTATTAATTAAATGTTTCTCCATAAAATGGTAGTATAAACATTGTACAATGGTTTTGAGACATTTTTCTTACATTTTGCATTTAGACGAGATAATCTACGGGCGACCGAAAAGGCTAAAAAGTCACAATTTTTACACACGTTGACGGTGTTGTTTCCCTTTCTATAAAGTGACTACACCTTATCAAATTATGCAATGGTATTTTAGGTACTGGTATGGGATGTTCAAATTAGTGTTCCTAAATAGGTTTTACTAGGTTTCAAACATTATTTGCGATGCCATTCAATTAATCAATTTAATAGGGCTTCTTTTAACCATATTGTCATATATCGCATGAACGATTAAAAAGGCCCTAAGCATGTAAAAACAGAAAGCAACATTTAATGGAACTCATATAACAGCGAGTTCAAGGTAACCTAAGGTCTTAGGAACAATTTTAATCTCATTTGGGTTGAAGTTGCACTTTTACAACATATACATGCTACACCAAAATGACCATATAGCATGTTCCAAAATTAACCATAGGTTACACCTAAATATTTTCATATAGACAGAAAGAATGCCATTCCATGTAAGCATAGGAATTAACTTCATAATTTTTGAAGGTCGTTTGTGCTAGATACTAGAAATTTCAAATTTAAATGTATTGAAGCTAACCTCATCAAGTATTTGACATAAACTAAGTCCAAAACTAAATTTTTTTGCATATTTGAACTCCTAATAGCATTAGGAATACAACAAAATTTATCCCATCAACTTTGGAGGTTATTTGCGCAAATTTTGTATTAGACTAAGTTTCGTAGAATATTCAAATTTGAAATATAAGCATCTTCCAGTGTACAACTTTGAAATATTTTTACATATTCAGAAACTACATGATTTAAAAAGAATTTAGGAACTGGTTTGACCTAATTTGGGTTTGTATTTCAAAAGTTATAGGCATTTGAACCGGCTCGGTTTTGGAAAATCGGAATAAATGGAAAATACGTCTTCCATGCTGTGAAAGCGTATTTTGGCTCGGCTAGCACTGTGATAGGGCGCGTGCACACTGACAGGGTGGTCCCACGGCTCAGAGAGCCAGAGCAGGGGTGCGGCGAAGGCGACCTCGCCGGCGCCGGAGTAGGGCCGGAGGCGGCTGATCAAGGGCACGACGAGCATCAGCAGGCCGAGGGGAACCCAGGGCACTGCTTGGTTGGGTTCGGGAGCTACCGGAGAGGGCTGGCGACGGTGAGGGGCGGCGGCGCTAATGGCGGCTAGTCGCGGCGACGCTGGGGTGGCGTCGAAGGCAGGGAGAAGGGTCAGTGAGCACCTAGGGATCGTGAAGGTTCCGATTTTGAGACTCACCGAGTGGGGGAAGGTGCATGTGGCGGCTTGTGGCGCCGTATTTGGGGAAGAAGGGCGGTCGTGGCGGCGGCGCTCCGATGGCGTCGAAGCACGGGAGAGCAGCCGGTGAGCATCAGGGGCCCGAGTAGGTCCTATCCCAATCACTCACCGTGACGGAGGAGGCCCGAGGTGGTGCGGCACCATGCGCCGGCCGTGTGGAAGATGACCGGTTGGGGCGGCGGCGCATTGAGCTAGGGGATCTGAAATTGAGTGTACTAAAGTCATTAGGGAGCAGCTAAAGTGCTTCGAGTTCAAGGATTTGGGCTTCTACTAACCGATTGAGACGAATCGATTTCAACTCCCAAGTTCTTGCTTACTGCGGCAATGGCGACTTGGTGGTGCTATGCGTTGGTTCAAGGTCGTGAAGGTCGGCTTGGAGCTCTCGGGTAACAGTGGGGGTCTTAAATAGGTGCTAGGAAGAGAGAAAGGTCTATACCAGAGAGAGAGAGAGAGCTTGATTCGGCGCCAGGGGGAAGAAGACACTGGAGCTGAGCGAAATTGGCGTGCACGCCACCTTCGAGCAGAGATAGAGGCGAGGAGAGGGCAATGGAGGCGAGGAGCTAGGAGAGGTCGGTCAAAGTCGTAGCGGCGTGGTGATGGAGCTCGGCCAAGGAAGAGCAGGAGCGGATTTGGCGCCGTCAATACCGGGATTTGGGTGTTCGGGGATGCCATGGCAGGAATTCAGGTGGTGGAGCTCAACCATGCGCATTGTGCCAGCCAAAACCACCCAATGTTCATTACTGACAAAAGCTTCCTCACTTTGGTTGGTGCAGTGTTTTGTTGATTCAGGCTTTTGAGAGGTCAAGTTCTGGCATTGGATTGGTTCAGTAGGATCTGGGAATCCTTGGTTGGATTGCAATTGACCTGCTCCAATGGTTCATAAGACTTTAGTTTATCAAACACTCAAGTTGGTTCAGTGATTAGTCTTGTTCAGGCATTCGGTTAGTGCAGTGAGCAGTCTACTTTGGGTACTGGATTGGTTCAGTAAGGTCTGAAAATCTTTTGGTTTGACTGCATTTGTTAGTGCCACTTTATTTAGTTTGGCCTTAGTACTGATCCACCAAATTTTAGTGGATTGGTCCAGAGAAGTACTGAATCAGGCACTTGACTTATCAAGTCGTGGCATTGGATTGGTCTTACCTTGATATGAAGATCTTTGGGTGACAGACTTGGAATAGATTTGGAAAATGAAGTACTGCAATCGAACATCCAATCGCACAATACAGTGCTTGATCAGATTTCAGGTTTCAATCCTGTGCATTGCTCTGTCCCAAATGATTCGACAATTGCCATACTCTCACGATTGGCTCAGTGTTATGTCGAGTTCAGGCATTGCATTGGTCCAGAGAGATCTGAAATCCTTTGGCAGATTTGGGAGTGGAGTTCTGTAATCAAACATTTACTTGCACAATATAATGATGCAGTGCTTGACTAAGCTTATTGTGTTAGGAGTTTATATCAGGTTTTTAGAGAAAGAAAGACTTCAGGGTAAATTTCAGAATTTAAGCATGCACAAAGTTGCATTCTTAGGAAATGGAATAGTGTTGCGTCCAGGTTGGTTTCGAATTAGCCGAATTCAAATTGGGCCTTGTAGTTCATATAGCTATTTGAAGCTTGGATTTTCTCTTGCTAATCCATATAGGCAAATGAGGAACCAGCTGACAATTGAAGCCAAGAGGGTCCACATGGCAGTGACGGAAGGGATTTAGGTTTCACTTTATTTCTGAAGATTTCAAATAACAGCTATATTCCAATCCATTAGAGGCACTAAAATCCATTAAGAAATTCTTGAAAGTTTGTTTTTGTGGGAAGTCTCAGGGGCATTAAGCTATCCTAAAGAATTTTAAGTAAAACCAATGTCCTAATTTGAATGAATTTCCTAATTATCCAAAAATGATATTGAACCTTTTATCATATTGTCTCATAATTATATATATTCCAAAGTAAAAGTTTAGAGCCAAAATACTTATATTCATTTTTATACAATTCCTTTATTGAAATAGGCCAAAATTAGTCAAAACTATTTTTGTTTTCTCCTTAGCAACAAATCATTTTAAATCCTTTTGAAAATTTGTAGAAATGATATAAAGGTAATGTACATTTTATGTTTGATCTTGTGCTAAATTTGTTTTTGATAAACAAGGTTAAGATTCCGTTTACAAATAAAATAGAAGGTTTTTCTTATGCAACAAAGTTCAAAGAAGTTCTCAAAATACTAAAAATTCAATTTAAAATGATAAATTAAAATTTTTAATTTATCTCTTCTTTCTTTTATTTTGAGGATGTTACATAGGCGGAGGGAAAACGCCTGGCATCCAACGTTATAGGGGGAGTAGCGTCGCTCGCCCGTTCCTCGGCCCCGAGAGGGGGTAGAGGAGTGCGTGTCTACGCTCTCCCTGGAGTCAGGGGGCGATATCTCCCCCCGACCGCTAGGCATCGGGCGGCCAGTGCGACGTTGCACATGCTCACGACGCCCCCTAAGGACATTGCGCTGGAGCCGCCTTTCGTCTAGACGAGCCCTCAGATCCTCGTGGCCCCTTGCCGGCTTGGGGGATCCGCGAGAAGGGGTGGGAGAATGTGCACATCCCCCGATATCCGAGGGGGCTGCAACCTGCGCGCCCTTTGCTTTGTCCCGGCCCTCACGGGCAGAAAAGACTGTGTTGGGATGGTTGGAAGCCTGCGCATCAATCGCGCGCATGTCCTGCCGCCCAACGCCGGAAACGCCCGGCTGGTTTGCCACCTCTAACTGCTGCTGGGCGGCATCCACTAGGCGGGCGATGTCCCGCAACCATGGAGCAGCTGTGGTTTCGCCCCCTAGCGTAACTGGAGGATGATCGAGGAGCAACCGGGCCGCATGAAGATTCTACGCTGGGGTGTTGTCTCCCATCAATAGACACCGTCGGACGGGGTGTCCTCTGAGCGCGGAAGCTACACGTGTCCCTCGGAGACGAGAGGGACCGGGAGGTCAGCATACTGGCCAGTCTTTGGGATCGGCTACAGTCTTTGCTCTCCTCAGCTAGGTCATCGTGCTTGGAAAGGGAATCCGCCATGCCGACAACCGTGAAAGCTTCTTACAAGCTTCGCGAGAAGGTTGAAGAAGAAAGGGCAATCTAGCCACCGAGCTCCCCTACCTGGCGCGCCACTGTCGGCGTAAGAGCCAACAGACACCTCTAGATCGGGTGTATATGAAGTTCGAACGGGGGGCTTTCGTGGAGATCGCTCGAAAAATGGAGGAAAGGGAATCAATGGTGAAGCTTGCAAGGGGACGCTTGGGTTTACCCAGGTTCGGGCCCTCTTGATGAGTAATAGCCCTAGTCTTGCTATCTGTTGTTGCTGGTATTCTCGAAAAAACTGAGACAATCCCAAGAGATGGATCCGTTCTCCAGAGGTTGAAGAACCGAACCCAATCCCTTGAGCCGAATTTCTCCAGTCCAATCAGAGTCGAACCTCCCCTCCCATGCACCCCGGTTCCCTTTTGTACTTGGGCTGGCTGGGACGCATGGGGGCTTACATCAGTGTACCACACTCATTACACTGCCATACTGCATTTAATGCACCTGTCACTATCCTTGAGACACACTTAATGCTCTGACATAGCCGACTTCATCTCGCCTCGGGCCCCGCATGCCTGCCGGCTCCGCCCACCTCGCAAGGGGAGAGGGACTTCACTGTGACGTCACCCGTAATAAATGCGCGCATTGGGAATATGCGCCATCACACTGTGGCCTTCATTACCCCCATTTAATGCGCACGATACACATTAAATGCCCTTGACCCTCTGCGTGGTGGCGCAGACTAATAGGTGACCTCGGGGCGGCGCCCGGCGTGCGTGGCACAGGCGCCACCCGTCCGCCGGCGATCACCACATCAGCGCCCGGCGTGGCACAGGCGCCACATCGCCCGTGGCGATTACATAAGGCCCGACCGCCCGGGCGCGTGGCACGAGGCGCCACCTGTCCGCTGGTGATCACCGGATTGACCGCCAGCGGCGTGGCCTGGACGCCACCTGTTCACTGGGCGATCACCGGACTGACCGCCAGCGGCGTGGCCTGGACGCCACCTGTCCGCTGGCGATCACCAGATTGACCTCCAGCGGCGTGGCCTGGACGCCACCTGTCCGCTGGGCGGCCACCTTGCACCCTTACTGCGGTGACGTGGGCACCCTGGTGTAGAATACACCAACACCCATCTTGTGATCTTATCGGGTACCCAAACCCGAAAACCTGTGGGTTTAAAATGCTACCCTTACCCATCCTTATCGGGTCGGGTACCCAAACCCATGGGTAAAACTGCCATCCCTATCCAGAGCCCACAAACTGAAATAAATTCTGTGGAGACAGGGTGCAAACTCCTCATTGTGCATACCCGATGTCGATTGATGCCACGTGCATAATCCTGCAATCCAACACACACCATTAAGTTGTCATTTAATGCCCAGAATTGCATCAAAATTAGCAAGAGGTGTGTTCAAAATCCTCACTTAATGACGTGCGTTGGATTGCAGAATTATTCACGTGGCATCAATCGGCGTCGGGTATGCACAAGAAGAAATTTGCACCCCGTCTCCACAGAATTTATTTCCCAAAAACTAACCAAGCATCAAGACGTGCTTAGCTCAATCTCTCTGCATGCCTGCATGCTTTTTGATCAACTTCTATCATTTCTTGTCAACCACTTCTCACATGGCCTTCTCCCGCAAATGCATGCAGCTTTGTTCCACTTCTAGTCAAGCACTCAACGTAACACACCCAATGACCCAATGTATGCATATACACACGCAACACTAGCATGCATATACATGCATACGCAACACACACACACATCATGCATATACATACACACACATATATGCATGTATATTCTATTTTTTTAATATAATTATCATTATTATTATTTTTTCTTTTGGCAAATCACTCATCATAAAAATATAAATTAACAATTAGCCTCTGGACCCTTGAGTAAATTAGTTTATTTGCCAATTCAGCTATATTATTGAAATAAACTCTCTGCAAACTTTTCTTTGGTTAACCATAATGTTGATTTCATTTTGTTTTTTAATTGTTTGTACAAATTAATGTTGTATCTGTATGTGAAATGCCATGAGTGGTGTATTATTCTCTGGCTCTATGTTTCATCATATGTTTTATACTTTTATAAAGAGCCATGTGTTTTGTGATATAATCTGTGAGGTGTTTGAAACATATCCAGGAATTGTTTTATTCTATATATTTCTAGCTTTCGTACTTCCTACTGAAACAAATTTTGTCAGGTTACCTTCAATATATACAGTTGCAGTCTCTCCACTAGCTTGGCAAGCACGCAAGTCTCCTGCAAACAATCTAGCTGATCAAATTTTCCATACTAACTTTTAGGTGAAGCTAAGTTCACGGGCTGAATTTAAGCAGACTCGAACCATTGACATCCGCCATAGGATAAATCACCACCTCTCAGGCCTCCCTGACGGATTCTACCATAGAAGCCACAACATCCCCCCGGCAACACCCGTCACTTCTTTAGTTTATTACTCCTAATACAAAAAATCAAAAAGAAAGAAGAGAAAGAACTGGGAGTTGGCACCTACATAACAGGTAGCTTGCTTACCAACCCGTCCTGGCAAGCTCCTGCATTTCTTGAGCGCCAAAAGTCATCAAGATTCAAGGAATTGACTGGTTTTATGATTATTCATTACCTATTGTGCACACAACTCACAAGTGTTACTTGTTACGTGAAAGACCATGTAGATGTATATCTATGTTTCTCATAAGTATTTGATTATATTTGGGCAAGGTGAGCTCAGGTTTGAATTTGATTTGAATTATATTATCAAAATGAAGCAATTTGAGACACTGTCAGTATGGGTGACACTACCGACCTTGTAATAACAGTAGTGCCGGCCAGGTGGCACTAACGGCTTGGTATGGGCGTTAGTGCCGGCCCTACGGTTGTACCAGGGTTTTTTCTCTGGTTTTGAGTTGATCAGCACTACCGGGGAGTAAGGGCAGTAGTACCGGAGTTTCGGCACTATCGGATCTTAGTAGTAGATAGTTATTTTTTAGAGAGGGTCTTCGCACAGGTTTCAGCGCGAGTGGCACTATCGGCCTTTGGGGAGCTGTAGTGTCGGCTGAGCGGTACTATTGGCCCCAGAGGGGCGGTACTGCCGACTTTGACTATGAAGTATTATTTGATAAATGCAATATTTCATGTGTTTGATTAATTTGCATATATTCTGGGCAATGCTATGTGATGGTTTCCTTGTCTTTGATGGTTGCAGGACGACATGTTAGGTCATGGTGAGGCGGAGGATGATCGGGATTAGGCGAGGTGCGTCGGAGGTCTAGATGGTTGGGGGGTTGCCGAAGGATGATCGGAGATGGAGTCGTTGCAAGCCAAGGAGGCAAGGGAATGGCTGTGATGCTACCTTGGAGCTGCTCAGACTAAGGAGAGCCGTCGAATTGCGGTTTAGAGAATAGAGTAGCGGTCAAGTTAGCCTGCTTTGAGAAGTGTGAAAAACCCATTTGTTAGTGGGTTTCGGGTTAGCCCAATATCTGAGTGATTGAGTCAATCCTAGCCTTTGAAGGGGTTCTTTAGGATTGAAGCAACTCATCCCAGGGTAGCAGATGACTCAAAGATGCTATAAATAGAGGGGTAAAGGTAGCTCTCCCCTCTTGAATGCTTTGGTGCTCCTTTGAGCTTTGCCCATCATGTTATGAGGTTTTGTAAACTTTTATCCAAAGAAATAAAAAATTTATTTCTTTACTTCTGAATTTAAATTCCACATTTGCATTATGTCTTAAATTTCACAATTTAAATTCATCATTTACATTCAAGCAATTTAAATTCCGCACATTTGGATTTATCTCCCCTCCTTCTATATGCTTTTGGATTTATGCCAAGGATGAATCTTCCTTAGATCATATCCCAATAATCTAGGCAACACTTCTCTTATTTTTCTCTCTAGAATCGATCTTTTGCAAAACCTTTGAGAAATCTCGGTAGATCGTGTTAATGGGGTTCTTCTCTTGGGTTCTTGCTTGAATTGACGTGTGGGAGGTTACCCAAGATCATCTTGATCATCAAAACCTCACTAGCAAGTTCAAGACCAAGATTTTGGTTTTTGATCGAACTTGGTGTACTCTTCCTTCAAATCGAAAAAGTTCAGAATTTTGACATCAATCCTTTGGATTGAAGGTTGGAATAGGTTCTTGACCTCCTTAAGAAGGTGTATTTCAAGTTTCGTGAGATTTGGGCCAGTCGATCAAAAGATTCATCCTTTTTACCTTTAGGATCGTGCTAAGTTCTTGCTAATTTCTTAAGGCCGACACTACTGCCCTTAAGGACCGGTAGTACCGCAAATCTGGCACTACCGCCCTCTGGTAGAGATGGTAGTTCCATCCTCAGTCTAAGTTGGTCAATCTTGTAAATTCTTGAAGTTTTTGGTTGGCATTAACTTGTCTAGTAGGTGAGAAAATTTTATTTGGGATCATTCACCCCCGCCCTCTGATCACCATTTTGGTCTTCCATTATGAATGGCACTTTGTTGTATTCATCATGAGGCTAATGGCCAGAATATATACATATGCAAGCAGGTACAAGAGAAAAGCAAATATATAAGTTAATACTTATACAAGAAGAACCTATATAAGGACAACCTATATATGAATATATATAAGCCAATGGCCGAAGCTGCTGGGAAGAGTTGTGCGATGGAGGCGTGTCGGGCAGCCGAGGCAGCGGAAGGTTGGCTCAACAGGCGATGGTTGACGGGCGGCCGAAGGTTGACAATCAGGCGGCGCAGGCGGCTGAGGCCCCGGCTTGTGCCGGTGTTGGAGGCAGAGCTCGTGAGGCAGGCGTCGATGCAAAGGCCAAAGGGCCAAGGTTGGTGCGGAGACCAGCAGCCCCGAAAGTTATGAAGGGCCAAGTGGCGAGAGGAACAACAGTGCGCCCCGGCAACTTGGTGCAGTGCTTGCACGAGGATGAGGTGGGTGAAGCGGGATCTGCCCTTAGCGACCCTCTGATACCAGAGTCAACGACCATGCAGTAGGAGAAGTCAGAACCATCCGTACTTAAGGGCCGGCTGGAGGCGATGCGCTGCTTCTACATCGAGGCCGACGGTGAGGAGGCTTGACCCGACGCGAGGTCTCACTTGAACGCGGGGGAACGTGGCGTAGACCTAGAGCGCGAGGCGCACGGTGGAGCGCCAGGGCCAACGCCTACACAGGCTGGAAGGATGTGGCCGCCCCTAGGAGTAGAGATTGCTCCTCCTGGAGTAGCAGCGCCGGTAGGTGAAGGATGAAGCTAGGAGAAAATTTAGGGCTCTGATACCATGTTATGAATGGTATTTTTTGTATTCATCGTGAGACCAATGACAAGAATATTTAGATTTACAAGTAGGTACAAAAAGAAAGTCCATATAAGACAATACCTATACAAATAAAACTTATATAAGGAAAACCTATATATGAATATATCCTTAACATTACTGAGGTGAGACGACTCCTGCTTCAAATGTCATTTGTTCAAATAATTGTTAACCTTTTTCCTTAGCTGAAGTATTTATTTGTTAGGCATATCACCCCTATTATAGGGACCCCACGTGTCACCCCATTTTTTGCAATAAAAAACCCCTAATTCTTAGAAATTACGATTAGGTCCTTATGTGATTTTATATGAGAGGGAGATATTTTTCTTTTTTCGCGTTCAGGTCCCTGGTTTCCCGTTTTGCATTTAGGACCTCCCGTAAAGTACGAATCGCGAGCGAGCCCTTTCCTAATTTTTCGAAATAGCGAACATGTCCAAAAATATAACAAATAGGTCCTCACGCTTTACGTTCGGGTCCTTTCTCCGTTTTGTCCGAAAAAAAAATTTCGGGGTCCGTTTTTTCTCCAGAACATGCGAAAAATATTTTCGGCAGCCGTTTTTCCAAAAAAAAAAATGTCAAACCGTTTCCTTTCTCCGTTTTGCCCGAAAAAATATTTTCACGATCAGTTTTCCTCCGTTTTGCCCGAAAAAAATGTTTTCGTGATCAGTTTTCCCTCCAGGGCATGGGGAAAATGTTTTCGGTGGCTATTTCTTAGAAATTACGATTAGGTCCTTAGGTGATTTTATGTGAGAGGGAGATATTTTTCTTTTTTCGCGTTCAGGTCCCTGGTTTGCCGTTTTGCATTTAGGACCTCCCGTAAAGTACGAATCGCGAGCGAGCCCTTTCTTAATTTTTCAAAATAGCGAACAGGTCCAAAATTATAACAAATAGATTCTCACGCTTTACGTTCGGGTCCTTTCTCCGTTTTGTCCGAAAAAAAAAATTTCGGGGTCCGTTTTTTCTCCAGAACATGCGAAAAATATTTTCGGCAGCCGTTTTTCCAAAAAAAAATGTCAAACCGTTTCCTTTCTCCGTTTTGCCCGAAAAAAATGTTTTCGCGATCAGTTTTCCTCCGTTTTGCCCGAAAAAAATGTTTTCGTGATCAGTTTTCCCTCCAGGGCATAGGGAAAATATTTTCGGTGGCTATTTCCCCAAAAAAAAAATTTTGAAACCGTTTCCTTTTTCCGTTTTGCCCGGGAAAAAAATCGTCATCCGATTTTTCTCCGGAGCATGGGAAAAATATTTTCGTTGCCCGTTTTTCCAAAACAAAAAAAAATAGAAAACCGTTCCCTTTCTCCGTTTTGCTCCGAAAAAATGTTTTCGTGATCCGTTTCTCCTCCGGAGCATGGGGAAGATGTTTTCGGTGGCTATTTCCCCACCAAAAAATATGGAAAGCCGTTTTCTTTCTTCGTTTTGCCTGAAAAAATTATTTCAGTCAACCGTTTTTTCTCCGGAACATGGAAAAAATGTTTTCGTTGGCCGTTTCCCAAAAAAAAAAATGTAAATTCGTTTTTCGTCCGTCGTTTTTCCGTTTTTTACCGCTTTTCCTCATTTTTTTATCAAATTTCGCACGGCGCAGCGTAGCGCGCGGCTCTTACTAGTTGAACATATTTGCTCTCTAGTACTACATTCAAGCCCGGTATTCGTTTTATCATGAAATTCCTGAAAATACCGTATGCCTTCCGACACCAGAATGTAAAAGGACCTCTGATCTTGATTTGAATGGTGAAGCTAAGCAGGACGATGACGATGATAATGGCGAGCTTGCACCATCACCTGTAGGTGTTTCTTCTAGTACTGTTTGAAAAATCCTCTGTTAATGCTCCCTGGATGTGTAGGCATCTTGTCCCAATTCAACATTGTAATATGATTTGACTAACGCTAGCAAATAAATTTGTTTTAAAAGACATAATGTATATGAGGGCGTATTTAGTGTAAATTCGTATAACTTTGCATACAATTTTTCAAACATTCTCAAAACATTGATGGCTATGGAGGAATGGAGGTTCTACACGCCTGCAAAATTTAATGCAAACTTGATTGCATTTTGGGAGAATTGAAAATCTTGTTTCTTCCAAATACAATTGAATTTGACCATGAAAGTTTGCAGAGTCATGTAACAACTTTGTCTTACATCCACCAATATTGAAGATTTTTTTCGGAAGTTTACACACAGAGTTCACATGAGTTACACTGAATTTTGAATTTACACCTGACATTTACCCATTGTATATATGCCGCTCCAAAACTCTCTTAAAATAAAAATGCTACTGTGATACTTGTAATGGTATAAATTCCAGTGCAAAGCTTTAGCTCTTATATTTGCACTACCGCACCCTTTTCTGCATGCACACGACAATTAAACCCTTATTATTTTTTTTGTCATCGTGATTTCTCTCTCCCTATCCCTTTGAAGAACATGAATACTTCATAGACTGAGAGTAAATTCAGAAAAATAAACCACACAGCAAAACCTGCTATTTTGCTATGAACAATACCCTGGGCTAGAAACAAAACAAAAGGGCTAATTAATTGCCTATAAAGAGGGATATAAAAGAGAAGGAATACATCCTAGAGGTGTTACATAACTAATGCCTCTCCATCGCTGTGACGGTTAGACCTTGTGCCTGCACAACGGGGAGTGATGAGTTTGGTTCCTGGCTCGCTCAATTTTCATGTGTTGGCAAACTTTGCATGCGTGTGTACCATAAGTTGGGGTCTGTGTTGGCAATCAAGCAAATAATACCAGCTTGTAGCCACTTATATATATTAGTATGAAAATGGTGCATAAGCATTCTTTCTCTTGTTTGAGATGTTTGCCAAATGGCAAGTAAGCTGTACTTCGGTTTAAATAGTCTGTGCATTGGTAAAGAACATTTTGTGGTTATTAATTTGATCCTGTTGGAAGTGATTATTAGTTTGATCTGACAGAAGTTAGCCCCAGGTCCATGAGACTCACGCAGCTTCCCTGAGGCCAGGTAAATTTATGCCATGCTTTCAATCAAGCAGACCAGAACACCTAAATCATGCAACATACCTGTCCGTTAGCTATAGTACCTTTTATCATTTTAACCATGATTTTAACAATAATTTCAGCAAGCTTCCTTAACCACTACTACGGACATGTTCATCTGTGTCGGTTTGGAACCGACATTAGTGTCGGTTTTCCAACCGACACAGATGTACCGACAGTAATAATCGGACATTATCAGTGTCGGTTTATAAACCGACACAAATAATATTATCAGTGTCGGTTCTAATCACAAACCGACACAAATATTTGAATATCAGTGTCGGTTCTAATAACAAACCGACAAAAATATCTACATATCAGTATCGGTTCTAATAAAAAACCGACACTAATATTCAACAATCAGTGTCGGTTAAATCTACGAACCGACACTAATATAAACCATATTAGTGTCAGTTCAAGCTAATAACCGACACAAATATACATATCAGTGTCGGTTTCTTTTAAGAACCGACACAAATGATACCTGAACTGAAAAAATAAAAATCGGAATTGTGGCTAGCCTCAGGAATACTGCTATCCATGCCCTCTGAAGCAACATGATCACAAAGTAGAGAGAAACGCAATGCCAAATTAGTCACAAGACGGGGATAGACAGCAATATTGAGTAATGATCAACTACATGAGTCATTGAGCAATATTGAGCAATGCCAAATCAGTCACAACACGATCACGCCACATGTACCCGTGTCTTCCAAACCACACGTACCGGTGTCTCATAAGTGGCAAACATTTAAATGACAGAATTGGGGACATTGTTATATTGCAAGCATGCAAGATTAACAAACATTTAAAACTTGTCATGCATTGTTCCTTAATATGGCACCACCAAAATAAATATAACTTAGTATATATAGCAGCAAAAGCTAAATGACAGAATTGCAGAACAACGAAATTAAAGACCTCAAAGATGATCCCCACCGATTCTTCCTCTAACATTATCTAAACTTTCACCATGTCTATTTAGAAGGATAGGACGAGGTGTCAGCAGTTCACCTATAACAACATATGTGAGTTAACAAAAACAAGTAATATTGGAGCCAGAACAGTAAAGTAAAATTTATTCAAAGTACACACTCACTATTTTATTAGGAATAAACAGAAGTACAGAATTCATCCAATATAGTAAAAACATAAGCATGATGCTAAAGACCAGTGATCTTGCAATGTATTTCACCATAACCTTAAACTTCTGTGCCATTTTGTTCAGTCCACCATTTTTTTTTCAAGTGATCTTGCAATTTCATTTCCATTTTTTCCCGATCCTTGGTTGGTACTTGGTTATATTAATACAGAACCACATATTTTCTAAATGGTTGTATTAATGCATCTTTGATCTTTTAATAGGAGAACAGACTGTTGTGCAACTACACTTTGCATCATCTACAGTTTGCACGATCAAACAGCAAGCATCAAATCCACTATTTGGCAATCAGGCAAATAAAACAATTAATTAACACAAATAGGCAGCATATACAGTTGTTGATTTTTGCAATTCTGAATTTGCCTATATGGACTGCTACAAACAGTATAGCATGCTAAAGAATTTGATGCCCAAATTTGGTAATGTAGGCCTTGATATCTCTACAGCTTCTACTAAATGACAGATGGGTGGTATTCACAGCCAGCAAAGACATTTCTAAAACTAAAGAAGTGGATTAAGGCAGTAGCACATAAAAGGCACGGTGTGCTTGGGCAATCCAATTCACCCAAGATCCTTTTCTATATGACATGCTATCGCGTAAGATGATCTGACAATTTGATTATTGATTTCTCAGTTCTCACTACTTCCACCATGCTGAATGTTACTTGTGGACAAAAATAGCCTAAGGAAATGCTTCTATCACATATAAACCCTTAAAACATTAATAAAAAATATCACTAACACCCTCAATTTAAGCTTTCATAAAACAGATGGAACCAAACCCTTAAAACATTAATCCAAACAATGGAATCAATTACAAACAAACTTTCCAATGTTGCTATCACACACAGGAAAGCCATGATTAACTACCTGATCAGCTTAAAATTAGAAAAATAATAATTGCCTAAATCCATCAGCAGTACCTGCTACAATAAGATTCACATTTTCAACCCTCCATAAGGCAACTTAGAGTTACCAAACTCTGTATAGATGCCCAAATTTAAAGTATATATGCTCTGCAGAACACATACCTTCAGAAAACAGTAAGTAATAGGGAGTAGGCGACCAAATAATCCACAGCCGGAACCTTTCCCAATCAAAAGAGACCTGGTTCAGTAAGCACACATCAAGCATCACTGCTCTATCAGTCAATAAGAAGAAAACAGAATGTTGACTTACCCGTTCTTTTGCTCAGCCACGAGCAATACGAAGAATACCAGCAGCAGCAGCAGAACGAAATCCCTGATCAATAATGAATAAGATGAATGCAAGAGGAAGAAATCTCATCAGAGGGAGTTGGACCGAAGAGCTGTTGGACGATCCAATAAGCAGGGTAAACTTCTCTGTTTATTAGTTTAGATGAAGAATGGTTATCGCTTATCACCACATCTGCAAGCTGGATCGACGATGCGAGGGGGATGAATGGAGGAAGAGCAGTGCAAGGGTTTAGGGACATGAGGCCTTGAGAGCTCCGCGAGGCCCAAATCTACGACGCTTTATCATAAAAGAACCATCTCATTCAGAACCAAATAATTTAAATGATAGAAAACCATGCGTACATCATTCTACATTGCACCAACTGTTTCAGGGAAAAATATGAAACATCATCACACTCTGTACTGATACATATATCAATCGGAGTTGGATGGAGACACGATTCGTTCCATATTAGTACAGAAGACTGGGTCATAGTTGTCAGGGTCATGAAACTCGCCATTCTTGTTGATGATTTGACTCATGATGAACCAGGCGAGTTGTCCCTGAATGGCTTTGATTTCTTTATGGTGCAGTCCATCCGTAGGCAATTTTAGGCGCTATAAGTAGAAAAAATGTATGTGAGCTTTCGTAGCTATCGTTAGGTATGAATCAATTTGCGTTGTTAGCATGACAAACCTCTACGTCATTGTCTACTAATGTAGAACCTAAGATTTTCCACATGTATTGGCAGGCAAAATATCCGCATAAATTTGTGCCTTGCAACTGTTTGTGACACTGCAAAGAATAAATAAACTACAATGTCACGAAACGAGTCATTTACTACAAAATGTGATATAGAAATAATGTGTATGTACCGGGAATTTAGTACGCATTGAGATGGACTTTTGGAATGGGCGGTATCTCATGCTCTTTTGACAGTATCTTTTAAAGGCATTCTGTAGTATATTTGTCATGTCCTTGTAAAATTCTACATCTTTATCCAGGGGATCCAGTACAACCATTTTGCTCTTATCGAGTGCAATGGCAACGAGTATCCAATGGAATCTACACACACAGTATCTGAGTCATTGTGCTAAGATCACAATGAGTAAGGAACAACATCGAGTAATATAACTAGCTAGTGAACCACTTACTTGAAGTTGTAGGGTAAAAGTATCAATTCCTTCTCTTGAAGTTTAATGAAAGTATTATATACGTATTCCTTGACCTCATTTGGTGTTCCTCGGGCTATAGGTTCACAAACTATTCCTGGGTCGAGGAACCCTACACTAAGTGCTTGCGTTTTCCTTAATTCAATGGTCTCGTACCTACATAATAAAGAAGTTTGACATTGCATTTATCGGAACTATATTAATGTAGACAACAATTTATGTAATTCATACTTACAGTACCCAACATCTCAAAAGAGACACGTCGAGAGCATCCTGGTAGTACATGTTATGCAAGTTATCGAATTCAATCAGGAAGCACCCATCCCCATAGTGAAAATGCTCATCTTTAAAAACTCCAATGACTGACTTCGGCAGTACGTCCTGGTTGGACCGCTCCATGTACCACTTATGCAATCTTTGCATCATTAATGTTAGGGTATCAAACATTTTTTGGGTCACAAAAGGCTTCCCCATCTCGAATTTCATTCTTTGTACATTATCTTGTCCGTCTGATTTCGATTTGCCCTTATATTGTTTAAGCACAACATCATGTTCAGTCTTGGCGTCACCTGATGTGTTCGACTTTGCTCGCCTCCTTTTCAATTTCTTTGTAGGATAGACATTATGTTCTTCACGTATCTCCGGTAGAACATCTAATGCTGGAATATCGATCTTTATCACAGTGGCGGGGCACTTGACCTTTGGGGTCTTTGGTGACACTTGACCTGGAGTCTTTGGTGGCGACTCCGGAACATCTAATGTAGGAAAGGCTAGCACTTGAAGGTCGAGGACAATGTCACGCTTGCGCCACTGAATGAACGTGTGCACTGCAGTCCCTAGAGTTGTCACGTCGTCATTTCTGGGCATTTCCAACATCATGTCGGGAACTGCGGAAGTACCGTGCCCACTTCGACCTTTGTGTATCCGGGCGCGATTGGGGAGTTGTGCAAAACACCCCCTTCTTGGCACAGATAAGCCATGCCTGTAGCAGCCTGAAGAGATATGTTCATGACAGGAATATTGAGCTGGCACGGTGTTGGTTGTTGTATGTCATCCACGGGATAACGGGCTAATGCATCATCTGGCAGTGGTGTGGATGCGCAACTGCTGCGATGGCGTGAGGTGCTTGGGAGAACAATGTTCCCGACTTCTGCATGGCTCATGGCTGCTTGTACTTGTCTTTGTACTTGTTCTTGTATTGTGCCTTGTAAATCCCGAAGCATTTCTTGCTTCATTACTTCTCGTTCATATTCGGCACGCTCTTCTTTTGCTCTCTTTCGACTCCTGTAAGAGTTGGTGTGATCAGGGAATCCCTTGCTCCAAGGTACCTTAGCCCCAACACCCCTGTCCGACCAGGGTGCTCTTTGGTTCCTAAGGCCACGGTAAGTGCATCCTTCTCCCTATCTGGAATGAAAGTGCCTTCTATAGCCTCGACGGACAACTCTTGGATTCTTTGGGACATCGCTTCGTCTTCATTAGTTTTGAAGGACAAGCCCCCACTAGACGTGACAGTTGCTCTTGCTAACACATAGTGCTTGACTCGCTTTGGTAGTTCAAACAAGGGGCTTCTGCCAATCGATTGAGAGGCCTCTGCTTCTTGCCTCTCCCATTAGGGAATTTTTCCCGCGTACCCTGTGATACTACGGGATTGCATAACCTTAGAAAGCATGAAATTTGCAATTAGAACCCTACGGTCTGATGTTTTAACGCGTTTCGGGCTGTTTTCGGGCTTTTTGGGCTGCTTCGGGGATGTGTTGGGCTTGGGGGAACTTTATTGGGCTGGTTGGTGGGGCTTGTTTGGCCCATGTGGGGGTGAGGAGGGGGATTTTTCCTGCTGCCCTAGCCCCTTCCCCTCCCCATTTGCGCCGCACCCCCTTCCCCCTCCCACCTCCTTGTCTCCTCTCCTCTCTAGCCTTTCCTCTCCCTCACCTCCACCTCTCCCACCCCACCAACCCTTGCTGCGTCGTCTCCACTGCCACGCCGTGCCGTGGTGCTGTCCTCGCTAGTGGGATGATCCGCGACGAGGAGAGCCGGTGGGAGGAGGAGATCGGGTGGAGATCGCGCGAGGAGAAGCGGTTGTTTTGCGATTCTTCAAGAAGGTAATGGGGGAACCTTGTGGGGTAGATCTTATGCTATTGTAGAGGGGGTTTTCCATGTTTTTGGATCATGGGAGGTGCTGCCATGGGGTAGAATTGATGAAAAACTAGAGTTGTACTCACGTTTTGGTTCGGGCAGATTGGGAACCCGAACTAGGGCAGGCGTTTTCGCCAATTTAGAGTTTGAATCTGACCGTACGGACTTTTAGGAAGTTGTAGATAATTTCATTATCTTTCCGTGCATATAAAGAAAGTTAAAATCCGCCCAGCCGTTTGGGAGATATGGCTGTTTTACCGAGCGCTGTCAAATCTGTGACGAGATTGGGACAGTTCGTGTTCAACGTTAGATTAAACAACATTAGAGTCCGAATTAGTCTTTCTCTATAACTAGAAAAAGTTGGGAATTTTCCTAAGCTATGCGAGGATGTACTCGTTTATTCAATTTGGAGTCCTAGAACAGAAGTTATGCCCGTTGGAAGGCTGCTGTCCCGACGGGACAGATTTGCTGTTTTCTGATTTTAGGAGTTGTGTGAGAAGTCGGGGTAGTGGAGTTCTATGTGTGCTGTTTTGTGGACTCGATTTGAGTGTGTGGCACGTGTTTGCAGGTGGTGTGCCTTGAGTGCCCTCAACCTCTCGTCACTCCGTTGCCAGCGGTTGAAGGCAAGTGTGTTGTGTGGATTGTATGCTATATGTGTTGCTAGTTGTGCTTCATAGTATTTGGAATAGATAACATGTTGTCTTGCCATGAATTACATGTATTGCTTGATATGAAGCCATTATGCCATGATTTAAATGTACTTATTGTTGATAAGCGGATTACACGCCATGTGATGATATGCAATACTCCTATACATGGAGTACGTTGTTGTCCATTTTGCATACATGGCATACTTTCATGGTCGGCGGTGAGATAAGTCATAACTATTCCGGAGGGTCGGTGAGAACCGTTATGACTAATCCGGGGCTATTCTTGAGTAAGACCTACATCGTGATTCCATCCACCGTGGTGAATGGAAGCGAGTGATAGGCACCCTCCATCTTCGGGATGGGAGGAATAAGTGCATGCCGACGGGTGTGCACTCAACCATACCGGTATGAGTTTCCAAGGAGACATGTGCATTGCATTGCATTGCATTAATGAAATATGTATATGATGATGTTTATGAGATGACGATGTGAATACTTATGAGTTGCTCACGAGATGAATACATGGATGCTTAAAAGAGGTTTGGAATGCTAACCATGTTGTGTTATGATGTGCTACGGAGGTTGGTGATGATGGTTTGTTGACTTGATCTTTGTTTTTCCATTACAATACACTTTCTTGAGTTTTGAACTCACGCTTGTGTTTTATGTTGTTTTTAGGTACCTTGAGATCGGCATGAGGGAAAGGGAATAGTCACACATCTCCACGTAGTTCACGCAATTGATTCCACAATGGAATCATTTGGAGTCATGACAATGAACTTAATGTGATACCATTGATGTTTATGGTTTAGATGTGTGCTAGGATTGCCTTATTCGTTTCATTTGGCTAATGATGACTTTGGGATGCTTAAAGTGGACTTATATTGCTTCCGTGTCGCTTATTATTGCTGTTTTAGATGTTTCATATTATGTCATATTCTGCTATGCTATTATGGTTGCGCAAGATCATGCTAAAACAAAGGAGATGCTGTCGAAATTTCCAATAATTCAAACTGATTACTTGCTGTAATTTACCTTAAATTATGGTATTAATTGCTGTATGGTCTATGTTTGGTGGCATTCTGGGCTTACTAGAAGCCGGGGTGTTACAGTTGGTATCAGAGCGGGCTGTAGGTCCCTGGAATGTGTATTTAGTGTCATAACTATAGGTTCAACTAAAATATGAAGTGGGATAACCTAAAAACATGGCTTAGGTTTTACTTAAAACTTTGCCATAGGATAGCAACATTAAAACTTGTGTAAGTGGAATAATTAATTTAAAACTTGACACACTCTGTTGCACAGTAGGAATGGGTATGGGTACCGTTGCTTTACGCTTAAATGTTGTATTTAAGCTTTGATGTTGAATGTTACATTTGGTAATATATGTTGCTATGTTTATGAAAGAATTGATTGTGTTGATACTTTTGAGATTATGTGGGTTGTGGTGCCGAAAGGGGTTTCGGTCACCTTCTGTTGTTTGTAGTAATGTTGGGTTTGACGGTGTGGTCGGTTAGTGCCATCACCGATGGACTTTTAACCTCCTGTTGGGAGAGTGCTTATCCTTTACGTAAGTAGATTGGGTAGTTGGTTGGTTTTTGGTTGGTTGAAATAAAAGAAAAAGTATTCGGTTTTGGATGCTCACCGATAGTTCTTTTGGTGGTTTTGGTTTTGTCTTCTTTGGTTGAAGACAAAAGAAGAATTTAGGGTTGCGCCTCTTTTGGTCGCCTTGCCAACTTTGACGCCTTGACTTGTTGTTTACCTTATAGAGAAACTTATAGATTGATTCTTGGGTTACCATTCTCCAACTTGAAAAGAAGTTATTGAAGTTAGATGAAAAATCTAAGTCGCATGGATTTAGGTGTCAAGGTTTTGTCGGAAAGGATATGGTTGATCGGTTGCTTTACGGAGAAAGTTTTCAATTTATTCTTGTGTTTGTCTTTCTCCGAGGTTTAAAAGAGTTATTGTGGTGTTGTGCCAGACCTTGTTGTCGGGGCCTAGGTGGTGTTTGATCGCAATGATGACTTGCTTGGGAATTCATCTTTGAAAAAAAAAACCGTTTGTTTCGTGAAAGTTTGAAGTTTGGGGTTATGGCCTTATCTGAAAAAAAAAATGGTTAATCGTCGGGTTTTCCCTCTTGCAACCATCTTCCTTCGCGGAAGTTGTTGATCTCGAGAGTTGTGGAGTAGTTGCGTGTCTGCATTTGGGAATTTAAGAGTTGACTTCTCTTGTGATTTATGGTTGAGCTTTCCGGAAGGAAAGGTGTTTTGAGTGTTGTTCTTTTCTGGAGCAATTATGGTTTCCTTAAGAGTTGGGTGCGTGATTCACGCGGATGTTTAAGAAGTTAAGTGCATGACGAGAAGTTAGAGTTTTCGGATGATATGAGCTGGTGGTTGATTAAAGTGAATTGTTGTTTGTTTAAAGATAAACTAAAATATAGTGTTGATAAGAGATGATTAAACGAGACGTCAGGTGATCCAAGGTGAAAGTTGATTAGTGGTGTGTGCAAAGTGATGCGGGTTATGGAATCTAATGGATGTTTGAGATTAGTTAGCATATAATGTCTCGGTTGATGAACTTGTTATAGCAAGAAGATGGTGTGAAATTACGCCTATTGTAGCTGGTGGGTCGATTAATATTGTGGGTCGACAATATGACTTAAAATACGTGTAATCAATTAATGAGGATATATGGAATGATTGTAGGAAAGGTTGAATTATTCTTGGCGGATGTCTGTTTGGGATACGTATTTATGAGGAATGTCTAGTGGAGATCGTGTCGCGTGGTTAGTATTAATTGTTGGTGGAATGAGCGGGTGATATGGAATATGTGACTTAGGGATTATTCCCGGGTAATTGTTGATTACACCGGAATAATTGTAAAGAGATGTGTGCTACGCTTGGGATAATAAGTTGCATGAATAATGGTTCGTCATGGTTAGTAGACCAAAAGAAGTTGTTGATATCGCGTATTATGTTGGATTAAGCGATAAGTTAATTGTCTTGGAGTTGTGAGAACGTGGTTCTCCTTGTTGGTTGTCATACGGTAGATATGGTCTACGATTCGTTGGTAATATAATCAATTGTGGTTATATGAGCAGTGAAAAGTGATTTTATCAAGAGCAGATGTTGTAGCTTGTGTGCAAATGTTGGACTTCGGAATTTGGGTGATTATGACATCCGTATTGGCTAAGAGTATTGGAATGCGAGTAATGGTGGGATTTGAGTCGAACTTTCTTTTGAAGGTTTACGGATTAAATTGAATGTATAAATTTTAGGAGTGCCCGCCTCTTTGTTTAGGCGTCTTGATTAGTGTGCAATAAAATCTCCACTGATTAAGTGGCATTTTGTCAAGTTACAAACTTGACTCCGATGATTGGAAATATGGATGAAAGAGTAGTATTTGAAGTAACCGGCTTATGGGTTCCAAATGTGGTGTGGTTTTGAACCATGCCAATCTTTGGGTTTGGGCTAATCTGTTTAGTCTATGCTATGAGTTTGGGTTAACACCCAAAGCGTTGGAGTGGGACGCTCTCTTTAGCGTTCAACCGATTTATCTTTGGTAATCCCGAGTTAAGCGCTTAAATTGTAATTCTATCGTGACTAGAGTTGGATTGATTTGGGAAAGCGTGTGTGGTTTTTAAGTGAAGCTTTCAAAAGGTGAATCTTATGATTGTTTCATAAGTGTTTTTGTTGGTAAAATGTTCCTGCTTTGGGAATGTGTTTCCTTTCTTTAAGAGAATTGGTAGCGGTTATTAGGCGTAGATGTTTGATTGGAGAGTTGATGCTATCTTACATTATTGGCCTTGGTTAAAATCACGATGTTTTATGCGGCGCATTGCGTCTGATGGTTGTTGGGTTGTGATGAGATATGGTATTTTTCGATTAACGCCGTCGTAGTTTATGCGAATTTGAGCAACCATCGATGTTGTTGGTGGTCAATCATGTGACAAAGAGAATGAAGTCTCTTTGTGAATGGTTAATGGGTATCGTGGTTACATGATGAATAAATAGTGAAAAAAGATTCATGACATCGTTTTTAAGCATAAAAGAGTTGTTGAGCCAGGACGGTGAGAAAGTCATATAGAGACATATGACTAATCCGGAGTGCTCTTGAAGAATTCGCATTCGTGTTATGAATCGAGATTTCCATTGCTCTCTAGCATGAAAAGGAATGAATGTATAAATGCTGGTATTTTGGTTATGTTATGCAAGGGATTTGAGTTTCCCTTTCTCTTCGAGAGTTTTTGTGGCAGTTCTCTTCCAAGATGTTGATTTTGGTTAAAATGAAAAGTTTGGCTGTGGTGAAAGCGAGTCGAGTTGTCTTTAGTTGTTGAGAACTTCCGTCAAGAGAATTGTGTGGAGTCTTTATTTGTTTGAGTGCTCCCCGATGCGAATTGTATCGCGTTGATTGGAGATTTGAGTTTTCCTTTGCGGCTTGACTTAGGAAAAGCAAAAGGGTGGTCTTTCAATGTTATCGGATTCTTTCCAAAGTGATTTGTGGCGCTTTGAGGTTCGAGTTGTTGTATGTGGTCTACTTGGATTCAAAAGAATCGTACTTCTTTTGCACTATTGATAGGAGCGAGAATAAGAAGGGCCTCGGGTTATTGTTGAGTATAATCTAAGAGCTATACTCGTGGGCTTCGTTGTTTGTGTGAATGGTTTGTGAGGCGACATCCTCTTGGGAAAAGTGCCAATTGAGATTTGGTAGTGAGTTACGGTCCTAACTTGGGCTAGGTCTTTGGACATTAGTGAGGGTGGATGATGATGGAGATTGTTTATGTCGTGATTTTAATATGGTTGAAAGTATCGTTGGGTGGAAGCAAATGTTATAGAAAATGTTATGTAAAATGCTTTGTCGTGGACATTGTCTTAGCTAGGCGTCCCTGGGTGTGCGTTATGCAGGAGAGGATAGAATGAAAAGTGTAATGTGGTTGGCGATCGAAAGGAAAGTATGGTTGATGTAGGCTATGAGCGAAGATGACATTAGTAAATTTTGATTCCTTGCGAAAAGGGGTCAAATAATTGGAAGAGATGGGGTTTTGCGTAAATGGTCTTTTTGGGGGGTTCAAGTTTGGAACCTCGGTTGACCGTTTTAATACTAATGATGAAAAAGGGATGTGTTTCAAGATGATTGTATCATTCGGAGTTTGTGAATCATGATAGAGATTGAAGTAAATGAGGAATCATGTCAAATTGTGCTTAGCTAAGCTAAGTCAAGTCACTCTTGTCAATAGATGGATTTGGAGAATTGAGTTGTCGTTGCTACTGTTTGAGTCTTTGCATGGGTGTGTTGAGTTCGCAAAGAAGATGAGTCCCTAGTGGGCATGGTTTTAGAGTTGACGTGTAAGATTTGAGGTCGAATCCAGTTAAGGGGGGAAGAATGTGATACTACGGGATTGCATAACCTTAGAAAGCATGAAATTTGCAATTAGAACCCTACGGTCTGATGTTTTAACGCGTTTCGGGCTGTTTTCGGGCTTTTTGGGCTGCTCCGGGGATGTGTTGGGCTTGGGGGAACTTTATTGGGCTGGTTGGTGGGGCTTGTTTGGCCCATGTGGGGGTGAGGAGGGGGATTTTTCCTGCTGCCCTAGCCCCTTCCCCTCCCCATTTGCGCCGCACCCCCTTCCCCCTCCCACCTCCTTGTCTCCTCTCCTCTCTAGCCTTTCCTCTCCCTCACCTCCACCTCTCCCACCCCACCAACCCTTGCTGCGTCGTCTCCACTGCCACGCCGTGCCGTGGTGCTGTCCTCGCTAGTGGGATGATCCGCGACGAGGAGAGCCGGTGGGAGGAGGAGATCGGGTGGAGATCGCGAGGAGAAGCGGTTGTTTTGCGATTCTTCAAGAAGGTAATGGGGAACCTTGTGGGGTAGATCTTATGCTATTGTAGAGGGGTTTTCCATGTTTTTGGATCATGGGAGGTGCTGCCATGGGGTAGAATTGATGAAAAACTAGAGTTGTACTCACGTTTTGGTTCGGGCAGATTGGGAACCCGAACTAGGGCAGGCGTTTTCGCCAATTTAGAATTTGAATCTGACCGTACGGACTTTTAGGAAGTTGTAGATAATTTCATTATCTTTCCGTGCATATAAAGAAAGTTAAAATCCGCCCAGCCGTTTGGGAGATATGGCTGTTTTACCGAGCGCTGTCAAATCTGTGACGAGATTGGGACAGTTCGTGTTCAACGTTAGATTAAACAACATTAGAGTCCGAATTAGTCTTTCTCTATAACTAGAAAAAGTTGGGAATTTTCCTAAGCTATGCGAGGATGTACTCGTTTATTCAATTTGGAGTCCTAGAACAGAAGTTATGCCCGTTGGAAGGCTGCTGTCCCGACGGGACAGATTTGCTGTTTTCTGATTTTAGGAGTTGTAAGCGAAGTCGGGTAGTGGGTTCTATGTGTGCTGTTTGTGGACTCGATTTGAGTGTGTGGCACGTGTTTGCAGGTGGTGTGCCTTGAGTGCCCTCAACCTCTCGTCACTCCGTTGCCCGCGGTTGAAGGCAAGTGTGTTGTGTGGATTGTATGCTATATGTGTTGCTAGTTGTGCTTCATAGTATTTGGAATAGATAACATGTTGTCTTGCCATGAATTACATGTATTGCTTGATATGAAGCCATTATGCCATGATTTAAATGTACTTATTGTTGATAAGCGGATTACACGCCATGTGATGATATGCAATACTCCTATACATGGGTACGTTGTTGTCCATTTTGCATACATGGCATACTTTCATGGCCGGCCGGTGAGATAAGTCATAACTATTCCGGGAGGGTCGGTGAGAACCGTTATGACTAATCCGGGGCTATTCTTGAGTAAGACCTACATCGTGATTCCATCCACCGTGGTGAATGGAAGCGAGTGATAGGCACCCTCCATCTTCGGGATGGGAGGGAATAGGGTGCATGCCGACGGGTGTGCACTCAACCATACCGGTATGAGTTTCCAAGGAGACATGTGCATTGCATTGCATTGCATTAATGAAATATGTATATGATGATGTTTATGAGATGACGATGTGAATACTTATGAGTTGCTCACGAGATGAATACATGGATGCTTAAAAGAGGTTTGGAATGCTAACCATGTTGTGTTATGATGTGCTTACGGAGGTTGGTGATGATGGTTTGTTGACTTGATCTTTGTTTTTCCATTACAATACACTTTGCTGAGTTTTGAACTCACGCTTGTGTTTTATGTTGTTTTTAGGTACCTTGAGATCGGCATGAGGAAAAGGGGAATAGTCACACATCTCCACGTAGTTCACGCAATTGATTCCACAATGGAATCATTTGGAGTCATGACAATGAACTTAATGTGATACCATTGATGTTTATGGTTTAGATGTGTGCTAGGATTGCCTTATTCGTTTCATTTGGCTAATGATGACTTTGGGATGCTTAAAGTGGACTTATATTGCTTCCGTGTCGCTTATTATTGCTGTTTTAGATGTTTCATATTATGTCATATTCTGCTATGCTATTATGGTTGCGCAAGATCATGCTAAAACAAAGGAGATGCTGTCGAAATTTCCAATAATTCAAACTGATTTCTTGCTGTAATTTACCTTAAATTATGGTATTAATTGCTGTATGGTCTATGTTTGGTGGCATTCTGGGCTTACTAGAAGCCGGGGTGTTACATACCCACCCGTGCCAAGTCTGTGGGGATGAATGTTCTTTTTGGAGATCTGTTTGTGATCCTCACTTGACTTCATTGCTGATTTATTGGACTTCATCGCCACAAACTCATCCCAGTATGGTTCCAGTTTTGGATAGTCCGTAATGGCCGATCGGTTTTTCTTCACATATTTGTAGTTCAACCGGGTCTTGAAGTTGTTCCAGCAGGTACCCATGGTCATCAAGGCATCCTGACGCACGAGGTTCTCGACTCCTTCGGGGAATTCAAAGCTTTGTTTCAGCTCTATCCAAAGGTCCTCTTTTGTGGCGGCGGGCACTTTATGCCAGTCCTGATAGATGATTGGCACTTTATGACAGTCCTGATAGATGATTGGCACTTTATCCCTTACGATGCACCCGCAGGTTGATTTATATTTAGAAACTGCTGCTTGTGGTGAACTAGGAGCCCTAGTCTCTGATATGTCCGAGATAACATGTCGGCCTTCAGGCTTCTTTGTTTGCCCTCGTCCACAACACCTTGCTACCGCGACATCAAGGGCAGGCGAAACTTCAGCGTCCGATGTGTGGATGTTGAGGAAGCTAGTCGGGCTTCTGCTCGGGCTCCTACTCGGGTTAGGCTCAGGGGTCCCCTCCATCTGTTGTTGATGAAGCTATTGATATAGAATTTAAGAGAAAGAAAGTTAAGAGAAGCAAATTTAAGAGAAGGTAAGTTAAGAGTTATTTTGTACATACAAGGTTAAGAGAAAGTCCAATGATTGGTAGTGCAATCATCAAATGTATAATTAACTTTTGGTAGTGCTCTCAGGCACTTGGTGTAGCAATGCTAGAGACTAGCTCTTACCTCATCTACACCTGGGTCAAGTTTATCTCATTTGAACTAAACAATTAACTATGTAAAGAAGGCCTTGAATCCTTACCTTCCTAATCATGCAGTTGAAGGTATTATTTAATCAATTTCACTGTTCTTATGATCATAATTCAGAATAATACATATATGCGAGATAGTACCATGTTGGCAAATAAAGTAACAGACGATAAGAATCAAAAGAGGACAACTACGAGTAATCAATAATGAACAAGCTTTTGCAACAAATGAAAGGAATTAAACAATTTGTAGCATGGATGTTTACTGATTCAAGGCCTAATTCACAACCTTAATTGTTCAATTCATCATTTGACCCAATTTGCATCATTGAGCAATAAAAGAAAAATCAGAAGAAAACATAATAGCACACTACTCAATCTAGGACTTCATATATTTGATGAATAAATATGGCATGAACAATTTAGCCCCATTTCCATTTCAAGCACAACCATTCAAAGATTTCAGTTATAAACACCACTTTCAGTCTCTAGAATACAAAATAGCAATATATGCATCCTTGTGCTAATATCCATTTACAGGTGGTAGTCATACACAAATACAAATGATAGTCATACAGCCCCTTTTCTGTGGTAGCACTCCATTTATGAATTCATTAGGAAATTAATGCAAAGATTGACCACATTTTCTTAAGCATAGAACAATCCATTTACAGGTATTTGAATTCTACACCTATCCAAGGATAGCACAATATCAAAGTTCTATTAGAACACTCATACTAATTGAAAGTGTATGCAATCGCAAAATAACTAGACAGTCTACTTAGAATAAAAGACTAAAGGTTTAATCAAATAGCATGGTTGCATGCCCTAGTAATCCCACTTTCTACGAAAAGAATGGAGTAGCATATATGAATGGATTTGATACAACCCAAATTGAACATGAGCATATAAACCATCAATTCCAGATTTAAAAATGTAAACATTACTAATCCTCCTCTTTAGAATAAGCATATGAAGACTAGGAGGAAATAAATGCCTCAAATTGCATTTAGCTTTTAAATTATGCAAGTAATTTGAATATTTCAAAATTGCAGGTTTAAATTTCTTTGCTTGGATTATTCAACTATTTGCCCAAGATGATTATACAGCCCCCTTATTTCTGTTCCTAGTTCTTCTCTCCATTGGTGTTATTGTATAACTAAAATTAAGAGATAATTTTCTGAAAGAAATACTAGTCCAGATTCAGCCAATAACAGCTTGATGTTCAAACCATATTAACAGTCACGGTTTGCTTGCACCTTAACTGGTCATGAGCACTTGAGCAGGAACAGCTCATCTGCACAGAAGCTGCAGATAACCCATCAGTGCCCAAACCTACAACACGAGATTATAGACCACTTCACAGCTCCAGCTCAACTGCAAACTTGGAGAAACCACACGAGATTTTTTCAAAATGCTACGAACTTCTCGGGCTTAGGTAAATAGCTGATACGATCAATATCAGGATTTCCTCCCACCTCATCGGCTCGCACAAACAGCTTGTGCTGAGTGGCTATGAGGCACAATCAAACACCTCTCAAACATTTCACCATAATCAAGCAGAATTACACACAGCTAACTATTGGTGGCGTCACGGTGAGTAAAACTGGGGTTTGCGGGGGGTCACGTAACCTGCTGCCGCGCGAGGTAGTCGGATTTGATGGAGGTGACGGAGGAGAGGAGCTCCGGGAGAGGAAGTAGCTTGGATCCCGCACCGCCGCCTCCTTCGCGGCGTCGGCGTCGGCGCTCGGGCGGCGTGGGTGGCGTCCGGGGGTCGGCGTCGATGCTCGGGTGGCGTGGGTGGCGTCCGGGCGGCGTGGACGGTGCCCGGGGGTGAAGGCGTGCACGGTGCCCGAGGGCGAAGGTGTGGGCGGCGACGCGGACGGGGACGGGGACGGGGGCGACAGACTTAGGTTTAGGGTTCAAGGGCACGGCGTGGAGGGACTTAGGTTTTAGGGTTCAAGGGCACGGCGTGGAGTTATATATACTGAGATAGGACTTAAAAGGGTGCAGGAGTATTTGTGTTGGTTCAATGAAACAACCGACACAACATACATATTAGTGTCGGTTCCATATTAAAACCGACACTAAATGTGAATACTTGTGCCGGTTGAAACTACGAACCGACACAAAAAAGTTAGTTTTAGTGTCGGTTCCATATTAAAACCGACACTAAATGTGAATACTTGTGCCGGTTGAAACTACGAACCGACACAAAAAAAGTTAGTTTTAGTGTTGGTTCCATATTAAAACCGACACTAAATGTGAATACTTGTGCCGGTTGAAACTACGAACCGACACAACAAAGTTAGTTTTAGTGTCGGTTCCATATTAAAACCGACACTAAAAATGCATTAATATAATAGCTATATATCTTATTTAAAAGGTAGGATTTCTAGTTTTTTTATATTATAAGCTAGGATATATACTAAAATTGTAATCTACATGAGAATAATAACTAAAAGTCTATATAAATATATAATAGGTATATACTTTTTTTATAATCTAGGATTCCTAGTTTTTTTGACATTATAAAAATATTCTAAAATTGTAATCAACATGAGAATAATAACTAAAATTGTAATCTTTTCAGTGTATTAATATAAAAGGTAGGATTCCTAGTTTTTATATTATAAAAATATCCCAAAATTGAAATCAACATGATAATAATAACTAAAAGTCCATATAAATATATAATACGTATATAATTTATTTAAAAGATAGGATTTCTGGCTTTTTTATATTATAAAAATATCCTAAAATTGTAATCAACATGAGAAAAACAACTAAAAGTCCACATAAATGCATATATTTGACATCATATTTATATTATATTTTTTTACATCACATTGACATACTCCTAGCTAATTTTCTTTCACAATTTGCCCTTCTTCATGATCATCGCGATGATAGGTAGCTTCTTCCTCAGTGGTTTCTTCCTCTAGCCTAATGCTTCCATCTACGAAAGGTGGCAACTCGTCGAACTGGTTGTACTCGTCCTCATCCGCGACATTCTCAACTCCGACGATCCTTCTTTTTCCGTGAAGAACAACATGGCGCTTCTTATTTGCCGGGTCGATTACATAGAAGACTTGTGCTACTTGCTTCACTAGTACGAATGGTTCATTTGTGTATCCAACATGTTCAGTATTCACAATAGTGAAGCCATACTTGTCCACCTTCACACCCTTTGGGAGTTGGACCCAACGACACCGAAACATCAGGATCTTGAAGATACAATAGTCGAGCTCCCAAATCTCCTCTATGAACCCATAGAAGCTGCTCTTCTTACGCCTATCTATTGTCATAAGCATCTATCTGAACACCACTGTTTTGGTAAGTGCTTTTGCTATCTTGAGCTCTAGTGTAAAATGTATACCCATTTATATCGTATCCTTGCCATGTCACGATTGTACTGATGGCCCCTTTGCCAACCACCTCAACGTAACACTCGTTTCTTTCCCGACCATGTGTTCCTTAAACCAATGATTGAACAAGCGGTTGTGCTCTTTTATTATCCAAACCTCGATCGTCCTTGGTTTTCCCTCCGTAGCTCATCCTTGTGCAAGTCCATATACGAGGACGCCTCAGCGATTGTTGCAAGACTGTGAAATGTGCTTGTTCGAACAAAACATGATCGTAAGTATTTATTGATTTCTTTCCGATGACCCCTTTCCCGGCTAGCCTACCCTCATGTCGAGATACAGGCACACCAACCGGATCGACATTGTCCATGTAATCGACGCAGAACTTGATAACCTCCTTAGTTGCATAACCTTCTACAATGCAGCCCTTCGGCTGAGATCGATTACGTACATATTTCTTCAGTACTCCCATGTACCTCTCAAATGGGTACATCTTATGCAAGAATACGGGGCCACATATCTTTATCTCATTCACAAGGAGAACAATGAGATGGACCATGATATCAAAAAATGATGGAGGAAAATACATCTCTAGTTGGCAGAGAGTCTTGACCACATCATCCTGCAGTTCACATAGTCCAATGGGATCAATGACCTTCTGTGAAATTGCGTTAAAGAAGAAACATAACCTCATTATTGTCTCTCGGACTTTGTCAGGCAAAATACCTCTAATTGCAACAGGAAGCATTTGTGTCATCATCACATGGCAATCATGAGACTTCATTCCATTTAACTTCAAATCTTTCATCAAGACCAGTTTTGTGATGTTTGCGGAATAACCGGACGGAACTTTCACACCATGTAAGCACTTGCAAAGTTCTGTTCTCTCTTTCTTGGATAGAGTGTAGCAAGCTGGGGGAAGATAAAGTCGGCCTGACCCGGTGTCTTGAGGATGTAGCTTGGATCTGATTTTCATATCTTCTAGGTCCTTTCGTGACTTGAGTCCATCCTTGGTTTTGCTACGAATATCCAACAAAAGACCAATCAAGCTGTCACATACATTCTTCTCTACGTGCATAACATCGATGCAGTGTCGAACTTCTAAGTCTTTCCAATAGGGCAAGTCCCAAAATACTGATCTCTTCTTCCACGTGGTCTTCTCAGTTCGGGATCTTGAAGTATTATTACTACCTTTTCGAAGTGCAACATTAATATCCTTAACCATATCATATACTTCTTCCCCACGACGAGGCCTTGGAGCTAAACCGTTCTCCTTTGTTCCGTCAAATTGTTTCTTCATATTGCGGTAGGGGTGATTCCTTCGAAGGAACCTACGGTGACGATATATCTGATTTTTCTTGAGTTCTTGAGCCACACACTTTCTGTTTCATCCAAGCACTGTGGACATGCTTTGGCCCCTTTTATAGTACGACCAGGATAAGTTACCTAGGGCAGGAAAATCATTGATGGTGCAAAACAATAATGCATGTAGAGTGAAGTACTCCCGCTTGTACTCATCCCATACTGCACACCTTCATTCCACAAGATCGTAAGATCTTCCACCAATGGTTGCGGTATACATCAATATCGTTGCCAGGTTGTCTCGGCCCTTGAATAAGCAGCGACATCATAATGTACTTTCGTTTCATACATAACCAAGGAGGAAGGTTGTAGATACAGAGAGTCACGGGCCAAGTGCTATGAATGCTACTCATATTACCGAAAGGATTCATTCCATCTGTACTCAATCCAAACCTTATATTCCTAGGTTCATTTCCGAAGTTGTTCCTGAAGAGCCTATCGATGGTTCTCCACTGGGCAGAATCAGCAGGGTGTCTCAACTTTCCATCCCTCTTACGCTCTTCCGAGTGCCATCGCAACAATTTGGCGTGCTTTTTGTTTCCAAATAAACGCTTCAACCGAGGGATTACTGGCAAATACCATACCACTTTAGCAGGAGGTCCTTTTTTCACCTCCCTGACATTGCTATCATCACTCTTCCGCTTGTATCTTGATGATTTGCATACCGGACATACATGCATGTCTGAATACTCTTTGCGATAGAGTATACAGTCGTTTGGACATGCATGTATTCTTTCTACTTGCAATCCCAATGGACATACAACCTTCTTTGCAAGATATGTGGTTTCAGGCAATACGTTTCCCTCTGGAAGCATGTCCGCCAAGAGATGTAACAACGCCGTGAAACTTTTATCGGACCAACCATTGCTTGCCTTCAATTTTAGTAGTGAAAGCACGGTGTGCAACTTTGTGTATTCCTCCTTACAACCCGGGAACAAAGGTTTGTCCGAGTCATCCATCAAACATTGGAATTGATTAAACTCTCTCTGACTAGTGTAGTTCCATACGCATCACGCAACATCTGAGCAGTTATTGTCATCATCCACGAGCAACCTATCCTCATCGGATCGGAACCGATGTCAGATACCATGTTGGCAGCTCCGTCGTTGATGACGTTATCCCCTTCATGTATGATCTCTTCTTCACCGTGCCTTGTCCAATGTGTATATCCAGGTAAAAAACCCCTTCGAATCAAGTGCAAGTGGATATGCTCTTTGTCTGAAAACATTTTCTGATTCTTGCAATCAATACATGGACAATGTATGCATTCCTTTTTCTTTTGCAACTTGTCCTCCTCAAATAATCTTAGAAAAGCGAGACGCCATCGATGTATTCTCGATCGTAGCAGTGCCAGACTGTGACATCCATCTCTGGTCCATCTACGATTAATTAACATAAACGATTATCAAAAAAACCTTTAATTTGAACCACATATAAATTAACCTTAATTGAACTAGATGTAAGCATTAAATTTGAACTGGATCAACAATAATAGATAGACATAATTTTAATCTACATTATATAATACTAAGCAAAACTTCATCTAATGGAGCAAGGTAATAAATTCAACATCTACAAAATGCTAGATCAATAAAAACAAAATCAACATCTACAAAATGCTAGATCATATAATTTAATCTTAATTGAATCAGATGTAAACATTAAATTTCAACCAGATCATTACAAATCAATGCTTATTAAAATTTAACATATGTTTGATAATAATTAATTAGCTAACAATAATAGATGGACATAATTTTAATCTACAGTATATAAAACTAAGCAAAACTTCATCTAATGGAGTTAGGTAATAAATTCAACATCTACAAAATGCTATATCAATAAAAACAAAATCAACATCTACAAAATGCTAGATCATATAATTTAATCTTAATTGAATCAGATGTAAACATTAAATTTCAACTAGATCATTACAAATCAATGCTTATTAAAATTTAATATATGTTTGATAATAATTAATTAGCTAACAATAATAGATTGACATAATTTTAATCTACATTATATAAACCTAAGCTACATATCAAGAGAGGAGAAGAAATTACATTATATAAAACTAAGCTATACATTATATAATTAAAACTAAGCTACATTATACAAAACTAAGCTACATATCAAGCTAGGTAATAAATTCATCATCTACAAAATGCTACACCAATTAAAACAAACTAAATCTAAACCTACATATAAATTAACCTTAATTGTACAAATTCTAAACATTAAATTGCATCTAGAACACCACATATCATGAGAGGAGAAGAAATTATTCACCTTGGAACAACTAGAGGAAGTACAAACACTCAAAATGCAGCAAATGCAATCAATGGAGCAAGAAGGCAAGAAGGAAGAGTTTGCTGTCGGGGAGGAAGAATTGATCCGGAATGGAGCAGGAGCTGCGAGTAGCAGGTTATATAGGGGGGGCGTATTAGTGTCGGTTCGTAAACGGAACCGGCACAAATTTTACTTATTTGTGTCGGTTATTGTTATAACCGACACAAATACGATTTCAATTACAAACCGACACTAATACTTGGAAACTATTTGTGTCGGTTTGTGATTAACACCGACACTAATAATTTTATATCTGTGCCGGTTCCATATACAAACCGACACAAATACTATTTGTGTCAGTTGCAACTACAAACCGACACTAATACATAATTATTTGTGTCGGTTGTAGTTACAAACCGACACAAATAAGATTCCCGCCATTTTGAGTTTTAGAACCGACACAAAATCTTTATCCCTGTCGGTTCGCAAAAAACCGACACAGATGGGCCGACGCCTATTGCTTGTTCTGTAGTAGTGAACCTATTACCATCGTTATTTAAATAGGATTAATAACAATTAATTTGTATAATAACATGAACAATAACAACAAAAATCTTAGAACCACATGTCTAAGTATGTCTGAGACCACATGTTTGGAAACAGGGGCGAATCTACCAGGGGGGCTTCGTTAGGCTGAAGCCTACCCTCCGCTGCGGCACCAGACACCCCCCTCCGGTGGCAGTTGCCTCCAATTCCATTGGTGCTCTCTCAAATCGAAGAAGAACAAGAACAGAGGAAGAACAATAAAAGCTATTTTGGGCCTTTTTATATCTACTAGACCCAAATTCAGTCTCACATCCATCCCACCGCCTACTTCACGTTACCACCTAGTAACCCACCGAATCAAAACAACCAAAACACACAAAAATGGGGAATTTGTATACCAATTCGGTGGGGGCAAGAACTGGAGAAGGTGAGAAGCCCTAGGCAATGGGCATTGGGCGTTGGCGCGTTGGTAGAGCATCGGTTGGGCCAGGCAACAGCAACGAGGAGGAGAGGAGGTGGATGGGGCGGCCGAGTGTCGGTCAGTAGGCATTGGCTGGCGGGGTGGCGAGTCGGGGTGGTCGTCGTCGAATCTGAGGAGGAGGAACATTGTGGTTCTTTGTGGCTTTGTCTATTGAAGTTCTAGCTTAGTAGATTAAAGTATTGGTAGCTGGGCGCTGGCCGAGTAATTGTAGAGAGTGCTTTATACTTGTATTTGACTAGCCAAGCCCAAGGTCCAAGCCTCCAATGAGAATACTGTGCCGAGTGCAGGTAAGTGTAGAGTGTAGATGACTACTTAGTAGAACTGTTATTACTTGTTAATTTTATTATTTGCTATTTAATTTCTTTACTATTTAGTATTTAGTACATCATTATATATTGTTTAGTTATTAACATAGTTGTATACTTTATACTTCTATTTGTTCGTAGATTTGCAATAATGGAGAAACGAACTTTGCATCGTTATTTCACAAGCAATTCATATAATACCTCTCCAACCGATTTCGTAAATTTCGTAAATTTTAATATACATATCGCTTTGGATGCATATTAATGTATTTTTGGATGCATTTCTATTAGACAGCATTCATTTATTGTATTTTGCTTTCTTACTATGTTTCTTTTTAATTTATATGAATTTGAATTGCAAAAGATTATATTTGGTATGTTCGTCTCAAGTTAACTAGTTTTTTTAAGCCCACCCACTATTTCAATCCTGGCTTCGCCACTGTTTGGAAACGTCCAAGTCCTCGGGCTTATGGATGGTCGGGTCTATGCACCTGAGAAGGTCTGGATGACATATGTCTGTTAGCTATTTTTATCTTTTGGCGATGACGAAGAACGAAGATTCAAAGACAATAAATAAACAACTAGATTTCTAAATTGCTATATAAATTCAACTACATTCACATGATTATTATTACTATGATACAAAAGCTTAAAAACTAAACCAAAATACACATCCACGTGCAAAGCTGTTGTCCGCTGGTACATGTAACAAAACAAGTCGACGCACTTCTGTCGACCTATCCGGCTGGCGCAATCTATGTGGAGCAAGGTTTCAAATTTAATTTTGCACTAAATTTCGGAAGGAACCAAAATCCAAAATTTCAAATAAAATTTGGATGAAATTTTAAAACTAAAATTCAAATCCGGATTTTTTTGAACCGGGATTTCCAAAAATTCGTCCGAAAAACCGAAATTTCGTCTGAAATTGCCAAAATCTCGGTAAATTTTAATTGAGCGAAAAGTGGTTCAAACGATGTCAAAAAATTTTAAAATTTTTTTGGATGGTACTAACACATCACTAATATTCCCATAAAAATTTCAGATGATGACCAACCATGAGGAATTTTAAAAGAATTTTAACAGTGCTACAATCATGATAAAAGACTGACCGACAATTTTCAACCGAATAGAAAATGGCAAATGGAAAGTTTTTGTGGACAGTTCTAACACATCCATAATATTCCCATAAAATTTCCAGATGATGATTAATCTTGAGGAATTTTCAAAAATTCGGGTAGTGCTACTGAAGACAGGCTGACAAATTACAACTTAATGAAAAATAGTTCAAACCATGTTAGAAAATTTTGAAAATTTTTGTGGATGGTCCTAACATATCCATAATATTCCTATAAAATTTTGAGATGATAATCAATCTTGAGGAATTTTCAAAAATTTGGACAGTGCTTCTGTAGATTGACGAACAAACTGAATCGACTGAAAAATGGTCAAAGACACGTCAAATTTTTTTGAAATTTTTTGTGGATGGTCTTGACCCTAAATCCGATCAAATCCAGCCCACAAGAATGAAAATCCGGTCCAAATTACTGAAATTTCGATCGAAATCACCGAGATCTCACCGAAATTTGGATGGATATTGTAGCATTTTGAATTTTTTCAAAAATTTTTACCTGGCCGAGATTTAGGATATGAAGGGGATCCGAAATCCGAAATTTCGTCGAAAAGGATCCGAAAGGTGTATTCTTAGTAGCAACTGCGAATTTAATTGTTGACGCGAAATATTCACACCCTCTACACATGATTGTAATACAAACCGAACTGCCAAGTGATTTTTATTCGAAAATTCCGTTCAAACCTTCCATTTTTAGGTGCACTAGTAAACATGAGCGCATGTATACAGAAATATGAAATCCTTTGTGAAATCACCACAAGATGCCACGGTTTCTATTTCTCAATGTAAATGTATACTCTTGGCGTGACTTGTTTGAGGTCATGGTGAATTGTGGAGTGAGTGATTTTCTCTAGTCCTTCACGAGAAAAGGCCAAAGGAGGATTCACGATTTGCGGCGACAAGACAGAAAATGCGGTGTTGCCATTAGGAGTACTGCTGCCTTCTGACAAGAGACGAGAGATAAGAGCGACCAAGGCTATGTTTCTTTTATTAGGGTATGTATAGACGGTCGTTGTCTATAATATACCTCCATGTCATCTACAGATAGTACTAAAGACAACTTATACAATAGACTGTCTATATAGCTGTCTGTAATGATCTCTCATATGATTAATAGACTGTTTGTACAACGGTATACATATTATAAAGTTGTCTATAAGGCCGTCTGTTAAATAGTAGACAACATATTTCTCTCTCTTCCCTCTCTCTCCTCTACATCATCCGAAATCTGATGTGGCATACCCTTATAGACAGCTGATATGTACCATTGTACATGCCCTTAGGCTGCGAGATTGGTTGATTGGTCGATAAGGAGCCGTGTACGTGAGCCGTGCCCCCAAGTCGCTGCCCCGAGCCAGCGTCGTCATTGCCATTGCGCCTTAGGATCAGTGCTGTGGAATTGTAAATGTCTGGCATTTGATTATCTGGTCGGATCTGAGATGGTATCCGAATACTTGATCAGTGCCAAATTGAATTAACAGATCAGATAGTCCTTAGATACTGGTTAATTTTAGAGCTCTTTTACAGTGGATTAAAATCAATATAAGTAGTCCATTCCTTTGAATCTAATGGTTGAAATCAATTTAGATCTAGTTATACTATCATCTGTAGTATTGATAGTAAAATTCAGAAATGGGTAAAAGTGTAAAAAATTCTATCATATTATTTAACCTCTAGGTAAAACACGTCATGTGATCCTAATGAATGGCGGATGAATGGATAAGAAGTATCTGAAGATCATCAAGTATTCGGTGAGTCCAAAACTGTGAACGAATTAGGAAAAGTCTAAAATACCTCTAATAAATGGATAGAAAAAGCATAAAATACCCTTGAGAAATGGATGATTAGATGTAATTTCTACTACAACTATTATTATCTATGTTATCCACCATAAAATTTCTCTAATTTTACGGTTCATCAGGGTAGTTCAGTTACAGGTCATGGTAAACTGGTAACCCGCAGTTGCTCGTCCAAGTTACAAGGCGTGCAGGAGTGACGCTAGCTTGTGGTACTGCTCACTTTCGATGAAGTAAAATCAATAGTCATCGCAGCTCGGTCATACGTAAAATTTGTCTAATTTTCATTCATGCACGGAGGCTGGGGTCTTTGATATTATAACGACCGCTTAGTTTTTCGCCACAAGATGCCACGGTTTGTCCTGTTCAAATTTCTCAATGTAGTACTCTTGGCGTGACTTGTTTGAGGTCATGGTGAATTGTGGAGTAAGTGATTTTCTCAATTCCTTCACGAGAAAAGGCCAAAGAGGATTCACGATTTGCAGCCACAAGGCAGAATGTCGAAGGTTAAGAAATCGATGGTAAATTTTTAATTGGTGTCTTTGGGGTTCGCAGGATCAAGAAATATAAGCGAAACAAGATTTAGACAGGTTTGGATCTCTGAGAAGAGTAATACCCTACTCCTGTTGTTTTGCACTGTCGGATTGCTGAATGCGGAGTACAAATCTGGGGGGGGGGGTGTCTAATCTCTGGTTACACTGAAGACAGGAAGGCTATGACTAGATCTAATCTGGTTGCTGGGGTCTAGCAGGCGCTCTTCTCTGGCTCTTCCTTGCGTGTGTACTCCTGATGGCTTTTGTGGCGGGATTGCACCACGCTATTTTTTGTTCTGTTTCCAGCTCTTGGCCTCAAACTCCCTGAAGTAGGATGTCTGGAGATCCCTCCCCTCAAGTTCCCTCCTCCTCCTCCTTTTATATGGAGGCTTAAAGGAGATAGCTTCAACTGTGTGCAAAGATGGGCTTTTTTCCAGTCGGCTCTGACAAAGGATTGCAGGCTCCTTTTTATAGTTGCTTTCCAAACACCAGCCTCCACCTGTCTCCAGGCCAGAGGCCAAATGGTCATTGTATGGAGTTTTTACATGCTCTTTACGCTTCTGTCCTTTTGTGTCGTTCCCTTTTCGAGGGTTCTAATGGAATTTCACGTGTTAGCTGGTTCCGGATTGATCTGACGATGCCCGGCATCTTTTGGTATGTGTTGTCAGGGCGGCAGGCTTGGCTGGACACCTTGTCGGCCATGTCCAATGGCGCCTCGGGGGAAGCTTCTTTCGCAACTTCCCCGTTGCTTCGATCGATCCTTCTCGCCTTCTCGTCTGCTCGGTCCGTTTCATGCCCCGTCTCTTCTTTCTTGCGTATTTCGTTATGGATTGGTATAGCCTGGAGGATGCTGAGGACCTTGTCCCGCCCATCGGAGGGAATGAATGCTTCGCTGCGGGCCGTCTCTGCTTCGCCCTCGGCCATGCCAGAAAAGGCCTAAATTCTCTATTTTCCCTTTCGGGTGTGCGGGGCGAGGCCCATTCAGTATTTTTTTATTTTTTATTTTTTTCCGCTTTGGTTGGGGAGGCTTCTATTCTTTTCTTCACTCTTAATCATATGCTCGGATATGTCAGGTACGGACAGGCTGGTCTCTGGGCGGGTGGTCTGGTCCTTTGGAATCGTGCGTCGTGGCTCTTTATGATGCCTAGGGCTGGGCGCGGAAACCGTCAGTTCTTTCACCCACGTCCTCACGTCTCCGTTTTTTTTTGTGATGGGGGCCATGTGTTCGAATCAACGGTGAAGGGGAGCCGTCTTTTTCCCTTTTAAGCACGGCGAGCAACAAGAATAGGGCACTTTTTGGTGCTCATTTCTCTTCACGCCTTTTAGTCTCCTTTTCCTGCCCTTCCGATTTGTTCTTCGTCGCTTTTGGTTCTCTTGTCCATGGCTTCTCGACGCCCCCCTCCGGTGAAGTTGGTCTTGAGTGAAGAGGATGCCGCCGCGTTGTCTTCAGTTTTGGGGCGTTCTTCACTGGGCCGTGATGACCTTGACCTTTTGGCGAAGGAATTTGGTGTGGCGCGTGTTAGTGTTATGCCCTTGAGGCAGTCATATAGATGATTGTAACATGACTATATTTATGAATAATAATATGATTATTGGTCCAATGAATGTATATCATTATATTGATCAGTAAGTATGTGACTTGCTTATGAAACTCTCTACTCATTGATATAATTCTGTAAGTATCTCTGATCGGATATCATCGTAGTGGACAATGATGAATTGATCAGCACATGTACTGATCGATGATCATGTTTCATAGATCATGGGATATGGAGATATCATCAATACATTATGAACGCATGTTGGAGAACATGTGTTAGATGGACCCGCAATGGGACACTGCGAGAATGTTGCATTCTTATATATCATCAGTGTATCTCATACATAGTAGATGTATGATCCTTAGACCTGAGATTGTCACATTCCCTACATATGTAATAGTTTACCTTGGGGTTACCAAACACTATTTCCTAACCGGATAGTTATAAAGGTAGCTTTCATGTTTACTATGAAACATGCAGAGGGAAGTGAGTAGTCAAGATGGAATTTGCCACTCCAATGTAACGGAGATATATGTCTAGGCCACTCGTTTGATATGATTAAGGAAGTGCATGGCCATGCTGTGATTGAGAAGTCAATCACAACTTATTAATATATCACAGATACGAGAGATGGATTGAACTATCAAAGGATGACATGCTTCTCGCCTTGAGTTCGATCTTCATATAGTTTGGCAAAGGGATTATTGCATCAGTACTTTAATCACATGCGTTTGGGAGTTGCCATGCTCTGCAAGGAAGGGTTTTTCGAATCCATGTCCAAATGCGCATGAACCTACAGGGTCACACACTTAACGGCCTGGGACACATTAATTCGGATTGGATCTGTAATTAATGGACCTCGTGGGCTTAGAGCGTAGATGAGCCCTGACTGCCTAGGGTTTCACCTCATGGCTATATAAGGAGGGGAGGAGGCTAGACGCAGAACATACTTTCGTACGGTTTAGAGGTGTTTCGCCAGAAACCCTAGCCACCTCCTCTCGTTGCCCCTGCCGAGCGACCCGGTGCTTGCACACCGATGCACGGTATTCCATCCCCGGACGTGTGGACTGCTGTAGTGACGCTGCTGCTACTGCGGCGTGGAGAGGACGATCTGCGACGAGGACGATCTGTGGTGTGTATGATCCACGACGAGGATGATCCACGGCGAGGACGATCCACGACGAGGACGATCCACGGCGAGGACGATCCACACCGAGAACGATCCACTATAACGACGTGCGAAGGATTCTGCAACTGCGCGTCTAGTGGTAATAGATCTATGATCCCCTTCTTGCGAGTAGCTTTTCTGGTTTGCGGTAGAAATTTTAATTTGTGCTATAGTAGCATACCGCGTTCCTCAACAGCGTGTCCTACCATGCGTTCTCCTGGCGAGGAGACACCTCAACCGCGACCAGATGAAGCGGTGGTGTTCGCTGCCTTTCTGGAAGCGGGGCTTCGGTTCCCTGCTGCCCCTCTGGTGGGGGCTGTGTTGCGGGTCTTTCGGGCGGAGCTTTCGCAACTTACGCCCAACGCTGTCGTTAAGTGGCGATGTTGGAGTGGGCCTTCGTCTCCACGGCATACTGTTGGGAGATTGTTTTCCCTAATCGAAGATGCTTTTTGGCAGCTGAAGCAGCAGAAGGCCAACGAAGGGGTTCAGCGGTCCTGCTTCGGTTCTTTGAACTTCCAAACAAAAAGGTCACTGGCGAAGGAAATCCCGATGGCCGAGGCGAAAGGGAAATGGGAGTCCGGATGGATGCAACGATGGTATTACCAGGTGGTGGATGGTGTGGACTCTGCTCTTCGTACTTCTATGGGTCCAGTTTGGGCCATTTGCTCTCCAAACCTAGCCGCATCCACTGAGGAGGCAAGGCTCCTAGAGTATTTGAGGGCTCTACGCCACCAGAGCACAATGCGTGATTTGGTTGAGGAATTCTATCTTTGCCGGGTGGAGCCCCTGGCGAGAAATCCTACGATGACCTTGCACTACAAGGAACAGTGAAAAATTCGTGGGTTTTTTTAAATTCGTGGGCAAAAAAAACCCCACGAATTTATACGTTTAAATTCGTCGGTTTGTAAATAAACCCACGTATTTAATTAAATTCGTGGGCTTAATAAAACCCACGAATTTATATGTTTAAATTAAATCGGTTTGTAAAAAACCCCCACGTATTTAATTAAATTCGTGGGCCAAAAAAAACTCACGAATTTATATATTTACATTCGTCGGGTTTTTATACGAGCCCACGAATTTAACAGAGGTATAACATACCCGCGCAGCGTCTCTCTCTCTCTCTCTCTCTCTCTCTTCGCTCCTCTCACCCACGCCCTAATCCTCGTGTCCTCCTGTGGCTCTCGTCCGCACCGCCGGCCCACACGCCCGCCCGCGCCGCCGCCCCCATCCCCGACCCCCCGCCCTCTTGCGCCGCCACGCCGACGCCTCGCCCCCGACTTCGCCCTCTTGCCGCGCACCGACGCCCCATCCCCGACTCCCGCCCTCTTGCCGCCGGCCGCCATCCTCGACCCTCGCCTCTTGCCGCGGCCGACGCTGCCCTCGACCCCTTCTCCTCCCCGCCTTGCCGAGGAGGCGCCCGCCGCCGTGTAGTCCGAGGGGAAGACGCCGCGTGTGCCGAGGGGGCGCGCCACCGAGCGGGCCGAGGGGGCGCGAGCCGAGGAGGCACGCCGTCGTCGCACGGTCCGTGGGGAAGCCGCCGCTGCCCGTCATCGTTGGTGAAGAAGCACCATCCAGCCTCGCCTCCGGCGACCCTCCGCCATACTGCACAATGTATGTTGTAAAAGTTTCTTCGTGATTTTGCTATCACAATCCTTTCCTATCATATCAGCATGTTGATTTAAATGGAAATGAGAACCTGCCTAACTAATAACTATTATTGGAAAAATTACCCGTGGAAATTTGCATCAATTCCTTCCCTACATTTTGTCAGAACTAAGAATCCCAGGATCAACAAATGATTTATGATGACATTTCTGTTGCCCTTGTGTCTTAAAACTTACATCATGTAAGTATTGTATAGCCAAATGTTGACGAGTAGGTGCTGGCCATTCTTTGGTAACTTTGGCACGAATAGCCAAATGCTGGAGCAAAGTCATTATATTTGAGATGGTAATCCTCCTTTGCTATTTTATAGATATCATGGGGCAACAAAATTTTCTCTATTCTTTGGGCATATGAAAGATCCATCGACAACATCATAGGTTTACTAAAAGTCACTTTTCGATTAACATTGTACAGTTATGCTAATTACACCTCTCATTGGTGTGATTTGTCTTTTTATGTTGTTCCTCCGCTTAGCTTCTGGTGTTTTTATGCTAGTGAAATAATTTGATCCACATACGTGTACCTAGTTAATTGTCAAGACTTACGGAAAACCACCGGTAATCATTTTCTTCAATGCATAGCTCACTCTGAACCTACACCATCAAATCTAATGTACTATTCATTGTTTGTTTCAATGTTCCTTTTATTGGCCTATGCTTGATTTTAGCCGAGAGTTTGTTTTATTTAAGCACAGTATGCTATGCGTAAAATCAGGGTTTAAACGAGTGTGGAATTCTTATGTGTAGTTCTAATTGTCTATGGAAATATGCTTGGTTATAGCCCTTAACTTTGAGGCCAATCCTACAAAATTCTTCCTTCATTGGTTGTAGTGGACTACAATAGATGGTGCCTGTTTAATTAGTAATTACACATACTAGAGCAAAATGGATATGAAATATAGTTTCTTGTATAGGATTTGATCAAAGCTGCATATGAGACACTTTTCATTGCTAAAATCTATAAGGTCAGCAATTTGAGTACCTAAAATTTCGTATTCGCCGCCCATGCACTTCAAACACACCAAGAGCACCATTGACTAATGCAAAAGCAAAACTTTCAGATGTTTCATCCGAACTTTCTGCAGCAGTAACCTCTGCAAGCAAGAATAGATCCTATCATCTCACATTAAATTTGGCAAAAAATGCAACCAGAGGAGTAGAAAACTTAAATAGATAGTAAACGAATTGAGTCTGCAACCTATGAGGTTTTGTAGAATATGATTTTGCTAGTGAGTGAAAATAGCACCTGTTGTTTGCTCCTTGGAGGTCGATGATTGCTTAGATGGTGCATTTTTATCCGGTCGAGGTGCAGCTGGCAGCTTAAAAGGAAGAGCCAAGGACCTAAGCTACAAATAGTTCAGAAAAAACCACAACTATCATGCGCCCTGAAATTTTATCACATGAAAGAACAGATTTGACACATAATGCAGTGAGAGGGGGTCACTTTAAGAAGGGCAACTATTACTGTAATTTTCTTTCTGATAGACTGCAATTGAATGTATCTAATGATTGTGCTCTGCAGGAAGTCTTGAGGATTAGGGCAGAACATTCTGGTGACCCTCAAGCTGTATCTAATGATAGAGTGAAAGGACAGTTGAAGGTCACTAGAGCATTTGGTGCAGGCTTTCTAAAGAAGGTAGCTTTATAGAATTTTTTATGCCCATTGATAGTAATTTGTCCCACTTCTTTATGTCAAACAATGATGTGCTAAGTGACAATTGCCTCGTAGCCGATAGGAGGTTGATAGAGCTACCTTTTGATGCATCTTTGTCTTGTATTTTGTTGTAGGCAGTGGAAAGAGCCGGGTTGGACTGGGACGGGCCACATTACAAAGGTTAACGCCCGTCTTTGGAGCCCTTAGCCGCTACTACTACCCTGGCATGGTTGAGTCAGGCGGGGATAGATTCGCGGCCCACAACTGGAAGCACTGGGCGTTGAAGGAGAATGTGGAAGGAGGCGAAGACACCCATACATGTCAGGGCGCAGTGTGGGCTGGCTTCTGGGTGAGTTTGCGTTATGTATTTACTCTATTTGAGTATTGCTTTAAATGTAAATACAATTTGACAATGTGTGATTATATGTAGGAGAGGTTTCGGCTTGAGAACGAAGCGATTCATGACCTTTTGAAGAATGCCAAAAGCGTCTTCAACAGGGCGGCACAAAAGGTTGTCGGAGATTCGTTCAGCAATGCAAGGATTCAAGCTGTCATCAATTTTTACAAGAGGGTGAAGAAGGTGAACATGAGAAGAGGACCAGAGGCGAGGAGTATACACCTGATGAACAAGAGTATCTCGAGAGCTCGGTCGATTGGATAATGAAGGACATGGAGGCTTGGAGGTGGATGTGCAGTCTTGGCGTCGGAGGATTTTCAAGAAAAATCAAATAGAAATCGAGGAACAGGAAGAAGTAGTTTGGGAAGCACAAATACGGCGCAGACGGACACATTGGCCTAGAGCAACGAATGGTAAGTATCGGTATTATAATTGTTAGTGAATTTGTCACTATGTTTCTAACTTTGCACCATAGGAGGTTTGAAAGTGGAGTACTCCTCTTTTGTGGAAGTTTACATCCGGGGCACAAAGGCGAGGATCCACAGAACCGGATGTTTTGTGCGGCAGCGGGGCTAGTGAGAGGATGGTAAGTATAAATGAAACAATATGTTTTGTGCAAATTTAAATCCGGGAGCACCAACATGCTGTTTTGCAGGCGTCATATGCAGAACAAATGACACAACGTCATGGGACGGACTTTGATTGGAGGGCCGCGCCGGTCGATGTGGAAGCCTTGTACCACGCTGGAGGGGGCCTAAAGCATGGGAGGTTCGTTAATAAAACTAATTTTAATTGTTTTTGCTCTATGAATAAAAAAATGTTGCATGGTCACATTTCAGTATATATCGTTTGTAGGTGGGCCATGGGGGACGGAGTTATCGAATGCGATCGTCTTCCACGAGACTCGGTTTCCTCACAGGGGAGTGCTCACTCGTCGAGGTCCGCACGGGAAGCACAAGCGCGGGAGGAGGCTCGTGAAGCGCGAGAGGAGGCTCGTCAAGCGCGAGAAGAGTCTCGTCAAGCACGAGAGGAAGCTCGCAGAAGCCGAGAAGACTCAGAATACATGAAAATGTATCTGCAGGTACAATCTCAACTTTGAACAAATCGATCATTTGCACATCTGTAATTAAAATCTAACAAACAATCTATATGCAGCAACTGTCACAATCTCTTGGACCTAACGTGCGGTGTTTAGCCCTCCTATTCTGCCCCAGGTAAAGATACTCGAGTTCATTACTCTAACTCACTTAGCTAATGAAATCGCGATTCTCACAAACTTGACTATTATGTCATAGGGCTCCCAGCCACCTCATTTCTGCATGTTTTCTCCTCACATGCAGCCACCACCACAAGGAGAAGCATCACAGGGTGCTCAGCCTCCCCCAGCGTCCTTCATAAACCCTCTCGGGATGCGAGCACCACCCCTAGGAGATGCACCTCAGGTTATATGAAATTCTCATGCATTCTTTATTTTTAAAAAACTCTAGTCTGGATCCTTGATATCACAAACTATGATCCATAGGCCTCCCAGCCTCCTCGTCCTTTCTACATGTTCACCCCACAGATGCAGCTACCTTCTGTAGGAGAGGCACCACAGGTAAAGATGGATCGGTTCAATTCGATATTCAAAATTTGAACGAAAGATTTAAATGTGGCATAATGTACCTAACTATGCCTTACAGGGCTCCCAGCCTCCAAACCCGTTCTACATGTACCCACCACCTATGGCAGCCAAGGAATGCCTATGTACTTCAACCATTGGGCCATGCAGCCACCTCAGGCGACACCACGGTATGGATGTCAAAACATTCTAAGTTTGCGAAACGAGCTAAGTTTGTCAATTGTGAGCTAAACCAAGTCAAATTGAGTAAATTGAGCTACCTTCACAAAACTTAGTCAATTATATCACATTTAGGCAAATAAAACTCAATTGTCACAAAGTTGACCAGGACTTAGTCAACTTGAGCAAATTCAGCTATGCGTGCAAAACTTAGTCGATTTTACGACACTTAGGCAACTCAAGCTTAAACCTTGCACAAATCATCTCAATGTTTGCTAAGTTTGCGAATTGAGTTAACTTTGTTATTTGTGAGTCAAGACTAGTCAAATCCTCGCAAAATTGAGGTATTTATGCAATAATTATTCGATTCTAGCTCATTTAGGCAAATCTAGCTTAAATCATTCCAATGTTTGCTAAGAATGCGAAAGCGTGTGGAAATTGATAATTGTGATGTAAACCCTAGTCAAATTGAGGCAATCGTTCAAAACAGCAGTCGATTCTACCACATTTAGCCAAATATAGCTTAAATCTTATCAAATTCATCTCGGTGGTTGCTAAGTTTGCGAAACAAGGTAATTTCATCAATTGTGATCCAAACTTAGTCAACTTGACAAAATTGGCCTATTCGTGCAAAAACTGATTCGGTCCTAGGACATTTAGCACAAATCATTTCGATATTTGCTAAGTTCGACGATATGTTACTTGTAACACAACCTAGTCTTGAACTTGCAGGTTTTACGGGTCACTCCCTCCAAAGACGTACTAACGGCGACATCATAGAAGACATCATAGTCTCGCCCTCGTGATGGTGGTAGCGCTCACAACTCCAACAACCGAGACATGAATTGCATTGTGAGCTGGATTGGTGTATTCTTGTTGGACTTTATGACTTCGCTCGTCGGATTTGTATTGTGATGGATACATTGTAATGTGGATTGTAATGCATAGTTTACAAATTGCCGTTGGATGTGTGATTGATTATCTAAGGATGCGCTAGAATGTCTCCTTCTAGTTTGAGAGATTGATGTCCTATTTATCACTTTGCAAATGTTTTTTTGTCTGTGAGTGGATGTCCTATTTACTAGAGAGGTCATGCCGAAACTTTGTACATTTCGGTGACTTGGTTTATTCGTTGTGGAGTTTGGATTCTTGAATCATGTTGGTAATACTCTTGAATTGTTCGCAATACTCTTGAATCTTGAGTTGTCGATATATATTGAGTGTTTGATTAAATGTATAGATATTGATATTCTCATGCATGATTGAATGTTGAATGAGATGCATACCGATCGATATATATTGATTGTTTGATTGAATGTTTGATTGAATGTATAGATATTGATATTGAGTGTTTGATTGAATGTTGAGATGCATACCGATCGATATATATTGAGTGTTTGATAGATATAGATATTGAGTGTTTGATTGAATGTTGAATAAGTTTGATTGAATGTTTGATCGATATATATTTGAGTATATATATTTGAATCTTGTGATGGACTTATTGTGATGTGTTGAATAAGATTGAATGTGAAGATGCTTGTGTTGAATGACATGCATATCGATCCATATATATGCGTGGTCGAGATATATTGAGTGTTTGATTGAATGTTGAATAAGTTTGATTGAATGTATTGAGTGTGATGCATATGGATATATATATATATATTAAGCGTCAGTTAAATTCGTGAGTTTAGCTTTGGCCCACGAATTTAAGTTAAATTCGTGAGTTTTCCTGGCCACAATTTAAGTTAAATTCGTGGGTTTTCTGCCCACGAAATTAAGTTAAATTCGTAGGTTTTCTGGCCCAATTTAATTTAAGTTAAATGGAGTTTTCTCGACCACAATTTACTAATTAAATTCGTGGGGCCAAGAAACCCACGAATTTATCGATTAAATTGTGGGCGGCGAAACCCACGAATTTAACTTAAATTCGTGGGCACCCACGAATTTAATTGATTAATTTCGTCGAGTTAAATTCGTGGCCTAAATTCGACGGTTTGCGCACGAATTTATAGTAAATTCGTGGGTTTTGGCCTAAATTCGTGGGTTTCTGGCCCACGAATTTTCCCCTGATTCTTGTAGTGTTGGCACGGTCATCAGGAGGCACGGTGTCCATAATCCGGCCAGCCTGAACCGGGGATCTTAGATGCGGAGCAGCCGAGAGATTGGCACGTGGGCCTCTTGGGCCTTGAAAGCCTGCGGAGTATGAGGCTGCCATGGAGGTGATTGGGGCCGCTAGGAATACTAGATTCGTCGCATGGGGGCGGCGCGTGGCCCCTTGACCTAGGGGTGCGGGAGGTTCTCCCCGCCCATTGAAGCGTGCTAGAATAACTCGCGTGGCTCCTCTTCGGACGGTTGTCCCTCCAGATGGGAGTGAGGATTTGGGCGAGGACGACAGCGACGACTCAGACGACGAGGAGATGGGTGAAGAAAATGATTCCTCCTCTCCCGAGGCAGCGATATCATCCGTCTCGGATTCTACCTCCGACCCCGCTCCTGATGCAGGGTCCCTCGAAACTCAGTTCGCCACTACCACAGCGGAATCCTCAGCTTCACTACCTTTCCTTAGCTCTGTTCTCGGCGTAGGTTTGATTGAAGCGTAGCTAGTCTCTGTAGTGGCGGAGCCATCGGCCCCGCCGCACCCTTCAGACCCTATCCCCAACGTGAGCCCGACCGAAGAGCGGTCCCCCGGGTATTCGTTTCTGAATATCCCAGGGGTGAACTTTGTGGACTTGGTTGATGATGATGGAGAGAGCTTCCCTGTTATGGAGGCGACGTTGGATCTTGCCAAAGCGACAGTTGTTCCTACAGCGGAGGGGGCGCACATCTCTTCCCTAGAAGTGGCCAATCCCTCGGCGAATGGAGCACAAGTCTCCCTCGAAGGGGCAGCTGATCCTATGGCGGAGGCAGCGCAAGTCTCCCTGGAAGGAGCGGATGATCCTATGGTAGAGGAGGCGCGCGGCCTCCGCCTGGGTGTTTCTACACCGGATAATCCTCTTGGTGCCGAAGGTTTGACTCCTGAAATCTTTCCTATGGGTTCCTCTGGCTGTTCCGGCCCTTCGAGGATTGACGAGGTATGCGCTGGAGATGAGGGCGCGAGGATGACGGAGGGGGCCATGGTGGCTGGATTAGCTCCTACTAGGATGCCCATTACTTCGCCTGTGCTTGTCGGAGCGGGGGGTCTAGAGCCCCTAATCACTACTTCCACGGGCATCTCCTCCGCGAGCGGGGAGACCCTGCCCTCTAAGCCGCCGACTTCGGGAGCCAACCATTTCCCCCTTCCTTCAAGTTTGATCTTTCTAATTTTTCTACCTGGGATTTCCAGAGCGGGTTTGCATCGAGCCCTGCTATGAAGAAGATGCGCTTGGCCTTCGCTCCCTATAGCCAGTCTGTGGCTCTCTTCAGGGGTCTCCATGATTTCGCTCTCTGCGAGGCCTCCACGGATCTTTCTTTGAAGGTACCCTTCTTCCTTCGGCCTTCCTGTTCGCTCTTTTTTGTGCTTTAACCCGCAGTTATTTTTGCTCAAATATTATTATCCATTGTATGGGGCCATTGTGTCGGCTGAACTATCCCGTCGGATCCATTCTCGCATGAGGGAACATAACGCAATGGTCGACTAATGTGAGGCGGCAAGGAGGCGTGCGGAGGAGTTGGAGACAGAGAAGATCCAGCTGGCGGAGACCCTATGGATATCTATAGAAACGTTGGCGAAGGTACAGGACGAGCTGGCTCAGAGCCAAGACTTTGCGGCGCGGAACGCCGAACTTGAAAATGCAGCGGCATCGATGAAAAAGAGTCTTATCGATGTGGAGCAAGCTCGTGTTGTTGCGGAGCAGAATGCGGAGAAAAAAGACGGACGCATCGAAGAGTTGAAGAGTCTCCTGAAGGTTGCGGACGAAGGTAAAGACATGCTTAAGAAGGCCGCGGAGGAACACTCTCAGTAGCTCGCGACAGCGAAGAGGGAAGCTCAAATGCATCTTATTAATGCCAAGCAGGCGGAGGAGCAATGTGACGGGGTCCACAAGACATTGGAGTCTTTGTCTTCTAGGATTCGAAAAGCAACCGACGTTTTCCTTCGGCAGCTTCCCAGTTTTGGAATTGATACCGCTTCGAGTCGCATTCCCTCCTCCGACTCAGAGGCTATTAAGTTCCTTCAAACTTCGGCTGGCCTACTCGGGTCCTCCGTCGCAACCTTCAGCGACCACTGCGCCCGGCTAGGCTCTTTGAAGATATCTCAACTTCTCAAGGCGAGGGGCTGCGGGCACATGCACGAACACTTTGGTGCTCCCTCCGCTACTTCTACACAGCCAGGATTCGCGAATATGGCCTCAGCTGGGAAACCTTCTGTTGCTGCGATTCGGCTCGCCTCCCGCTTTATTTCCGACTTCTGGAGCAAACACAGCGAGGGTGCTGCGAAGGAGTCTGTACACTGAGCTCGCGCGGCAATGAACACCGCAGGACTAGCTGCAAAGGCAAGCGATCCAAAAGGCAAAGGGAAGTTGTCCCCTTCGTAGCTTTTTCTTCTTTCTATAGAATCTTTTGCATGCAAATAAACTCTTTTATTTGACGTATCATATTTCCATGTTTGTATATTATTTTTTCTTTGCTTATTTCCTGGGTGTCGAATCCGTTAAAGCTCACTGGTCCCGAGACGGGGCTCTTCGACTTCTTCGCCTCGAATAGACGGCGCCGAATTAATTAATCATCGGGAAATGAAGGGGCGTTTCGGCTTCCCATGCCCATGCTCATCTAAAGCTCTTCACCTCCCTTGCTTCCGATATATCTCTACTATATAAAGTAAGAGTTTCTTCCCACGTCACATTAATTGCTCTGCTTAATTGCCCTACTTAATTGCCCTGCTTAATTGCCCTACGCAAGAAATGAAGCGTTGCTTTAATTAGCCAGCTTTTGCAAGAAACAAAGCGTTAAAGATAGATGTTTGATCTTATTATGAAATATTTTTTTTTTTAATCTTTATTTTTCGTTATCAATTTTGTTTTTCGTAGCAACGCACGGGCATATAACTAGTATATATATATATATGCGTGGCAACCACAAGAGTGAGCCGTCACCTTCTGATCTCGATCGATTCATTCCTCTTCCTGTAGCTTCTCTCCTTCTAGTAGCGATCGAGCTCCTTGATGCTTTTCCAATGGCTGACGCCCCTCCAGCGCCCGTCGTCGACGAAGCTCTCATCGCCGTGATTTGGGCTGACTTCGACATCATCATGGCAGAGCTTGCGGAGGAGGAAGCTGTGGCCCGCGACATTGCCGATATCGACGTGTTGATAGAGGTCGTCCCTCACTTCAATCAGCTTCGGAACGCCCTTATCGAAGCAGTAGGTCGCGCACGACGCGCATAGATTTTCAATAATATCTACTATAACTTCTTCCGCGCGTTGCTTGTGTAAGTAACAGGAACCTTCCATCTGTTCATAATCCTTTGTGGAGCTCTCTCACGGAATTCTCCCTTGTCAGCGGTTCTTTTATTATTCCTCCTCTTCTGCTCTTTTCTCGGTTGTTTTGCTGGGTTAAAGCTAAAAAAGGCGTCTGAACTATACGCGTAACCACTGCATCAAAATGCCCACGCGGTTCATTAGATCAACGTCACGCAGTGTAGGATCGAAGTATACAAATATAGCAATCAGAAGGGGGGGTTAATGATTGTGCGGAAGCTAAAACCAAATTTTTGATCTATTAAAAATTCACCCCAAAATGGAACCAAAGAATTGCCTCATATTCAACAAAAACAGATTGACAAACATTCGGTAAAATGCTAATTCCTGGAGATCCAACCATCGGATCGATCTGAAATTTTGATACATGAAACCACATTCCAATACGAATTGAACCCAAAAAGAATCAGCTCGATCGGACTTACAGATCAAAAGTTATGAGCCTCGCAAGCTTGCTGTGACAGAACTTGACGAAAACTGATCTAATCAAAACTTGTAGATTAATCAAGAACCACAAAAGATTAATCAACTAAATATCACAATCATACTCAACGAAATAATAAGGTACTTTAATTAGTTAACAAGCTGGTTGCTCGACCTTAAGGTCAAGTTACGAATGTACGCCATGCAGGGCGAAAACCTAATAAAAGAGAAATAACTGCAGCGAAAAATAAGATAACTTCGTGGCGCCATCCAGTATACCACAGGCAACTGACTGGACTCGCACCCTAGTTAGACGGTTCCTCTTGGAGCTCCTCCTCCAAAGCTAGTGTAGACTCTTCTTCAACTGGTGTAGTATTGTGACAAGGGTGAGTACTTGGTACTCAACAAGTCATGCACAGAATGCAAACTAATATAATACATGCATGGCTTAGTACAAAAGAATAGCTCAGGGTATAATTGCAGTAAAACATCATTTGATAAGTAACATAAGTAGATTCAAAAGCAGTAGAAACAAATATAAGATCAATAACTTTTCCAGGAATTAAATAAACATTTTTCCCATTCCTAGTCCACGTTTCCATCAACGTCATTATTAAACCAAACCAAACATTTCAAGTCCGAGTTATTTTCAAGAAAGTCTAACCCTTGACTGTAATTCCCGAGCAATGTCCAATGCCGCGGACACGGCTATTCGAATAGATTTTTCACTCTGCAGAGGTTATGCACTTTACCCACAAGATACAGCCAAACACCACAAAGGCGAGTGTCCGTAACAAAGTCTTTCGGAAACTTCTAACAGCACAAGTGGGCCTCCCTGGTTGTTGCACACTAACCCTTCCCTTAGCGAAGGTGATGTTTAGGCCAATCAACCGTTAGATAGGTACTTGGCCGGAGCCCCGGTACGCTCCCCCGTACAACTACACAAAAGGTATAGTTGACACTACGAGGTCCCACAGGTACGTTATTAGCAACTTAATCAACTAGGTCCGTCCCATTACAGACATGTGGTTGCACGTTTGACTCAGTTCAAAGGCTTGCAAGGTTAAGTCCTTATGGTGACCAAGGCAAGACTACCTGAAGAACCAAATCAACGTTCCCGGTGCCACAACAGGCCCACCCGATCATTCTTGCCACATGCCTCGGTCGAAAACTATTTACCAAACCCTAGTTGATTACCAAACACCACGTGCCATCGACAATCACAACACATGATACTTCTTCAAAATAGGTTCAATATCTCATTAAGTCAATATTAGCATTTGATTGTCCAAAGCATTTCACGTGGCAAGACTAAGCATACTACATCGGTTTAGTTACCCATGTTGGCAATTTAATAATGTCCAACTAATAATCCACAACTAGGGTGACAAGGGGTCATGGCACATATTTAATTAACCAAGGTGTCATACAGCAATTTGGCATTTATCTAATTTCCCATAATTAAATAAAGCATTTTCTAATTTAAGTTAGCATGCAATAATTTAAATCAAATTAATTTCAAAAATGGGATCAATATGGTTAAAGCATAACTTGCCTTCAAAGAGTACTTGTTCTTGGTCTTGAGCTGGCTCCTGGGTTAACACTTCACCTTCGAAGCCTTCGGGCACTTCAACGTCTACTCGCAAAGCATGCAAATAGCCATAAATAAATAAAAAGTATACAAAAAGTATCCAAACATCCAAATGAAGTCCAGAAACAGAGAGAGCATAATTTTATAAATTTTTAGAAACTGGAATCGTCCAAATCGGAGTTAAAATGCAAAAGTTATAATCGTTTGAAGTTTAAAGAAAGCATTAATTAAATATAAACGGAGAAATTTTCATAATAAAAAATTAATTAAAATTCATATTTGAGTAGGTCTCATTTTTATGAAAATTGAGAAATTTGAACCACCCAAATCGGAGTTGAAACGCAAAAGTTATAAGCGTTTGAAGTTTGAATCTATATTTAAAATCAATAAACCGAATTAAATAAATAATTTCATTTTTGGAAAATGATTTATTGCGTCAGCATGACACGTGGACCAATCAGAGGCCGCCACGTCGCCTCGGGTCCATGAACGGCGCCGCGGTTATTTCGGTCCCACCGTGGACCCGGTCCACGACGCGTGTGCCTCGGCAGGAGCCCCTCGTGACGCGACGCATGACGTCAGCGCACGGCTCGGCCGAGGGCTCTGACAGCTGGGCCCCACCGTGACGTCATCATGACGTCACGGCTGACATCATCGAGCCGTTCGAACGGCCGCTGACACGCGGGCCCCACGCTGACGTCAGCGGTGACCGGGCGGCGACCGCGTTGACCGCGACGGTCAGCCTTCCGACCACGTGGCTAGATCTCAGCCGTTGATTTGAAAATCAACGGCCCAGATTGGATCTCGGTTTCACGCGTTAGGAAACTACACGGTCGATCTGGACCGTTCGATCTTGTTCGGACGGTCAAGATCCAATCTAAAGTCACAACGTGGTTAACCCTAGCCGTACGATCTAGATCTAACGGCTGAGATCTATCAAAGCACGGTGCAGTTACGGCTACGTGGCGCGATCTAAACCGTTAGATCTAGATCTAACGGTTGGAAACAGATCTAAAAACTAAAACGTGAGAATTTACCCGAGGATGACGTGGACGAATCTGAGCCCTCGGATCTTGATCGGACGGTGGAGAGAGCTCGAGGACGGCGATGGCTTCGCGGCGGAGCTGGTTCACCAGAGACGGGGACGACGACGCGCCCGACGGCGTTTGGACGCGATTCCGGCGAAGTGGATGGTACCTCCCGACGCGTCTTGTCCTTGCGGTTCCGGATCTGGGCACCAACACGACGGAGAACGGCGGACGGCGGCGGAAACGACGGAAAACCGCCGCAGAACGCACGACCAACTACGGCGAGCGATTGCGGCGCAACCACAGCGGCTTGAGCTCGGTGAGTTAGGGCTACGGGTGCGCAAGGAAACGGAGAACACGATGGCGGCGGCGCATTAAATAGGCCCCTTGGCGTTCATGAAAATCGCGGAAACCGAGGTCCACACGGCTGCGACGACGGATTCCGAAATAGATTTGTATTGGGTGACGTGGTGCAACGGCAGTCGTCGGATCAAAATCCAACGGTCGGGGGTTTGGGCTTGGGTCCGGCTCGGTGGTCTGGTTTGCTCGATCCGAGCCTGGCTCGGGCGGCTTTGGCGCGATCGTGGCCGTTGGATCTTGATCCAACGGCCACGCGCGTTAGGGTTAGGGTCTGGTTCGGTGACATGGTTCGACCGAGACGGCTGGCGCGGTCGGGTCCGGGTCGGACTCGAGTCTGACTCGGACTCGGACTCGGTCGGATGAACAGTGAAACCAACTCGATTTTTCCAGCGGTTAAATAATCCGATTAATTTCTAGAAATTCATTTAATTCAAGAAAAATAGCTAAATACTCAGAAAAATTCCAGACAAATTCTAGAAAATATTTTGGAATATTTTGGACTCAAATAAAATATTTCTAACAAAATTTTATTTGCAAAATTAAATTATTTAATTATTTGAAAAGGGAATAAATTCAAATAAATTCCAAATAAATCCCAGAAAATTCCAAAAAATTTCAGAAGTGCCAAATCTTATTTAAATTCATGAAAAGCAAAAATTGGGGTGTTAAAAACCTCCCCCCCTTAACAGAATCTCGTCCCCGAGATTCAGGGCTAACTAAGGAATAGGTTTAGAAACTCTTTCTTGAAATCCTCCTCGCGCTCCCAAGTTGCTTCACTCTCTGCATGGTTGCTCCATTGCACTCTGCAGAAACGGGTTGACTTATTCCTTGTCTCTCGATCCATGGTGTCCAAAACCTTAACGGGGTGCTCTTTATAAGTCAGATCCTCTCGCAGCTCTATCGACTCCAGCGGTGTTTGCTCATTAGGTACTCGGAGACACTTCTTCAGCTGAGACACGTGGAATACATCATGCACTCCTGCTAGTGATGGCGGTAACTCTAGCTGGTACGCAACTTCCCCTCTGCGACTGAGAACCTTGAATGGCCCAACATATCGCGGCGCGAGTTTTCCTTTGGCATGGAATCTCTTAACTCCTTTGAGTGGCGTAACTCTAAGATACACAAAATCTTCTGGTTCAAAACTCAGGTCTCGACGACGGTTGTCGGGACCCGAATTTGCAAATCCGGACCCTTTGTGTATTCAGCACTAGTCCAGGAACGCGCTAGTGCACACAGTCTCAACATTGGCAAATATCACAATCATACTCAACAAAATAATAAGGTACCTTAAATAGTTAACCAAGATGGTTGCTCGACCTTAAGGTCAAGTTACAAATATACGCCACGCAGGGTGAGAACTCAAATAAAGAGAAATAACAGCAGCGGAAACTAAGATAACTTCGTGGCGCCATCCAGTATATCACAGGCAACTGACTGGGCTCGCTCCCTAGTTAGACGGTTCCTCTTGGAGTTCCTCCTCCGAAGCTGGTGTAGATTCTTCCTCAACTGGTGTTGTACTGTGGCAAGGGTGAGTACTTGGTACTCAGCAAGTCATGCACAGAATGCAAACTAATATACTATATGCATGGCTTAATACAAAGGAATAGCTCAAGGTTCATTTGCAGTAACAGCATTTAACCAGTAACATAAGTAGATTCGAAAGCAATAAAAACAAGTATAACATCAATATCTTTTCCAGGAGTTAAATAAACATCTTTCCCATTCCTAATCCACATTTCCATCAACATCATTATTAAACCAATCCCAACCTTTCAAGTCCAAGTTATTTTCAAGAAAGTCTAACCCTTGACTGTAATTCCCGAGCAATGTCCAATGCCGCGGACACGGCTATTCGAATAGATTTTACACTCTGCAGAGGTTATGCACTTTACCCACAAGATATAGCCAAACACTACAAAGGCGAGTATCCGTAACAAAGTCTTTCGGAAACTTCTAACAGCACAAGTGGTCCTCTCCAGTGATTTCACCCTAACCCTTCCCTTAGCGATGGCGAAGTTTAGGCCAATCCACCGTTAGATGGGTACCTGGCCGCAGCCCCGGTACGCTCCCCCGTACAACTACACAAAATGTATAGTTGACACCCCGAGGTCCCATAGGTACGTTATCAGCAACTTAATCAACTAGGTCCGTCCCATTACAGACATGTGGTTGCACGTTTGACTCAGTTCAAAGGCTTGCAAGGTTAAGTCCTTAGGGTGACCAGGGCAAGACTACCCGAAGAACCAAAACAACGTTCCCGGTGCCACAACTGGCCCACCCGATCATTCTCGCCACATGCCCCGGTCGAAAACTATTTATCAAACCCCCAGTTGATTACCATGCACCACGTGCCATCAACATCACAACACATGATACCTTTCAAAACAGGTTCAATATATCATTAAGTCAATATTAACATTTGATTGCCCAAAATCATGTCATGAGCACGTAGCAGGTCTAAGCAATATACTACAACGATCTAAGTTCTCTGGTCGGCAATTTAATAATGTCCAACTAATAACCCACAACTAGGGTGACAAGGGGTCATGGCACATATTTAATTAACCAAGGTGTCATACAGCAAGTGGCATGTATCTAATTTCCCAAAATTAAGTAAAGCATTTTCTAGTTAAACTAGCATGCAATAAATTAAATCAAAATAGGTTTCAAAATGGGATCAACATGGTCAAAGCATAACTTGCCTTCAAAGAGTACTTGATCTTGGTCCTGAGCTGGCTCCTGGGTCAGCACTTCTCATTCGAACCCTTCGGGCACTTCAACGTCTACTCGTGAAGCGTGCAAATAGCAATAAATAAATAAATAGTAGACAAAAATTGTCCAAACATCCAAATAAAGTTCATAAACAGAGAGAGCATAATTTTATGAATTTTTGGAAACTGAAATCGTCAAATTCGGAGTTTAAATGCAAAAGTTATAGCCGTTTAAAGTTTAAAGAAAACATTAATTAATTATAAACAGAGAAATATTCATAATCAAAAATTAATTAAAATTCATATTTGAGTAGGTCTCATTTTTATGAAAATTTAGAAATTTGAATCACTCAAATCGGAGTTGAAACGCAAAAGTTATAAGCGTTTGAAGTTTGAATCCATTTTTGAAATCAATTATTTGAATTAATAAATCATTTTTTTTTCGGAAATTAATTTATTGCGTCAGCATGACACGTGTCAGCACCTCATTGGTCCACGTGGACCCGCCGACGCCAAAGATCGGTCAAGTCCTCGATGACGCCAAAGATGACGTCACCATGACACGTGGCACCACCCGAGTGCTGCCACGTGTCCTGGTCTACGGTGGCCCTGGTCCACCGAACCGGCGTCACTGACAGGCGGGCCTGCCCTGTCAGCGACCCCCGTCCACGCCCACGCGGGCATGCCGGTTCGGCTTCCGCACACGTGGCTAGATCTCGGCCGTTGATTTGAAAATCAACGGCCCAGATCGGATCTGGCTTAACACGTTAGGGAAACTACACGGCTGATATGGACTGTTCGATCTTGATCGGACGGTCAAGATCCAATCTAATGTTTACAATGCGGCTAACCCTAGCCGTTCGATCTAGATCTAACGACAGAGATTGAATCTAGTACGACGCGGTTCTAGCTACGTGGCACAATCTAAACCATTGGATCTAGATCCAACGGTTGGAAATAGATCTAGAGGTTAGCATGTGGATCTCACCGGGGTGTGATGTGGCACAATCTGGGCCCTCGGATCTGGATCGGACGATGGAGCAAGCTCGGGGTCCGGCGAAGGCGTGCGGCGGCGCAGGCTCACCGGAGACGAGGACGACGACCATCCGAACGGCGCTACGGGGCTCCTCCGGCGAAGTGAAGGGTACACTCCGACGCGGCTTGACCTTGTGGTTCCTGATCTGGGCTCAACGGCGGCGGAGGACAGCGGACGGCGGCGGAAACGGCGATTAACCGCGGCAGAACGCCAAGCCAACTACGGCGAGCGATTGCGGCGCAACCACGGCGACTCAGGCGACGTTGTCTAGGGCTATGGGTGCGCACGGAAAAAGAGCACACGCTGGCGGCGGCGGCGCAATAAATAGGCCTCTCGGCGTCCGTGAAAACCGCGGAAACCGAGGCCCACACAACTGCGGCGGCGGAATCCGAATTGGATTCGGATTGAGTGACGTGGCTCAACGTGAGCCGTTGGATCAAGATCCAATGGTGCGAGGGTTTGGGCTCGGGTCCGGCTCGGGCGACTTGGCTGGCTCGGTCGACTTGGGTTCGGGCGACGTGGCGCGATTGTGGCTGTTGGATCTCGATCCAACGGTCACACGCGTTAGGGTTTGGCGACCGGGTTTGACCGGACCGCTTGGCTCGGATCGGACTCGAGTCTGACTCAGACTCGGGTCCGGTCGGTTGAACAGTAAAACCAACTCGATTTTCCAGTGATTAAATAATCCAATAATTCCCAGAAATTCATTTAATTCATTAAAAATAGCAAAACACTCAGAAAAATTCCAGAAAAATTCTAGAAAATATTTTGAAACATTTTGGACTCAAATAAAATATTTCCAACAAATTTTTATTTTCAAAATTAAATACTTTAATTATTTCAAAAGGGAATAAATTCAAATGAATTCCAATTAAATCAAAATAAATTCCAGAAAATTCCAAAAATTCACCAGAGTGCCAAATCTTAATAAAATACATGAAAAGCAAAAATTTGAGGTGTTACAAACCTCCCCCCCTTAACAGAATCTCATCCCCGAGATTCAGGGCTTACTAAAGAATAGGTTCGGAAACTCTTTCTTCAATTCCTCTTCGCGCTCCCAAGTTGCTTCACTCTCCGCATGGTTGTTCCATTGAACTCTGCAGAAACGGGTTGACTTATTTCTCGTCTCTCGATCCATGGTGTCCAAAATCTTGACAGGGTGTTCCTTGTAAGTCAGATCCTCTCACTACTACAGATCCGTACATCACAATCGGTTCTTTTTGGTCATCACAGTCGGTTTTGGTGGCGATACAAAGTCCAACGACAGTGATAAGGTAGATATATCACAGTCGGTTTTTAACCGACACTAATAATACATTATCACTGTCGGTTCTTTTTAGGAACCGACTGTGATATTACACTTATCACAATCGGTTTTCTCTTAGAACCGATTGTGATAAGTATAATATCACAATCGGTTCTTTTTTAGAACCGATACAAATGTTTACATTATCACAATCGGTTTTTTGTTGAAACCGATGGGGATAAGTATAATATCACAATCGGTTCATTTGTAGAACTGATTCAAATTATTACATTATCACAATCGGTTTTTTATTGAAACCGATGGGGATAAGAATATTATCAAAATCGGTTCTTTATGCAAACCGATTATGATATTTAAACATATCCCAATCGGTTCCAAAGAAGAACCGATTGTGATGATGTTCACGCCCATCGTCCAAAAATGGCCTCGCATTGACAATATGACACATTCATCACAATCCACAAAATCACGTAACATATACATCACAATCTACACACATTACATTCAAATTAATATTGTTTACAATCTGTAATGATCACATTCACATTCGATAAATTTTGTTTACACTTTATGGACTAGTATTTGCTTGAATTGTCTCTATATCTACCATCATCTGTTATAACTTCGTCCAGTACTAATCGGCATAAATGGTCTCGTAATTTCTTGAGATCAGTGTTGGTTAGGCTCTTCCGGATGATATCAAGGTCCTGCAAAATAGATAGTAGTGCACTAATATATTTAAGTCTTAAATTGGTATTGTAACATGCTGATAGTATTATGCTTGTAAACAAATATCACATAGACAGTAGGGCAAATAATCTGCTTTATACCTTAGGGAAAACATGTGAGCGACCAACCAAAATCAGCATGTGATGCATCACGTAAAAGCCACACAGATCATCGCACCCTTGTTGATGACACTGTGAACAAAGAAACTTAAATTAGGAGACGAATTAAAAATAGGTGTCAGAAAAAAATCCTATGATAGACACTTGTACCTTGAAGCGCTTCCACTCGAGTTTGGTGCCTTGTTTATCATTGTGTCGGCCACGCTCAAAGAACGTAAGACATGAAAGCCCTATACATTGGAGAGATGACATTGAGGTTAAAAATACCTAACGTAGTTCAATATGTAAAGTGTTAGGTTAGAGGAATGTACTTATACGCAAAAGCAGGCTCGATCGCATAGTCCATCGGTCTATTTTTGAGTGAGTTCAACGTGTAGACCTTGTTTTGACTCGGAACAACCACAAGTAGAACCCAATGGTTGCTTATTAAACGGTACACAATGCAAGAGAATAAGTTAATACAAGGTTGAAGTGTGTACATGTAATTGAATTGTATAGTAGTACATACTCCTGGTGGTATGGGAAGAAAATGAAGTCCTTTTTTGCCTCCTCATGCAATGCCTGCATGATGTATCCTGCAAGGAACTCCGATTGATACTTAGCCATGGTCGCAGACACCATCTCGGGGTCGACAAACCCGGCAGGGTGTCGACCCGTCACGGCTCGCTGCCTCATGATCCTGCAATTCATGTTAATTGTTAAAAAATATAATACAAAATCAATAAATAGTCATCTGATTGAGTATGGTGCGAGACTCACAGCGTCCAGGATCGTATGGTAGAAATATCGACGGCTTTCAAGCTGTACATAAAGTACAGATCCTCAAATCTGACTGGGAAGGTCCCATCCTCGTTGCGGTGGAATTGGCTCGCTCGATACTTCACTATGAAATCGTGGCGAGGCTCGGCCTCATGTGACCTATCGATGTACCATCCATGTAGGTGGCGAGTGAACAAGCCCAAAGAATTCAATTCTTGGCTTGGGAGAAAGGGCTTTCCATGTATGTACCGCTTGTGATCATCAGGGTGCTCTGTGCCCTCTGACAACTTTGCCTTCTTCACGGAGGGACTCTCTGAACTCTGCTTTGTATCTTTCGTCATCGTGGTAGAAGTCCTTTTGCGCCCCACCTGCGCACCAGCATTTGTAGCTGCAGGCGTAGGTGCAGGAGGTGCAGCTGCAGGCGTAGGTGCAGGTTGTGTAGCAGGGGCAGGAGCATGTGCAGCAGGAGCAGGAGCAGCAGTAGTAGGAGGAGCAGCAGCAGCAGGAGTAGTACCAGGAGCAGCAGCAGTAGTACCAGCAGTAGCAAGATATGTGAGCAAAGACCAAAGAGCGCATTCGCACTAGCAAAGAGCAGAGTAGTAGCAAAGCGAGAGCGATGGCAGAGCCGAATATCGCATTACTAGTAGTAGCGAGCAGCAGTAGTACCTGCGAGCGTATAGTAGCATGAGTACCAAAGAGTAGCAGCAGGAGGAGGAGGTGCTTGCACTACGACCATTGTCGCGGGCCACTTGATGAAAGACATCCGTGCTTGCCCGAGAGTGGTGATATGTTCGTTCGGGGGGAACTCCAGGGCATGAGACATGTAAACATCGTGGACATAGTCCACCTTCACCCTCATGTAGCCCATCCCCAAAGGTATACCATGCACCGTGTCATCCTCCTTGCTTGGAAATGCAACCCCGCGCGTAGCCTCAATCTGTATTCCGTCAGCCGATCAGGACTAGCGGCACTTGGCGTGACCCTCGCAAGAAGTGATCAGCATCTTCATCATAATCTGTGTTAAGCTTACTCATGTACCTTTTGGTCTCAAACAGTTATTACCTTGAGGTGTGGAATGCACAGATTCCTTATTGGAAGCCTTGTTTGCTAGGGCGTAGCATAGGCGATGGTTGAGGAATCTGATTCTGGGAGAACATCGCCATCATCTCAGCCATCATCTCAGCCTTTAACTCCTCCTTCAACTCCTCCTTCATCTGCGCCCTAATCCGCGCCTCACGTGCTTCCCACCTCTTCGTATACCCCGCACCTGCGGCAAGCACCCGCCCCTTATGATCGGGCTTCCCGATTGCCGAACACAGGATGTCCCTTGACCCTTGGCTTTCAAATGCTCCTTGCACTTTCTGCAGGCTTACCTCCTCCTGTAGGTCGCAAATATAAATTATTACTAAAATACAATGGGAATATAATATGCAATGTACTATGTTAGATATCTTACGATGATCGTGACGATCTGTGCGGTCGCGGGGTTTGGAATGACAATCTGACCGTCAGAGGTTTTCTTCATCCTCGCTAATACCCAGTCGCGTGCCCGCTCCTCGCATATGTGGGAGTAAGGCATCGTTGTCCCAGAGGTTGCACACTCCTCTGCTAGTCGCACCCACTCTGCCTTCTTCCCTACATACCCACCGGAACCGAGGTGGTGCGCGTGTGTGTTACGCCTCTGTATAGCGATATTCTTCTCTCTCAGCTCCTCCGCCTCGGCCGTATTCCTCATCCTTGCGAACTCCTCCCAAACCTCGGGTGTAACAAATGGATACCTTTGGAAGGGAGTACGGTCTTTCAACACGAACTCGGCATGCATGGTCACCCTGAAATGCCTCAAAGCCACACCCATTCTCTTCAAGGCGTACCGTCTCGCATTGATTTCATCTTCCTCTGGTATAATCCATTTTCCCTTAACTTCGTCCCACAGTCGGTTCTTCTGCTCGTCGCTTACTTCCTTCCTCCAGTCCTTAATTGTGATCGGCACTCGCTCCCTCACCAATTGGCCGAGAAAAGAGGAGTAGCGCCCCTTAAACGGGCCAGGACCCGTGCAAACCCCCCTGGCATTGAAGTGGAGCACTTGCGACGTTCTCCCTGTGGCTCCTTTATTCGGTCCTCTGGCCTTTCTAACCTTCCTCGATGGGGTAGCAGGACCTTCTTCTCTCTCTGGCGTTGAGCCGGTGCTCTCTCTTTGCGACATTTCGAAGTAAGTATGTATATGTCAAACCTAAACTTCATGAGAGGAAGCAATTCAAATTTCACATAATAGAAAGCAATTCACATGTCTATCTGTAGACCGACTAAGTACGTACGTACCAACGATGACTCCTAATCTATAATTAGGTTAGGTCCTAATCCCACTCGAGGATATGTGGTTCGAGCAAGTTCCTAAGCTGTTGTACAACTCTAGAAAATTTGGCGACATCTCCATTTGTTCTCCAAATACACGTCTCGACAACAGGTCAAGAGGGTGTGTATTCGAAGAACACCAGGGAGATGTCGCCAAACTTTCTAGAGTTTGTACAACGACTTAGAAACTTGCCCGAGCCACATATCCTCGAACTGCCCAAAAACGTGGATACTGAGATCGCTTATTTATAAATATGCCATTTTAGCATACTTATAAACAAGCACCTCGAACGGGAGATGCATAGGTTACGCAACTAAACTCGATAATAAAGTGCGATAATATAGCATGTGTTACAAGTTTCAAATTGCAATGATGGATTGCTCTCAGATTGCTATAGAAGGGTTGCTAAATTAATTAGCCGTCCAACTTCTAGATGGCCAATATATCACCGGCTATTACATCTAAAAATTTCAGGATTACAACCCTAGCACTGCCTTTGCTCTATACGAGAAAACAACAAGTATAGCATAGCGAGTAATGAATATAGCACTAATCTAACCCTACCACAATGCATTAAGAGCAAGTGCCACCAAATTGTCACTAAGAGCATAAAGGAATAAGCACAAGCCTTTGCTCGACCCTAGAACAATGCATTAAGAGCAAGTGGCACCAAATTGTCACTAAGAGCGGTGTTGTTCTAGGTCTAGCAAGTTCCTTTAATGATCGATTAATCAAGCCTCATTCAAAAGCAATCATCATCGAGCTATTTACAACCAATTACAGCCCACGATCAGAAATGCATCTTACAAGGCGCGAACCGAGTCGGCAATGGGGAGGAGCCGATGGGGACGCGCCGATGGGGGAGGAGCCGAGGGGAAGGCGCCGGGGAGGCGCCACGGGTACCCGCCAATGGGGAGGAGCCGGGGGGTGTGGGAGGAGCCGGAGGGGGAGGCGCCGGTGGGGGAGGTGGTCGAGCTAGGGTGTGGGAGGAGCCGGAGGGGGAGCCGCCCACGGGGTACCCGCCGATGGGGGAGGCGCCGGGGGGAGGAGGCGGAGGGGGAGGCATCGGTGGGGGAGGTGGTCGAGCTAGGGTTGTGGAATGAATTGAAACGAAATCAGTGCGCGCCGAAATGAACTGAGTGTGCGCGCCGAAATGAAAATGCTCTGGGTTTTATCATGGTCGGTTAACCAAAGAGACCGATCGCAATATGTGGAGTATCTGTGTCGGTTCTATAGAAAAACCGATCGCAATATGTGGAGTATCTGTGTCGGTTCTTTAAAAGAACCGATCGCAATTATACTATCTGTGTCGGTTTCCTAAACGAACCGATTGTGATGACTATGATCCAATTTCTAATTTTTTTTAAAACAGAGTCTTCATTCAAAAGAGTCGAAAAGTCAAATCTTTTTCAAATTTGCTATACTATAAGATCCATTTGACATATATATTCTACAAAATGCTACATTAATACAGGGAATTCTTACAACATAATTTATTTAAAATACAACCCTTCTTGATGATCTACACGCATGTAATGTGTTCCATGTGTGCTGTCGTCACCGCTAAGACATGCCCCATCTGCAAACGGAGGTGTTTCATCAAATTGGTTGTACTCTTCTTCATCTACGACATTTTCAACTCCAACAATCCTCCTCTTGCCATGAAGTACGACGTGCAACCTCGGATTGGCCGGATCACGCATGTAGAAAACTTGAGTTGCTTGCTTTGCGAGGACGAACGGTTCATCTCTTTAGGCCAATCTATTCAGATCAACCATTGTAAAACCTTTCTTGTCGACCTTAACTCCGTGAGGAAGTCTCACCCACTTACATCGGAACAATGGAACTTGGTATATTCCGTAGTCGAGCTCCCATATTTCTTCGATCATCCCGTAGTAACAGTTCATTGCAGTTGACGATCCTCTAATTGAGTGATTATTGGACAAAGCATCTATGCTCACACCACTATTTTGCACTGTACTCTTTGCATCTTGACTTTCAGTATAAAATGTGTAGCCATTAATATCGTAACCTTGCCATGTCTGTATATTAAATCTTGGTCCGTCAGCCAACCATTTGACATCCTCGGTACTAACGGAGACCTTCACCTTTTCTTTGAACCATGTGAGGAATCGATCGTTGTGTTCTCGTGTGATGGAAAGCTCATCCATAAGTGGATTCTCTTCCCGTAATATCAACTTGTCTTTGTTGGATGTATGGATGAACTTCATATTGTGTTGCAAGACTCGTGAAATGCGCTTTACAGTACATATCAAATTATGGGCTCATTAGATTTGACCCAATGGTTCCTTTGCCACCAAGTCTGCCCTCATGACGAGATATAGGAACACCAATCGGTTGTCTTTTACCTAGGTAGTCCACGCTAACTCAATAACCTCTTCACCCCATAACCTTCAATAATACTACCCTCGAGGCTCGACCTATTCCTCACGTATGACTTTAATATACCCATGTACCTCTCGAGCGGATACATGTAACGCAGGAATGAGGGTCCACAAATCTTAATCTCTCTAACAAGGTGAACAACGAGGTGGACCATGACGTCGAAGAACGACGGGGAAATGCATCTCAAGTCGACAAAGAGTCTGCACCACCTCACTCTGTAAGTTGTCCAAAGATATCGGGATCAATAACCTTGCATGAAATCGCATTGAAGAAATAGCATAGCTTCGTGATTGCCAACCTGGCGTCATCTGGTAGGATATTTACGATTGCAACAGGGAGCATTTGGGTCATCAAGACATGACAGTCGTGGGACTTCATACCGATCAACTTCAAATCATCCATAGACACAAGCTTCTTAATGTTTGCGGAGTAGCCCGATGGAACTTTAATATCGTGGAGACACTTGCAGAGGTCTTCTTTCTCTTTCTTGGATAAGGTGTAGCATGCAGCGGGGATGTACGACCCTTTTCCATCCTCCTCCATCACTGCAAGCTTGGGCCTGATCCCCATGTAGGTCATATCGCGGCGAGCATTCACACCATCCTTGGTCTTCCCAGGTATGTTCAGCAGGATGCCTACCAAATTATCACAAACATTTTTCTCAACGTGCATGACATCAATACATTAACGGACATCTAACTCCTTCCAATATGGTAAGTCCCAAAATATCGACCTCTTTTTCCAAATGGTCCTAGGACGAACAGATTTACGGCTCTTACCATACTAAACATCGATATCCTCTACGCGTGAATATACTTGCCTTCCAGTCATAGGCTGCGGGGCTGCACGACCATCCCTCTTTCCATCAAATTTGTCATCCATCTTACGATATCGATGACTTCGGGGTAGAAACCTACGGTGACCCATGTACACCGTTTTCCTCGAATTCGGCAGCCACAAGCTATCAGTGTCCTCTTCACAAATTGGACAAGATTTTGCTCCCTTCGTGCTATAGCCCGCCAAATTACCAAGGGCTGGAAAATCATTTATGGTGCAAAATATCATAGCCCGTAGGGTGAAGTTCTCTCTTTTGTATGCACCCCACACCTCAACCCCCACATTCCACAATTTTACCAAATCCTCAATTAGTGGTAATAGGTACACATCAATATCATTACCCGGCTGTTTGGGTCCTGAGATTAGCAACGACATCATGATATACTTCCGCTTCATGCATAACCAAGGAGGCAAATTGTAGATACACAACAAAAGCGGCCAAAAATCTTGTGTCGATTTGCTCATATTACCAAACGGATTCATACCATCCGTACTCAATCCAAATCATATGTTCCTCATCTCGGCACCAAACTCCTCATGTTGCCAATTAATGTTTCTCCATTGAGCCGAATGGCGGGATGTCTCAACTTGCCATCTTCCTTTCGAGATTCATAATGCCAACGCAACAATTTTGCCTCTTTAGGATTTGCAAATAACCGCTCTAAACGGGGAATGATGGGCAAATACCACAACACCTTGGCTGGTGCCCCTTTTTTCACATCTTCACCGTCGTCAATTCGGTTCTTACGCTTCTTGTCATTACGCTTCTCATTTTGTTTGTATCGGGGTACACCACAAACAGGACAAATGTGCAGTTCCTTATGGACGTTGCGGTATAGTATGCAATCATTTGGACATGCATGTATCCTTTCTATTTCCATTCCCATGGGACATAATAGCTTCTTCGCTTCATAAATACTTGTTGGCAACTCGTTTCCCTCTGGAAGCATATCCGATAGAAGTATTAAAAGTGCATTGAAACTTGTATCTGTCCAACGGTGTTTTGCCTTCAGTTCAAACAATGCAAGGACCGAACCCAACTTGGTGTATTCCCCTTTGCAACCTGAAAACAATGGTTTGGCATCGTCATCCATCAAGCTTTTAAATTTTTCGAACTCTCTTTCCGTGTAATTTCCCTCCACATCCCGCAACATTTGATCTAAATTATCGTCATCAAACATATCACGCTCCAACTCGTGATCGGCTTCCAGCATGTCTTCGTTGCGTGTTGCAGGAGGTACTACCTATCTCGCCATGATGGATCCAACACGTGTAATTCCTCACGAAGCCACGTCGAATCAAATGCCCTTCAATTTGAGCTGAGTTGTTAAATCTCCTGAGATTGGTGCAATCAATACAAGGACAATATATGAACTTTACACCCCTCATAACCATATCTTCTTCTGCAATTCTTATGAACTCTTTAACTCCCCTCTGAAATTCAGCACTCACACGGCTTTTGTGATACATCCATTCTTCACGGTCCATCTACAAGTAAACCGCAAACAATAAATTAATAATGCCCTAATCAATGAAATAAAAGAAGGGTTAAACCCGAAAACAAAGTTTTTTGTTGAATGATCTTAAAGAAACGTATATCTGTAGACCGAGTAAGTACGTACGTACAAACGATGACTCCTATTTGCTAATTAGGTCAAGTCCTAATCCCATTCGAGGATATGTGTGGGGGCTCCCGTCCTGGTACAGTGATACTCCATTACTGTTGCGTGGGCCTGGTTAATCACGCAACCCGTAACGTAACGATCACGGCATCACGACAGACTCAGATTGAAATCACTTGGCTAGCACGATACTCGAATGAGGTCACACGCTACCCAATTGGTTCCAATTTGAGCTTCCCGCAACCATGTGATAACCACTAGTCCCTGGATCAGTAGGCTAGCGTCACATGTTGAGAAGGGAGAGTCTCATCCAAACGAACGTAGCACAAGGGCAGAGGTAATATATTACAACGGTAGATAATAATATAACAACTTGTTCCTATTTACAAAATGACGATTGGCTTAAAGTAAACTGAAGAGAAAAACATCAGAGAAACAAAAGTAAAGCGGCCGCGGTGTGCCTCCATTCCCTCAGGCAACCGGCGAGCAACTAGCTCCACTAGCAATCAAACGCACCACCCACGCCTGGGTCACTGAACTCCTGGTCACCTTCTTCCTCACCTGCATCTTCTGCTCCTCACGCAAATTTTCAGAGCAAACGGTGAGTACACGTATGTACTCGCAAGACTTTATTGTTTACAAGTATAATAATAGTGCAGGTTGAACAATGAAGATGGTTGCTACTCTAGTTCAGTTTTGCATGAAGCTGAAGTTATTTGCAATAGACTAATAGATTGGAATACTGCACTGTTTATAAAACATTTAGTAAAAGAGAGTACAACAATACATAATGTAATTGTACATTTCATTCAACATCCAAATTCCTCCAACATATCCAACACCAGCATCACATGGCAACAGGAATCATTTCCTTCAACATAACCAACACCATCATCACATGGCATCAAGAATCACCACCAGCTTGATCAAATCACCAAACCAACCAATCTTTGAGTTCAACGACTCAACATTTGCATAACACAGCCCATCGTTTAAAAGATCTACCGAAATTTAATCCTTTTCAGAAATCAAAACCAAAATTACTATACTTGACAGGAAATACCCAAGATGCTCGTGTAACACCCCAAAAATTTGCTTTTCTTAAATCTATGTGTGATTTGGCACTTTGGTGAATTTTTGGAATTTTCTGGAATTTATTTGTATTTATTTGGAATTTATTTGATTTTATTCCATTTTGAAATAATTAAAGAATTTAACTTTGCAAATAAAATTTTGTTGGAAATATTTTATTTGAGTCCAAAATGTTCCAAAGTATTTTCCAGAATTTTTCTGGAATTTTTCTGAGTCTTTTGCCATTTTTAATGAATTAAATGAATTACTGGAAATTAGTTTAATTATTAAATCGCTGGAAAATCAAACCGAGTCGGTTACTGTTCATCCGACCGGACCCGAGTCCGAGTCCGACTCGAGTCAGACCCGAGCCACGTGACTTGACCGAACCCCATTCGATCCGAACCGTTGGATCAGAATCCAACGGTCGGGATCCGCGCTGCGCTGTTCGATCGGATCCGATCCGGATCCGTGCGCGCCGGGCCATCGTGGCCGTGGATTGCGCCACGTGGACGGCCGCGATTTCGTCTCCCCCGACGAGTCCGAGCCGGACTCCTCCGCCGTGGGCCACCGTGTTCGTTAGGGTTTCCGGTTTCGCACGGAAGCCGGGGGCAATAAATACCCCCTCGTGATCGCCTATGCACACTGAGCACGCACGTCTAGGTCCCAGCCCCAGAGCCGCCACCCTCAGCGCGCAATCGCTCGCCGACGTTAAGGACCACCGCTGTGAACTTTTGTTGATTCCGCCGCCGTCAATCTTCCTTCCGCCGCTCCGATCCCGGATCCAGAATCCCCAGGTTAAGACGCGTCGGCCGAGACCTCTCACTCCGCCGGAGAGACCCCGAAGCGCCGTCGGGCTCGTCGTCGTTTTCGTCTCCGGTGGCCCTGCTCCGCCGTGTCGCCATCGCCGTCCGCGAGCACTGTGAGCCGTTGGATCTTCATCGCACGGTCCAGATCACGCCACGTCACCCGCCGGTGAGATCCCGTCCAAAAATCTCAAGATCCAATCTCGACCGTTGGATCTAGATCCAACGATCCAGATCAAACGCGTTAACCCAAACGCGTGAGAGCCAGATCTAATCTGGGCCGTTGATTTTCAAATCAATGGCCGAGATTGAGCCACGTGTCGGGAAGCCTGACCGCCGCGGTCGCCCGCTTCGCGTGTGACGCCGACACGCCCGCGCGTGTCGCTGGCGTGACTAAACCGCACCATGACGCCACGCCGACGTCATGGCGGCCCGCATGTCGGGCCGTTTTGAAATGGCCGACGTCAAGAATGACGTCCTGGTCCCACCTCGCCAAGACTGCGGCCGAGCCCGCCGACGCCGCAAGAATGACGCGTCACCTTGGGTCCCACATGTCAGTGACACGAGGAGCCGTGGACCGAGTCCACGTTAGACCCGAGCCGAGCGTGGACCAAGTCCATGGACCGGCGGACGTCAGCCGACCAATCCAGAGCTGACACGTGTCCTTGCTGACGCAATAATTAATTTCCGAAAAAGAAAATGATTTATTAATTCGAAATAATGATTTCATATTTTGATTCAAACTTCAAACGCTTATAACTTTTGCGTTTCAACTCCGATTTGAGTGATTCAAATTTCTAAATTTGTATGAAATTGAGATCTACCTAATTATGAATTTTATTTAATTTTTGGACTAAAGTTTTTCTCTGTAATATTAATAATCATAACTTTTGCATTTTAACTCCGAATTTGACGATTCCAGTTTCTAAAAATTCATGAAATTATGTTCTCTCTGTTTATGGATTTTATTTGGATGTTTGGATACTTTTTGCCTATTGTTTATTCGTGTATTGCTATTTGCACGCGTTACGAGTAGACGTTGAAGTGCCGGAAGGATTCGAAGGAGAAGTATTGACTCAGGATCCAACTCAAGACCAAGAACAAGTACTTTTTGAAGGCAAGTTATGCTTTGACCATGTTGATCCTATTTTGAAATCTATTTTGGTTCAAATTATTGCATGCTAGTTCAATTAGAAAATACTTTATTTAAATATAGGGGATTAGATAAATACTAATTTGCTGTATGACACCTTGATTATTTATATATGTGCCATGACCCCTTGTCACCCTAGTTGTGGTTTACTAGTTGGACATTATAAAATTGCCAACATGGGTTTTAGATCGATGTAGTATACTGCTTAGACCTGCTACGTGCTCATGACATGATTTTGGACAATCAAATGTTAATATTGACTTAATGATATATTGAACCTGTTTTGGAAAGGTATCATGTGATGTTGATGGCACGTGGTGCATGGTAATCAACTGGGGTTTGATAAATAGTTTTTCGACCGGGGCATGTGGCAAGAATAATCAGGTGGGCCAGTTGTGGCATTGGGAATGTTGGTTTGGTTCTTCGGGTAGTCTTGCCCTGGTCACCCTAAGGACTTCACCTTGCAAGCCTTTGAACTGGGTCTAACGTGCAACCACATGTCTGTAATGGGACAGACCTAGTTGACTAAGTTGCTAATAACGTACCTGTGGGACCTCAGGAGGTCAACTACACCCTTTGTGTAAGTTGTACGGGGGAGCGCATCTGGCCGAGGCCAGGTACCCATCTAACGGTTGGTTGGCCTAAACTTCGCCTTAGCTAAGGGAAGGGTTAGTGTGCAACAACCGGGGAGGACCACTTGTATTGTTAGAAGTTTCCGAAAGACTTTGTTACGGGAACTCGCCTTTGTTGTGATGCCCTAGAACTTTTCTTCCTTGTTTTTGTTTCGGAGAGGATTGACGGAATTGTCGGGGAATGAAACAATTGAAGAAAATGCTGCATTTTAATTTTTATTTTGGGTTTTGGGCTAGGGAATAAAAGGCCGAAGAAAACCTGGGCCTGGACCGGGAATCTCTCCTCCCACCTCCACCTCCCACCCCCCCTAGTGGGCCGGCCCACTAGTGGTGCGCCCCATGTGGCCGGCCACACCCCCAAACCCTAGGCACCTCTCCCACTCCCTCTCCCTCCCCTAGCAGCCACCTCTCCCTCCCCTTCCTCTCCCCACGTGGTGGCTCAAGATCCACCGCGACTCACGAAGGAGAAGGCGAGGAGCGACTCCGTGGAGGCGTGGAGGACGAGCAGATCGCCGATTCGGGGTTCTTCGCGTGTTCTTCGTGGGTTCGCAAGGGAGATCACTAGGTAAAATTCCCAAACTTTTACCTCTGTTTTACCTAGGGATTAGGAGTGTATTAGATCTGGTGGTGAGGGTTTTGGATGGATCTTGTTGGGGGAGAAGGGTAGATGTTCACGTGGTGCTGTTTCTGTAAGGGGGGATTGTGCAGCACGGATTGTTTCGCGTTTTACGTGGCATAGATGATTTTTCCTGCCAAAACCTATAACTAGACAGTTGTAGATAACGTCGAGACCTAGCATCTGTAATTTTTTCAGAATTTTTGGGGAAGTGTTCTGAGAGTTATCTCTGTTGCAAACCGACGAACAGAATCTGGGAACAGATTTCATCCACTGTGTTGGACGACTGTTTAGGCATATTTAACAGAGGAATTAGAATTTATGATCTTCTGGAAAGTTGTAGATCTCGTCAATATCTAGCTCCTGTAATTTTTTCATATTTTTATGTTCTGTAGAAAAAAAGATACGAAAAAGAGAATGGGGGTTGCTGCTGTTCGATCCGGACAGATCGGGGTTTCGGTGTTGGAAAAGGGGAACGGGTTGTAGGAATTGCGTGTTTGAGTTGTGTGATCAATTGTGGTGTTATTGCATACTGAAAATATGCTTGTACAGGTGGTGCCCCTTCTGGACGCAACTCGATCCGCTGCTCACGCCGGTTAAGGCAAGTGGAAGTAGTGTTATGGTTGAACTATACATCGTTGTTTGCATTGCCTTCGTTATATTTCCCGATGACATTAATCATACATGGTTTGATCATTTGCTAGGAAGATTGCAATAATTAGATTAGCAATGTGATGATGTGCTTTGGCTTTGAACCATGAGTAAAGAGAAGAATGATGTTGCCTATTGGTTGAACTGTCTAAATAGTTCATCTCAATGTTATTTGTTTTTCTATCCATGTTATATGATGGCATGCAAATATGTGGACTCAATGTGGAAAATTATGAATGAATTCATGCATGAAGCATTAACTGCATAATCATGCATTGGAAGTTTGTCGACGCCAGCGTGCGCGACCGTACCGGTACAACACCGTGTGTTCCTGAGAAAGGGCACGGTGAAGAGGATCATGGCATAAGCATATGCACAAGCATGAGCATTTTTACTGAGGTTGTGGTAGTCGATGTTGTGGTGTTGAATGTAAAGCATGTGGTGTGTTAAATTCTTGATGGATGTGATTATGTGTTAATTGTTCCGCTTTATTAGATTACTCAATCTCACTGCTTGTGTTTTGTTGTTTTCAGGTAGCGTGCAAGAGACATAAGCATGAGGGGTGGGCTAGCAACACAATAAACCTTCGAATGTCTTCACAACTCCCATGAACTAGTGTTTATTTAATACATTAGCTTGCTGAATTTTATTTACACTTAGACTATTTGTTGTTATGACTAAACTTATTCTTGCTTATGGTTGGTTTAGACTTGTTGTCGCTAGTATTGTTGAATTGCTTATATTCCTGTTTGAATTGCTTATCATGAAATGCTTCCGTAATGTCCTGTTTTTAGGGGAGATGCTGTCGAAATTTTCTTGTTCTATAGTTTAGTTTTAAGGGGTGTTACATTTGTGGTGTTTGACTGTATCTTGTGGGTAAAGTGCATAACCTCTGCAGAGTGTAGAATCTATTCGGATAGCTGTGTCCGCGGTATTGGACATCGCTCGGGAATTACAGTCAAGGGTTAGAGTTTCTGAAAATAACTTGGATTTAAAAGGTTCGGTTGGATTAATAATGATGTTGATGGAAATGTGGATTAGGATGGGAAAGATGTTTATTAAACTCCTTGAAAAGTTATTTATGCTATACTTGTTTCTACTGCTTTCGAATCTACTTATGCTACTTGTCAAATGCTGTTTTACTGCAAATATACCCTGAGCTATTCCTTTGTATCAAGCCATGCATATAGTCTATTAGCCTGCATTCTGTGCATGACTTGCTGAGTACCAAGTACTCACCCTTGCCTCAATACAACACCAGTTGAAGAGGAGACTACACCAGCTTTGGAGGAGGAGCTCCAAGAGGAACCATCTACTTAGGAAGCGAGCCCAGTCAGTTGCCTGTGGTATACTGGATGGCGCCACGACGTTATCTGATATTTTTCCGCTGCTATTATTTCTCTTTTAAATAAGTTTCGCCCTGCGAGGCGTATATTTGTAACTTGACCATAAGGTCGAGTAACCAGTTTGACTACTTAAATAAAGTACTTTATTAGTATCGAGTGGTATGATTGTGATATTTACCGATGTTAAGACTGTGTGCACTAGCGCGTTCCTGGACTAGTGCTGAATACACAGAGGGTCCGGATTTGCAAATTCGGGGTCCCGACAGCTCGTGACCGTGAGCACGGCTAATCGATTAGTTTGTTTAATCTCTGCAGAGAATGCACACTTTACCCACACGACACATTCTAGCAATCATGTCAACCATGCCACGCGATACATACCGTATCCGCTTTGCTAGATTGTGATGAAACTTTTCCAATTGTCGGCATTTAGCCTTGCGTCAGCCCCGGCGATGTGCGCTCTTTGCTTTGGGTGGGGGCTCCACTCACACACACAGAGTACCCCCGGGCCAGGCGAGAGTACCCCCCTAAAATTAAGGTGGTTGGGTACCGTACACTCCAAACCTGATTCACCCACACGGATCCAACGATGGCTAACAGCCCATCGTGCCTTTTACCCTTAGCAAAGCATCCACCGTTGTTTCACGAAAGCCTCCAACACCTGCGTGTGGTGAGGGAGTATTCTAAGCAATACCAAAGACGCCAAAGATTGCCCAACTACTTCGACTGCCACTGGCAAGCAAGATCAAATTCCAACTCCTGTACTAGGTTTAGGCTATCCCATACTAGCACATGTGGTTGTACGAAAGGACTTGGTTAAAAACGTCAAGTTCAGTCCTTAGGTTTGCACAGACGAGACCTCCTATCATCCGTCCGGCATAAATCACCATACACCTTTTCCTTTTTCATCTTTTACCAACATAGCCTTTATTTTTTCCAAAAACCATCATTTCCGAAATCCTAATAACGTATCGAAAATCTTTGATTGACTGAGTCCACCAATCATTATTCAATCAGTCTAAAGCTGGGCTAAGCATATGCAACTATTAGACTTATATTCCCCGGCGACACTTATTATAGCGTCTACCCTTAAACTAGGGTTACTCAAGGATTTTAGGGTAACAACGAGATTGAGATAAGCCATCCAACCTTTAGGGTAACTACCTATCCCCACCATTTAAATATTTGTAATAATCATATACATGCGCAATAGTTTTGCGAATCATCAAATACATTTGCAATTATAGGAGCAATATGATCAAAGGGGGTGCTTTCCTGCTTGCTCTGAGTTTTGCGTGTCCTCTGGGTCAAAATCCGGATCCTCACCAACTGCTCCCGAGGCGTCAACGTCTAAACGAAAGTGCGACAAAAGAAATAACGAGGAAACGATTAAGATCCAATGAGAACAAGGCAAAAAGGCTCAAAGAAGCGGACAACAACTAATAAGCGAACACGAGAGAGACAACTCAACGAAAATCAAAACTTGAATTGGAGACCGGCAGTACCGGTGTACAAACTCCGGTAGTGCCGCCCTACAGTCGGCAGTACCGGCCGCAAGGGTCGGTAGTGCCGGCGGCTACGAAACCCAAAAGAGACCCTCTCTGGAAAATAACTACCGGCGTTGCGGGAGCGGTAGTGCCGGCCCGAACCCGGCAGTACCGGCCGCAAGGGTCGGTAGTGCCGGCCTGAGCGGCAAGATCGACTTACCACGTCGGTAGTGCCGCCACAAAGTCGACTGAATTTTCCAGAAAAAGGATTTTCGCACAAACGACTTCGGAACTCCGCGACGATTGCATGGATGGGTTCTCGGAGGTGACATGGACCCATTTATGCAGACCACACGTGGTTCCGACCTCGTTTGGCCTACATCCTAATCCGAGAAACTCTAGAGTCCTAATTTACGCTAAATTCCGACTTTCACCCCGAATCGAATTCAAACTCGATTCCTTTCGCGAAACTCGGACTTTAACGACGTCGAATACGTTCAAGGGTCCTTTTCCTAGCTTTTGGAACTAGGGTTCCAAAGTTTAATTCCAAAAGCTATGAAAACGACATTTAACCTAATCTATCCGATAAAAACGTATTTAGGGTTTCTAATCTCAGTTTTCGCGCTAACAAGAACTCTTGCACCTAACCTAGGTTTAGAAACTCAGCTAACTAAAAGTTGAGCACTACAACTTGGTTTTTCTAGGGTTTTAGCTAAAAGAAAAGTTGATAGAAAAGGAGAAAAGTACAGGATCAAGCTCAAGTCAACCCAGATCTGACTGAAACTTGCTTCACTCACCACAGATTGCTGCTAGGGTTTTGAAAAGTGACAATCTCCTCCGTGGCTTGCTTCACCTTGAGCTCAAGAACAGCGGAGAGAGAGTTTTAGGGAGAGGAAGAGCTTGAGAGAGAGGGAGAGAGCTCCATGGGAGAGAGAGCTAGAGAGGGAGAGCTAGAGGGTGAGAGGGAGAGTGAGAGGGAGTGAAGTGAGGGAGAGAGTTGGCCGGGGAGGAGAACCCTCTAGAAAACGTGGAGGTGGCTAGGGCAACTGGCCACCCATGGGTGCCCCTGCCCCTGCTCAACCCCTCGGCCGAAGCACGCCAGGCCGGGCAGATCGCCGCCCAAGGCGACAAAACACCAAAAACCCCCCAAAAACTTCGAAACTCAACAACTCTTCTCGGAAACCTCTAGGATAGACTCTAGGATAGCTAGAGAAGGTTCGGAAACTACGGTTGCTCGGAAATTCTAACCGCACACGAAACGAGATTTTGGAGCAAAAACTAAAACGAAACAGATTGGGCAAACAAATCCAAACACAATTAACTGCAAATAGAATTTCCAAATAACTCACAAAGGATAATTAATATATATTTTTTTTAAAAAGACAAGTTCAAACTCATGATGTTACAGCTCTACCCCCCTTACAATAATCTCGTCCTCGAGATTACAAGGATTTAGAAAAGAAAGATGGAAACTCAGATCGAAGGCGATCTTCACGTTCCCAGGTTGCTTCTTCTTCGATATGATTACTCCACTGGACTCGAAGCATTTTGATTACGTGATTACGAGTTAATCGTTCAGCTTCGTCCAGAACGCGAGTTGGATATTCGCGGTATGAAAGATCTGGTTGAAGTTCAATAGTATCCAGGGGAGTGAGTTCAGTAGGAACTCGGAGACACTTCTTCAACTGAGAGACATGAAACACGTCATGCACATCCGCAAGTTGAGGTGGAAGCTCCAACTGATAAGCTACTTCACCCTTCCTTGCAAGAATGCGATATGGACCGACGTATCTCGGTGCTAACTTTCCGCGAACTTGGAATCGCTTTGTGCCACGTAACGGCGACACCTTAAGATAGACAAAGTCGTCTACATTGAAGCTCAGATCACGGCGGCGATTATCAGCATAGCTCTTTTGTCTAGACTTAGCCTCTTTCAACCGATCGCGGATTAGCCTGACTTGCGTCCTCGGCTTCACGAATCACCGTGGGTCCAAAGAACTTTCTTTCACCGACTTGGACCGTAAAAGAGGTGTTTGGCACTTTCTTCATACAATGCTTCAAACGGAGACATTTGAAGGCTTGCTTGATAACTATTATTGTAGGAAAACTCAGCAAACGCTAAACATTTTTCCCACTTTGAATTATACGAAAGAATACAAGCTCTAAGCATGTCTTCCAGGATTTGATTTGTTCTTTCATCTGTCCATCGATGCAGGGATGGTAAGTCTTTGCCAAGAAACGACTTAGTCCCTAGAAGTTCATGCAAATTCTTCCAGAACCGCGAAGTGAACTGGGGTCCACGGTCAGACACAATGGTTTTAGGAATTCCATGTAGTCGGACAATATGGTTCAGGTAGAGTTCTGCAAGTTTAGCTCCATTGTAGGTAACACGTACCGGTATGAAATGAGCAACTTTGGTTAACCGGTCGATAATTACCCAAATAGAGTCATGACCATTAGCTGATTTTGGCAGGCCAGTGATGAAGTCCATTCCGACCTCATCCCATTTCCACTCCGGAATCCTCATGGGTTGAAGCATTCCAGCTGGTCGTTGGTGCTCTGCTTTCACTCGCTGACACACATCACAAATGGCGACGTATGCGCGATATCTCTTTTCATACCAGGCCACCAAAATTTCTTTCGAATATCTTGATACATTTTAGTGCTTCCCGGGTGGATTGACAACGGAGTCTCATGAGCTTCTTTCAAGATCAATTCTTTGATCTCCTGATCATTTGGGACATAAATTTGACATCCACGCATAATCAGACCATCAACTCGTTCTGAAAACTCCGATGATGCGCTTTCTTTCAAAATGCGCTTGATCTCAGCTACTCCTTCATCTTTCAACTGAGCAGCCTGAATTTGGGATTCAATGGTAGGTCGTAGGGTTAATGTAGCCACAAATCCTTCCCCTACCATCTCCAAGTTGAGTTTACGGAACTCATCCAGTAACTGGGGTTGACAAACACCCGACAAGGTATTATTAGTGTGTAGCTTGCAACTGAGGGCATCGGCTACCACATTAGCTTTTCCTGGATGATAATGAATTCCCAAATCATAGTCCTTGATCAGCTCCAACCATCGGCGCTGTCTCAAGTTTAGGTCTGGTTGGGTGAAAAAGTATTTCAGGCTCTTATGGTCGGTAAATATCTCAACTTGGTTTCCGATGAGATAATGACGCCATAACTTAAGAGCATGAATTACGGCAGCTAATTCTAGATCATGAGTTGGATAATTGGCTTCATGAGGTTTCAGTTGGCGTGAAGCATACGCCACGACTTTTCCTTCCTACATCAGCACACAACCAAGACCTTGACGTGAAGCGTCACAAAATACGTCAAAGTTTTTGTGTACATCAGGCAAGACAAGAATTGGAGCTGTTGTAAGTCTTCGCTTCAACTCTAGGAAACTAACTTCACAAGCTGATGTCCACTCAAATTTCTTCTCCTTCTTGAGTAACTCAGTCATCGGCTTGGAAATTTTCGAAAAGTTTTTGATGAATCGCCGATAGTACCCGGCCAATCCAAGAAAACTTCGGACTTCGAGAACAGTCCGTGGCTGTTCCCAGGCAAGTACATCCTTCACCTTGCTGGGATCAATAAAGAACACCTCCTTCGAGAGAACGTGGCCTAAAAAGGCAACTTCATTGAGCCAGAACTCACATTTGCTGAACTTGGCATACAACTGATGTTCACGCAGTTTATCAAGCACTAAATGCAGATGGAGTTAATGCTCCTGCTCACTCCGAGAATAGATAAGAATATCATCAATGAACACCACCACAAATTTATCTAAGTATTCCATGAATACTTTATTCATGAGATTCATGAATGTGGCTGGTGCATTGGTGAGACCAAAAGAAACTACTGTATACTCGTACAAACCATATCGAGTAGTAAACGCAGTCTTCTGGATATCTTCCGGTCGAATTTTGAGTTGAAAGTATCCCAGTCTCAAGTCAATCTTGGAAAAGACTCGAGCTCCACTTAATTGATCAAACAAATCATCAATCCGAGGAAGAGGATACTTATTTTTGATAGTGACTTCATTTAAGGATCGATAGTCCACGCACATGCGTAAACTACCATCTTTCTTCTTGACGAAGAGCACTGGACTACCCCATGGAGACGAACTAGGGCAAACAAAACCCTTAGTTAATTGCTCCTTGAGTTGTTTCTTCAACTCCAACAACTCATCGAGAGGGCATCCAATACGGACGCTTGGATAAAGGTGCTGTTCTCGGCGGCAAGTCAATAACAAACTCCATATCCCGATCCGGGGCAATCCCGGTAATTCTTCAGAAACACATCGGATACCCACGGACCACCGCACTTGACTTAATTCGGCCACAAGCAGTTTAATGGAAAGAAGCCTTATGCACGCTTGATCGCTTGGAGTAATATTTGGTCCGATTCCATCCGAATTCACCAGAGAAATGGAACGATTTGCGCAATCAATATGTCCTTGATTTTGAGACAACCAATCCATTCCAAGGATAACATTGAGTCCAGGGGTATCAATCTGAATCAGATTTCCCAAAAATAGAACTTCATTGATTACTATGGGTACTCTAAGGCATATGCGCTCAGCTCGCATAACCGAACCAGGAGAATAGACTAACATTGGATTTCGCAATCTGTTAGTATCAACCTTATGTTTCGTAACAAACCTTGAAGAAATGAAAGAATGCGAAGCGCCCGAATCAAATAAAACCAAAGTGGGTACTGAGTGTATGAAAAACATACCAACTACCACATCTGGAGCATTACTGGCCTCCTTCGCGGTCACTAGGTTAAGTCGACCACGGGCTTGACTCGGGGCTACCTTTTGGCTAGAACGCCCTCCTAAGTGTCCACCGCGCCCGCTGCGTAACCTTGTGGGCAAATCGGACCACTTGAATTTGAGGTCGAGCAAAGAACAGACGCTTGCCCTGACAAACAAGAGAGATATGTCCCTTTCTCACCGCAAGCATAGCGGTGAGTGCGGCCATCCTCGCCCCGCTTTCCACGAAGTCCGTCCTCCGCGCCGTAAGATTGAGCCGCAGACAAAGACAAAGTTGGGGAAAGTTCTTCGAGATCGTGGAGGCGGCGATGCCACGGATCGAGCACTAACCGCTTGCCTGTAACGCGGTCGGCAGCCGGCACCGGCAGATTTCCGAGCCATCCACTTACGTTTCCGGCTCTCCAAAACTGCCTTGCCGCTGTCCTCAACACAAATCGCCTTGTCCACAAGCACTTGCAAATTGGGGATGTCAAGTGGTGCAAGTGAATGACGAATCTCCTCGTTGAGATGTTGACGAAACAAGGAGACTTTTCGGGTTTCACTCGGGACTTCATCCGCCACATATCGAACCAGATAATTGAACTTATGCGTATAGTCCATCATCGACATAGACCCTCGACGAAGATCATAGAACTCTCGCTTTCTTTATCTCCATCGACTAGCAGGAATGTGCACCGCATCTAAAGGCTCCTTTAAATTCCTCCCAAGTCATGACTGACCAGGTGGGCGAATTGCCTTAACACTACCTCACTAAGCTGGGCCGCACCTTGGAGATAGTGAGCAGCGTCTTTGAACCTTCTCCTCGTCAAGACACCTCACGAGGTCAAGTTTATCTTCAACATCGCTGAAGCCAATCGCCTCAAGCGTCCAGAGGATCGGCCGCAGATGAGAAGTTTGGCAAGGCGAGTTCACCGGAACTCGGCCAACCTCGATTGGGGTTGCATTGCTGCCAAACCACCATAAGCGGCAGCACCAAGATTCTCGAATTCTGCACCAACCGCTCCAACAAGCGGGTCTGCATAACAAGAACTTGGGCCATTGACGGAGGTGGAGGTAATTCTTCACTTTGGGCGCCGTGGATGACTAAGCGATGCCTCCCGATTATCTCTTGGCTCATTAGAGTGATGAGATCCTTGGCTACGGATCACGGCCAAAGGTGGATCATGACGCCCGATTCGGTATTGCCACAGCTGGTTCTTGGCTAATCTGAACAACACCCCGGGCCATCACCGAACGATCAACATGTCTCTTCGGCGGCATCCTGTTGACACGAAGACTTAGAGACAGGTATCACAAGAGCCCATCGAAGAACGCGGGAATTTTGAACCACAATTGCGAAACTCAAGCACAACCCATCACATAGCAACACAAAATTTAAAGTATGCATCACAGTGAAAGGATTGCAAGGCGATAGATTTACATATGATAACTTAGCACGTCTCTTCGCGCTACAGAGGGCGTTATTTACAGCATCACCAACGCCAACTACCACCGATCCACGAGAATAACTACAACAAAGACTTCTTCTACCAGCTCGTAATTACAACAAAAACGAGGTGTAGGTCCAACTACCTATTAGGATAGGGATCTAATCCTAGACACGACCACCATTCATGGCAGGGACATCTGAGGTGCCTGGGGCTCTGTAAGAAGCGATCGACTCTACAGGAACATCAACTCGCACTCGCGTCCACCAAATAGCAGGTTACGCCCTGGCATGGCAAATGCAGAAGCACTAGGGCGCACAGGCGAAACACGGCGACTCGCTACCTCGAATGCAGACATCCTCGGCGCTGCGAGAGACCCGACGATAAGATCCATAAGGACGGGTAACTCCTCAAAGAGGCTCGAGGTCATCATTCTCCCCATAGATCATCCCAGTAGTGAAGAAACCATAGCTAACCAAGGGCGCCATGTTACTCTCTAACTCAGAGATACGGCGTTGAGCAAGCAACAGTTCTTCACGGAGACGAAGCAGATATCGATCAAGGGACCTTACTAGCCCGCCGCTAAACTCGCACAGATCCAACTGTGGATAATCTGGCACATACAGGTTCTCTTGGCTGTCCGGCTCACGAGAGGGACAAACAGGATACAACTGAGCCATTTCCGGTACATCAAAGCGAAGCCTCAAAATTGCATTGTATGCTCCATCGAGTAGAGCTGCAAGAGGACTTGGCGCTGTACCATGATACTGATGGGTTTGTTCTCCTGCGTGACGTCCGCGAATAGAAACTTCAGCCACATACAGGGAGGAAGCGGGACTAAGTCCAGCACGTGAGATCAAATACCCTGGCGGCTCAGGAAAGCCAGCACGCTGCATCATCTCCCAGAGGGTAGCCTGAACTGAGCCCTCTAGAATTGCAGTCGTGAAATAGCAGGGTTCCCAACGTCCAGACATCTAAGATTAAGAAGGGAAACAGATTAGTATCATCCTCAACAAACGGAAATTCGAAAAAAACAAAAATTAAATAAGCGAAAGGAAAATAACCCAACAATGAACAAATAAAAGAAACTCACGATCTTAAACCTTATCCTTATCATTACTCAATTCTTAACTATCTTTTGAAGTGGATAAGCTTCCCAAATGATTCTAACTTAAATTTCGAATAGGATTGGGAAAATAGGTCGAACCAAATACCCCATTTGCTTTTGCCCTGGAATTCTGACTTTGAAGGCCGAGATAAGAGGAAAATTTCATTTGAAGTTCAAAACCAGAAAAGGTGCTACAGAATAGAAAAGATCAGCATTCTATGTTTTCACAATTAAGAAGTGCACATTCAAATAACTTTTAAAGGGAGAAAACTCTTCCTTAATCCTATCAATTACAAACCTTTGCTCTGATACCACTCCTTGTGGGGGCTCCCGTCCTGGTATAGTGATACTCCATTACTGTTGTGTGGGCCTGGTTAATCACGCAACCTGTAACGTAACGATCACGGCATCACGACAGACTCAGATTGAAATCACTTGGCTAGCACGATACTCGAATGAGGTCACACGCTACCCAATTGGTTCCAATTTGAGCTTCCCGTAACCATGTGATAACCACTAGTCCCTGGATCAGTAGGCTAGCATCACATGTTGAGAAGGGAGAGTCTCATCCAAACGAACGTACAAGGGCAGAGGTAATATATTACAACGATAGATAAGAATATTACAACTTGTTCCTGTTTACAAAATGCCGATTGGCTTAAAGTAAACTGAAGATAAAAACATCAGAGAAACAAAAATAAAGCGGCCGCGGTGTGCCTCCATTCCCTCAGGCAACCGGCGAGCAACTAGCTCCACTAGCAGTCAAACGCACCACCCACGCCTGGGTCACTGAACTCCTGGTCACCTTCTTCCTCACCTGCATCTTCTGCTCCTCACGCAAATTTTCAGAGCAAACGGTGAGTACACGTATGTACTCGCAAGACTTTATTGTTTACAAGTATAATAATAATGCAGGTTGAACAATGAAGATGGTTGCTACTCTAGTTCAGTTTTGCATGAAGCTGAAGTTATTTGCAATAGACTAATAGATTGGAATACTGCACTGTTTATAAAACATTTAGTAAAAGAGAGTACAACAATACATAATGTAATTGTACATTTCATTCAACATCCAAATTCCTCCAACATATCCAACACCACCATCACATGGCAATAGGAATCATTTCCTTCAACATAACCAACACCATCATCACATGGCATCAAGAATCACCACCAACTTGATCAAATCACCAAACCAACCAATCTTTGAGTTCAACGACTCAACATTTGCATAACACAACCCATCGTTTAAAAGATCTACCGAAATTTAATCCTTTTTAGAAATCAAAACCAAAATTACTATACTTGACAGGAAATACCCAAGATGCTCGTGACCGTGAGCACGGCTAATCGATTAGTTTGTTTAATCTCTGCAGAGAATGCACACTTTACCCACACGACACATTCTAGCAATCATGTCAACCATGCCACGCGATACATACCGTATCCGCTTTGCTAGATTGTGATGAAACTTTTCCAATTGTCGGCATTTAGCCTTGCGTCAGCCCCGGCGATGTGCGCTCTTTGCTTTGGGTGGGGGCTCCACTCACCCACACAGAGTACCCTGCCAGCGAGAGTACCCCTAAAATTAGGGTGGTTGGGTGCTGTACACTCCAAACTCCGATTCACCCACACGGATCCAACGATGGCTAACAGCCCATCGTGCCTTTTACCCTCAGCAAAGCATCCACCGTTGTTTCACGAAAGCCTCCAACACCTGCGCGTGGTGAGGGAGTATTCTAAGCAATACCAAAGACGTCAAAGATTGCCCAACTACTTCGACACCTTGCCACGCAAGAAGATCAAATTCCAACTCCTGTACTAGGTTTAGGCTATCCCATACTAGCACATGTGGTTGTACGAAAAGTACTTGGTTAAAAACGTCAAGTTCAGTCCTTAGGTTTGCATGCATAGACCTCCTATCATCCGTCGCATAAATCACCATACACCTTTTCCTTTTTCATCTTTTACCAACATAGCCTTTATTTTTCCAAAACCATCATTTCCAAATCCTAATAACGATCGAAAATCTTTGATTGATTGAGTCCACCGATCATTATTCAATCAGTCTAAAGTCGGGCTAAGCATATGCAACTATTAGACTTATATTCACCGGCGACACTTATTATAGCGTCTACCCTTAAACTAGGGTTACTCAAGGATTTTAGGGTAACAACGAGATTGAGATAAGCCATCCAACCTTTAGGGTAACTACCTATCCCCACCATTTAAATATTTGTAATAATCATATACATGCGCAATAGTTTTGCGAATCATCAAATACATTTGCAATTATAGGAGCAATATGATCAAAGGGGTGCTTGCTCGCTTGCTCGAGTTTTGCGTGTCCTCCGGGTCGAAATCGGATCCTCGCCAATCGCCTCCCAAGGCCAACGTCTAAACGAAAGTGCGACAAAAGAAATAACGAGGAAACGATTAAGATCCAATGAGAACAAAGCAAAAAGGCTCAAAGAAGCGGACAACAACTAATAAGCGAACACGAGAGAGACAACTCAACGAAAATCAAAACTTGAATTGAGACCGCGAAGCGGTGTACAAACTCCCAGAGTGCCGCCCTACCGCCAGCATCTACGGCCGCAAGGGTCGGTAGTGCCGGCGGCTACGAAACCCAAAATAGACCCTCTCTGGAAAATAACTACCAGCGTTGCGGGAGCGGTAGTGCCGGCCCGAACCCGGCAGTACCGGCCGCAAGGGTCGGTAGTGCCGGCCGCAAGGGTCGGTAGTGCCGGCCTAAGCGGCAGTACCGGACTTACCACGTCGGTAGTGCCGGCCACAGGTCGACTGAATTTTCCAGAAAAAGGATTTTCGCACAAACGACTTCGGAACTCCGCGACGATTGCATGGATGAGTTCTCGGAGGTGACAAGGACCCATTTATGCAGACCACACGTGGTTCCAACCTCGTTTGGCCTACATCCTAATCCGAGAAACTCTAGAGTCCTAATTTACGCTAAATTCCGACTTTCACCCCGAATCGAATTCAAACTCGATTCCTTTCGCGAAACTCGGACTTTAACGACGTCGAATACGTTCAAGGGTACTTTTCCTAGCTTTTGGAACAAGGGTTCCAAAGTTTAATTCCAAAAGCTACGAAAATGACATTTAACCTAATCTATCCGATAAAAACGTATTTAGGGTTTCTAATCTCAGTTTTCGTGCTAACAAGAACTCTTGCACCTAACCTAGGTTTAGAAACTCAGCTAACTAAAAGTTGAGCACTACAACTTGGTTTTTCTAGGGTTTTAGCTAAAAGAAAAGTTGATAGAAAAGGAGAAAAGTACAGGATCAAGCTCAAGTCAACCCAGATCTGACTGAAACTTGCTTCACTCACCACAGATTGCTGCTAGGGTTTTGAAAAGTGACGATCTCCTCCGTGGCTTGCTTCACCTTGAGCTCAAGAACAGCGGAGAGAGAGTTTTAGGGAGAGGAAGAGCTTGAGAGAGAGGGAGAGAGCTCCATGGGAGAGAGAGCTAGAGAGGGAGAGCTAGAGGGTGAGAGGGAGAGTGAGAGGGAGTGAAGTGAGGGAGAGAGTTGGCTGGGGGAGGAGAACCCTCTAGAAAAACGTGGAGGTGGCTAGGGCAACCGGCCACCATGGGCGCCTGCCCCTTCTGCCGAACCCTCGGGCCAAGAAGACGGCCAGGGCGCAGATGCCGCCCAAGGCAACAAAACCCCAAAAACCCCCCAAATACTCCGAAACTCAACAACTCTTCCCGAAAACCTCTAGGATAGACTCTAGGATAGCTAGAGAAGGTTCGGAACTACTGCTGTTTCTGGAATTCTAATCGCACACCTAAACGAGATTTTGGAGCAAAACTAAAACTAAAACAGTTGGGCAAACAAATCCAAACACAATTAACTCCAAATAGAATTTCCAAATAACTCACAAAGGATAATTAATATATATATTTTTTTAAAAAGACAAGTTCAAACTCAGGATGTTACAATATGTGGTTCGAGCAAGTTCCTAAGATGTTGTACAAACTTTAGAGAAAATTTCGGCAGCATCTCCCCACTGTTCTCCAAATACACGTATCGACAACATGTCAAGAGGATGTGTATTCGGAGAACACTGGCCAGGAGATGCTGCCAAACTTTCTACAGCTTTGTATAATACCTAGGAACTTGCCCGAGCCACATATCCTCGAACTGTCCAAAAAACGTGGACAATTCGAGACTGCTTATTTATAAATATGCCATTTTAGCATACTTATAAACTAGCACCCTCGAACGGGAGACGCATAGGTTACGCAGCCTAATTAACTACTATATAATTGATCATATTAATTATATTAAAACAATTATGACATGTAATGTACACATTCACCAAATAAAAAAAATTAATTTAAGTCCTACTGCAATATTGAAGAGATTTCTAAGAATTAATGCTGGTCACCTTTCGAGGAAAACCACAAACGAGGGCCAATCTAGCTCCTGATCAAGCTAGCTAGGGTTTCAATTAACGGAGACCTTGAACGCACTGATCTCCTCCACCATACACTGTGGTAATGAGACCAAATCAAAATCGAATAATGTACGTTAATACAAAATTGAAGGGATTCGAAGGAATGGGGCCCACCTTTTGAATAAAGCCACAGGTAAGACAGGCTGGAAAATAGAGAAATCGCCTAGCGAACCAACTCGACGAGAGTTAATAAGTTCATTCCCGAGTCCAGATGGTACATATAAAACCTAGCGGGCCTCATCACAATCGGTTCTATAGAAGAACCGTTTGTGATTAATTAGTTATCACCGTCGCTTATATGTAAAACCGACTGTGATAATTTGGATCCTCAACAGTGTCGGTTTCTTTATAGAACCGACACAGATAATGTATCTCTGTCGGTTCTCAAAAAGAACCGACTGCAATAACTTAAATCATAACAGTCGGTTCGGGATATGAACCGACACGGATATTAATCCACCCCCTCGGCTTCCCCGCCAATTTGACCGTTCAAAAATATAACTCCTTTCATATAGCTCCTTTCTGATCATCGATCGGTAGTACTCTTCGCGTTCCATTCCTCCGGCAAGGTCTGACTAGCTTCGATCTCCTTTCGACCGCAGCAATGGTAGCGCCCCCTCCTTCTCCGGCAAGGTCTGACTCCACCGTGGAGTCACCGTACGATCCTCCACCGCCGCCGGCAGCGCCGCCTCAGCCTCCGGCGCCTCACTCCGGCGTGGCGCCCACCTGCTTTGTCTCGACATCTCCTCCCGCGCCACCCCATCCAAGGCGCCTCAAAGGCAGGAAGCGCCCCAGAGATGGCGATGAAGACGACGACGACGAGGAGGAGGACGACGACGACGACGACGACTACGAGGAAGACGACGACGACGAGGACGAGGAGGAGAAGGAGGAGGAGGAGGAGGCGGAGTACTACGCGCCGATCACCATAGGGACCGGCGCCTCGTCTAGATCGGGTTCATCATCAGAGGATGAACCATCACTAGTCTGCGTAGTCTCCAGCGACACCGACTCTGGCGACTCGGATGACTCGGGTGACTCGGTTGACTCGGGTTACTCGGGCGAGAGCCACGAGTCGTAAATTTAATATATTAGGTGTAATGCAGTCCCCCTTTATATGTTTAATAATTATAAACAATGGATGTGGCGATATATTGTAATGAAGTACAGCTTGTTTAATATATTAGGGTTGTTGGCCTAGTGCAGATGAAGTCTATTCGGCTGCCTTTACACTCTATTTTGAGTCTCTTTTATTGTTCTGTTGTTCCAAGTCAAAATGTTTCATGTCCTATTGATCAAAAAAACAAGTATAATGTGTGGAATGGTATATATATTATTATTATCTGCTGCATGCATGCTACAATAATGTTATATAAAATTTGCATCACTACATGTGTCTACATAAATTGTCTGAGAGTTGAACCGCGAGTTGGGATTCTAACAGATCGGTACTGTTCATCGTCCGAAAATACAAGTTGCACAAATATTAAAGCATGAATGAAGGGTACAAGAGGTCTGTATTGGGATTCTAGCAGAGCGGGCTGTGTCGTTGGAGTTTGTTTTTTTCTTCTTCCCTGAAGGGGAAATGTGTGAGTGGAGGATCTCACAAAAACTATGTTTCATTGAATCGTTCTTGGTTGCACCTAATGGAACTGGGCATTCTGTTGCCAAAAAATCATCACAATCGGTTTTGGAAAAGAACTGATTGTTATAACCCCTGTGCTCATCACAATCGGTTTCTTCCCAATACCGATTATGATAATACCTTCTCATTACAATCGGTTCTGGAAAAGAACTGATTGTGATAACCTCATGCTTTCAGGACAATCGGTTTCTTCCCAAAACCGATTGTGCTAATACCTACTTATTACGATCGGTTCTAGATAAAAACCGATTGTGATAACAAAATTATTATCACAATCGGTTCTTATCTAGAACCGATTGGGATTATTATCGTATCACAATCGGTTCGCTCTCAGAACCGATTGTGATAACCTGTTACCAAGATTTCCAAATGGAATATACTTATCACAATCGGTTCTGAAGTCAAAAGTTTAGAACCGACACAGATGAAGCGATAGTAATGTGTCATTCTGTAGTAGTGTCTTGTAGCTCAATTAACTCTAGCGGTGTCTTCTCGTCAGGTACTCGGAGACACTTCTTCAGCTGGGACACGTGGAACACGTCATGTACTCCTGCTAGTGATTGCGGTAACTCCAGCTGGTACGCAACTTCCCCTCTGCGACTGAGAACCTTGAATGGTCTGACATATCTTGGCGCGAGTTTTCCTTTGGCATGGAATCTCTTAACTCCCTTGAGTGGTGTGACTCTGAGATACACGAAATCTTTTGGTTCAAAACTCAGGTCTCGGCGACGGTTATCGGCGTAGCTCTTCTATCTTGACTGTGCTATCTTTAGTCTTTCCCGGATCATGGCAATTTGTTCTTCGGCCTTTTGAAGAATGTCCGGCCCGAAGACACGGCGTTCACCTGTCTTATTCCAGTTCAACGGTGTCCGACAAGGTTTACCGTACAATGCCTCAAATGGCGACATTTGCAAACTTGCTTGATAACTATTGTTGTAGCTGAACTCAGCAAACGACAGACTTTTATCCCAAGAGGTAGTATAAGCCAATGCACACGCTCTTAACATATCCTCCAGTATCTGATTAACTCTCTCAGTCTGTCCATCCGTCTGTGGATGATAGGTTGTGCTAAAGGTCAAACGGGTTCCCATGGCTTCATGCAGTTTATTCCAGAATCTTGAGGTAAACTGGGTACCGCTGTCCGATACAATCTTCTTCGGCACTCCGTGCAAACAAACGATCCTGGTCATGTATAACTCTACTAACTTATCTCCCGAGTAAGTGGTCTTTACCGGAATAAAATGGGCAACCTTAGTCAAGCGGTCCACTATGACCCATATGGAATCATATCCACCCTGGGTTTTCGGCAAACCGGTGATGAAGTCCATTCCGATTTCCTCCCATTTCCACTCAGGTATCTTCAACGGCTGTAGCAATCCTGCTGGTCTCTGATGCATTGCCTTGACTCTCTAACATATGTCGCACAGCGCAACATGCTCGGCAACTTCACACTTCATGCTCGGCCACCAGAATCTTTCCTTCAAGTCCTGATACATCTTGGCACTTCCCAGATGAATTGAGTACTTGGAGTCATGGGCTTCTTCTAAGATCAACTGCTTTAGCTCCTTCTGGTTTGGCACACAGATTCGATCCTGCATCCATAACGTGCCTTGTTCGTCCAGTCTGAAGTCTTTTGCCTTGCCTTCATCTATCTTGGACTTGATCCTGCGGATCTTGTCATCATCCTTCTGTCCTTCTCGAATCTGATCCACCAGGGTAGGCTTTACTTCTAATGCGGCCAAAAATCCTTCTAGTACTACTTCAATCTGCATTCTCTGGAAATCTTCACATAGCTCATCCTGATTTGTGGCTATCAACATGTTCACAATATGGTTCTTCCTACTCAAGGCATCGGCCACCACGTTGGCCTTCCCGGGATGGTAATGGATTCCAACATTATAATCCCTTATCAACTCTAACCATCTTCTCTGCCTCATGTTCAGGTCTGATTGGGTGAAGATGTACTTAAGACTCTTATGGTCCGTGTATACTTCACATCTGTTCCCGATCAAATAGTGACGCCATAACTTCAAAGCATGCACTACGGCGGCTAGCTCTAGGTCATGCGTGGGATAATTCTCCTCATGCGGCCTCAACTGTCTTGATGCATAAGCGACGACCTTTCCGTTCTGCATCAGCACACATCCAAGTCCTTGGCGCGATGCATCACAATAAATATCGAAGCTCTGATTAACATCCGGTAAAACTAACACCGGGGCTGACGTCAATCGTTTCTTCAGCTCTTGAAAACCTTTCTCGCACTCCGGCATCCATGCAAACTTCTTCTCCTTTTTCAACAATTGCGTGAGAGGTCTCGCAATTGTCGAAAAGCCTTCAATGAAACGGCGGTAGTAACCTGCCATTCCTAGGAAACTCCGGATCTGGGTCACGGTCTTCGACTGCTCCCAGTGTAACACAGCTTCTACTTTGCTCGGGTCGACGGTGACTCCTCCTGCGGTCATTACATGTCCGAGGAACTCCACCTTGTCCTTCCAAAAGTCACACTTGCTGAACTTGGCGAAAAGTTCTTTGTTCCTCGCCTTTCCAAAACTCGCCTCAAGTGCTCTGCATGTTCATCCTTTGTCTTGGAGTAGACTAAGATATCATCTATGAACACAACAATGAACTTGTCCAAATATTCCATGAACACCTTGTTCATCATATTCATGAAATATGCTGGCGCATTCGTCAGACCGAATGACATAACAGTAAACTCGTAATGTCCATATCTGGACGAAAACGCGGTCTTCGGAATGTCCTCTGATTGGATCTTCAACTGGTGGTATCCCGATCTCAGGTCAATCTTGGAGAAAACTCCGGCTCCTCTCAGCTGATCAAACAGATCATCAATCCTGGGTAGCGGGTATTTATTCTTCACAGTGACTTCATTGAGTGCACGGTAGTCAATGCACATCCTGAAACTCCCGTCCTTCTTCTTGATGAACAGAACCGGCACTCCCCACGGCGATGAACTAGGTTTGATGAATCCTTTCTCCATCAACTCTTCAAGCTGCTTCTTCATCTCTACTAATTCTTCGGTGGACATCCCATAGGGTCTCTTTGCTATCGGCGCTGTACCAGGTACAAGCTCTATCACAAACTCTATGTCTCTGTCTGGCGGCATACCAGGTAGATCTTCAGGAAAAACATCTGGATACTCATTCACTACTGAGACATCTTCTATGCTGATTGCCTTGGCGCTGTTAACCATCAACTGTCCATCTCTAACGGCAGTGGCTTGAAATTCTACTTTCCTTCCACACGGGCTCTCAACTGAGATAATCTTTCGGCCACAATCCAGCACAGCTTTGTGCTTGGATAACCAATCCATTCCCAAGATAACATCTAAGGTCTGGGTTTCCAATATAATAAGGTTCGCTAAGAATTCTACCCCATCTATTAATATTCTCACCCCAGAACATCCTACTTTAGTTCGGAGTTGAACTGTGGGTTTGAACTAAAAGCATGCATTTAAGTCTTGCAATCTCCAAATCATTTTTAGCAGCAAAGCCTTGAGAAACAAACGAATGCGAAGCTCCAGAGTCAAACAAAACTATTGCAGGTACTGAGTTGACAAGTAACTTACCCAGCACGACGTCTGTGGCATTCTGGAGTGCCTCTACGGTGACATGGTTGACTCGACCTCTCACTATGGTCTGGGGCGCGGCTACTGGCTGTGCTGTCCCTTGGTTGGCTCCTGGTGCAGGCGTCCTGGCTGGTGTGGATCCCAGATTGAAGCGGACTGGGGTCACTCCTGCGGCCTTCTTAGGGCAGCTGTTGGAGAAATGTCCTGGCTCGTTGCAGGTGTAGCAGGATCTCACTGTCCCCTGTTGACTGCCTGAAGCGGCGTTCCTGACTGGAGCTGGGGTATGATAATTCTGGTTGACAGGTCTTGGTGCTGGTGACGGTGTCCTTGTTGCATTCTGCAGCTGGAATCTAAAAAACTGATTTGGCGCAACCCTCAAGCGTTGCTGCGCTTCCTGACGTGATCCCTGCTGTTGCATCCTTCGCTTCCGGTTCTCATCCAGTTCCTTGCGCTTGTCCTCAAGAATGAGCGCCTTGTTCACAAGTTCCTGAAATCTGGAAAGGTGTGGGTGATCAGTCCCACCTGCAGTCCTGAGTTAAGTCCCTTCATAAAGCGAGACTGTCTGGCTTTATCTGTCGCTACGTCTTCAGGTGCGTAACGTGCAAGCTGTGTGAACTTATTCAGGTATTCGACCACCGGCTGATTACCTTGCTTTAGTGCTCTGAACTCCTCATTCTTGAGGTCCATAATTCCTTCAGGTACGTGATACTGACGAAATGCGACGGTAAACTCCTCCCAAGTGATGTCCTGAGGGTTTTCCCGCGTGGCACAGAAGTTCTCCCACCATTATGCGGCGGTCCCTACCAACTGATGGGAAGCGTAGAGTACCTTCTCATTTCCCATACATTGAGCAATGTGTAGCTTCCTCTCAATTGACCTTAACCAATCATCGGCCTCCAACGGATTGGCATTCCCGGAGAAAGTGGGTGGATGAGTCCTCATGAACTCCGACAGTCTTGAATTCTGGCGTTGTCCCTGATTGACTTGATTATTCTGATTAGCAGTGGCGTGAGTGGTGATCTGTTGCATCTACTGCATCATCGCATGCATCAATCGGGTCTGCAGGCAAAGAAGAAGCTCCAAAATTCTGCATGTCAAGCGGGCGGTCTTGGTCAAAAGGGTGCAGTGCTCCATCATTGGGGTTCCCAGCTGGGCGAGAACCACTTCCATTGCCTCCAAGGTTTCCGCGGGTGTTCACCATCTGTCGATTGCTCCAAGGTTTCAGAGATGAGGGGGGACAAGAATAGACAAGTAGTAGGGAAACTTATGCGGGGGAAAGTGTAACTCAAAATCCAACTTTATTACTATTAATAATAACTTGGTATGGTTGCTTACAATGCCTAAAGGCCTTGCAACACATACTACACACTCAGCAAGCAATGAAAATCCAACGCCTCTAAAGGTAACTCTTATTCTATAACGCGACTCGACGAAGGAGTCTCAACTGCAAAACCTACGCTCACTCATCGAGAAAACCTCCACTGCCTCCTCGGGGCGGGTGCGGCGGCATAGGCGCGAAACAATCGCCATGCCCGGCAACTGCAGCTGTGGTCGACGACGCGACGTCTTCCTCTGGCTCTGGATCTGGCTGTTGCTGTGGTTGCGGCGCTGGTGCAGGTGGCGCCTCCTCTAGCTCTGGGGCGTCCAACTCCAACACTGGATCAGGGCCCTGTCCATACAGTGCGGTCTCCAGCTCTGCGATCCTTTCCGCAGCATAGGCGACGTACTCACGAGCATTCTCTAGGTGCTTCTTCTCCTCCTCAACCTGCTCGCGAGCCTTCTTCAACTCCTGGACTGTGTCATCGATCAGCTCCTCCTGAGTGGCGACGAATCTGGCTAAGTGAGTGACAGTAGCATCCTCATCCTCTATCGGCTTCCGCTGAGCTCTGCTGTCTCGGCGTGGGTGGTGACGGAATACTGTGCCTTCCAACTCCCTGGAGTAGGTGCGAGCAATCTGCTGCATTGCTCGACGCGACACCTCCTGGATTCCCATCTCAAAGGTAGACCTCCTGGCGGTGAAGTGAAATGGGTGGCTGAACTTCATCTTCTCTCGGGCATACACCGTGATCCTGACGTCCCATCCTATGACCAGTCCTGCCTGCACGAGTGTAGTCCCTCGGTAGAGCGGTCTCTCAAAACCTCCAAGAAACTGAAGCATACGCCACAACTCGGCAGCGTAGCCTCCCTCACGCTCGGCGTAGTTGTTCTTCATCATCATCTGTCAGAAGACACTCGCGTAAGAACGCAACATTTTTAAAATCGAAGTGGAAGACAAAAAAGAACTCAGCAAGGGGTATGAACAAGAAAGAAAGGGGTAAGTCGATAATTCATTCATTATCTTGACAAATTTTATCTTTAGAAAATAGGTTTTATCCTCACTACGACCAATCTAACTATGGGTGAGCCTACAGTCAGTATGGCTCTAATACCACCTCTGTCGGGACCTGAATTTGCAAATCCGGACCCTCTGTGTATTCAGCACTAGTCCAGGAACACGCTAGTGCACACAGTCTCAACATTGGTAAATATCACAATCATACTCAACGAAATAATAAGGTACTTTAATTAGTTAACAAGCTAGTTGCTCGACCTTAAGGTTAAGTTACGAATGTACGCCACGCAGGGCGAAAACTTAATAAAAGAGAAATAACAAAGAATAAAAATAAGATAACCGTGGCGCCATCCAAGATACCACGTATTAACTGACTGGGCTCGCTCCCTAGTTAGACGGTTCCTCTTGGAGCTCCTCCTCCAAAGCTGGTGTAGACTCTTCTTCAATTGGTGTAGTATTGTGGCAAGGGTGAGTACTTGGTACTCAGCAAGTCATGCACAGAATGCAAACTAATATACTACATGCATGGCTTAGTACAAAAGAATAGCTCAGGGTATAATTGCAGTAAAACAGCATTTGACAAGTAACATAAGTAGATTCAAAAGCAGTAGAAACGAGTATAAGATCAATAACTTTTCCAGGAGTTAAATAAACATTTTCCCATTCCTAACCCACGTTTCCATCAACGTCATTATTAAACCAAACCAAACCTTTCAAGTCCGAGTTATTTTCAAGAAAGTCTAACACTTGACTCTAATTCCCGAGCAATGTCGAATGCCGCGGACACGGCTATTTGTAACGCCCTAGTTTTCGCCTTCTAGAGAAAATCTATTTTAAATTAATTAAATTCAAAATTTGGAGTTTCCCTGGTGTTTATATTAACCTGGCATCCTTTCCCATCCAAAATCGGGATTCAATTCCCTTCCGTTCGAAAAATCGAATTTCCAGATTCCCGCCGGTACCCGAAATTTCACCCGAGTCCAAAAATCCGAAAACCACTTCAATTATGTTCCAAATATTCCAAAATGATTTTTGGAATGATTCCCCGGATTTTTGGACCTTCGCTCCTATTTTATCTCGCGCGGCTTTTGTTTAATGCCCGCAATCCGCGCCTGAATATTTAATTCCACAAATTTCATCCAAATTCCGCGAAACCAATTTTATTGGGTTCCAAATATTTCCTACTGGTTCTAGGAATTTTTCCGGGATTTTTAGACCTTTTTTACTATTTTTCCTCTCGCGCTTAACCCTTCACTTACTACTGGCCAATGGGAAGACGCCACGTGGCATGGCACTGTTCATCTTCCCCAAGCTACGATCAGTTTCCAGAGAGGAGTTCATTTGTTCCCGTTCATGGCACCTCCACTTCAATTCATCATAACTTCCTCATTAAGGCTCCAAATCACGAACGACCGGTTGCGTTTGAAAGAGGGAGACGAGGAGATTCCATTCCCCATGACCATTCATTCCAAATTCGAACGGAAACGGCACAATCAAGCAAAAACTAAAATCCATTAAAATGGTCATAACTTGGCCGTTTCACCTCCAATCGACGCACCACCACTTCTCAACTCTTCGTCTTGGAGTCCTCTTCCCGGTGCTATCACTCTTCTTTTGCCCCTCCTCATCGTTTGCCCGGGAGATTGCGAAAACCGGAGACCGCTACCATCGTTCTTCGTTCTTGCCATCGTATCTCTCGCTCCGGTGAGTCAATCTAGATTCTGTTTGAACCATTGTGTGCGTATGGATGTCTAGATCATAACCCCTCAATCCATTTTAGGTTTCATCAAGATTTGAAGTCGAATTTTGAGTTTTGGTCGCCTAGGCCGAACCTTCGTTCATCGCAAAATTCGTCATCTCCGGTAATCCTCTTCAAAATCCGACACCACCATTGGATTCGCGTCGTCGAGACCTTTCCGGGGCTTACCTTCTTCCATCCCACCACCCCTTCTATTGCAACTTCCCCTTGAGCAAACCCTAGGTCCAGTGGCTCTGTTCTTAGGCAAAATTCGCGATAGTTACTGTAGCTACAGTAACTTTTCTCATTTTCCTTGATTTTCCATTATTTTCCAACTTCGAACGCTTATAACTTTTGCATACGAACTCCGATTGACCCCATTCAAGTTCCTAAATTCATCTAAATTCAAGATCTACCTGCCAGTATAATTTTTATATTTTTTGGATTTTATTTAAAAGGTATTATGAAAGAGTAAAGCTGAAAACACACTTGCTCCATAGCCCAAATTTGTTAAGAAGGTTCAATATCAAGCTTAGAAGAGTAAGATATCACAGAGTATTTAGCTATAGGCAGTCAGACCAAGGAATTCCGCAATGTCATTTTTAGTTCAAGTGGAACAATTTAGATTATCACATATTAGCTCAATTACATAATATATAAAGAAATATGACAAAGTAAGCTCATCAAGTAAAAACTTGGCAAGGAAACTCCCCCTCAAAACAAACCCATTGGATGAACATGTAACACCCCGGCATTTAATATGCCCGAATGCTACCAAACATAGACTAAACAACATCTAAATACCACAATTAAACATAAATTATAGCAAAGGCGCAGTTGCTAAACACCGAAATTTCGGCAGCATCTCCTTTGTTTCTCCATGATTCGGAGCAACAACAAAATATCACATGATATAACATAATGGAAAAACATCCAAGGCAGCATCAATGGGTAATATAGCAGCAATTTAAGTCTACCATAAAGGAATTAACCATCTCATGAACTAATACGAAGTAAAGGATGTAATCAAGCACACCAACAAACCAAAATCCTAGTTGCATCACACTAGATTCATGATCACGACTCCGAAGGGTAATTATAATCTATATGTGTGGAAAATTATGTGATGAAGTGCCGCTAAGCCCTTTTCCCGCATGCCGGTGTCAAAGTACCTAAAAACAACATAAAACACAAGCGTGAGTTCGAAACTCAGCAAGCATATTGCAATGGACAACAAGTGCAATAACATGGCAATAACATCTCCCATCATATATATATCATCTCATTCATGAACACTTAGCAATATCATCATCATTATGTATGCAATGTAATGCAATGCTCATGTCTCCTTGGAAACTCATACCGGTATGGTTGAGTACACACCCGTCGGTATGCACCCTCTCCCCCCTTCCATCCTGAAGATGGAGGGTGCCTACTCCTCGCTTCCGTTCACCGCGGTGAATGGAATCACGATGTAGGACTTACTCATTGGCTCTCCGGATTAGTCATATCTTTCTCACCGACCTTCCCGGATTAGATATGACTTTCACCGCCTCGGCCATGTAACATGTCATGTATGCAATTATGCCAACATCATATTTAACTCACATATTAACACATGGCATCATAACATAATAAACATGCTCATCATATCATGGGCAATCATTAAAGCATGGCAAGTGGACATATATCATGTAATCAATTCCATCTATTCTCAACAAGCAACCTACAACTCGATATCCATCACAACACACTTGCCTCAACCACGGGCAACGGATTGGCGGGAAGTAGAGGGCACTCCCGGGGTCGCACCACTTGCACATAGGCATCACACACTCACAATCATGCCCACAAAACTGTACGCAAACCCCCATCTAACCCGACATTGCCAACAACTCGCAAAACCTAAAAACAGAGCTTCTGTCCCGTCGGGACATCACCTTGTAAAAGGCATAACTTGAGCCCTGGGACTCCGAATCAATTAAACGAGTACATCCTCGCGTAGCTTAGGAAATTTCCCAACTTTTTCTAGGTATAAGGAAAGACTGATTCGGAATATAAAGTTGTTTATTCTACAGATTACCGTGATCTATTCCAATCGCGTCACAGATTTTAACACGCTCAGTAAAACAGTCATAACTTTCAAACTACTGATCGGAATTTAACGTTCTTTATGTCCACGGAAAGATAATGAAATTATATACAACTTCTTCAACATCCGTACGGACAGATTCCAATTATAAATTGGCAAAAATAGGAACCCTAGGTCGACTTCTCATGCTGTCCCAAAAACAGAACGTGGCAACATCTAGATCTAACCCAAATTACTCAAATCCAGCACCACCAATTGATCTAAAAACTTGATAATCACCCTAAGAACAGTACCTAGATCAACCCCAAGGATTCCCATGATCATACCTTTGCCCAACGCACGAAATCTGAATGGATCTCCACCCGATTCGCTCCTTGCTCCACGTTCCTCGCTCCTCGCTCCTCGCTCCACGTTCCTCGCTCCTCGCTCCTCGCTCCTCGCTCCTCGCTCCTCGCTCCTCGCTCCTCGCTCCTCGCTTCCAATGGATGGATCCTCGAGGTGCAGGGGTGGGGAGGCTACCCTAGGGCAGCAAGGGGTGGAGGAGAGGTGGTGGAGAGGTGGGGAGGCAATGGGGGCAAGGGAGGGGGAGGCGCACGGCCAAGGGAGAGGTGGAGAGGGCGGCTAGGGCAAGGAGGGTGGGGTGGGGGCGCACCAATGGCAGGGTTGGGCGCAAGAGGGCATGGGGAAGCCCTTTTACCAGCCCCTAATCTGAATCCTAGTCCTAAATGGACTCCTACTCCATCCCACCAAAGCGCACAACCCCCCCCCTTTTAGGCCCAATTTCCCCCGGAAAGGCCCAAAGCCCCGGAAACGGCCCGAAAACGTTATAAACCTCCAAAACCTATGGTTTTAACCTTATTTCCACATCTCATACTGTTTTTGACCTTATCATGCACGTTAAATAAGGATCCGACACTCCGTGGTGACACAACACTTCAAACGGCCCAAAAACGCGAGTAAACCTCCAGCCGAAAGGTTTTATTCTCTAATTTCACATTCTATAATGTCACACCATACCGTAGTGTCACATTCTTCCCCCCTTCAACAGGATTCGACCTCGAATCCGAAGGACGCCAAAATCAGCAACAAAGTCCCTAATGGACAAAAGACTTCTCTGCAGCACAAAACATCTGCACGAAAACTCAAACCGGAACAAACGACAAGCGAGTTCTCAAAACCAACACTTGGCGAGAAAAGTAATGATCTGGCTCAACTAAGGGCAACCTCTCACAAATCGACCTTCACTGCAATTCCCAAACAGAATCTGCGTTTCAACCACAAAGGGCTCCATCAACCCAAAACGCTCGAATCCTCACGACAAACACTTCACACTTCTATCACAACCAACCTGACTACCACACTCCAATAAACTCAATATAACATAATCAAAGCAAGTCACAATTCCTTTAACGACCTCTCTACATTCCCGAAAATTTCCATCGAGAGGAATAACTCATTAAGGCACACTTGCCCTTCCGATACACGATCATACTAACATTCATTCCATCCTCTCCCAGGCAAGACTCAAATCCAAGAACAACTAGTGAAGACAATTGCTCACGGCAGGACAATTATCACCGAACTACTACCGTCAACTTCACTTCCACCCATCGCTACTCTTAATAATGGTTAAATCCATACATCATCAACCTCCATCACAAACCACCCTTAAACCACTAAGGTTCGACACCTAGCCCCAAGCTAGGATCGTAAACCTTACCAAACCACAATTGGTTCCTTTCTTAAGAGGGTCTCGCCCTCACACAAAAAAACACTTAGCTATCAAGCCCAAGTGTACACACGACAACTCAAACCCAAAGCGTTAACAACCAATTTGGAAAGAATTCGGCAACATCCAATCCAAATCACAAAGGAAGCATAAATCTCCTACACCACAACCAAAATACCATAATTTCTTCATTCTTTCTTTTCATACTAGAAAGAAATGGACATCTCGATTCATGACATGCATGCACACTTTTCAAGAGCACTCCGGATTAGTCATATATCCTTATATGACTTTCTCACCGACCTGGCTCAACGACTCATTTATCATTTAACATCTAAAAACGATGTCCTGTTTACTTTTCACCATTCATTCATCATGTAACCACACTACCGAAAAGTCATTCACATGACGACTTCTTCCTCGGTATCACATGAATAAATCTCGAATAACATCGAGAGTTGCGCTAATTCATATAAACTATGTCGGCAGCATAGTTAACAGTAAGGCACCACATCATATCAGAACCCACCAACGATAGATAGCTAAACTTTGCAAAACATCGCATTTTAACCAAAATCAACATTTTTGGAAAAGAACATTGACTCCAAAGTTAGACATCTGCACCAACAACTGCCATAAATTTCATCAAAAGAGAGGGAAACTCAATCCCAAAAGAAAACTCTTCTCTAACCGAATTCACTTATGAAACATTCATAAAAATCCAGACTTGTGAAACACCCGCACACCAGACACATTTTCCAAATGACTCCAACTCTAGTCAAATAGAGTAACACATCAAGGGCTTAACTCAAAAGTTTCCAACACAACCCTTTTATGACCATCTGCTTCCTTTTAAAATTAATTCCAAAGATAATTCAGTGTGAACGCGAAAGGGCGCGATCCACTCAAAAAACTTTTGGGGTGTAAATCCATACTCATAGCACCGACTAAACAAATTAGCCAAAACCAAATATTTGCACCAATTTCTACGAGTTTTAGGGAAACTTCGAAACACAGCATATGGAACACCTTGACCTAAAACCCTTCAACCAAAATGGCAAACAACCAAACCAGTCCAAAAGCTTTTAAACACAAGCTCAGCTTAAAAAGAACCATCTCTAGTACTCCACTATGCTTTCCATTAAAAGACTTTAATAATTACTATCTACTCCCTGAGGAGCCCCAACACAATACAACCAAAAGCTCCCCAACAAATTCTTCCTCTAGTTACCATTCCCAACACTTTTAATCAGGGTCTATGATGCTTATAAAAAAGGCACCCAACCAAGACTATTTTAACATGATCCCCACGGATCACCGAATCATAATACTTCTTATTCTAACTTTGAAACATAGTACTTCAACAAAACTTTCAGCGAAATCAACATACAAATTTCATACCTCCTATATAATCATGTCTCAACAACCGAACCTTATTCAGTTAGACAACGACTTCAACATGTACATATTATCTCCATAGAGAAGAATCCGTAAGTGAGACTCTAAGTTATACTTTCATTAAGGATAAATCATTCATCATGTTAATTATCCAAAGCTTACTGCAACACAACATGTTAAAATTTTCCTCTATTTTAACCATGGTTTTCCAACGAGTAATCTAAACAGTTACCACCACTACTTAGTCATCAATAACAACAAATGGGCATGTTCATCAACCAACAATATTACTTTTAGCTACCCTATACAAAGGTGATAACAAAAACTACCACCACACAACATACTCCAACTATTTAAAATAGATTGAATATTAGCATTAACACTGCCTTTAACAACATCATTAGCAATAAGTCTTATGTCTTCTCCATTGATATCAATACTAGCATTGTAGAGACACAACTGCATACTTCCAAATTTACTAGTAGTTTGCAACAACGTAAATAGCAACTCTAATCAACTTCCAAATTAAAGTCGCTAGACAACACGATTAAATTTCTCTATTAATCCATTAGATTAGAACATCTTTAAACAACCAGCAAGGTTTCTTTATCAATAACAGTAGTCTACATCATCTTAAAGTTTTAACTATGCATAAGGGTTTAAAACTTTAAACATTAACAAGGATCAAAAGCACTTTTAAAGCAAGGCAACAGATTCTAAGCATGTACATCAACCCATTTAATCATTCCCGCTACAGAGTAAACTACAACACTAGTAGTCTATTTATTCTCAAGCTAGAGATGATAATCACATTGAATTGTTTCAACTCACAAATTAACTTAACAATGCATCATTCCATAAATCACATTGGTACATGCTACATAACATGCTAAACAACAATTCTTACTAGGGACAAACGATTTCAGTCAAAAGACTACTCACTTGTTTGCAGCATTTTAGTTTTAAAACTCATCCCAAAATTCATAAGGAAACATGACTCTCAAAATTGCAATGAGACAAACCCAAACTTGGTCATGCAAAAGGAATTTTCCAAAACACTTTTCAATCTCAAAAACTCTCATAGAGGGAAAATGGTTTGAAAGACAACTTTTCTCGAAAGGGAACCAAGTGCTCAATTAAACCTTTTCAAATAGAACCTCAACACCAAACCCCAAACTTTCACAAAACAAGAAGGGTTTTTTTTTCAACGATGATTTCTTAAACTAGTAAAATGACGAAATCAAACACCACTTACTCCTACAAAGCCACAGAACTTCAGCCCTGGCGATCAGAATTGCAGCACAACTCATAATAACTCCTTTAACCTCGGAGAAAGACAAACACATGGATAAATTTGAATGCTTCTTCCCCATAAAGAAATCAACAAACTAAGCATTAAAACTGGAAATGCGCCCAAAAGGAGCGCAACACTAGACTCCTCTTCTTCATCTTCAACCAAGGAAGATAAAACCACACACCGCATACGGAACGATCCGCGAAAATCCAATACCAAACACTTTTCTTTTGGTTTCCATCAACTAAAACCAAGAAAACCAACCAAGACCGACCATAGAACGATGAAAAAGCATCCGAAGGAAACCACCATCAACTCTTCTTTTTGACTCCAGTCAACTACCCGATCTACGACAGAAAGGGTAAGCACTCTTCCCCTACAGGGGTTAATAATTCTTCGGTGATGGCTCTAACCAGCCATACCGTCAAACCACACCCTTTCTACCAACAAAAGTGGAGACCGAAACCCTTCGGCACCACAACCCCACTACAACACAAATAACAAGAACAATTCAATCATTTATGTCATAGACATAACAACATGCTTTATCAAATGAAGCATTCAACATCAAAGCTTAAATACAACATTTAAGCATAAAGAAATGATACTCATACCCTTTCCTACTGTGCATCCATAGTGTGTCAAATTTTAGATTAGTTATACCACTTTTGCAAGTTTTAACGTTGCTATCCTATGACAAAATTTTAGTTAAGACCAAAGCCATGTTTCTAAGTTATTCCACATCACATTTTAGTTGTACCCTATAGCATGACACTAAAAATTCACATTCCAAGGACTTACAGCCCGCTCTGATACCAACTGTAACACCCCGGCATTTAATATGCCCGAATGCTACCAAACATAGACTAAACAACATCTAAATACCACAATTAAACATAAATTACAGCAAAGGCGCAGTTGCTAAACACCGAAATTTCGGCAGCATCTCCTTTGTTTCTCCATGATTCGGAGCAACAACAAAATATCACATGATATAACATAATGGAAAAACATCCAAGGCAGCATCAATGGGTAATATAGCAGCAATTTAAGTCTACCATAAAGGAATTAACCATCTCATGAACTAATACGAAGTAAAGCATGTAATCAAGCACACCAACAAACCAAAATCCTAGTTGCATCACACTAGATTCATGATCACGACTCCGAAGGGTAATTATAGTCTATATGTGTGGAAAATTATGTGATGAAGTGCCGCTAAGCCCTTTTCCCGCATGCCGGTGTCAAAGTACCTAAAAACAACATAAAACACAAGCGTGAGTTCGAAACTCAGCAAGCATATTGCAATGGACAACAAGTGCAATAACATGGCAATAACATCTCCCATCATATATATATCATCTCATTCATGAACACTTAGCAATATCATCATCATTATGTATGCAATGTAATGCAATGCTCATGTCTCCTTGGAAACTCATACCGGTATGGTTGAGTACACACCCGTCGGTGTGCACCCTCTCCCCCCTTCCATCCCGAAGATGGAGGGTGCCTACTCCTCGCTTCCGTTCACCGCGGTGAATGGAATCACGATGTAGGACTTACTCATTGGCTCTCCGGATTAGTCATATCTTTCTCACCGACCTTCCCGGATTAGATATGACTTTCTCACCGCCCGGGCCATGTAACATGTCATGTATGCAATTATGCCAACATCATATTTAACTCACATATTAACACATGGCATCATAACATAATAAACATGCTCATCATATCATGGGCAATCATTAAAGCATGGCAAGTGGACATATATCATGTAATCAATTCCATCTATTCTCAACAAGCAACCTACAACTCGATATCCATCACAACACACTTGCCTCAACCACGGGCAACGGATTGGCGGGAAGTAGAGGGCACTCCCGGGGTCGCACAACTTGCACATAGGCATCACACACTCACAATCATGCCCACAAAACAGTACGCAAACCCCCATCTAACCCGACATTGCCAACAACTCGCAAAACCTAAAAGCAGAGCTTCTGTCCCGTCGGGACAGCAGCCTTGTAAAAGGCATAACTTGAGCTCTGGGACTCCGAATCAATTAAACGAGTACATCCTCGCATAGCTTGGGAAATTTCCAAACTTTTTCTAGGTATAAGGAAAGACTGATTCGGACTCTAAAGTTGTTTAATCTACAGATTACCGTGATCTATTCCAATCGCGTCACAGATTTTAACACGCTCGGTAAAACAGTCATAACTTTCAAACGGCTGATCGGAATTTAACGTTCTTTATGTACACGGAAAGATAATGAAATTATCTACAACTTCTTCAACATCCGTACGGACATATTCCAATTCCAAATTGGCAAAAACAGGAACCCTATGACGACTTCTCATGCTGTCCCAAAAACAGAACGTGGCAACATCTAGATCTAACCCAAATTACTCAAATCCAGCACCACCAATTGATCTAAAAACTTGATAATCACCCTAAGAACAGTACCTAGATCAACCCCAAGGATTCCCATGATCATACCTTTGCCCAACGCACGAAATCTGAATGGATCTCCACCCGATTCGCTCCTCGCTCCACGTTCCTCGCTCCTCGCTCCTCGCTCCTCGCTCCTCACTTCCAATGGATGGATCCTCGAGGTGCAGGGGTGGGGAGGCTACCCTAGGGCAGCAAGGGGTGGAGGAGAGGTGGGGAGGCAATGGGGGCAAGGGAGGGGGAGGCGCACGGTCAAGGGAGAGGTGGAGAGGGCGGCTAGGGCAAGGAGGGTGGGGTGGGGGTGCACCAATGGCAGGGTTGGGCGCAAGAGGGCAGGGGGAAGCCCTTTTACCAGCCCCTAATCTGAATCCTAGTCCTAAATGGACTCCTACTCCATCCCACCAAAGCCCACAACCCCCCCCCTTTTAGGCCCAATTTCCCCCGGAAAGGCCCAAAGCCCCGAAACGGCCCGGAAACGTTATAAACCTCCAAAACCTATGGTTTTAACCTTATTTCCACATCTCATACTGTTTTTGACCTTATCATGCACGTTAAATAAGGATCCGACACTCCGTGGTGACACAACACTTCAAACGGCCCAAAAACGCGAGTAAACCTCCAACCGAAAGGTTTTATTCTCTAATTTCACATTCTATAATGTCACACCATACCGTAGTGTCACAGAACAACCCCAAGTTCTCCCCGAATAAAAACAAAACAAGAAGAAGACAAAGGTTTTGTGAAAACATCTGCCAATTGATGTTCAGTATCCACATGGTGAAGCACAAAGTTCCCTTTTTCAACATGATCTCTGTCGGGACCCCGAATTTGCAAATCCGGACCCTCTGTGTATTCAGCACTAGTCCAGGAACGCGCTAGTGCACACAGTCTTACATCGGTAAATATCACAATCATACCACTCGATACTAATAAAGTACTTTAATTAAATAATCAAACTGGTTACCCGACCTTAAGGTCAAGTTACAAATGTACGCCTCGCAGGGCGAAACTTATTAAAAGAAAGATAATAGCAGCGGAAAATAAGATAACCCATTGGCGCCATCCAAGGTATACCACAGGCAACCAGTGGGCTCGCTCCTAAGTAGATGAGTCCCAGTGGAGCTCCTCCTCCAAAGTGGTGTAGTCTCCTCTTCAAGCGGTGTTGTATTGTGGCAAGGGTGAGTACTTGGTACTCGACAAGTCATGCACTGAGAATGCAAGCTAATATACTATATGCATGGCTTGGTACAAAGGAATAGCTCAAGGTATATTTGCAAGAAATGACATTTGACAAGTATCATAAGTAGATTCGAAAGCGGTAGAAACAAGTAAAGCATAAATAAGCTGTTCAAGAAGTTTAGTAAACATCTTTCCCATCCTAGTCCACATTTTCATCAACCTCGTTATTACTCCAAACCAACCTTTCAAATCCAAGTTATTTTCAGAAAGTCTAACCCTTGATTGTAATCACCGAGCATTGTCCAGTACCGTGGACTCGGCTATTCGAATAGATTCTACACTCTGCGAGAGGTTGTGCACTTTACCCACAAGATACAGTCAAACACCACAAAGGCGATTTCACGTAACAAAGCCTTTCGGAAGCCTCAAATAACTCTGGTGGTCCTCTCCGGTTCGTGCTCTACACCATCCCTTCCCTTAGCCTAGGCGAAGTATGGGAGCAACACACCGTTTGATGGTTATCTGGCCTCGACCACGATCGCTCCCCGATACAATCACACAAGCGGTGTAATTGACACCCTGAGGCTCCACAAGTGAGTCCTTAGCGACTTAGTCAACTAAATTTGTCCCATTCGACCATGTGGTTGCAAGTATGACTCGGATCAAAGGCTTGCAAGGTTAAGTCCTTAGAGTGACCAGGGCAAGACTACAGAAGAACCAAATCAACATCCCGATTGCCACCTTGGCCACACGATCATTCTTGCCACATGCCCCGGCCGAAAACTATTTATCAAAACCCCAGTTGATTACCAAGCACCACGTGCTATCAACATCACATGATACCTTTCCAAAACATGTTCAATATATCATTAAGTCAATATTAACATTTGATTGTCCAAAATCATGTCATGAGCACGTAGCAGGTCTAAGCAATACACTACAACGGTCTAAAACCCATGTTGGCAATTTGATTATGTCCAACTAGTAAACCACAACTAGGGTGACAAGGGGTCATGGCACATATTTAAGTAATCAAGGTGTCATACAGCAAATTGGTATTTATCTAATCTCCCATATTTAAATAAAGTATTTTCTAATTGAATTAGCATGCAATAATTTGAACCAAAATAGATTTCAAAATGGGATCAACATGGTCAAAGCATAACTTGCCTTCAAAGAGTACTTGTTCTTGGTCTTGAGTTGGATCCTGAGTCAATATTTCTCCTTCGAATCCTTCCGGCACTTCAACGTCTACTCGTAAAGCGTGCAAATAGCAATACACAAATAAACACTAGGCAAAAACATCCCAAAACTCCAAATAAAATCCATAAACAGAAAGAACATAATTTTCTGGATTTTTAGGAACTGGAATCGTTCAAATCGGAGTTAAAATGCAAAAGTTATGATTTATTAAAGTTTAAATAATCAATTAAATAATATTACAGAGAAAAACTTTAGTCCAAAAATTAAATAAAATTCATATTTAGGTAGATCTCAATTTTATACAAATTTAGAAATTTGAATCACTCAAATCGGAGTTGAAGCATAAAAGTTATAAGCGTTTGAAGTTTGAATCAAAATACGAAATCATTATTTCGAATTAATAAATCATTTTCTTTTTCAAAAATTAATTATTGCGTCGGCTGGACACGTGTCGGCCTTTGGATTGGTCTGCTGGCGTCGGCGGTTCATGGGCGTGGTCCATGGTTTGGCTTAGTCCACCGGGGACCCGGTCCACGGCTCACGATCGGCCGACGGTGGCCCGCCGGATAAGCGTCATCGGCCGACGTCGGCGGGGGCTCGGCCGCCGCCAGGGACTGGTGGGACCGGTGGCGTCATCGCTGGCGTCACGGCAGCGGCTGGGTGGCGGCGGACGCGTGGGCCCATGCTTGGCGTCATGGTGCGGTTAGGCTGCGTCGGCCCGACATGCGGGCGGCGTGTCGGCGACGCGTGTCTTGGCAGGCGATTCTTGGCCGCGACGGTCGACCTTCCAGACGCGTGGCACAATCTCGGCCGTTGATTCGAAAATAAGCGGCCCAGATTGGATCGGGTGGCGACGCGTTACGGGGTGAACGTGGCCAATCCGACCGTTGGATCTAGATCCAGCGGTGGGATTAGATCAGAGGATCTAAGCGTGATCTCACCGTGGCGGTTAGATCTTGATCGGACGGCCGTCAGGAAGTTCGGGCGAGGTTGATATACGCGACAGCGGCCCGGCTTGACCGGAGACGAAGACGACGACCTCCGTGCGGCGTTCCGTGCAACTCGGCGTGAAGTGGCACTCAGCGCGGCGCGACATGGCGATCTCGATTCACGGGCTTGGTGTCGTCGGAGAAACGGCGAGGCGGCGAGGATCAACGAAAACCGCGGCGGAAGACTTCCTCTACTCCGGCGAGCAATAAGCGGCTACGTGGCGGCGGCTAGGGCTCGAAGGCTAGGGCGAAAGATGCGCCGCGGTGAAGGGCATCCTCGGGCGATGTCCCACGCTTAAAATAGCCGGGAGTCGCGCTCAAGCGAAAACCCTAACGGACTGCGGCGGCGGCGGCGGAGGACTCGGCTCGGATTCGGCGGAAGCAGCGAAATCGCGGCCGTCCACGTGGCGCGATCAGCGGCCACGATGGCTTGGCGCGAACGGGTCGGTCGGACCACGGCTCGGGTCGAAGTCGATCGATCATGGCCAGTTGGATCTCGATCAAGCGGTCCACGTGGGATTAAGGTTCAGCGTGGTTCGGTCGAGTCGGTGGCTCGGGTCGGACTCGAGTCCGACTTCGGGTTCTGACTTCGGTCGGAGGAATAGTACTTGACCGAGTTGAATTTCCAGCGATTTAATATTTAAAATAATTCGATAATTCATTTAATTCAAGAAAAATAGCTAAATACTCGAGAAAAATTCGGAAAAATTCTGGAAAATATTTTAGGGCATTTGGAACTCAAATAAAATATGTCCAACAAAACTTTATTTGAAAATTTAATTTCTTTAATTATTTCAATATGGAATAAATTCAAATAAATTCCAAATAAATCCAAATAAATTCGAAAATTCGAGAAATTCACAAAAGTGCAAAAGCAACACTTAATTTCATGAAAAGCAAAAATTTGGGGTGTTACAAACCTCCCCTTAATAGAATCTAGTCCACAGAGATTCGGGGCTAACTAAGGAATAGGTTCGGAAACTCTTTCTTCAAATCCTCTTCGCTCCCAAGTCGCCGCTTTCTTCATGATTGCTCCTTGAACTCTCTGAAGCGGGTTGACTTATTTCTAGTCTCTCGATCCATTGTGTCTAAAATCTTCACGGGATGCTCCTTGTAAGTCAAATCTTCTTGCAACTCAATTGACTCTAGCGGCGTCTGTTCCTCGGTACTCGGAGACACTTCTTGGTAGGACACATGGAATCGTCATGTACTCCTGCTAATGGCTGCGGCAACTCTAGGTAGTAAGCAACTTCGCCTTTGCGGCTCAAAATCCTAAATGGTCCCACATAACGAGTGCGAGTTTCCCTTTGGCATGGAACCTCTTAACTCCTGAGAGGGGTGACTCTGAGATACGAAATCTTACGGTTCCAAAACTCAAGTCGCGGCGGCGGTTATCGGCATAACTCTTACATGCGTGATTGAGCTATCTTCAACCTTTCCTAATCGTGGCTAGCTGCTCTTGACTTCTGGAGTATATCGGGCCGAAGAAGCGGCGCTCGCGGTCTCATTCGATTTAATGGCGTCCGACGAGTCGACCATCTGGTGCCTCAAGGTGACATCGCAGAAGCTAAGCTTGGTAGCTATTATTGTAATGGCGAACTCGGCATACGGCAAACTCTTATCCCAAGAGGTAGCATAAGCCAATGCACACGCTCTTAGCATATCCTCGAATCTGATTGACTCTTTCGGTCTGTCCATCCGTCTGCGTGGGTGATAGGCTGTCTTGAAGTTCAAACGGGTTCCCATGGCTTCATGCAACTTATTCGAACCTTGAGGTAAATTGGGTACCTCTGTCGATACAATCCTTTTGGTACTCCATGCAAGCAGACGATCTGATCATATACAATTACGCTAACTTATCCCCAGAGTAAGTGGTCTTCACGAGGATGAAATGGGCTACTTTGGTCAATCGATCTACTATAACCCATATGGAGTCATAACCTCCTTGAGTCTTGGGCAAACGGTAATGAAATCCATTCCGATTTCCTCCCACTTCCACTCGAGGTATCCTCAGCAGGCAGCAATCCTGCTGGTCTCTGATGCATTGCCTTGACTCTCTGGCATACGTCACACAATGCCACATGCTCGGCAACTTCTCGCTTCATGCTTGGCCACCAGAATCTTTCCTTCAAATCCTGATACATTTTGGCACTCCCTGGGTGAATTGAATACTTGGAGTCATGGGCTTCCTCCAGAATCAGTTGCTTTAATTCCTTCTTGTTCGGCACGCAAATCTGATCCTTCATCCATAACGTGCTCTGCCCATCTAGCTTGAAATCCTTTGCCTTGCCTTCCTCCATTTTGGACTTAATCCTACGGATCTTGTCATCATCCTTCTGTCCTTCTCGGATCTGATCTTCTAGGGTAGGCTTTACTTCTAATGCGGCCAAGAATCCATTGGGTACCACCTCAATCTTCATTCTCTGAAACTCCTGGCATAACTCATCCTGATTTGTGGCTATCAGCATATTCATGGTATGGCTTTTTCGACTCAGGGCATCGGCAACTACGTTGGCCTTTCCGGGATGATAATGGATTCCAACATTGTAGTCCTTGATCAACTCCAACCATCTCCTTTGCCTCATATTCAGATCCATCGGGTGAATATGTACTTAAGGCTCTTATGATCCGTGTACACTTCACATCTGTTCCCGATCAGATAGTGACGCCATATCTTCAAGGCATGCACTACGGCAGCTAACTCTAGGTCATGTGTCGGGTAATTCTCCTCATGCGGCCTCAACTGCCTTGATGCATAAGCAACAACCTTTCCGTTCTGCATCAACACACATCCAAGTCCTTGGCGTGATGCATCACAATAGATATCAAAGTTTTGATTGACGTCCGGCAGAACCAACACTGGTGCTGATGTCAATCTCGTTTTCAGTTCTTGGAATCCTTTCTCACATTCTGGCGTCCATACAAACTTCTTCTCCTTTTTCAGCAATTGCGTAAGAGGTCTCGCAATTGTCGAAAAGCCTTCAATGAAACGGCGATAGTATCCTGCCATTCCAAGGAAACTTCTAATCTGGGTCACGGTCTTTGGCTGATCCCAATGTAACACAGCTTCTACCTTGCTCGGATCCATGGCGACTCCTTCTGCGGTCATTACATGTCCAAGAAACTCCACCTTATCCTTCCAAAAATCACACTTGCTGAACTTGGCGAAGAGTTCTTTGTTCCCTCAGCTTTTCCAACACTCGCCTCAAGTGTTCGGCATGTTCATCCTCTGTCTTGGAGTAGATTAAGATATCATCTATGAACACGACCACAAACTTGTCCAAATACTCCATGAACACCTTATTCATCATATTCATGAAATATCTTTGGCGCATTAAATCGAGACCAAAGGACATAGCGTAAACTCGTAATGTCCATATCTTGACAAAAATTCGGTTTTGGAATATCTTCTGATCGGATCTTCAGCGATGGTATCGATCTTAGGTCAATCTTGGAGAAAACTCCGGCTCCTCTCGGTGATCAAACAAATCGTCAATCTGGGTAGCGGATACTTATTCTTTACGGTGACTTCATTGAGTGCACGGTAGTCAATGGACATCCTGAAACTCCGTCCTTCTTCTTGACGAACAAAGCTGGTGCTCCCACGGCGACGAACTTCGGTCACGATAAATCCTTTCTCCATTAACTCCTCCAATTTGTTTCTTCATCTCTACCAACTCCTCGGTGGACATCCGATAGGGTCTCTTTGCTATCGGTCTTTGTGCAGGTACAAGCTCTATTACAAACTCTATGTCCCTATCTGGCGGCATACAGGTAGATCTTAGGAAAAACATCTGGGTACTCCTTCACTACTGAAACATCCTCTATGCTGATTGTCTTGATGCTTTGTTAACCATCATTGTCCATTCCTAGCAGCGGTGGCTTGAAATTCTACTTTCTTCCCACTCGGGCTCTCAAGCGAGATAGTCCTTAGTCCACAATCAATACGGCCTTGTGCTTGGATAGCCAATCCATTCCCAAAATAACATCTAAGGTGCGGGTCTCCAAAATAATAAGGTTCGCTAGGAACTCTGTTCCATCTATTAGTATTCTCACCAGGAACATCCTACTTTCGTTCGGAGTTCGGAACCAGGGGTTTGAACTACAAGCGTGCATTAATCGAGTGCAGGCAGCTAGAAATACTCCAAAATTCTGCATGTCCAGTGGCGGTGCTGGTGCTCCATCATTGGGGTTTTCTATTGGGCGAGAACCACTTCCATTGCCTCCATGGTTTCCGCGGGTGTTTACCATCTGTCGATTTGCTCTAGGCATTAGAGATGAGAGGGAAACAAGAATATACAAGTAGTATGGAACTTATGCGGGGCGAAAGGTGTAACTTTAAGGTCCAACTTTATTATCTTAATCAATAGTAACTTGGTATGGTTGCTTACAATGCCTAGGGGCCTTGCAACACATACTGCACACTCAGCAAGCAATGAAAATCCAAATCGAACTAACACTGGAGTCTAACGCCTAAAGGGTGACTCTTTATTCTATGACGCGACTCGGCGAAGGAGTCTCACTATAGAACCTATGTTCACTCATCGAGAAAACCTCCACGGCCTGGGTACGGATACTGCGGCATAGGCGCGAAACGATTGCCATGTCGAGCAACTGTGTCATCTGTGGTAGTCGAAGAAGCAATGTCCTCCTCAAGCTCCGGCTCCTCCGGGTCTGGCTCGTGCAGCTCGAGCATTGGCTCTGGCTCTGGTCCGTACAAAGTCATCTCCAACTCGTCAATCCTTCTCAAAAGGTGTGACACATACTCTTGAGCTTCCCGCCATCTGTTCTTCTCTGTCGTGATCTCCTTGCGGGCCTTCTGTAGCTCCTTGCTTGTATCATCAGTACATCCTCTGGCGACAACAAGTCGTGCCAAGCTGTGTGACCATGGCATTCTCATCCTGAATCACCTTCGGGTCAAGAAGGTTATCGGCTGCTGGATGATAACGGAACACCGTGCTCTCAATTCTCCGGCGTAGATGCGGGTAATGTGCCGCATTGCTCGTCGTGACACTTCTTGGATACCCATACATTGTAGACCTTACAGCGGTCACGGTGTATCGAGGCGATTGCACTGGGCCCTTCTTCCTAGCGGTACCTCAATCTTCACGTCACAAGCCTTGATCAATCACGCTTGTTTGATCACTTCCACTTGGTATTGGGGCTTCTCAAAATCTCAGAGTCTCAGAGCATACGCCAAAGTTCTGCGGCATGACCAACCTCGGATCGGCGTAGTTGAACTCTCCCTCCATCTGTCACAAGATGCTCACGTAAGAACTCGAAATTTTTAAATCGTGACAAGGTAAGAAAAATTCAGCAAGAGACAAGAAAAGAGAGAAGGGGTAAGTCGAGATATCATTTCTTATCTTGTGAACTTTTAGCTTTTAGAAAATAGGTTTTAACCTCTCTACGACCATTCTAGCTAGGGTTGAGCCTACGGTCGGTATGGCTCACGATACCACCTCTGTCGGGACCCGAATTTGCAAATCCGGACCCTCTGTGTATTCGGCACTAGTCGAGAACGCGCTAGTGCACCTGCAGTCTTACATCGGTAAATATCACAATCATACCACTCGATACTAATAAAGTACTTTAATTAAATAATCAAACTGGTTACCCGACCTTAAGGTCAAGTTACAAATGTACGCCTCGCAGGGCGAAACTTATTAAAAGAAAGATAATAGCAGCGGAAAATAAGATAACTTCGTGGCGCCATCCAGTATACCACAGGCAAGCGGCGGGCTCGCTCCTAAGTAGATGAGTCCCAGTGGAGCTCCTCCTCCAAAGTGGTGTAGTCTCCTCTTCAAGCTGGTGTTGTATTGTGGCAAGGGTGAGTACTTGGTACTCGGCAAGTCATGCCTGAGAATGCAAGCTAATATACTATATGCATGGCTTGGTACAAAGGAATAGCTCAAGGTATATTTGCGATGTGACATTTGACAAGTATCATAAGTAGATTCGAAAGCAGTAGAAACAAGTAAAGCATAAATAACTGTTCAAGAAGTTTAGTAAACATCTCTCCCATCCTAGTCCACATTTTCATCAACCTCGTTATTACTCCAAACCAACCTTTCAAATCCAAGTTATTTTCGAGAAAGTCTAACCCTTGACTGTAATCCACAGAGCATTGTCGATCACAGTGGACTCGGCTATTCAAATAGATTCTACACTCTGCAGAGGTTGTGCACTTTACCCACAAGATCTGATCAAACACCACAAAGGCGAGTTCAGTAACAAAGCCTTTGGAAGCCTCAAACAACACCGGTGGTCCTCTCCGGGGTGTGCTCTACACCAGCCCTTCCCTTAGCCAAGGCGAAGTCTGGGACCAGCACACCGTTAGATGGGTATCGGCCTCGGCCACGATCGCTCCCGATACAATCACACAAGCGGTGTAATTGACACCCTGAGGCTCCACAAGTGAGTCCTTAGCGACTTAGTCAACTAGGGCTGTCCCATTCCAGCCATGTGGTTGCAAGTATGACTCAGATCAAAGGCTTGCAAGGTTAAGTCCTTAGAGTGACCAGGGCAAGACTACCCAAGAACCAAATCAACATCCCGGTGCCACAGCTGGCCCACGATCATTCTTGCCACATGCCAGGCGAAAACTATTTATCAAAACCCGTTGATTACCAAGCACCACGTGCTATCAACATCACATGATACCTTTCCAAAACATGTTCAATATATCATTAAGTCAATATTAACATTTGATTGTCCAAAATCATGTCATGAGCACGTAGCAGGTCTAAGCAATACACTACAACGGTCTAAAACCCATGTTGGCAATTTGATTATGTCCAACTAGTAAACCACAACTAGGGTGACAAGGGGTCATGGCACATATTTAAGTAATCAAGGTGTCATACAAAGAAATTGGTATTTATCTAATCTCATATTTAAATAAAGTATTTTCTAATTGAATTAGCATGCAATAATTTGAACCAAAATAGATTTCAAAATGGGATCAACATGGTCAAAGCATAACTTGCCTTCAAAGAGTACTTGTTCTTGGTCTTGAGTTGGATCTGAGTCAATATTTCTCCTTGAATCCTTAGGCACTTCAACGTCTACTCGTAAAGCGTGCAAATAGCAATACACAAATAAACACTAGGCAAAAAAATCCCAAAACTCCAAATAAAATCCATAAACAGAAAGAACATAATTTTCTGGATTTTTAGGAACTGGAATCGTTCAAATCGGAGTTAAAATGCAAAAGTTATGATTTATTAAAGTTTAAATAATCAATTAAATAATATTACAGAGAAAAACTTTAGTCCAAAAATTAAATAAAATTCATATTTAGGTAGATCTCAATTTTATACAAATTTAGAAATTTGAATCACTCAAATCGGAGTTGAAACGCAAAAGTTATAAGCGTTTGAAGTTTGAATCAAAATCTGAAATCATTATTTCGAATTAATAAAGCATTTTCTTTTTCAAAAATTAATTATTGCGTCGGCTGGACACGTGTCGGCGACTGGATTGGTCTGGCGTCGGCCGGTTCATGGGCGTGGTCCATGGTTTGGCTTAGTCCACCGGGGACCCGGTCCCACGGCTCACGGCCGACGGTGGCCCGCCGGATGGCGTCATCGGCGTCGGCGGGGCTCGGCCGCCGGATCGACAGGTGGGACCCACTGGTGGCGTCATCGCTGACGTCACGGCACGGCTGGGTGGCCGCTGACGCGTGGGCCCATGCTGACGTCATGGTGCGGTTAAGCTGCGTCGCTGACATGCGGGCCCGGCGTGTCAGCGACACGCGCGCGTGTGCGCTGGTTGCGCTGACCGCGACGGTCAGCCTTCCAGGACGCGTGGCACAATCTCGGCCGTTGATTCGAAAATCAACGGCCCAGATTGGATCGGGTGACGCACGTTCTGGGGTGAACGTGGCCAATCTGGACCGTTGGATCTAGATCCAACGGCTGGGATTAGATCCGAGGATCTAAACGTGATCTCACCGTGACGGTCAGATCTTGATCGGACGGCTGTCCGAGTTCGCGAGGTTGATGGCGACGCGGCGGCGCTGGCTTGACCGGAGACGAAGACGACGACCTCCCGTGCGGCGTTCAGGTACAACTCCGGGCGTGAAGGCTGGCACTCCCGAGCGCGGCGCGACACAGCGATCTCGATTCGGGCTTGGTGTCGTCGGAGAAACGGCGAGGCGGCGAGGATCAACGAAAAACCGCGGCGGAAGACTTCCTCTACTCCGGCGAGCAATAAGCGGCTACGTGGCGCGGCTAGGGCTCGAGGCTAGGGCGAAAGATGCGCCGCGGTGAAGGGCATCCTCGGGCGATGTCCCACGCTTAAAATAGCCGGAGTCGGCGCTCAACCGAAACCCTAGCAATTTGCGGCGGCGGCGGAGAGGACTCCGGCTCGGATTCGGCGGAGGCAGCGAAATCGCGGCCGTCACGTGGCGTGATCAGCGGCCACGATGGCTTAGCGCGACGGGTCGGTCGGACACGGCTCGGTCGAGAGTCGGTCGATCATGGCCAGATTGGATCTCGATCAGACGGTCCACGTGGATTAAGGTTCAACGTGGTTCGGTCGAGTCGGTGGCTCGGGTCGGACTCGAGTCCGACTTCGGGTTACGACTTCGATCGGAGGAATAGTACTTGACGAGTTGAATTTCCAGCGATTTAATATTTAAAATAATTCGATGAATTCATTTAATTCAAGAAAAATAGCTAAATACTCGAGAAAAATTCCAAAAATTCTGGAAAATATTTTAGGGCATTTGGGACTCAAATAAAATATGTCCAACAAAACTTTATTTGAAAATTTAATTTCTTTAATTATTTCAATATGGAATAAATTCAAATAAATTCCAAATAAATCCAAATAAATTCCAGAAAATTCCAGAAATTCACAAAAGTGCAAAGCAACACTTAATTTCATGAAAAGCAAAAATTTGGGGTGTTACAATCTCTTAGAAAGTGAAATCTGATATCAATATGTTTTGTCCTTGAATGTTGCACAGGGTTTTTAGCAATGCAAATTGCACTAGTGTTATCACACAAAAGAGGAACACTATCGAAATTAACCCCATAATCTTTGAGTGTAGCTACTATCCAAAGAATTTGAGAACAACAACTAGCAGCAACCACATATTCAGATTCAGCAGTTGATTGTGCAATAAAAGATTGTTTTCTAGATGACCATGCAATAAGAGAATTGCCCAAGAAATGATATGTACCAAATGTACTTTTTCTATCAATTCTACATCCTCCAAAATCAGCATCAGAGAAAGCTCTTAAACTAATGCATGAGGAAGCAGAAAGCCAAATGCCAAAATCTTGAGTACTATGGAGATACCTGAAAATTCGCTTGACAGCTTGTCGATGTGAAGCACATGGGAAGCTTGAAAACAAGCACACAAGCACACCATAATTTTATATCCGCCCTTCAACATTATCATCATTATCGTCTTCATGAACAAGTATACTCTCCCCCTGAACATATGCACTTGTATCTCACTACCTTTTGACACAACAGAAGTGGAAGAAACATCTCCAAAAGTAACACTTTCAACACGAGATGCACGAGTGAAGGAGAACCTAATCTTATCATCGAACATGTGGCATGAGCATCCGAAATCCACTAGCCATATGTTCTCCTTCCTTGCGTGAGAAACCTACATAGAAGCAGAAAGTGTCGGGGTCTCGGTATTGGGGTTAGAAATAAGATGTTTAGGAATCCAGTACTGAGACACACGACGCACAACAGTAGGCACAACACGAGTATTCTTATGCACAAAATCAGATTTGCCTTTTCCCGTGTTTTTATCAAGAAAAGGTGTTTGTTTCACCCTAGGCACATAATGAGAAGTAGAGTGTGCCTTTCTGAAATTAGACCTAGCATTAAACCTTTCTCTCTTTTGTTGTTTAGCTAGTCTAAAGCAAAAGTCTACTAAATGTCCATCTCTACCACAATGAGTGCAAGTGTACTTAACATGATGTTTTGCTTTAACAGTAGAAGCACATTTTGCATTCATCATAGTGGAGGATATAAAGCCAGCAGATTTAAAAGCAGTTTTCTTAGGCTCATTGACAATTTCTAATTTTCCACTTTCAAGTGTTTTAACAACGGTGGGAGCATGTGATTTATGATGAGCATAAGAATCAAAACATAAACCTTTGTTCTCAGTGCCGACTTTTGATTGATCCAAAATCATGTTTAGGTTTTTCTTGCCATTAGTGAAACGTTCCAAAGAATTTTGCAAGTAATCAACTTTCTTAGCAAGAGTTAAACAATTATTGCAAGGAATGTTAACTTTCCCTTTCTGTTTGCGACAAGTTGAGCATGAAAGAACCTCATATTTAAGCAAAGCATCTGTCATTTGAGAAACCCTAGCATTTGCATCATTCAACTTCAATTCTAGTATGGAGCATTTAGAAAATGGAGTTGTATCATGCAAATCAATAGTAGAACAGCTAGCATGTTTGACATGTTTCTCATTTTTCTCATTTTGATGTAACAGAAGAGCATGTTCTTTCCTAAGCGAGGTGAGCTCATTGTAAATTAAGTCACATGATTTGCAAGTATCATCATCAGGAATCAAAGTCTTAATTCTAGCAATTTCAGCATTCAATGATTCAACTATGAAATCATGTTTCTTAATTTTCTTGTCACGTTTGTCAAGCAATTTTCCAAGATGAGCAACAACAATAGCTAATTCATCATAAGAAGGATCTACCTCATTGAAGTCGCTATCATGATCGTCCTCGGTGAAGCTGTCGCTGCTTTTAACCACGAGATACAACCCCGTCAACTCATGCTTGCTTGGAGTTACATCGTCCTCGCTGCTCTGCGAATCCACATCGCTCAAATTGACTTGTTCAAGAGCGGAAAGAACTCGGTGGACAACTTTGCTGTTGATGAAGCTCTTTTTCTTTTTATCATTTGATGAGAACTTCTCATTCTCTTTTCTTTTATCATTGTCCTTCTCCTCCTTTGACGCTTTACCTACAAGTTTAGGACAATTAGGACGAATATGGTCGAGATCTCCACACTCATAGCATCTTGGAGGACCACCACTACCTCTCTTCCTGATTCTCACATTCTGCAAAGCTTTGTTAAAGCGAGAAGACAGTAGTGACAAGTCTTCTTCTGGGAATTGCTCAATCTGTTCATCGGTTAATGAAGACAAGAAAGATAGAGCCAAACTTGAAGCAACACCATTATGAGATATGCTAGATTGAGATGTCAAAGCAATTGATTTATGATCATTCTTTCTAGCAAGAACATCTAATTCATGAGTTTTCAACTTGGAATAAAGAACATCTAATATAAGTGTACTCATGACAGTTGATTCTCTAATAGATGTAACCTGTCGACGATCTATTTCGCCGGCAATAAGATTTGTGATTCTAGGGGATTTGTGCGGGATCTGAGCTTGATGGTAACACAGGATGCGGGGGCAATCTGTTTTTAGACAGGTTCGGGCTCTCTCGGAGGAGATAATACCCTAGTCCTGTGTTCTTGGATATATTGTCCTCTTCTCTCTTGTTTCTCCCTCCTCCCCTTATATACCGGGGGGAGAATACATGATAGATGGGCGCCACCGGGCCCTGAACATGGTGGCCTGGACGACATGTCCCTTGTCCTTATCCGCCTCCACGCTCTACGCCCCGGAGAGGTGGTTACGCTTTCTCAGGCCCACGCCGCCACCTTGTCGAGTTCCGGCATCCGCATGAGTTCGGCGATGTCGACCGCATGCTTCGTTTCTGGCGGGTTGTTGGGGTGGGGCGCGAAGCTTCCTTGGAGGATCAGGAGTTGTCTTGGGGAGCAAGTCAAAGGTCTCCTCTGGGCCCGTCGTGGTGCTACTGGGCTTTGGGCTTTCTATTCCGCCTGTCAGGCCCAGTCGGGTGTAGGCCCCTCTTGCGGGACCCTGTCTGACATCCCACAGCAGCCCCCAAGTGCTTTATGATCTACTTTCCGTCCCTTACCCTGTCATGAGGATTATGCGGGAGAGAGATCATAAAGAACTTGTAGTATGAAGCTACCGTGGTTGGTTAGCTCGTGTCCGAGCGGTACCCGCGCCCGTTTACGGTGCGCGGCAACCGGCTTATCGCTCGGCTGACCCTCATGGGGCATACCTTGGTCTTTTTGGCTTGTGGCCGAGTGGTATCCGCGCCCGTTTACGGTGCGCGGCAACCGGCTTGTCGCTCGGCTGACCCTCATGGGGCATACCTCGGTCTTTTTGGCTCGTGGCCGAGTGGTATCCGCGCCCGTTTACGGTGCGCGGCAACCGGCTTGTCGCTCGGCTGACCCTCATGGGGCATACCTCGTCTTTTCGGCTCGTGGCCGAGTGGTACCCGCGTCCATTTGTAGTGCCCAGCGACAGCGCTTGTCGGCTCGGTGACCCTCATGGGGCATACCTTATCTTTCGGCTCGTGGCCGAAAGTGGTACCAGCGTCCATTTATGGTGCAGCGACAGCCGCTTGTGGCTGGGCTGACCCTCATGGGGCTTACCTTGTCTTTTCGGCTCGTGGCCGAGTGGTACCCGCGTCCATTTATGGTACGCGGCAACCGGCTTGTCGCTTCTACCGACCCTCATGGGGCATACCTTGTCTTTTTGGCTCGTGGCCGAGTGGTACCCGCGCCCATTTATGGTGCGCTGACAGCCGGCTGTCGCTCGGTGACCCTCATGGGGCATACCTTAGTCTTTTTGGCTCGGGGCGAGGCGGTACGCATACCCCGTTCTGATCTTGTGGCTGGCCCGGCTCGTCGCTCATTGACCCTCATGGGGCATACCTTGGTCATCTGAGTAATGCTGTGCCGTTCTGGCGACCGCTTTAGACCCTCATGGGGCGCATCCTCAAGACCGTGTTGGTTGTAGATCCTCCCGCGACACCCAATCGCATTGTGAAACAGCGACCAGCAATTGACCCCAAATTATGGGGTGCGCCGTCGGAGGATGTTCGGAAAGTGCCCAGCCCCAAGCTTCCGTGGCGGCCGGCGTTCAGGCCCGTCGTGGGGCGCACTTTATCCCAAACTTTGGACCAGGTTTGACACCTGGCCGCGTTTCTTGTGACACGCCTATTGGCCCATCATGGGGCGTGCCCTGGATCTGGCCCAGAATTGAACAGGAGGGCCCTCGTTTCTTCCCATCGTAAGGTGGAAATTGGGGCCCATTTCTTATAAGTCGGAAAGACCCTTGTTGGAGCAACGGCCTCCTTGCATCTTCCCCGCCGCGGCTGCGAAACCTTCAAACCTCCTTTGGCGATTTAGGGTTTCTGGTTTCGCGCCCTTGGCTTGCGGCGGTTCTTCCCATCAGGTCTTCTTCTTCGCAATGTCTTCTTCCTCGTCATCGGAAGGTAGCGCCGACCCTGCGACGGCAGGGTGGGAGACTTCCATCACGACGACGTCCCGCCTGGAGGGGATGGTCGCCGCCGGCGTCCTCCCTCCGCTGGAATTGATCTCCGCCCGCCCCGCCGCAGGTGACCCTTACCCCACACCTCTAGAGAATGAGATTGTGGTGTTTGAGTCCTTCTTCTGGCGGGGATTTAGCGTTCCTGGGAGCGCCTTCTTCCGGGGGCTCCTCCACTTCTACGAAATCGAGTTGATCAATTTGAACCCCAACTCGATTCTTCACATTGCCATCTTCGTCCAGCTCTGCGAGGCGTATCTTGGGATACGTCCTCATTTGGATTTGTTCCGCTCCTTCTTCTGGCTGAAGCCTCATCCGAACCGGGCCGCTCCCAACGTCGTTGGGGGCGCCGGGCTCCAGCTGCGAGAGGGCTCGAGGAGGCAGTATTTTGTCGTTCCTCTCAAGACCTCCCTCAAAGGTTGGAGGCGGGAGTGGTTCTATTGTGCCAACATTGATCCTTTCCTCGCCCCCTTGCGGCCGTGCTCCTAAAGCTTCCCGATCTTTGAGCGGCGGCCCGACGGAGGAGGTTCGGTGCAAATCCCCGAGCTTCTGGCATTGATTGACGATCTGAAGAACCGAGGGCTGACGGGTCCCGGGATCGCGATCAGCTTTGTGAAGCGCCGAGTGCAGCCCTTGAAGGAGAGAGTCCATTTGGGGTTCTGTCGACGATCTATTTCGCCGGCAATAAGATTTGTGATTCTAGGGGATTTGTGCGGGATCTGAGCTTGATGGTAACACAGGATGCGGGGGCAATCTGTTTTTAGACAGGTTCGGGCTCTCTCGGAGGAGATAATACCCTAGTCCTGTGTTCTTGGATATATTGTCCTCTTCTCTCTTGTTTCTCCCTCCTCCCCTTATATACCGGGGGGAGAATACATGATAGATGGGCGCCACCGGGCCCTGAACATGGTGGCCTGGACGACATGTCCCTTGTCCTTATCCGCCTCCACGCTCTACGTCCTGGAGAGGTGGTTACGCTTTCTCCGACCCACGCCTGCCACCTTGTCGTTCCAAAGATCCGCAGGTTACAGCGATGTCGGACCGCATGCTTCGTTCTGGCGGGTTGTTGGGGTGGGGCGTAAGCTTCCTTGGAGGATCGGGGAGTTGTCTTGGGGAGCAAGTCAAAGGTCTCCTCCGGGCCCGTCGTGGTGCTCTTGGGCTTTGGGCTTTCTATTCCGCTGTCCAGCCTGGGCCGGTGTAGGCCCCTCTTGCGGGACCCTCGTCTCGACATCCCACAAGAGCCCCAAGTGCTTTATGATCTACTTTCCGTCCCTTACCCTGTCATGAGGATTATGCGGGAGAGAGATCATAAAGAACTTGTAGTATGAAGCTACCGTGGTTGGTTAGCTCGTGTCCGAGCGGTACCCGCGCCCGTTTACGGTGCGCGGCAACCGGCTTATCGCTCGGCTGACCCTCATGGGGCATACCTCGGTCTTTTTGGCTTGTGGCGAGTGGTATCCGCGCTTGGATTTACGGTCTTGGCGACAGCGCTGTCGCTCGGCTGACCCTCATGGGGCATACCTCGTCTTTTTCGCTCGTGGCGAGTGGTACCAGCGTCCATTTATGGTACGCGACAGCGGCTTGTCGCTTCGGTGACCCTCATGGGGCATACCTTGTCTTTTTCATTGCGTGGTCGAGTGGTACCAGCGTCCATTTATGGTGCTGTGACAGCCGCTTTGTCGCTCGGTGACCCTCATGGGGCATACCTTGTCTTTTACCGGCTCGTGGCCGAGTGGTACCGCGTCCATTTGTAGTGCGGCAAGCCGGCTTGTCGCTTCGGTGACCCTCATGGGGCATACCTTGTCTTTTCGGCTCGTGGCCGAGTGGTACCCGCGCCCATTTATGGTACGCGGCAACCGGCTTGTCGCTCGGCTGACCCTCATGGGGCATACCTTAGTCTTTTTGGCTCGGGGCCGGGCGGTACCCGCACCCGTTTACAGTCTTGTGGCCGGCCGGCTCGTCGCTTCAGTGACCCTCATGGGGCATACCTTGGTCATACAGAGTAATGCTGTGCGCTTACAGACCGCTTTAGACCCTCATGGGGCGCATCCTCAAGACCGTGTTGGTTGTAGATCCTCCGCGACACCCAATCGCATTGTGAAACAAATGACCAGCAATTGACCCCAAATTATGGGGTGCGCCGTCGGAGGATGTTCGAAAGTGCCCAGCCCCAAGCTTCCGTGGCGGCGGCGCTCAGGCCCGTGGGGCGCACTTTATCCCAAACTTTGGACCAGGTTTGACACCTGGCGGCGTTTGCTTGCGACACGCCTATTGGCCCATCATGGGGCGTGCCTGGATCACGCCCAGGTGAACAGGAGGGCCTCGTTTCTTCCCATCGTAAGGTGGAAATTGGGGCCCATTTCTTATAAGTCGAAAAGACCCTTGTTGGAGCAACGGCCTCCTTGCATCTTCCTCGCTGGTCGCTGAAACCTTCAAACCTCCTTTGGCGATTTAGGGTTTCGGTTTCGCGCCCTGGCTTGCGCGGTTCTTCCCATCAGGTCTTCTTCTTCGCAATGTCTTCTTCCTCGTCATCGGAAGGTAGCGCCGACCTGCGACGGCAGGTGGGAGACTTCCATCACGATGACGTCCCGCTGGAGGGGATGGTCGCCGCGGCGTCCTCCCTCCGCCGAATTGATCTCGCGCCCCGCCGCGGTGACCCTTACCCCACACCTCTAGAGAATGAGATTGTGGTGTTTGAGTCCTTCTTCGGCGGGGATTTAGCGTTCTCGGGAGCGCCTTCTTCCGGGCTCCTCCACTTCTACGAATCGAAGTTGATCAATTTGAACCTCAACTCGATTCTTCACATTGCCATCTTCGTCCAGCTCTGAGGCGTATCTTGGGATACGTCCTCATTTGGATTTGTTCCGCTCCTTCTTCTCGGTGAAGCCTCATCTGAACCGGGCCGCTCCCAACGTCGTTGGGGGCGCGGCTCCACTTGCGAGAGGGCTCGAGGAGGCGATTTTGTCGTTCCTCTCAAGACCTCCCTCAAAGGTTGGAGGCGGGAGTGGTTCTATTGTGCCAACATTGATCCTTTCCTCGCCCCTTTGCCTACGTGCTCCTAAGGCTTCCGATCTTTGGAGCGACGGCCCAGACGGAGGAGGTTCGGTGCAAATCCCCGAGCTTCGGCATTGATTGACGATCCCGAAGAACCGAGGGTCGACGGGTCCCGGATCGCGATCAGCTTTGTGAAGCGCCGAGTGCAGCCCTTGAAGGAGAGAGTCCATTTGGGGTTCCAATATAACGGGCCTCTGGACCCCACGCGAGCCTGACGGCCCTGTCGATGGAGGCGCTGGCAAAGACGGGTAGTTGATCTCTTCGTGCCTGGCACAATCATCACCAACAGGGCTGCCCTCATAAATTTTCGACGGCAAGGCCTCCTCCTCCCGTGAGTACACCGTTCTCTCGAAAGGTCGTTCCATGATTTCTTTGACTAGTGTGACTCAAACAGGGTGCGAGGGTTCCTTTTTGAGATCGCGCGTCCTTCCTTTCGGCCTTTCGGTTGTCGGCCTCTCTCGTGAGACACGCTCGAGCGAAGCGGCGGCTGATACCTCGATCCGACGAGATGCGCTGAGAGTCGGCGAGGCGATCGCCGGTCTTTCGTCGGCCAGGGCCTTCAACCTCGATGCACCGGGTCATAAGCGGAGCCACGACCTCTTCGTCCCAGAGGCAGCCAGCTGCGGCGCTAACTTCCTCTCAGGGTGGTCTGGGTCTCGGATGAGACCCGGATGAAATTCAAGAAATCCAAAAGGTATTCTTTTGGGCGATCCTTGTCTTTTGTTATCGTCAGGCCGAGGTGTTTCTCTTTTTCGATGCAGAGGCTCCTACTATGGACGTTTCCGGCGGAGGGGTCTCCCGAAAGGAGCCTCAGTGAGGCTGGATCGCCGCCGCATCGCCGAGGCGTCGCCCCGGCGCCGGCGACCCAACGGCCGAACGATCCGGTGGTCCGTCTCGCCGACGAGATCGACCCGACCGCCTCTCGGAGTGGAGGAAGTGCCTCGAGAGCCACCGCCGCTTTCGGTCCTCTGCCAAAGCCCCGAATCGGACCGTATGGTGGGATGGGGGCTCCGATTGGAAAGGAATGGAAGAGGACGACGAGGCGGAGAGAGCGACTCGGACGGAGCTTTATGAGCTTACCGTCAGGTGTAGCACGCTCGTCGAGGGTGAGCTTCTTGTCTTTAATCTGCTGTTTGCCGACTTCTCCTCGAGATTACGCCTGTTGCCTAGGACATGGGGAGCGCTCGGAGCAAAGGTCGCGGTTTTTCCCGGAGGGTGCTCCCGAAGCTCAAGGAGCGAAGCGATGCAGGACAAGCTTCCGATGAGATCAGCGCGACCGATGGAAAGAAGTCCACGGGCTTGAGGGCGAGTGTATGGCGATCCGGGAGGAGAAGACGAAGCTTGAGCATACGCTCGAAGGTGAGATTCTCTCACGGATTCCGCTTTGGATGTCTTTTGGATGGTTGGAGAGGATGATGACACTGCGTGTTTCGTGAGCGACTTCGGCCGCTTCGAGCCGAGGCCCGATCGAGGCTTCAGAGAAGTTCGACCTCGGCCCGAGTCCGCCTTGAAAGGATGCGTGAGCCGAAGGGTAAATTTATTTGACTTGGGTTGAACATATTTGGTGTCGGGTGTGCTCTTGATGGCCGCTTTTACTTTGTTGCAGAGTGCAAGGAGAAGATGGCATTGTCGAACAAGGCCTGACGTGAATCGCTAGCGTCGCTGCGAGCCAGCCTCCTGCACCTTACGTGTATTGAAGGGAGTCACGCCGGGCGAGGGGGACGATGTCGTTCCACTTCTCACGGGAGGAGCCGACAGGATCGAGCTTACGCCAAAGAGTCCGCAGCGATGAGTGCGAACCAGGCCTTGGCGGTGGTCAAGTCTCATTATCCGAGAGTTGACCTCGAAGGCTGTGAAGAAGGCTTACTTTGTGATGAAGACAAGGCCAACGCGCTCCTCGAAGAGGTGTCAGGTGCATCGCAGGCTTTGTTGGAGAATCTAGAGTTCGACTTCAATGTGGGCCTTGATGCCGAGTGCTCGCTCTCCTTGTTTGAAATATTGTGTCTTCTTACTTCAGATAATTTGCTGTATTGTCTTCCGCCGAGTAGTCTTGAGACCTGAATATAGGCCCGTAGCCTTTTGGATCTGTTGCGCCTTTCCGGTGGGTTTCAAATGATCGGTATGGCTTCCAAACGCCAGGGCCTTGGCCTGGTGGCTTTCTTGCCCCAGACACGCTTTTCCGAGAGGTGGCGTGCGACTCTCGGCGTCGGGACTTACGTTGTGGCCACCTGGCTGAGTGGTTTAGCCCCAGGCTTGCATCGCTTGCCGCCTCTCCACCCCGGCTTTTTCGCTTAATTTGGTATAATTGCGAGGAAGCCGAACGAGCTTGAACTGCTACGACACGTGTGCGGTGAAATTCTCCTTGATTTTGTTCAATGCGCTGATCTTCTTGGTACTTGTATCGCCGCTTTTTCGCGCTTCATTGATTGTGAGGTGGCGCGCTTTGATTGCCTTTGAGATGCTTCGATTTCCGGCTGGGTGGCTTATAAATAGGGCTGCCACCGCCGATGAGCGATCGCCCATTTTCCTTTTCCTCGTCCCTCTTCTTCTCTTCCAGCATTCCTTCATGTCTATCACGAGGAAGTTCGTCGGCCCATACGCGGCATTCTTTCGCCAGCGGTTCTTTAGGATGTTGCACAACTGGGAGGAGGCCAAAGCATGGGAGGAGCATGTTTTTGCCGACTGAGGCGGAAGGAGAGGAGGGGGACGCGAGGACGCCGCCGGGCCGTGGCCACCTTCTTGGAGGCCGCACTGGGCTCCACGAGGTAGCGGAGGTCATCCTCGAGATGGTTGGTCGCGATCGCCGCGACGACCTTGCCGTCAGGACCCTCATCCGCCTTATACCCCCCTTGTGGGTGGTTGATGACGAGATTCTGGCGGCTTTGGGTCGCGTGGGTCGTATCTAACCTCAACGATCTCGCCTCCGGCCTCCCAAAGCTAGCCACAAGACTAAGAAAGACCAAAAGACCAAAGACTGAAAGATCAAAGACTAAAGAGCAGCAGAGTTAAGACCAAAGATCGCATCTAGCTTTTTTTTTTTTTTTTTTTTTTTTTTTTAGCGAGAAAAGAAAAAAGAAAGTCAGTAATGTAAATTATTAACACTATGGAATGAAATGCGAAATTTTATCCAGTTCGTGCCTATCACATTTAACCCGAATTTAGCGGTTCCGCCTGATCAACTCATTCTAGTCAGTTGCTCGATTACCACCGCAGGCGCCGGGGCTCGAGCTTTTGACTGTTAGAAATTGGCGATCAGGCAAATCTTGGTTAACTCGGGCGCCATACCAGTGCGGTCCCGAGTGGTTAGTGCTTTCTACCCGCTCCACAGTGCGGCGTTGGTATAAACCGCCGAGGCTTTGTGCTCATCGCGGCTTGTTATTTCCGTGCATTCTATATCGGCACGACCAGGGTTAGGCGCTACACGGTCGATCGGGTAATAACCACTGGGGCTAGCATTACACGTAACTTGAGAAAAATAAGGCGGACCACTATTTTATTTAATGTGTAAGAGTGGGATACATAACTCATGCGTAGAAGCGATGGAGCTGTTCGGCGTTCCAAGTATTCGCGAGAACCTCGCCGTCTTCTCGCCTGGAAGTCGATAAGCACCCGGCGGGTTGTCTTACGCACAATGTATGGACCTTCCCAACTTGGAGAGAGCTTGTGCTCGCTTTTGCAGTTCCTCCTCGGGACCAGATCTCCTTACGAAAAGGTTACGCTTCGGCGTTGCGAGAGTGGTAGCGCCGAGTCCCCGGAGGTACTTAGCCGATGGAGGGCTGCAACGTTCGAGCCTCCTCGAGTTGATCAAGCTCCACCATTCTGGCTTCCCTCGGACTTCGGCCGTTGTAGTTCGAACCCTCGGGGATCAGAATCGGCTCGATCGGCGAGAGAACCGCCTCTGCGCCATAGACCAGAAAAAGGGGTTTGGCGGTCAGACTACCGGGAGTGGTTCTGAGTCCCCAGAGTACCGACGGTAGCTCCTTCACCCATCGAGCAACAGACGGTTTGAGGCGGTCGAAGATCCTGGCCTTGAGACCTTGGAGGACTGCACTGCTAGCTCGCTCAACCTGCCCATTGCTTCGTGGGTGAGCCAGAGGCGGCAGATCTTGATCCCGACGCATTCGCACCATTCTTGGAATTCTTCACTCCTAAATTGGGTGCCGTTGTCCGTGATGATCCGATTGGGCACTCGAATCTGACCACAATATCTGGAAGAATTCCTTGGCCTTAAGCTGCGGATGATGGTGGCGACAGGCTTGGCTTCGATCCATTTGGTGAACTTGTCAATGGCCACGAAGAGGTAAGCGAAACCGCCTTGAGCCTTCTTGAGCGGGCCCACTAAGTCGAGCCCCAGTTGCAAGTAAAGGCCAGAAATGGGTATAGTCTGTAGCTCCTGCCGGCAAGTGTGTCTGTCTTGCATAGAATTGGCAGCCCTCGCAGGTTCGAACTATCTCCTTGGCATCCGTTACCGCCGTTGGCCAGAAGAAACCCTGTCGGTAGGCCTTCCCAACCAAGGCGCTTGATGCCGCGTGATGGCCACACATCCCCGAATGGATTTCTTGGAGCAGCTCTCTTCCCACTTGTTCCGAAATGCACCGCCTGAGGACACCCGAGGCACTTTTTCGGAAGAGCTCGTCGCCCACCACCACGTAGGATTTGGCTTGTCGGGAGACGCGCTCTGCCAGAGTGGTTGCTTCCGGGAGTTTGTCCTTCAGGAGGTAATCAAGGTACGGGGCAGTCCAGTCTGGATCGATGAGCAGGACCCCGGTTCCAGGACCCTCGCTTGGCATTTGCCGTTTTGTAACGGTTGGCTCGTGAAGATCCTGTACGAAGATATCACTCGGGACATCTGCCCGAGTGGCTCCCATCTTAGCGGCTCATCTCGCCGCCTCATTATTGCGGCGGAGGACATGGACCAACTCGAGCACCGTCAAACTTGCCTTCCAATTCTGCGGCTTCTTTGGCGGGCAAGATGCCGCCATATTACGATCTCACGACGACCGGTCATTCAGACTTGGTTCACCACCAACTGGGAGTCGCCTCGAACCGCCAGCCGTCGGATTCCGAGTGATGTGGCGATACGAAGCCCATGGATGAGGGCCTCGTACTCCGCGGCATTGTTTGAGGCCGGGAAGTGAATCCGAAGGACATACTTCAGCCTGTCGCCCTTAGGTGAGATAAGGAGGATTCCCGCCCCTGCTCCCCCAAGCATGAGAGATCCGTCGAAGTGCATGACCCAATATTCTGGCACTTCTTCCATGCAGGGGGTCTGGGATTCGGTCCACTCGGCCGTGAAGTCAGCCAAAGCCTGGGACTTGACTCAGCATGCGGCTTGAACGAAATGTCGAAAGCTCCAAGCTCGCTGCCCACTTTGAAATTCTTCCGGTAGCTTCCCGACACGGAGGACCTCTCCCACGGGAAAGAAGTGACTCATCAAATCGAATGTCCTTGGAAATAATGCTTCACTTCCGTGACGAGATCAAAATGGCGTCATGAGCCTTACGGATTTGAGGATATCTTGTCTTGGATTCGCCAAAGATTACCGACAAAATAAATCGGGCGTTGCACGCCGTAGCAGTGTCCAGATTCCTCCCGCTCCACAACTATCACGGCACTTACTACATGAGATGTTGCCGCTATGTAGAGCGAAGAGGTTCACTGGCGTGGCGAGACTAAGACTGGGAGTGGAGAGAAACACCTTGAGTTCTTGAAGGCTTGCTGTGCCTCTGCCCGTCCAATCAAAGCGATCTTGCTTCTTAAGGAGCTTGAAGAAAGGCATTCAGGACCCGGTCGTGAGATAAACTCGCCAAGCGCCACCATGCATCCGGTAAGCTTTTGGACCTCCTTTTGGGTGGGCGGGGCCATTTTCATGATGGCTCCAATTTTCTCCGGTTTGGCTCGATCCCACGATGGGAGACGATGAACCCGAGTAGCTTCCTAAGAAACTCGAAGACGCACTTCTCAGGGTTTAGCCTCATCTGGAACGCCTTCAGACTTGCGAACGTCTCGGCCAGATCGGAGGTGAGGCTGTCCTCTGTCTGCGTTTTAACCACTACATCATCCACATATGCTTCCACATTGCGTCCGAGCTGATGGTGAAAACACCGCTGCACGGCGCGCTGGTACGTTGCGCCGGCATTCTTGAGCCCGAACGGCATGGTGATGTAGCAATATGCTCCGAATGGAGTGATAAACGAAGTCTTCTCGCAGTCTTCCTCTCGAAGCCGAATTTGATGATAGCCTGAATAGGCGTCCAGAAAGCTGAGTAGCCGAGATCCGGCAGTGGAATCTACCACCTGATCAATACGAGGGAGACCAAAGGGATCTTTCGGACAAGCCTTGTTGAGGTCGGTGTAATCAACACACATGCGCCAGCTTTTATTCTTCTTCTGGACGAGTACAGGGTTTGCCAACCAGTCGGGATGATACACTTCTTTGATGAAACCTGCAGCTAGCAGCTTTGTGATCTCCTCTCTGATGGCTTCTCGACGATCTTGAGCGAACCGTCGTAACCTTTGCTTGACGGGCCTGGCGGATTGGTTTACATTAAGTGCGTGCTCGATCACCTCCCTGGGGACCCCGGGCATGTCGGACGACTTCCAGGCAAAGACGTCTTGGTTTGCTCAGAAGGTGACGAGCGCGTCTTCCTATTCATCCCGAGCCTTGTCCCGATCGAGGCGGCTCGCGCGGATCGGACGGGTCGAGGAGGATCCTTGGTGCCTTCCTGGTCGATCCGGAGTTACGCGGCTTGCGGGTAGGGATATCGCCTTTCCGGCTTGTCGAAATTCGCCTCTTGACGAATCCTTTCCCGACCACTTGGCGCCTCCAGGAGACTTCGGCCATTTCGCAGCTCTCCTGTCGCCAAGAGAAACCGCTTAACATCGCCACAGAGTGATAATACCACTCGGCCCGGCATCTTCAGCATCGAGATACACGTAGTGGGGCACCGCCATGAACTTGGCTGGCCTGGTCTCCCAAGATGGCGTGATCTGTTGTCGCGAAGTCTGCCACCTCGAAGCTAAGGCTCTCAGTCCGGTAGTTGTCCCTTGCGCCGAACGTGACTGGTAGAGTGATTTGTCCGAGTGGTACCGCCGATGTTCCGGGTATCACTCCATGAAAAGGCGACGACCCGCGTTTGAGGTCGGACCGCGGGATCCCCATATCATCGAGTGTCTTCACGAAGAGGACGTTGAGCCCACTCCCGCCATCAACACCCTTTTGAGCTTGATGCGCGGACAACCGGCGCCAAGACCAGCCGGTATCTGCCAGGGAATGGGGCGCGATCTGGGTGATCCGTCGCGGTCGTAAGTTATTGCGACCTCGGACCACCGGACATATCGGGGTCTCGGCTCTCATCGCACGATGTCGGCGGTGAGCTTTGCTTCCGCTTGGACTCATATGCGCCGAGCCCCGAATATGTAGTTAAGCTCGAGTCGACTCGATAGTCTTCCTCGGCTTCAAGGGGAGGCGGTTTGTCGGCGGCGTGGCCACTCGGACCTTGTCCACCGCCTCTTGCTCTGTGGCGAACCTCTTTAGGGTGAAGCAGTCCTTGGCGGCATGCCTCCCTTCGGATGGAAAGAGGCAGGGTGAGTTCATAACCTTGTCATATCCATCCTCTTTGAGAGCGAGGATGAGTTGGTGCAACGACCGCCACCAGCTCTTCGCCCTTGCGCTTCTTTTTTCTTTCCGCCGAGGGGTTCAGACTGATCCTTCCCTTCATCACGCCCGTTCCGCGAGCCTCGGAGGCTGAAGCGTAACGGTCCGCTAGGCGAACAGCTCCGGACCGACGTGGGTGGCTTAGGACATCTTCTTGATGAGGTCGGGGTCGTGACTCCTTTACGGAAGGCGGCTATCACAATCGCATCTCGTGACATCCCGAACGGTGCTTTTCTCGCTCATGAATCGCAGCGAACTCCGGAGGGATTCGTTCCTCCTTTAGTGTAGCTGGTACAGGTCCCAAGGGGTGCACAGGCGCTCGTAAGTGCCTTGGAAATTTGAGATGAACTGCTCACACAGATCTCCCCAGGAATCTATAGAGTTCGCTGGAAGTCCGGTGAGCCATGCTTGGGCCAGGGGCGAGAGGGTAACCGGCAAGTAGTTTGCCATTACTTTCTGATCCCCCCCGGCGGCCCTGACTGCCAGAGCATATACTTGTAGCCAAGCCTCCGGGTCCCTCTCACCGTCGAACCTAGTGATGCCTTTAGGATTAAATCCATCAGGCCAAACCACTCGGCGTAGGTGAGGGGTAAACGCGCGAACCCCTTCGATGACCCCGCGATACCCCCCGGGAGGTGATCGATGCGGAGGGGATCGCACTTGGCGTACTTCGCGGCCTCGCGGAAGGATGCCGTAGCGCTCGTATTCGTCGGCTTGACGGCGTTGTTCCTCCCTTTCTCGGTCGCGGCGCCTGGCGTCGAGGCCTGAACGGAGGTCGCGGCTGATGCTGTGTCGCAAGTCGTCTCCGCGGGGTAGAACATGATGTGTCTGGCGGGCTTCCCGACCTGACCGGCCGGGTTGTCAGGTCTGGCGGACCACGTGATGACTCCTTCGGCGCCGGTCGGTTTGGGCATGCTAGATAGTCGCCGCCGTCACCATGGCCTTTACTTGGGCCATGATCGGGCAGCTGGATCATCCGCCCCAAAGCATAGGGTCGAGGTATCCAGGAGTGTCTTGGAGGCGGCGATATCATTCGTGGTGTCTGAAAGACAGCCTGGTCCCCATCTTGGCTTGCAGAATGTCTTCATTGACACCGCTGGCGTTCGGAGAGTGCGCGCCAGCGTCAGGCTGATCGCTCGGCCTCCTTCCAAATCGGCGCGGCGAGGTGTCGGCGGCTGCTGCGAATCTGCCATGAGCCTTCGATTACCACAGACTCTCACGGAAATTCCAGCAGCTCTCTAGGCTTTCTTCCGACTCGGCCGAGGTGGGTGAGTCCGAGAAGACAAACCTAGACGCCCGGGGTGCCGAAAGTGGCTTGGCGGTGAGAACCCCACCCTTCGTGCCTCGGCATCCTCGAGCCCGACTGGGCCGAACGGCAGGTCTTGAGATCCCCTCGGTACTTTAAAGCACGAGGCGGAGGGACCTTCCGATCGGGCGGAAGTCGTGACGATGGATCGCCGGAAACCTCACCGCGCTGTTGCGCGGTTCCCTTGGAGAGAGAGGCTTCCGAGGTCGTTGGAGATGAAGGTCAGGCTTCCGAAACGGAAGACCTGGCCCGGGAGGAAGACTATGGAGACTTCGCTCGTCGCAGCCATCAGGCTTGACGAAGATCTTGACACAAGACCCCTACCTGGCGCGCCAACTGTCGACGATCTATTTCGCCGGCAATAAGATTTGTGATTCTAGGGGATTTGTGCGGGATCTGAGCTTGATGGTAACACAGGATGCGGGGGCAATCTGTTTTTAGACAGGTTCGGGCTCTCTCGGAGGAGATAATACCCTAGTCCTGTGTTCTTGGATATATTGTCCTCTTCTCTCTTGTTTCTCCCTCCTCCCCTTATATACCGGGGGGAGAATACATGATAGATGGGCGCCACCGGGCCCTGAACATGGTGGCCTGGACGACATGTCCCTTGTCCTTATCCGCCTCCACGCTCTACGTCCTGGAGAGGTGGTTACGCTTTCTCCGACCCACGCCTGCCACCTTGTCAGGTTCCAGCATCCGCAGGTTCTGGCAGTGTCAGACCGCATGCTTCGTTCCTGGCGGGTTGTTGGGGTGGGGCGCGAAGCTTCCTTGGAGGATCAGGAGTTGTCTTGGGGAGCAAGTCAAAGGTCTCCTCTGGGCCCGTCGTGGTGCTACTGGGCTTTGGGCTTTCTATTTCGCCTGTCAGGCCCAGTCGGGTGTAGGCCCCTCTTGCGGGACCCCTGTCTCTGACATCCAAAAAGCATCATCTCGATCGAACTTACGGATAAAAAGTTATGAGCCTCGCAAGCTTGCTGTGACAGAACTTGACGAAAACTGATCTAATCAAAACTTGTAGATTAATCAAGAACGACAAAAGATTAATCAACTAAACTTTGAGGAACTCTAAATCAATACCCTAGAAAGGTTTTTGATGATCAAATCAAGATGAAACTCAAAGAACAAAAACCAATCTAAAACCAGAACAAGCATGCAAACAAGAACCAAACAGAGAACACTATAGCAACGCGTGCACTGTAGCTTCGCGATTACTGTAGCACGCAAAGGATCTGGAAGAATTGATCTTTATTTATTTTTGTCTAAAGTACGCCAAACAAAAGAGTACAAACCCTAAAGCTCTAACTGATGCCCTTCAACAAGAGACAACCCCTCCTATTTAAAGGAGCAAAACACAAGGAGTCCTGAATACAATTCCTACTCCTAATCCTAGAATGAGTCCCACTCCTAATCTTAGAAGGAGTATGTATTCAACACAACTCCACTTGGCCCAACCTGGCCAAATACAGCTCTTGCACACGTATGGCAACCCAGCCATACTCACGTGACTAACAACTCTTGCACGCGTATGGCCACCATGCCATACTCACGTGACTAACCATTCTTCATGTACACCATTCTCTTAGCCTGAACGTCCTGCATGACATTCTTGACCACCAAGACCTCGGTTCCTCCCTGAATCTAATCTCGAACCTCAGTTCCTCCATGAACCTAGTTCTGGTCCCATCATCGACCACGTTCGCCCTCGAGCAACACCTGCACATGAATAAACCACAAAACGATTCCGAGCACAAGTCCGCGACTTGACTCAACATTAGTCCATGCAAATACTCACTCGAGCATTGCATAAGTTCAAAACATGCATTACGAAATTCAAACAAATTTCATAACTACAAATCAATCACCAAACAATTTTCAAAACCACAAAAATCAACCTTGAGCAAAAACCATTCACGCCGGACCAAACATCGGTCCGACGTAGCTCACAACGGATCAATTTTTTGGCCCAGCGTACATACAACAGTCTCGGTTCAATTCAAAACAAACCCGTTCAAATTCACATTCACGGCGGACCCTAAAAGGTTTGGTCCGGCATAGATGCGAAACTTACTATTTTTTGGAAAATTGAGTTTGGCGCAAACACATTCAAAATACGTTCACGGCGGACTAAACTCTTTGTCCGGTGTACATGCAAAAACAACGCCAAAAAATGCATTCACGACGGACCAAGAATTTGGTCTGGCGTGCATGGTCCAGCATAACATAGAAGCTTACTATTTTTAACAAATTTTGGTCCGGCACTAGTGTTCAAAAAAGCCGTTGACGACGGACCAAAACTTTGGTCCAGCGTAGATGCAAAAAAGCCGTCAAAAGCTCATTCACAGTGGACCAAAAGTTTGGTCCGGCGTAGACTTCGAAAAACGGTCCGGCGTAGATGGGGAACTTATTGTTTTTCCAGAAATTGGTCCGACACATGAAAAGAAACACTATTTCTTGTCAATTTGTCAAACACATGCACAAACACATTTTGCAAATTCAATTCTTAAGCCAATTTTTCAGCACATGATTTCACACGCACTACCGAGCGCACATAGAGAAGGGCGGATGGAAGCGTCTGCGAAGTGTAGGCCTTTGGAACAAAGGGACGGGTGGGGCGTAAGCCCGACGAAGCGTCCACTAAGTCCTACCTGGCGCGAGGCAACGAGCCTTCGGGACAAAGGGACGGGTGGGATGTAAGCCCGACCAAGCGTCCGCTAAGTCCTACCCGGCGTGAGGCAACGGGCCTTCGGGACGAAGGGACGGGTGGGACGTAAGCCCGACCAAGCGTCCGCTAAGTCCTACCCGATGCGCAGGGACTGTAACACCCCAATTTTTTATTTTCATGAAATCAAATGAAATTTTGCACTTTGGTGAATTTTTGAAATTTTTTGGAATTTATTTGGATTTAATTTGAATTTATTCCCTTTTGAAATAATTAAAGAATTAAAATTTATAAATAAAATTTTGTTGGAAATATTTTATTTGAGTCCAAAATGTTTCAAAGTATTTTTCAGAATTTTTCCAGAATTTTTCTGACTATTTTACTATTTTTCTTGAATTAAATGAATTTCTAGAAATTATTTTGAATATTAAATCACTGGAAAATGCTGAGTTGGTTTCACTGTTCATGCGACCGAGCCCGAGTCAGACTCGAGTCCGAGTCCGACCCGAACCCAACCTAACCCTAATCGCGTGACCGTTGGATCTAGATCCAACGGCCCGCATCAAGCCACGTCGCCCACGTGGGGTTCGGGCCGAGCCCGTTCGCCTCGTGCGATCTCGGCCGTTGATCGCGTGTGCGTGGATGGCTAGGATGCGTCAATGTCACCCTCTCCGTGTCGCCGCCGGACTCCGCCGCCGCCTGCGTGTGGGCCTCGGTTTCCGAGATTTTCACGGAAGCTGAGGCCCCTATTTAATGCGCCGCCGCCGCCAACGCGTTCTCCTCTTACATGCGCACCCGTAGCCCTAGGTCACCGTGCTCAAGCCGCCGCTGCCCGCCCGCAATTTCTCGTCGTAGTTGGTTGTGCGCGTCGCTGCAGTTTTTCACCGTTTCCCGCCGTTCTCCACCGGGAACAAGCCCAGATCCGAAACCGTCGCGACGAGGTGCGTCGGAGGCTACCATCCACTTCACCGGAGCGCGTCCGCAACACCATTCCCCGTGTCATCGTCTTCGGCTCCGGTGGCCTTTGCTCCGCCGTGGACATCGCTGAGCCCGCGAAGCTTCTCCACCGTTAGATCTTCATCGCACGGCCAGGATTCGTCCACGTCACCGCGGGTAAGTTCCACATTTTATTCTTTAGATCTAATCCCAACCGTTGTATCTAGATCCAACAGCTTAGATTAAGCCACGTAGCCGTAGACCGCACCATGCCTAGATTAGATCTCAGCCGTTAGATCTAGATCATACGATTAGGGTTGAACCACGTTGTAGCGTTAGATGCGATCTCGGCCGTTCGATCAAGATCGAACGGCATAGATTGAGCCACGTGTCGCCACCCGGGTCATGCCACGCCACCCAACGGTGAGGCGATATCCGATCGAATCTGGACCGTCCGATCCAAATCGAATGGCCCAAATTAGCCGCGTTGCACCGCAACGTGCGGCATTGGATCCAATCCGGACCGTTGATTTTCAAATCAACGGCCCAGATCGTGCCACGTGCGCGGGAGCCGAACCGGCGCGGTCAGCGCGATCGCCGCTGACGTCACGCGTGACATCAGCGTGGGGCCCGCGTGTCAGCGGCTGGCCAACGGCACCATGATGTCATCCGTGACGTCACCGCTGACGTCACGGTGGGGCCCGCATGTTAGTACTGTGCGGCCGAGGCGCGGTGACGTCAGCGCTGACGTCACCCGAGGGGTCCCATGTGTCAGTGAGACACGTGCCCGTGGGCCGGGTCCACGGTGAGCTGAACCCGAGCCGTGGACCTAGTCCATGGACCCGCTGACGTCATGCTGACGTCATAATTCGATTTTTCAATAGAAAAATAATTCGGTGGAAAATCAAATCCCGTGCTGACATCATTTTCCGGATTTTCAATATAAAAATAAATGAATTAATTCAGTTTATTCTTTTATTTGAATTTTCAAACTTCAAACGCTTATAACTTTTGCGTTTTAACTCTGATTTGAACGATTCCAATTTCTAAATTTTTATAAAATTGAGATCTACTCAAATATGAATTTTAATTAATTTTTTAAAATGAAATTTTTACTATTTATATTTAATTAGTAGATTCTTTAAACTTTAAACAATTATAACTTTTGCATTTTAACTCCGATTTGGGCGATTCAAATTTCTAAAAAATTGTAAAATTATGCTCCTTCTGTTTATAGACTTTACTTGAATTTTTGAGCAATGTGCATGTACTGTTTTATTTATTTATTGCTATTTGCATGCGTTACGAGTAGACGTTGAATTACCCGAGGGCTTCGAAGGTGAAGTGTTGTCCCAGGAGCGAGCTCAAGATCAAGAACAAGTACTTTTTGAAGGCAAGTTATGCTTTGACCATATTGATCCCATTTTTGAAATTAATTTGATTTAAATTATTGCATGCTAATTTAATTATAAAGTGTTTAAATTATTTCTGGGAATTAGATAAATGCCAAATTGGAGTATGACACCTTGACTACTAAGTTATGTGCCATGAACCCTTGTCACCCTAGTTGTGGAATACATAGTTGGACATTAGTGAATTGCCAACATTGGGTATTTAGATCGTTGTAGATATTGCTTAGACCTGCTACGGGCACCCGACATGATTTTGGACAATCAAATGTTAATCTTAACTTATTGATATATTGAACCTATTTTGGAGAAGTATCATGTGTTGTGATTGTTGATGGCACGTGGTGCATGGTAATCAACTGAGTTTGATAAATAGATTTTAGACCGGGGCAAGTGGCAAGAATGGTATGGTGGGCCATGAGTGGCACCGGGAATGTCGTTTTGATTCTTCGGGTAGTCTTGCCCTGGTCATCTTAAGGACTGAACCTTGCAAGCCTTTGATCTGAGTCAAGCGTGCAACCACATGTCCGCAATGGGACGGACCTAGTTGAGTAAGTTACTAATAACTTGCCTGTGGTACCTCAGGGTATCAACTACACCTTTTGTGTAGCTTGAAAGGGGAGCGCACCAGTGCTATGGCACGGTGCCCGTCCAACGGTATGTCGGTCCCATACTTCGTCGTTGTTAAGGGAAGGGATGATGTATGACAAAAGCCAGAGAGGTTCACTTGTATAGTTTGAAGTCTCTGAAATGCTTTGTTACGATCACTCGCCTTTGTGGTGATTGACTGTATCTTGTAGGTAAAGTGCATAACCTCTATAGAGGGTAAAATCTATTCGAATAGCCGTGTCCGCGGTACTGGACATTGCTCAGGGATTACAGTCAAGGGTTAGACTTTCATGAAAACAACTTAGACTTGGAAAGTTTGGTTGGGTTAAATGATGATGTTGATGGAAATGTGGATTAGGAGAGGGAAAGTGTTTACTTAACTCCTGGAAAAGTTATTGATAAAATCTTTACCTTTACTGCTTTTGAATCTACTTATGTTACTTGTTAACTGCTCTTCACTGCAAATGTACCTGTTAGCCTATCCTTTGTAATAAGCCATGCATATAGAATATTAGCTGCATTCTGTGCATGACTTGCTGAGTACCAAGTACTCACCCTTGCCACAATACAACACCAGTTGAAGAAGAAGCTATAACTGCTTTGGAGGAGGAGCTCCAGGAAGATCCGGCTATCTAGGGAGCGAGCCCAGTCAGTTGCCTGTGGTATACTGGATGGCGCCACGTTGATACTTTTATTCCACTGCAATTTATGTCCTTAATAAGTTTTCGCCCTGTGTGGCGTACTCTTGTAACTTGACCATAAGGTTGAGCAACCTGTTTGGTTATCTTAATTAAAGTACTATATTATTAGCGATGTGTATGATTGTGATATTTATCGATGTTGAGACTGTGTGCACTAGCGTGATCCTGGACTAGTGCTGAATACACAGAGGGTCCAGATTTGTAAATTCGGGTCTCGACAGGGACGGGTGGGACGTAAGCCCGACCAAGCGTCCGCTAAGTCCTACCCGGCACGAGGCAACAGGCCTTCGGTGCGAAGGGACGGGTGGGACGTAAGCCCGACCAAGCGTCCGCTAATTCCGCCCCGGCACGAGGCAACGGGCCTTCGGTGTGAAGGGACGGGTGGGACGTAAGCCCGACCGAGCATCCGCTAAGTCCTACCCGACACGAGGCAACGGACCTTCGGCGTGAAGGGACGGGTGGGACGTAAACCCGACCAAGCGTCCGCTAAGTCCTTCCTACCCGGCACGAGGCAACGGGCCTTCGGGATGAAGGGACGGGTGGGATGTAACCCCGACCAGGCATCCGCTAAGTCCTACCCAGCGCGAGGCAACGGGCCTTCGGAGATAACACAATGAAACAATCTTCATTTGCAAATTTTCCTTTTTCTCTATTGATAAAAGTTTGTACATGTCCTATCCCCCATTCCTTCTTGATGACTATGGATGAAACTTTTTAAGGGTCCCTGTATTCTAAGTCATGGGTACCTCCTCACCGTCTGGGGTGATGAGCTTGTGCATGCCCTTCGTCGTACGATCCCAAATAATGTATGGTCCCTCCCAAGTAGTTTCGAGCTTGGCGAAGGTTGGGGTTGCCTTCTTGAGTACCATATCCCCGGGACGTAGGTCGCACTTTTTGACCTTCTTGCCGAAGCTTCGCGTCGAAGCCTTCGCGTATGCCTTCATAGTATCAAGGGCTCAAAGTTTCTGCTCCTCAGTGAAATCTTGCATGATGTCTACTTCCTCCTGGGCCGGAGCTTTAATTATGCGGAGGCACTAAGCTTGAACTTCTGTGGGGGAAACAGCCTCCTCACCGAAGACTAGCCGAAATGGGGAGAATCCGGTTGCCCGTGACACAGAGGTTCGAGTGGCCCATAAGACGTGGGAGAGCTCATCCGGCCACATACCCTTCGCCGAGTTATAGAGTCTCTTCTTAAGGCCATCGAGGAGCAACCCATTCGCCCTTTTGACTGCTCCGTTCGACTGTGGGTGACCCACTGAAACGAAGCAGATCCTTGCCCCGATGCCTTCACAATAGTCGCGGAATTTCTTGGAGTCGAATTGGGATCCATTGTCCGTAACGATCTGGAATGGGACTCCATACCTACAAATGATTGTTTTCCACAAAAATTTGATTGTAGCATCTGCCGTTATCTTTGCCACCGGCTCCGCCTCGATCCATCAGGAGAAGTAATCGATTGTGATGATCACAAACTGAAGGTTTGCTTGGGGCCTAGGGAGCGCTCCGACGATGTCCATCCCCTATTTGGTGAAGGGCCAAATTGGGGGTACTGTGTGTAGCTCGCCAGGCGGGGCCTTTTTTTGTTTTGTCATCCACTGGCACACGTGACAGTGTCGGACCACCTGTTATGCGTCTTGCAACGCCGAAGGCCAGTAGAGTCCCATTCGGAACACCTTCCCCGCGAGGTTCCTAGGGGCCTGGTGCGCCCCACATGTTCCATGGTGCGCTTCGCGTAGGGCTTGCACCCCCTCCTCTCGAGATATACAGCGGAGCCACGGGGCGCAGAGGCTACTACGGCATAGGAGGCCATCAATTATGGCATATTTCTTTGCCCACCTCTCCAAATGCTTCGCTTGTGCTTTGTCATGCGGGATGGTACCATTAAGAAGATAGTCGTGTATCTCGCTCCTCCAGTCTTCGTTTGCCGCCCGGGCGATGAGGTTTATCTGAGGGGAAATAGAAGCAGTGCGGAGCACCTCAAAAAACACCACCGAGGGTAAAGCTCCTCGTGTTGCAGCGATCTTTGTCAACTCATCTGCTCGCTCATTTTGGGTTCTAGGTATCGCATGTATGGAGAAACCCGCAAAGTTCTTCTCCATCACCCGGATGGTCTCCACATATTTTTGGAGCTGTTCATCTTTCACTTGATATTCCTTGGAGATATGTCCCTGGATAAGCTTCGAACCGGTGCGCAAGATAGCCCTTTTTGCTCCCATGGTTTTCGCCTTTCGGAGCCCCAGCAGGAGCGCTTCATATTAGGCCACGTTGTTAGTCGAGGGGAATTCCAGTCTTGCTGCGAACTCAACTTTTTCACCTCCAGGAGTCATCACTATCGCGGCTATCCCTGCTCTGTTTACTCCCCACAACCCATCAGAATTGATGGACCATACCGCTGAAGCGTCATTACCTTCGGACACCGAAGAAGTCCATTCCACCATGAAATCAGCCAGAGTTTGGCTTTTGATGGTGGTGCACGGTATTGTAGTTAGTTCGAAGGGTGCCAGCTCGACCGCCCATTTGCAGATGTGCCCGATGCTCTCTTTGTTGGACAGCATGGAGCCAAGAGGGTACGCTGTTGGTACTTTGATGCGATTAGCTTGGAAATAATGGCGAAGTTTTCTGGAAGCCATCAACAAAGCATATGCCAGCTTTTCCATCTCTGAGTATTGTAGCTTCGCTCCCTGTAATGCTTCGGAGATGAAGTAGATCGGCTGTTGCTTTGTACCTTGTGGTCACACCAGTACCGCGCTGACAGCGGAGGGGCTCGTAGCTAAGTAAAGCAGAAGCTCCTCGCATTGCTTCGGGCTTTGTAAGGTGGGTATCTTCATGAGACCCTGCTTAAGTTCCTCGAAGGCGAGCTGGTACTCCCTCGTCCAGGTGAATGCGTCGCTCGATCGCATCGCTTTGAAGAATGGCAGGCTCCGCTCCGCCGACTTTGGCAAGAATCGGCTGAGTGCCGCAAGCCGCCCCACCAATCGTTGCACCTCCTTCAGGTTCCTCGGCGGGCCATATCTTGGATGGCCCTTATCTTTTTCGGGTTCTCCTCGATGCCTCATTGGGATACCAGAAATCCTAAAAGCTTCCCCGCGTCCACACCAAAAACGCATTTGGTTCGGTTGAGCTTTACTTCCTCTGCCATTAAGTTGTCGAAGGTTTCCATAAGGTCAGCGATGTGGCTTTCTTTTTTCTCATTCTTTATGATGATGTCATCAACGTAAGCTTCTACATTCCTACCCAGTTGGTTGGCTAAGACCTTGGCAATGAGCCGCGCGAAGGTTGCGCCTGCGTTCTTGAGGCCGAAGGGCATTCGTACAAAGCAGTACGTGCCGAAAGGGGTAATGAATGCCGTCTTATCTTTATCCTCCCTTCGCATGTAGACTTGATGATAGCCAGAGTAGGCATCGAGGAAGCTCATTCTCTCCCACCCGGAGGTGGAGTCGACTAGTTGGTCGATGCGGGGCAAGGGGAATTCATCTTTGGGGCACGCCTTGTTCAAGTCGGTGAAGTCGATGCATATTCTCCATGCCACACTAGACTTCTTGACCAAGACCACGTTGGCCAACCATTCTGTGTGGAGGGCTTTGCGCACAATTCCTGCTTGAAGTAGCTTGGTCACTTCCGCTCTCGCGGCCATTTGTCTTTCCACGGTGAGTTTTCGGAGCTTTTGTTTCCTCGGCTTCGCAGCAGGGCAGATGGCGAGGGAGTGTTCGATAGTCTCTCTGCGAACCCTAGGAATATCTTCCGATCCCCACGCGAATACGCCCTCATACTCTTGAAGGAGCTGCATCAAACGTTTTTCTTTGTCGGGGGACACATGGCGCTGAGGGTCAGAGTTCTATCTCCGCCCGGCCGAAGCACTACCCGTTTCGTCTCTCCTTGAAGTTGTGGTTTCGGGAGCTATTTGTTGCGCTGCGCTGGGATAGGGTCTAGCTCCGTGGTGAAGACGTGCTTGACTTGGGGAGGACTCTCCATATCTATCTTCCTTGCGAGGGCTTGGTCCCCTCGGACCGTGATGACACCGTCGGTGGATGGGATCTTCATGCACAGAAATCCGTGATGGACCATAGCTCCCATGGCAGTCAACGAGCCCCGGCCCAGAATGGTGTTGTACTGGAAAGGCATGTAAACCACGTCAAATGTGACACGACTTGTGGCGCTAGTTGGCGGCGTTGCGAAGGTGACCTCCAGCTCCACTTGGCCCAGGGGTGCTGACCGTGCCCCCCCCCCGAAGTCCATTAACGACACCTTTGATTTCTTTAGCCGGTCTTGAGGGATAATCATCTTCCAAAAAGCCTCCGCAGAAAAAATATCCGCCACACTCCCCTCATCTATCAGCACATGGCGCACCCCGCAATCGGCAATGATTGCGACCACAACCAAGGAGTCTTGGTGTGGGAAATGCACCCCCGCCGCATCTTCCTGCGTAAAGGTGATCGGCTCGAACTTCAGTGGAGAGGGGGTGGTTGGATTGACCTCAACGTGGTTGATTTGTCTTGCATAGGCTTTTCTCTGTCTTTTTTGACAAAAGGTGTGAGGAAGAGCCTCCGGCGATGACGTTAATAATGCGGCGAAGGTGATTCACCCCACCTCGAGGCGGGAAGCATTGGCGTTCAGCAGGGGGTGTCACCGGTGGCGGAGGGTGCGCCCTAGTTTCCCTCCACTTTGCTTCAAAGCGTCGATACCCCTCGATCACTTTGCAATGAGCGGTGTCGTGTGTGTTGTTCTCGCCATGATATTCGCAGAGGTACTGTTTTCGCTCTGGTCCCTCCCTCCTAACCACTCGAACTCCTTCATCTCGCTTTTCACGCTTAGGGGGAGGGCTTCGCCTCCGCTGCTCCGCTTGTCGCTCCCCGTCGCCTCGCTGATCACTTCGCTCATCGATGTAGTGAATTCTCCTCCCTCTGTCCCTTTGGACCGATTCTGGGTGGCGTTCCTTCGCTTTAGTGCTGGGCGAGGGTTCCCTTCCTCGGCCCCTTTTGCGTGGGATTCGCTCCTGGGGTTCACGCCGTGGCCTGTCCTCCCTCCGAAGATTGTCCTCCTCCACTCGAGCATACTCCCTCATCTTAGCAAAGAGCTCCTCCACAGTGCGCACCTCTTTGCGAGCAAGCCTCTCTGCCAATGGTCTCCTTCGAAGTCCGCAGTGCGCCGCGTTGATAATGGTGGTGTCGCTGACCCCTCGAATCTGGCATTTAACTCTGGAAAAGCACTGGTAGTAGCTTTTAAGGGTCTCCCCTTCGCGCTGTTTGATTGTGAATAAATCGCTTTCATCTTTCATTCCGTCAAAATTGCCCTGGAAGTTGCCTTCCAGCTTGGCCCAGAGCTGCGGCCAGCTTGTAATCGAACTTGGCTCCAGTGAAGAGTACCAGGACATGGCTATTCCTTCGAGTGCCAGCAAAAGCCCCTTGGCCTTGATATCATCATCTCCCCTTGCGGCCTCCACGGCCGTGTCGTAGACACGGAGGAATTCCCTAAGGTCCGTTCTGCTGTTATACGGCTTGACGGTGGGGAACTTGAAACTTCCTAGGGAGGGCCATCTTCTTGCCCGAAGCTGGATTCCGAGGGGGTTTGGGTCATTTTCATCCCTATCCGCTTCTGGGTATGCTGGAGATAACACTTCACGGCTTGGACTTTCATCTTGCGATTCGTCGTGCTCCCGATCCTGCTGCTCTTGCAGGCGCTTCACCTCTGCCACGAGTTTTTCGTTGGTCTCTATCAACGCCTGCACATTGGGGTCGAGCGCCTCCTGGGTTCTTGTCTCTTCCTCGAGGGCCTCTCCGCCCCCAAGCGCAGCTCGGTGGAGGGTCAGGCAAGCTGATGCTTCCACTACGTCCCCACTAGTGTCGCAACCGTTCGGCCTTCAGCCAGTGGCCACCATTTGGGGGCGAGCTTGCGCACTGCCACTGAAGTTTGTGGTGGCGGTGCTCCTAATGTCTCCCCTGGTCCTGTCGGGACTTGTGGTGGGTGTAACACCCCAAATTTTTGCTTTTCATGAAATTAAGTGTTGCTTTGCACTTTTGTGAATTTCTGGAATTTTCTGGAATTTATTTGGATTTATTTGGAATTTATTTGAATTTATTCCATATTGAAATAATTAAAGAAATTAAATTTTCAAATAAAGTTTTGTTGGACATATTTTATTTGAGTCCCAAATGCCCTAAAATATTTTCCAGAATTTTTCTGGAATTTTTCTGAGTATTTAGCTATTTTTCTTGAATTAAATGAATTACTGGGAATTATTTTAATTATTAAATCGCTGGAAAATGCGAGTGGGTTTGTACTGTTCATCCGACCGAGCCCGAGTCAGACTCGAGTTCGAGTCCGACCCGAGTCACGTGACTCGACCGAACCCACTCGGCCGAGCCTAACCGCGTGACCGTTGGATCTTGATCCAACGGCCACGATTGAGCCACGCCATCGAGCCCGAGCCCGACCGAGCCGGCCAAGCTCGCCTCGAGTCGGACCCGACCCAAACTTCACGCACCGTTGGATCTCGATCCAACGGCTGTGCGCGTGCCACGTCACCCTAACCGTGTCGCCGCCGGACTCCGCCGCCGCAACGGAGAGGACCTCGGATTCCGCGCGTTTCACGGACGCCGAGGGCCCTATTTATTGCGCCGCCACCCGTGTCGGGATCGCCGTTTCATTGCGCACCCGTAGCTCCTACCCACGCCGCTCAAGCCGCCGCCGTCAGCCCGCGCGAGCTCGCCGTAGTTGGAGGAGGTGTCCGCCGCGGTTTGCGCCGTTTTCCGCCACCGTCCGTCGTCTCCCGCCGAGAAGGAGCCCAGATCCGGAATCCCCGCTTCGAGACGCACCCGAAGAGACCACCCACTCCGCCGGAGCGTGCCCGAAACGCCGTCGGTGTGGTCTTCGTTCTCAACGCCGGCCGCCGGAGCTCCGCCGTGGACATTGCAGACCCGCGAAGCTTCTCCACCGTCGGATCTTCATCGCACGGTCCAGATTCGTCCACGTCATCCACGGTAAAGAATCACGTGTTAATCTCCGGATCTAATCTCAACCGTTAGATCTAGATCCAACGGCTTAGGTTGAACCACGTTCATAACGATAGATTGGATCTTGATCGTCTGATCAAGATCGAACGATCCAGATTAGTGGAGTTGTTTTTCAAGCGCGATAGCCAGATCTAATCTGGGCCGTTGATTTTCAAATCAACGGACGAGATTGAGCCACGTGTCCGGGAAGGCTGACCGTCGCGGTCAGTGCCGTCCACGCGTGCGTGCGTGTGACGCTGACACGCGGGGCCCGCGTGTCAGAGGGCCCGTCGCTGGCCGATGGGCAAGTGATGGCCGAGCCCACGGTGGACCGAGCCGAGAGCGGCGCCGGTCCGTGGACCCGAGGCCACGCGTCGTCACCTGATTGGTCCACGTGTCCAGGCTGACGCAATAATTAATTTTTGAAAAAGAAAATGATTTATTAATTCGAAATAATGATTTCAGATTTTGATTCAAACTTCAAACGCTTATAACTTTTGCGTTTCAACTCCGATTTGAGTGATTCAAATTTCTAAATTTGTATAAAATTGAGATCTACCTAAATATGAATTTTATTTAATTTTTGGACTAAAGTTTTTCTCTGTAATATTATTTAATTGATTATTTAAACTTTAATAAATCATAACTTTTGCATTTTAACTCCGATTTGAACGATTACAGTTCCTAAAAATCCAGAAAATTATGTTCTTTCTGTTTATGGATTTTATTTGGAGTTTTGGGATGTTTTTGCCTAGTGTTTATTTGTGTATTGCTATTTGCACGCTTTACGAGTAGACGTTGAAGTGCCGGAAGGATTCGAAGGAGAAATATTGACTCAGGATCCAACTCAAGACCAAGAACAAGTACTCTTTGAAGGCAAGTTATGCTTTGACCATGTTGATCCCATTTTGAAATCTATTTTGGTTCAAATTATTGCATGCTAGTTCAATTAGAAAATACTTTATTTAAATATGGGAGATTAGATAAATACCAATTTGCTGTATGACACCTTGATTACTTAAATATGTGCCATGACCCCTTGTCACCCTAGTTGTGGTTTACTAGTTGGACATAATCAAATTGCCAACATGGGTTTTAGACCGTTGTAGTGTATTGCTTAGACCTGCTACGTGCTCATGACATGATTTTGGACAATCAAATGTTAATATTGACTTAATGATAAATTGAACCTGTTTTGGAAAGGTATCATGTGATGTTGATAGCACGTGGTGCATGGTAATCAACTGGGGTTTTGATAAATAGTTTTAGTAGGGCATGTGGCAAGAATGATCGAGGTGGGCAGTGTGGCAATCGGGATGTTGATTTGGTTCTTCGGGTAGTCTTGCCTGGTCACTCTAAGGACTTAACCTTGCAAGCCTTTGATCTGAGTCATACTTGCAACCACATGGCTGGAATGGGACAGCCCTAGTTGACTAAGTCGCTAAGGACTCACTTGTGGAGCCTCAGGGTGTCAATTACACCGTTTGTGTGATTGTACGGGGGAGCGTATCGTGGTCGAGGCACGATACCCATCTAACGGTGTGTTGGTCCCATACTTCGCCTTGGCTAAGGGAAGGGATGGTGTAGAGCACGAACCGGAGAGGACCACCTGTGTTGTTTGAGGCTTCCGAAAGGCTTTGTTACGGGAACTCGCCTTTGTGGTGTTTGACTGTATCTTGTGGGTAAAGTGCACAACCTCTGCAGAGTGTAGAATCTATTCGAATAGCCGAGTCCACAGATCTTGGACAATGCTCGGGGATTACAGTCAAGGGTTAGACTTTCTGAAAATAACTTGGATTTGAAAGGTTGGTTTGGAGTAATAACGAGTTTGATGAAAATGTGGACTAGGATGGGAAAGATGTTTACTAAACTTCTTGAGCGATTATTTATGTTTTACTTGTTTCTCTGCTTCCGAATCTACTTATGATACTTGTCAAATATTGTTTACTGCAAATATACCTTGAGCTATTCGTTTGTACCAAGCCATGCATATAGTATATTAGCTTGCATTCTGTGCATGACTTGCTGAGTACCAAGTACTCACCCTTGCCACAATACAACACCCGTTGAAGAGGAGACTACACCAGCTTTGGAGGAGGAGCTCCACGAGGACTCATCTACTTAGGAGCGAGCCCGATCGATTGCTGTGGTATCTTGGATGGCGCCACGAGTTATCTTATTTTCATTTGCTATTATCTTTCTTTTAATAAGTTTCGCCCTGCGAGGCGTACATTTGTAACTTGACCTTAAGGTCGGGTAACCAGTTTGATTATTTAATTAAAGTACTTTATTAGTATCGAGTGGTATGATTGTGATATTTACCGATGTTAAGACTGTGTGCACTAGCGCGTTCCTGGACTAGTGCTGAACACACAGAGGGTCCGGATTTGCAAATTCGGGGTCCCGACAGAGGTGGTATCAGAGCCATACTGACCGTAGGCTCAACCCTAGCTAGAATGGTCGTAGAGAGGTTAAAACCTATTTTCTAAAAGCTAAAAAGTTCGTCAAGATAAGAAATGATATCTCGACTTACCCCCTTCTCTCTTTTCTTGTCTCTTGCTGAACTTTTTCTTACCTTGTCACGATTCAAAAATTTCGAGTTCTTACGTGAGCATCTTGTGACAGATGGAGGGAGAGTTCAACTACGTTGATCTGGAGGTTGGTCACGCCGCGGAACTTTGGCGTATGCTACAGACTCTCGGAGATTTTGAGAGGCCCCAATACCAAGTGGAAGTGATCAGACAAGCAGGATTGATCAAGGCTTGTGACGTGAAGATTGAGGTACCTGCTAGGAAGAAGGGCCCAGGCAATCGCCCGATACAACTGCCTTGCCGAGAAGGTCTACAATGCGAGATGGGTATCCAAGAAGTGTCACGACGAGCAATGCGGCACATTACCCGCATCTACGCCGGAGAATTGAGAGCACGGTGTTCCGTTATCATCCAGCAGCGATAACCTTCTTGACCGAAGGTGATTCGGGATGAGAATACCATGGTCACCTGGTTGGCACGACTTGTTGTCGCCAGGAGGATGTACTCGATGATACAAGCAAGGAGCTCTGAGAAGGCCCGCAAGGAGATCACGACAGAGAAGAACAGATGGCGGGAAGCTCAAGAGTATGTGTCACACCTTTTGAGAAGGATTGACGAGTTGGAGATGACTTTGTACTGCGGACGAGCGAGCCAATGCTCGAGCCGCACGAGCAGGACCGAGGAGCCGAGCTTGAGGAGGACAGCGCATCTTCGACTACCACAGATGACACGATTCTTTGGACATGGCAATCGTTTCGCACCTATGCCGCAGCATCCGTACCCAGGCCGTGGAGGTTTTCTCGATGAGTGAGCGTAGGTTCTATAGTGAGACTCCTTCGCCGAGTCACGTCATAGAATAAAGAGTCACCCTTTAGGCGTTGGACTCCAGTGTTAGTTCGATTTGGATTTACATTGCTTGCTGAGTGTGCAGTATGTGTTGCAAGGCCCCTAAGCATTGTAAGCAACCATACCAAGTTACTATTGATTAAGATAATAAAGTTGGACCTTAAAGTTACACCTTTCGCCCCGCATAAGTTCCATACTACTTGTATATTCTTGTTTCCCTCTCATCTCTAAAGCCTAGAGCAAATCGACAGATGGTAAACACCCGCGGAAACCATGGAGGCAATGGAAGTGGTTCTCGCCCAATAGAAAACCCCAATGACGGAGCACCAGCACCGCCACTGGACATGCAGAATTTTGGAGTATTTCTAGCTGCCCAGACTCAGTTAATGCACGCTTGTAGTTCAAACCCCTGGTTCCGAACTCCGAACGAAAGTAGGATGTTCCGGGGTGAGAATACTAATAGATGGAACAGAGTTCCTAGCGAACCTTATTATTTTGGAGACCCAGACCTTAGATGTTATTTTGGGAATGGATTGGCTATCCAAGCACAAGGCCGTATTGGATTGTGGACGAAGGACTATCTCAGTTGAGAGCCCGAGTGGGAAGAAAGTAGAATTTCAAGCCACTGCCGTTAGGAATGGACAGCTGATGGTTAACAGTACCAAGACAATCAGCATAGAGGATGTTTCGGTAGTGAAGGAGTACCCAGATGTTTTTCCGGAAGATCTACCTGGTATGCCGCCAGACAGGGACATAGAGTTTGTAATAGAGCTTGTACTGCACAAAGACCGATAGCAAAGAGACCCTATCGGATGTCCACCGAGGAGTTGGTAGAGATGAAGAAACAATTGGAGGAGTTAATGGAGAAAGGATTTATCGGACCGAGTTCGCCGTGGGGAGCACCAGTTTTGTTCGTCAAGAAGAAGGACGGGAGTTTCAGGATGTGCATTGACTACCGTGCACTCAATGAAGTCACCGTAAAGAATAAGTATCCGCTACCCAGGATTGACGATTTGTTTGATCAGCTGAGAGGAGCCGGAGTTTTCTCCAAGATTGACCTAAGATCGGGATACCATCAGTTGAAGATCCGATCAGAAGATATTCCAAAAACCGCATTTTCGTCAAGATATGGACATTACGAGTTCTGATTATGTCCTTTGGTCTGATGAATGCGCCAGCATATTTCATGAATATGATGAATAAGGTGTTCATGGAGTATTTGGACAAGTTTGTGGTCGTGTTCATAGATGATATCTTAATCTACTCCAAGACAGAGGATGAACATGCCGAACACTTGAGGCGAGTGTTGGAAAAGCTGAGGGAACAGCAACTCTTCGCCAAGTTCAGCAAGTGTGATTTTTGGAAGGATAAGGTGGAGTTTCTTGGACATGTAATGACCGCGGAAGGAGTCGCCGTGGATCCGAGCAAGGTAGAAGCTGTGTTACATTGGGATCAGCCAAAGACCGTGACCAGTTAGAAGTTTCCTTGGAATGGCAGGATACTATCGCCGTTTCATTGAAGGCTTTTTGACAATTGCGAGACCTCTTACGCAATTGCTGAAAAAGGAGAAGAAGTTTGTATGGACGCCAGAATGTGAGAAAGGATTCCAAGAATCGAAAACGAGATTGACATCGGCACCGCTGTTGGTTCTCACGGACGTCAATCAAAACTTTGATATCTATTGTGATGCATCACGCCAAGGATCAGGATGTGTGTTGATGCGAGCGGAAAGGTTGTTGCTTATGCATCAAGGCGCTTGAGGCCGCATGAGGAGAATTACCCGACACATGACCTAGAGTTAGTGCCGTAGTGCATGCCTTGAAGATATGGCGTCACTATCTCGATCGGGAACAGATGTGCAGTGTACACGGATCATAAGAGCCTTAAGTACATATTCACCCAGTCGGATCTGAATATGAGGCAAAGGAGATGGTTGGAGTTGATCAAGGACTACAATGTTGGAATCCATTATCATCCCGGAAAGGCCAACGTAGTTGCCGATGCCTTGAGTCGAAAAAGCCATACCATGAATATGCTGATCGCCACAAATCAGGATGAGTTATGCCAGGAGTTTGAGAGAATGAAGATTGAGGTGGTACCCAATGGATTCTTGGCCGCATTAGAAGTAAAGCCTACCTAGAAGATCGATCCGAGAAGGACGGAAGGATGATGACAAGATCCGTGAGGATTAAGTCCAAAATGGAGGAAGGCAAGGCAAAGGATTTCAAGCTAGATGGGCAGAGCACGTTATGGATGAAGGATCGGATTTGCGTGCCGAATAAGAAGGAATTAAAGCAACTGATTCTGGAGGAAGCCCATGACTCCAAGTATTCAATTCACCCAGGAGTGCCAAAATGTATCAGATTTGAAGGAAAGATTACGGTGGCCAAGCATGAAGCGAGAAGTTGCCGAGCATGTTGCATTGTGCGACGTATGCCGAGAGTCAAGGCAATGCATCAGAGACCAGCAGGATTGCTACACCGCTGAGGATACGAGTGGAAGTGGGAGGAAATCGGAATGGATTTCATTACCGGTTTGCCCAAGACTCAAGGAGGTTATGACTCCATATGGGTTATAGTAGATCGATTGACCAAAGTAGCCCATTTCATCCCGTGAAGACCACTTACCTGGGGATAAGTTAGCGTAATTGTATATGATCAGGATCGTCTGTTTGCATGGAGTACCAAAAGGATTGTATCGGACAGAGGTACCCAATTTACCTCAAGGTTCTCGGAATAAGTTGCATGAAGCCATGGGAACCCGCTTGAACTTCAAGATGGCCTATCACCCACGTACGGATGGGACAGGCCAGAAAGAGTCAATCAGATCTGGAGGATATGCTAAGAGCGTGTGCATTGGCTTATGCTACCTCTTGGGATAAGAGTTTGCCGTATGCCGAGTTCGATTACAATAATAGCTACCAAGCTAGTTTACGATGTCACCTTTTGAGGCATCAGATGGTCGACTCGCGGACGCCATTAAAGCGGAATGAGACCGGCGAGCGCCGTGTCTTCGGCCTGATATACTCCAGAAGTCAAGAGCAGTATAGCCACGATTAGGAAAGGTTGAAGATAGCTCAATCACGACAGAAGAGTTATGCTGATAACCGTCGCCGCGACTTGAGTTTTGAACCAGAAGATTTCGTGTATCTCAGAGTCACCCCTCTCAGGGGAGTTAAGAGGTTCCATGCCCAAGGGAAACTCGCACCAGTTATGTGGGACCATTTAGGATTTTGAGCGCAAAGGCGAAGTTGCTTACTACCTAGAGTTGCCTTGATCATTAGCGAGGAGTACATGACGTATTCCATGTGTCCCGGTGAAGAAGTGTCTTCAGTACTGAGAACAGACGCCGCTAGAGTCAATTGAGTTGCAAGAAGATTTGACTTACAAGGAGCATCCCGTGAAGATTTTAGACACATTGGATCGAGAGACTAGAAATAAGTCAACCCGTTTCTGTAGAGTTCAGTGGAGCAATCATGAAGAAAGCGAAGCGACTTGGGAGCGCGAAGAGGATTTGAAGAAAGAGTTTCCGAACCTATTCCTTAGTTAGCCCTGAATCTCGGGGACGAGATTCTATTAAGGGGGGGAGGTTTGTAACACCCCAAATTTTTGCTTTTCATGAAATTAAGTGTTGCTTTGCACTTTTGTGAATTTCTGGAATTTTCTGGAATTTATTTGGATTTATTTGGAATTTATTTGAATTTATTCCATATTGAAATAATTAAAGAAATTAAATTTTCAAATAAAGTTTTGTTGGACATATTTTATTTGAGTCCCAAATGCCCTAAAATATTTTCCAGAATTTTTCTGGAATTTTTCTGAGTATTTAGCTATTTTTCTTGAATTAAATGAATTACTGGGAATTATTTTAAATATTAAATCGCTGGAAAATGCGAGTGGGTTTGTACTGTTCATCCGACCGAGCCCGAGTCAGACTCGAGTTCGAGTCCGACTGAGTCACGTGACTCGGCCGAACCCACTCGGCCGAAGCCTTAATCAAGCGTGGCCGTTGGATCTTGATCCAACGGCCACGATTGAGCCACGCCATCAGCCCGAGCCCGACCGAGCCCGGCTACCGCGAAGTCGGACCGGACCCAAACTTCGCGACCGTTGGATCTCGATCCAACGGCCGCGGCGTGCACACGTCACCCTAACCGGTCGCCACGGACTCGCCGCCAGAACGAGAGGACCTCGATTCCGCGCTTACTGACGCCGAGGGCCCTATTTATTGCGCCGCCACCCGTGTCGGGATCGCCGTTTCATTGCGCACCCGTAGCTCCTACCCACGCCGCTCAAGCCGCCGCCGTCAGCCCGCGCGAGCTCGCCGTAGTTGGAGGAGGTGTCCGCCGCGGTTTGCGCCGTTTTCCGCCACCGTCCGTCGTCTCCCGCCGAGAAGGAGCCCAGATCCGGAATCCCCGCTTCGAGACGCACCCGAAGAGACCACCCACTCCGCCGGAGCGTGCCCGAAACGCCGTCGGTGTGGTCTTCGTTCTCAACGCGGCGCGGAGCTCCGTAGTGGACATTGCCAGGCCGCGAAAGCTTTCTCACCGTCGGATCTTCATCGCACGGTCCAGCATTCGCCCACGTCATCCACGGTAAAGAATCACGTGTTAATCTCGGATCTAATCTCAACCGTTAGATCTAGATCCAACGGCTTAGGTTGAACCACGTTCATAACGATAGATTGGATCTTGATCGATGCGATCAAGATCGAACGATCCGTGATTAGTGGAGTTGTTTTTCAAGCGCGATAGCCGATCTAATCCGGGCCGTTGATTTTCAAATCAGCGGACGAGATTGAGCCACGTGTCGGGAAGGCTGACCGTCGCGGTCGCTGGCCCACGCAGCGTGCGTAAGGCGTGTAGACGCCGACACGCGGGGCCCGCGTGTCGAGGGCCCGCCTGTCCGATGGCCGAAGCCGTGGCCGAGCCCACGGTGGACCGAGCCGAGACCGCGGCGCCGTCCGTGGACCCGAGGCCACGCGTCGTCACCTGATTGGTCCACGTGTCCAGGCTGACGCAATAATTAATTTTTGAAAAAGAAAATGATTTATTAATTCGAAATAATGATTTCAGATTTTGATTCAAACTTCAAACGCTTATAACTTTTGCGTTTCAACTCCGATTTGAGTGATTCAAATTTCTAAATTTGTATAAAATTGAGATCTACCTAAATATGAATTTTATTTAATTTTTGGACTAAAGTTTTTCTCTGTAATATTATTTAATTGATTATTTAAACTTTAATAAATCATAACTTTTGCATTTTAACTCCGATTTGAACGATTCCAGTTCCTAAAAATCCAGAAAATTATGTTCTTTCTGTTTATGGATTTTATTTGGAGTTTTGGGATGTTTTTGCCTAGTGTTTATTTGTGTATTGCTATTTGCACGCTTTACGAGTAGACGTTGAAGTGCCTAAGGATTCGAAGGAGAAATATTGACTCAGATCCAACTCAAGACCAAGAACAAGTACTCTTTGAAGGCAAGTTATGCTTTGACCATGTTGATCCCATTTTGAAATCTATTTTGGTTCAAATTATTGCATGCTAGTTCAATTAGAAAATACTTTATTTAAATATGGGAGATTAGATAAATACCAATTTGCTGTATGACACCTTGATTACTTAAATATGTGCCATGACCCCTTGTCACCCTAGTTGTGGTTTACTAGTTGGACATAATCAAATTGCCAACATGGGTTTTAGACCGTTGTAGTGTATTGCTTAGACCTGCTACGTGCTCATGACATGATTTTGGACAATCAAATGTTAATATTGACTTAATGATAAATTGAACCTGTTTTGGAAAGGTATCATGTGATGTTGATAGCACGTGGTGCATGGTAATCAACTGGGGTTTTGATAAATAGTTTTCGGCCGGGGCATGTGGCAAGAATGATCAGGTGGGCCAGTGTGGCAATCGGGGATGTTGATTTGGTTCTTCGGGTAGTCTTGCCCTGGTCACTCTAAGGACTTAACCTTGCAAGCCTTTGATCTGAGTCATACTTGCAACCACATGGCTGGAATGGGACAGCCCTAGTTGACTAAGTCGCTAAGGACTCACTTGTGGAGCCTCAGGGTGTCAATTACACCGTTTGTGTGATTGTACGGGGGAGCGTATCGTGGCTGAGGCCTGATACCCATCTAACGGTGTGTTGGTCCCATACTTCGCCTTGGCTAAGGGAAGGGATGGTGTAGAGCACGAACCGGAGAGGACCACCTGTGTTGTTTGAGGCTTCCGAAAGGCTTTGTTACGTGAACTCGCCTTTGTGGTGTTTGACTGTATCTTGTGGGTAAAGTGCACAACCTCTGCAGAGTGTAGAATCTATTCGAATAGCCGAGTCCACGGTACTGGACAATGCTCGGGGATTACAGTCAAGGGTTAGACTTTCTGAAAATAACTTGGATTTGAAAGGTTGGTTTGGAGTAATAACGAGTTTGATGAAAATGTGGACTAGGATGGGAAAGATGTTTACTAAACTTCTTGAACAGTTATTTATGTTTTACTTGTTTCTACTGCTTTCGAATCTACTTATGATACTTGTCAAATGTCACATCGCAAATATACCTTGAGCTATTCCTTTGTACCAAGCCATGCATATAGTATATTAGCTTGCATTACAGGCATGACTTGCTTTGAGTACCAAGTACTCACCCTTGCCACAATACAACACCAGTTGAAGAGGAGACTACACCAGCTGTGGAGGAGGAGCTCCACGATGACTCAAAAACTTAGGGAGCGAGCCCAGTCAGTTGCCTGTGGTATACTGGATGGCGCCACGAAGTTATCTTATTTTCCGCTGCTATTATCTTTCTTTTAATAAGTTTCGCCCTGTGAGGTGTACATTTGTAACTTGACCTTAAGGTCGGGTAACCAGTTTGATTATTTAATTAAAGTACTTTATTAGTATCGAGTGGTATGATTGTGATATTTACCGATGTAAGACTGTGTGCACTAGCGCGTTCCTGGACTAGTGCTGAATACACAGAGGGTCCGGATTTGCAAATTCGGGGTCCCGACAGTGGGTTCTCACCGCTTGGGAGCAAGAGCTAATTGCGGGATTGGCTCCTTGTAGGCCTTCTTGATCCCTCTTCCCCAGTCATCGTCGCAGCTTCTCTGGATGCTGCTGTCGCTCCCTTCTTCGGTGGCATGGCTACAAGGGACTTCCTCTTCCTGCTGGCTGGAGAGCAACGGCTTCGCTAAGCTGTTGGTTCCCCACGGATGACGCCAGTGTGGCGGGATTGCACCTCGCTATTTTTTGTTCTGTTTCCGGCTCTTGGCCTCAAACTCCCTGAAGTAGGATGTCTGGAGATCCCCGCCCTCAAGTTCCCTCCTCCTCCTCCTTTTATATGGAGGCTTAATGGAGATAGCTTCAACTGTGTGCAAAGATGGGCTCTTTTTCCAGCCGGCTCTGACAAAGGATTGCAGGCTCCTTTTTATAGTTGCTTTCCAAACACCAGCCTCCACCTGTCTCCAGGCCAGGGGCCAAATGGTCATTGTATGGAGTTTTTATATGCTCTTTACGCTTCTGTCCTTTTGTCTCGTTCCCTTTTCGAGGGTTATAATGGAATTTCACGTGTTAGCCGGTTCCGGATCGATCTGACGATGCTCGTCATCTTTCGGTAGGTGTTGTCAGGGCGGCAGGCTCGGCTGGACACCTTGTCAGCCATGTCCAATGGTGCGTCGAGGGAAGCTTCCTTCGCAACTTCCCCCATTGCTTCGATTGGTCCTTCTCGCCTTCTCGTCTACTCGGTCCGTTTCATGCCCCGTCTCTTCTTTCTTGCGTATTTTGTTATGGATTGGTATAGCTTGGAAGATGCTGAGGACCTTGCCCCGCGCGCCGGAGGGAATGAATGCTTCAGGCCTATGACAGCTTCCTTTCCAGGGCTTCGTCCCTCTCCTCCGTGCATCTCCTTCTGTATTTATAGTTGGGTACACCATCCTCTTCGAGATGTCGCTGGATGAGGACACTGTATCGTTCCCGATCAGGGATCTTCGCTCCGAAATCCTCGTATGGAACTGATTTTCCTTATATGTTTGACGTACTCAATCTGGTCTCCTTGTGACGGGAGCAGGATTGGGTCCTTCCTAACGTAGATATACATTTTTCGTTAACCTTGTCTCCCGTAGAGATAGGGCTCTTGGCGTCCGGGGTATACAGTATAATTTCCGTCTTTCCAGTACGCGTGCATATCCCATATTTAGATATTGAGAGGTATTTTATGTTTTTTTTAAATTGTACAAACATTAAAATATAAATGAAAGGTAGATAGTGATTACTTACCTTTTCATTTGCTTTAAGATTCATGCAATTTGTATTAGGAGGAAGAGCATAGAAATACTATTCTTATTTATTTATTTATTTATTTATTTATTTTAGCTTCATTGGACTACTAAATCATAAGATGGTGCTAATTGGTATGGAATCTATGTTTAGAATATAGCCGGCTAGAATATTTTTTTTAATTTTAATACATTCAAATTACTCTCATGATATAGTATTCACGCATATGGAACCATGTGCGAGTGTAACCGCGATGTAGATTAAGGCTCCGTTTGGTACGGTTCCAGATTCTAGTAGAAATGGAAACAGTTCCAGATTCTTGGTAGAAACGTTTCAGGTAGAATCAAAATCACTTTCTGCAAACCATTTGGTACGGTTCCAGATTCTACTAGAAACTAGTAGAAACGGGGTTGATGGTGATTCAGCCACGGTGTGGAAAAAGAAGAAACGTTCCGAGGAGAATCATTCCGAGTTTTAGCCTGTTTGACTGGGTTTTTCCCAGATTCTAGTAGAAACAACTTAGTTCCAAATTGCCAAACGGGACCTAATTAATAATTTCCTTTTATTTCCACCCACACTACTAAATCATGATATGGTACTAATTGATATGGAGCCCATGTTCACAATGTAGTCGGACGATTTTATTATTTGTTTTTATTTCATTTATGTCTGGACTACTATTTTATGATGTGGTATTCGCGAATACAGAACCATATTCAGAATGTAACAAAGAACAAAATTATTTATTTATTTATTTTATCTTTACCCGGACTACTAAATCATGATATGATACTCATTGGTATGGAACCCATGTTCAGAATGTAGCTGGCTAGAATATATTATTTTTTATTATTTTAATACGTTCAGATTAATACTCATGTCATGAGTATTCATACATGGAATTCATGTGCGAGTGTAACTGCGACGAAGATTATTAATTATTTCCTTTCATTCCAGTCAGACTATTAAATCATGACATGGTACTAATTGCTATGGGGCTCATGTTTAGAATGTGGCCAGACAAATTTATTATTTTGTTTTTATTTTATTTATGTCTGTGTTATTTATTATTTTGATATGGGGCCCATGGTATTCACGCATACGAAACCTATGTTCAGAGCGTAACAAAGACCAAAATTATTTATTTCTTTATTTTATCTTTACTTGGACTACTAAATCATGATATGGTACTCATTGGTATGGAGCCCATATACAGTACTTAATCGGGCAAAAAATTATTATTTGTTTAGTCCATGTTACTACTCATGACATGGTATTCGCGAATAAATAACTCATGTTTGAGCATAATCATGACAAAATTTAATTAAATATTTTCTTTCACCCGATGCATCATTTTTTTTGCTGCATATAACCGCTCATGATTCGTATCCGCTTTAAGGGACCGAACCTAAGAAATGCGGCCTCATCTCTCTCACCCTTGATTTGTACCCATTCATAGGGATCGAAACTAAGAAACGAGGTTCGCACACTCCTTGTTGATTCGTATCCGCTAACGGCACTAAATGAGGAAATTAGGCCTTTGTACTTCCCACCCTTAATCCGGCCACCTTTTCCTCAATTTCTCGCGTGGTCAGAGGTACCAATTACCTTCGACCAGTGAGATCACCTAGCTGTGATCCTCAAACCGGGTTGATATCCTGTAGTGGTTGAGCCCACCATACTCAATGTCCGAGTGGCGCGAGCCCTAGTCGATGGAGGAATTTGATGAACCTTATCTTCGCCAAAACTTTGGATAAGATGGGTGTCTCCCGAACAAAGATCAAAGCTGGAGCAGAACCTTTCCACGGTATAACTCCGCATTCATCGTCGATACCACTCGGGCAAATCGAGCTACCAGTTACGTTTGGCACACCGGAGAATTTCCCTACCGAAGAGATCCTCTTCAAAGTTGTGGACTTTGAAACCGCATACAACGTAATCTTGAGTATCCCCATGCTGGCAAAATTCATGGCAGTAGTGCATTATGCGTACCAGACCATAAAAATATCGACACCCAAGGGAATCCTCACCATAAAAGGTGACGCGCGCAACGCAGTGATATACGACAAGAAGAGCCTGGAGATGGTCGAAAATGACCGCCCCAGCGACCTTGCCAGCCTGGTCAAATGCCAGAAACACCAGAGCACCGTCAATGCTCCATCAGTCAATGACATCATTGGCGAGCCCGGTAAAAAAGACGGCGGGGAGATCAAAGCCATTCCTCTAGACGCGTCAGAGCCATCCAAGGCAGTCAAGGTGGGCGCCAACCTCAGCCTCAAATAGGAACTCGAGTTCATCACCTTCCTCCAAGCAAACCGCGACGCTTTCGCTTGGCAACCGTTCGATATGCCTGGAGTCCCCAGGGAGGTGATTGAGTATCGACTGACGATGGACCCCAACATCAAGCTAGTGGCCGAAAGCAGCGCCGTTTTGCGGAAGATCGCAAGCAGGCTATACAAGAGGAGATCGACAAGCTCATCAAGGCCGACTTCATCCGAGAAGTTTGGCATCCTACGTGGTTGGCTGACCCGGTTCTCGTCAGGAAGCCCAACGTCAAGTGGAGGATGTGCGTCGACTACACCGACCTCAATAAAGCATGTCCCAAGGATCCTTTCCCTCTCCCCCGCATTGATCAGATTGTGGATTCAACAGCGGGTTGTGAATTGCTGAGTTTTCTAGATGCCTATTCGGGGTATCACCAAATCAGCACGTCCGCAGAGGATGAGGAAAAGACATCTTTCATTACCCCGTTGGGTGTTTTTGTTATGTAAAGATTCCCTTAGGGCTTAAATGCGCTGGGGCTACATATCAACGATGTATATAGAATTGTTTGAAATCCCAAATCGGACTCAATGTTGAAACTTACGTTGATGATATTGTAGTCAAGTCTAAAACCAAGCATGTGCTGGTAAAGGACCTCCGAGAAACATTCGACAGTCTCAGGAAGTATTGGATGATGCTAAACCCCGAAAAGTGCATGTTCGGCATCCCGTCCGGAAAGCTTCTTGTTTTCCTGGTTTCTAGTCGAGGCATCGAGGCCAACCCACGCAATATCGAAGCCATCGACCAGATGCGCTCACCGCGGACACTAAGAGAGTACAAAAGCTTACAAGATGCATTGCAGCCCTCGGTCAGTTCATCTCTTGGATGGGCGAGCGAGGACTCCCTTTCTTCCAACTGCCCAAGAAACAGGAAAAGTTCGAGTGGACTAAAGAAGCCTAGGAAGCTTTCCAATTGTTGAAAAGGTACTTATTGTCTCCCTCCATCTTAGTATCCCCTAACGTAGGAGAAGATCTTTTCTTGTATGTTGCAGCAACTCCCCAAGTAGTAAGCACTATCCTAGTAGTCGAGCTAGACGATCCTAACAAAAAGATGAAGGTACAGAGGCCAGTCTACTATGTGAGCAAAGTTCTGCACAACGCAAAGCTATGGTACCCTCAGATTCAAAAGATGCTCTACGCAGTCTTGATGACATCTAGAAAGTTGCAGCACTACTTTCAGACGCACAAGATCACCGTGATGACAATGTACCCGCTCAAGGAAGTAATTCGAAACCGGGAAGTCACAGGACGAGTAGGCCAATGGACCGTCGAGCACAATGAGTTCAGAGTTGACTTCGCTCTAAGGACCAGCGTCAAATCGAGGATCCTGGTGGACTTCGTAGCAGAATGGACGCATGTCTAGGATAAGAAGCATGAAACCTCCAACGACTACTGGACGATGTTCTTCGATGGCTCGCTCAGCCTGCAAGGCGCGGGCTCGGGCATCTTGTTCAAATCTCCGACAAGTGAAGAACTTAGGTATGTCATCCAACTCGATTTCCAAGCTTCAAATAATGTTGAAGAATATGAGGAACTAGTCAACGGGCTTCGGATAGCCTCTTCACTTGGGATAAAACGACTGCTCGTGAAAGGGGACTCACAGTTAGTTGTAAACCAAGTGCAAAAGGACTACCAATGTATGGATGACAATATGGCCGCCTACCTGGCCGAGGTTCGCAAGCTGGAGCACAGGTTCGAAGGCCTGGAGGTGAAACACATCCGAAGGGGTGACAACTCCATAGCCGACAAACTTGCCAGGCTCGCTTCGTCCCGCTCGCCCACTCCAATAGGGGTTTTCATGGAAAATCTCCTTAAACCTTCTGCCTCCCCCAAATAGGAGACAAAAGCTACCCAACTCGACCAACAGCCTAGTCGAGTCAGCGAGGCGGAACCCGCAAACACGGAAGCTGCACTACTCGAAACGCAAGCCAACTTGGATGACCCTATTCCAAGCCTATCTCGAAGGTCGAGAGGTCCCTGACGATGATGCCTCAGCCGAGAAAATTGCCCATAAGTCCAGGCTGTACATGTTGGTAGACGACAAGCTCTATCGAAAGGGGAGTAACAGAATCTTAATGAAGTGCATCACTCACGAAGAGGGCAATAAAATATTGCTTGATATCCATGGAGGCTTCTATGGCAACCATGCGTCCTATCGCACCCTAGTCAGAAAAGCTTTTCGGCAAGGGTTCTATTGGCCAACTGACCTCCAGGTTGCTTGCGAGCTGGTAAAAAAGTGCGAAAGCTGCCAATTTTTTGACAAGCAAACCACCAGACCAGGCCAAGCATTGCAAACTATTCCTCTATCTTGGCCTTTCTCTACCTGGGGCTTAGACATCTTGGGACCTTTCCCGAGAGCCCAAGGAGGTTACAAGTTCCTATTCATGGCCATCGACACATTCACTAAGTGGATCGAAGCCGAACCCGTCAGGAACATCACCTTAGAATCGAGTAATAATAGATAACGGTTCCCAGTTCAAGAGAAATGCCTTCACGGTCTTTTGCGAAGGGCTAGGAATCAAACTCTGCTTTGCTTTAATTGCTCATCCCCAGAGTAACGGCCAGGTCGAACGAGCCAACGGTCTCATCCTGCAGGGACTCAAAACCCGCATGTTCGATAGGCTCAAGGCTTACTCGACTCGATGGGCGAAGGAGGTACCCTCGGTGCTATGGGCCATTCGAACCTCGGCTAGTTGGTCCACCGGTGAAACACCGTTTTTCTTGGTCTACAGAGCGAAAGCCGTGCTCCCGATAGATTTAACACACGGGTCGCTTAGAGTGGAGAACTACTCAGAAAAAGAACAAGAGCATGCACAAGCAGACGATGTAAACCTACTCGAAGAATATCGAGATTGAGCTGCCCTTCGAGCGGCCAAGTACCAGCAAGTGTTACGGAGGTATCATAGTAGAAGGATCCGTCAAAGAGTACTCGCTGCAGGGGATCTTGTACTACAAAATGTTCAGAAGCATGATAGTCATAACAAGCTGTCGCATAAGTGGGAAGGTTCCTATAGGGTCATCGAGACAACTCGACCCGGACCCGTACGACTATCTGCACTCGGCGGAACAGCGCTGGGCAATTCGAGGAACATCGATCAGCTAAGAAAATTTCACGCATAAGCATGCGCCAACAGCACCAGAAAAGGTAAATACTTTCAATTTCATTCATACTAATGTTCTTACAGGTAGGGGCCCTACGACTACTTGTCTTATGCATCGTCGCGCCCACGCTTGGTCCACGGAGACTCAATGGAGGATGAGATCATCCCCGGGATCTTCCTCCGCCCTCGAGAGGGGCCAGGCGACGAGAACGGCAGCTTGATCGGCCCGGGCCTTGAAGCACCGGTAGACTCTAAGATACCAGCGGGCGAAGGGACCCTGTCAACTTCCTGGGTATCCCCTCTTTCAATCGGCCCGGCAGCGGCCACCGCAATATCCTCACATCGCCTGATGGCGAAAGGCTCTGGATGGGGCGGCGTCGTGCCTCGCTTTCTTCTCCAGCGGCGGCGAGGGCATCCCCTCTGTAGAGGTCCTCACATCGCTGAGGACCCGCTGCCCGCCAGCTGCCTCCTCTTCCATCCTCACCCTCCTCTCTTCCTCCTTTGCCTCCCATTTGAGGGCATCCCAGATGATGGTCACAGGAGGAGAGCAAGGCGGAGGGGAAGCCATAAATGCACTAGTACTGCAAGTGTAGAACCGAGAGAGTGAAGTGGCAAAGGAAAACCGATGGCGAAAAAACAACGAAGTCTCATCTACTTATAGGCTGCAACCATGTCACATCAAGCCGTTTCAAATTCCCAAGAAGAGCAGGAAGCGGTGTAAGGCGCAGATATTGAAGCGACGCCCGAATCGTCATAAGGTCTAAAGCCACACAGAAGTTGAAACGATGCTTACGCTCAACTCTCTACTCGATGCGACCATCGAGTAGAAAGTCGGGGACTACATCGCGTGTTTCGATGCTTACGCTCAAGTCCTGACCCGACGCGTCCATCAGGTCGAGACCCAGGGGCTACATTGCGCGTATTTTTTGACACTCACGTCCCACTCTTGACCTGATGCCGCCATCAGGTCGAAACTCGGGGACTATGTCACTTGGTTATAGTACAAAAAGCTCTACTCTCGACCTGACACAAGCATCAGGTCAAGAGTCAGTGGTTAGAAAAACTTTCAACTCCTCCCCGTCGACAAGGCAATAAGGAAGCAGAACAAACAAAACAAGCAAAAATGTAATGTCTAGGTGTGCACTAAAATTTTGTTCAATTAGCATTATCAAACATAAGTATTACATTGCAGATAGCTACTATTGCTACTCGGAGTCGGCATTTCGCCGTGGCGATGGAGGATCTCTGGCAGGGCTCCGTTGAGCCTCTCCTTTATCTCCCCTTGCCCTCGTGATGGTAGCCCGAGAAGTGCGAACAAGAGATGAAGTTTCAAGAGAAGTTTCACCATCCTCCCTCTCACCATCGACTTTAGAATAAGGAGGGGAAGAAGTGCCTGCCTCATCGACTATGATTCTCAGTGCACTAGTAATTTCCTCCTCGCTTGGAACCGCCTCCTCCTCCGCTCACCAGTCTTCCTCCGACAGCTCCCGTGCGAGGGCATCCCAGTCAATCCCGCTTTTCGCATTCACGGAAGCGGCGGACCGAGCTGGAAAAATCATAGCTAGGAGCATAGGAGCTGACATTTTGGAAGAGAGCAAGGAAAGCGCGTCGAAAGCCATGGAAAGTCTTAAGGCTAAAGGTTTTTTTGCACTTGAGAAGCCGGAACTGGAAGAGAAGGAGGATGAACCAGCAAGACCCGAGTCCGGTCAATTTATAGCACCAGGAACGGGCGAGGCACGACGCTTGGGACACCCCAGTGCTTGCTCACATTCTATGACAGGAATAAACATGCTACGTTAATCAATAAAGTCAAAACGGACAAGAAAAGCCATGCAGAAAACGAAGCGTTCCGATGCTTACGCTCAAGTCCTGACCCGATGCGTCCATCAGGTCAAGACTCGGGGGTTACTGTCGGGACCCGAATTTGCAAATCCGGACCCTCTGTGTATTCAGCACTAGTCCAGGGTCACGCTAGTGCACACAGTCTCGACATAGATGAATATCACAATCATATACAGCGGAATAGTAAAAATAACACAACTATAGAATATAAACTATTGAACGACCTTAAGGTCAACCTTACACTTGTGAGGCCTTGACGGCTTCAACTCCAAATAAGCAGCAGCAGAATGAAGAACATCAGTGAATCCCATCAATACACCACAGGCAACTGACAGGGTTCGACTCCTAGATAATCGCCTTCTCACGGAACTTCCTTCTTCTTCGACGATGTAGACATCTGCTCACTGGTGATTGTTTGTTTGCAAGGGGTGAGTACTTAAAGCACTCAGCAAGTCATGCACAGAATGCAAGTCTAATAGCTATATGCATGGCTTATTCCAAATGACAGGCCGAAGGGGTTATTTTGCAACAAACAACATTCACAAATATTCATAATAGATTGTAAAGCGGTAAAACAGATAACAAAAGTAATAATTTTACAGTTGTTTCACAAGTAAACCATTCCACATCCTTAACTAGTTATCACTTTTCCACAGGCAACTGCCTCCAAACCCAAGATCAATTTTATGAAAAGCTAACCCTTAACTGTAATCCCCGAGCATTGTCCAATACCGCGGACACGGCTATTCAAATAGATTTTACACTCTGCAGAGGTTATACACTTTACCCACAAGATACAATCAACTCACCACGTCAGCCGTGAATCGCCATACAAGAGTATCCGAATGAGTGATCATAACAAAGCCTTTCGGAAACTTCTAACTACACAAGTGAACCTCTCCGGTTTTTGCCATACACCATCCCTTCCCTTAACAAAGGCGAAGTATGGGACCGACACACCGTTGGATGGGTACCATGCCGCAGCCCTGGTACGCTCCCCCTTCAAGCTACACAAAAGATGTAGTTGACACCCCGAGGTACCACATGCAAGTTATTAGTAACTTACTCAACTAGAACCGTCCCACTCCAGTCATGTGGTTGTATGGTTGACTCAGTTCAAAGGCTTGCAAGGTTAAGTCCTTAGGGCGACCAGGGAAAGACTACCCGAAGAACCAAATCAACATTCCCGGTGCCACACCTGGCCCACCCGATCATAATCTTGCCACTTGCCCCGGTCTAAATCATTTTATCACCTTAGTTGATTATTGCGCAACACAATGCCAACAATAACTCAACATCCTTGAAGAAGTACGAAGACCTCCACATATCAACTTCATCATGTCGGCAACACGTCACACCGTTCCAAAATACATTGCATATTCCATTAGTCAATATTGAGCTTTTGTATTTCCAAAATGATGTCAATGGTACGTTGCAAGACTAAGCAGCTACTGACGGTCTAACGAACCCATGTCGGCAAAGTATTTAAAGCCAACTATTAATCAAGAAACCTAGGGTGACAAATGATTCATGGCGTACAATTATTATAGACAGGGTGGCAATAACAAGTAGGTTGATTATCTAATCCCAAATTAATTGAAATCAGTTTAACTCAAACTAGCATGCAATAATTTGAAATAACATAATTTTCAAAAATGGGATCAACATGGTCAAAGCACAACTTGCCTGGCCCTTGCAACATTTACTGTTCTTTACTCTTTATCCTTGATTCTTGATCCTCGACCTTCGATCTTCACTTCCTTAATCTTTAGCCCGTAGAACAATTTCCGGACGACGCGTCTAACGATTAAAGAAGAAGCAAATACAAACCAATTCAAAAGACAAGTAAAACTCCAAATTAAGAACAAACAACATTGGGCACAACGGCTTGGAAGAATTTAGAAACTTGAACGGATTAGATCGAAGAGTTGACAAAAGAGAACGGGCTTTCGGGAAAACACAGAAGAGGGAAAGATTAATAACTGGGGAAGAAAGAATAATATTCCGAAGAATATTTCTTCCGAAGTTATTATCTCGATTGGACAGATAATGACATATGGGCTCTCGATCTATAGACCGGGTCCATAAAGATAAGTTAGTTCACAATGAACTAAACTGAGGCGCAAGGTTGATTTTTGTTGACTGAACGAAACACGGTCAAACAAAAGAGAGACGAATAGATTAGATCGGGCACAAGGGTATGACACATGGCCAATGGTCTATCGACCAGGTCCACGAACGATTCCAGATCGATGGTAGATTAGGTTTTCAGGGATACGACAAGACAAGTGTCTTACCACGATTGAAACAACAGGAAAGATTGCAAAGATAACAACACGGCTCACGATGAACTTAGTCCATCGAACCGGTCTTAGGTTAGGGTTTTGATTCGGTTTTGAAGTTGATATGACGATGAGGCTAGGCTCAGTCATGATGATAGAGAATATGAGGACATTGCACTAGGGCTCTTGCATGAATGCACGCATGCGATGACAACGAAGCGATGAGAGCCAAGTGTCAACGGCAGAATGTTAACGGCGGAGCGTTAACGGGGAAACATTAACGGTGGAATGTTAACGACGGAACGTTAACGGTGGAGCGTTAACGGTGAAGCGTTAACGGTGGGACATTAACGGTGAAACGTTAACGGCGGAATGTTAAAAGTGGAACGTTAACGGTGAAACGTTAACGCCGGAGCATTACGTTAACGACGAAACGTTAACGGCGGAGCGTTAACAGTGAAACGTTAACAGCAAAACGTTAACGGCGAAACGTTAATGACGGAGCATTAACGGCGGAGCGTTAATAACGGAGCGTTAACGGGGAAACATTAATGGCAAAACGTTAACGGAGGAACGTTAACGGAACGTTAACGGTGAAACGTTAACAACGAACGTTAACGGCAAAACGTTAACGGTGGATCGTTAACGGCGAACGTTAACGGCGGAGGTCAAACAATGATAGTATACTCATGAAACAAGGTAGCGACCGTCGGTGCAACGACATTGCCGCGATAAAACGCTACCAAGGATGGCTAACCGATACGCGAACCGGCGGCAACGGTTAGGTCAAAGATGACGGTTTTAGGCCGGAATCGGGCTCCGATGGCAAACGGAGACCAAAAGAGTTCTAAGGATGATCCAAAACAGTACATGATGATCCACTAGACGCGACAACACGACCGGAGCGAACTAAAATAGCCGGCGTCAAAAGGCGACGCGCGTCGACGGCTAAACGGTGGACTAAATATATAAAAAAAAATTAGAGGATGGGATGGCAAAGGGGTAATGTCTACCACGTAGAACGCGGTGAGAAGAACTCAACGGTATAGGCGTATTTTGCGGCGCCCCTCCGGATTGATCACAAACTGCCGATTAACGAGTTTCGAATCTAAACTTTGGACAGCCATAACTTCTAGAATAATGATCGGAACTTAACGAAATTTGACCGAGAGCTAGATGGGACCAAGAGGAACACCGTGATGTAGGTGCCTCAAAGAATTACCTTCTAGAACAGCGGGGAACGCACGAGGATGATTGTCGTTGTCTGAAACGCAGTCTGATCGTAGTCTGATCGGAAAAAATATTTTTATTCTCAAAATCCAGAGAAAAAACCATGAGACAAGATATGAAACATGTAGAGGACATCCTCAGGAGTCTACACAAAAAATTTCACGATCAAACTCCAAAAATTGAGAGAGATATGGCCTCGGTAAGATTCGATATTGAAACGGCCATAACTTTTGATTCCGTGGGCCAAATTGGCTGAAATTTGGAAGGTAAAAATATGATACCTAGGAGCACACTAGGGCCAAGACGGATCTCAAAAAGAGTCGACGAGCTGCCCGGGACGCTGCTCCAAAGTTCGACCATCGTTGGGCAACGTCCGGAGGACATGGCGGCTGTTTCGGAGTTTGGAGATGATCCGGAGGTTGAAAATGCGTGAGAGAGGTCATGGGAGGTCTACATGAGGTTAGGGTGCCATCTAGGTCAAGAAAAACAAAGTTTGGACGCGTTTGGAGCAAAAACGGGTCTTATAGGCATTTTATCGAGTAGTTGGTGTGCGTCTCGGATTACGGCTGACGTGGCCGATTATGGTGGCGACACGTGGCACGATCTGGTGGCGACACGTGGCATGCCCAGGAAATTCGGAATTTTCCAATAAAAAAATTTCGAAAATTCAAATAAATCATTTGAGGCAATAAAAATACCCAAAAAATTCTAGAAAATATTTTGAGATATTTTGAACTCAAATAAAATATTTTAAATAAAAATTTATATAAAATTTTCCAAATAATTAATTAATTTCAACAAAAGGGCTTAATACAAATCGATCCCAAATAAATCCAATAAATAGCAAATGAGCTCCGAAAAATCTCAAAAATTACAGAAGAATTTCTTGAAGCACAAGGAACCCAAATAAAATTAAATTTATTTTATTTGAAGTTTAGAATAATAAAATTAAATTGTTTTAGCTTTTAGAAAATTCAAATCAAGCTTTATAAACGCGAGAAAATCAACGAAATTTTTTGGGAAGCTAAACTAAACCAAAAATTTTTGAAAACCCAAATTTTGGGATGTTACAGTTACATCACGCATTTCGATGCTTATGCTCTAAGTCCCAACCCGATGCATCCATCATGTCGAAACTCGGGGGATACACCGCACGTTTTGATGCTTATGCTCAAGTCCTTTCCCGATGCATCCATCAGGTCGAGACTCGGGGGCTACATCACGCATTTCGATGCTTATACCCAAATCCCAACCTGATGAGTCCATCAGGTTGAGACTCGAGGGCTACATCGCGCGTTTTGATGCTTATGCTCAAGTCCCGACCCGATGCATCCATCGGGTCGATACTCAGGGGCTACATCGTGCATTTCGATGCTTACGCTCAAGTCCCGACCCGATACGACCATCAGGTCGAGACTCAGGGGCTACATCGCCAAATCACTAATGCAATAAGCTCAACCCTCTACTCGATGAAACCATCGAGTCGAGGGTCGGGGGCTATACAAATAGTTAATTCTATTTCATCAGCAAGGAAATACAAGGACAAACATTGCAGACAAACAAAATTGCAACGATCGGACAAGTACAAATTCTATTAAAAGATGGTTAGTACATGGAAGATAGTTACAATCACTACTCTCTCTCGGAATCGTCACTTTGCTTCGACAAGGAAGAATACCTTCCGGCAGGGCTCCGTTGAGCCTATCTTTTACTCTCCCTTGCTCCCGCAGTGGCAATCCTCGGAGCACAACGAAGAGATGAAATCCCAAGAAACTGATATTTCACCTTCTTCTCCTCGTGTGCTTTTATTAGCTCGGGAGTAAGAAGGGGAAGGAGCGCTTCTTCTCCAGGATCACATGCCCAAGATGAAGTTCCATGAAGAAGAACTCCTCCCGGGTCTCCTCGCGTACCCTGGAGTAAGTGGGGGAAGAAGCGCCTCTTCTTCAGGATCACACGCAAGAGATGAAGTTCTAGGAAGAAGAACTCCCTGGTCTCCTCGAGTGCCCTAGAGTAAGAGGAGGAAGAAGCGTCTTATGTCCCTCGACAATAACCCTCAGCACACCAGTAATCTTCTCCTCACATGGAACCGTTTCCTCCTCGCTCGTTGATCTTTCTCCTCTGCCTCCTGGGCGAAAGGCATCCTAATCGGTCCCATCTTCCAGCACAAGGAAGGAAGGATCCGAACAAGGATAACCACGGCCATAGGAGCAGGGGTCGAATAGACTCGAGTTCTCTTCAGAAGAGAAAAAGGAGGACGCGTTGGAAGCCATAGAAACCTTACTTCTCGGGCTATGCAAGAGATTTCCTGAACCCTAAGCATCGGGAGAGTAAGGAGGGAGAGCAGGCCGGAAGAACTCTATCGCAATTCCCGTATATTTATAGCACTAAGAACGGATAGGACGTGACGCTTGGGTTGTCAGAGCGCCCGCTCGCATTCTACGCCAGCGGGGTAAACGAGGAGACGCCAAATTAGTGCAATTTCGACGGTCAACATGCTACACAGAACAACTGCTGAGGCCCTAACTCTCCGCCCGATGCAGTCATTAAGTCGAGAGTCAAGGATTACCCGAGTGCTCCACTCAAAAGAGTCGTGAGTCGACTTCCCCGAAAAGGACATCGGGTAATGGAACACCGGGACACAGGTAACCCGATAAAACCTTCAGTTCTGTGTTTTCTCTTCTCATACTCCTTTTTCCTTCTAGCCTAGCCCTAGGCATACATTTCTTTGTTGGCATTTATTCGAGCTCATACTTAGTACGTAAGCAAACCAGACCAAAGCACTGCCGTGTTTAAGCCCGACAACGAGTAGAATATATCTCGCGCGCATACAAGTAACAGATCGCCAGGCGTCTAACACCCAGCGGCCAGCGGGAGACGAGGTCTCTAGTCGGCTTTTCATGTGTGGTCCGACGGGACCGAGTATGCTACGCACCTCAAATAAATGGCATAGATAAAGGTTTGCAAAAACCACACGCTTCGGGTTAGCGCATAGTCTTTTCTCTTTTTTACTAACCACCGCCTCGAGTCTTTACTCGAAGGCATTTCAATTTAACAAAGGTTCCCAGAAAGTGTGCAGGTAAAAATCACAGGTGCAGCAACCAAAATGGCAATCGGAAAAGAGCTGCAGAAGTGCTAAAGCGAGCTTGCTCCTACGATGTGTTACTCATTCTCATCGGTAAGGAGAAGGCAGAACAGAACATACTAGGCAAGCATTAAGGTCATTACCATTAATAAATAGCCAAGCAGCAAAAAATAGAGAAAAGTCAAGCACGTCAGGGTTCTGGGCTCGTGTCATCCACATCATCGAATGGCATCTCCATCATGTCCACTAACGTTGCGGCTAAATCTTTGAAGTATTCTACATGGTCGGCGGCTTCAACTGGGTTGCCTGCAAAACCCTCATTTAAGCAGCGGTAGTCGAGGTCTGGATGATGACTCTTCACCATGCCAAGCCGAAGGCAGCGGCTCCTCAAGCCATGTCCGTCGTATACTTGCAAGGGTCTGATCGCAATCGGGCACGTAGGGTCTCCACCTAGGCTTCGGCTTGCCCCTTCTCGACGACCACCTTCTCCGTCTCGGCTCGAGCCTCCTCCAATTGAACATAGAGAGCCGCCAACTCGGCTTTCGCGTCAGAAGCCTCTTGATGAGCAGCCATGAGCTGCTGGCAGGCCTGCCCAAGAAAGGTCTCGAGTCCGAATAATGCATTCTTCGCCTAGGGCCAATCTCGAGCAAGCACCGAAGGGAAAGAGAAGGTCGGGATCGGAGAAGTTGTGGCACCAGTCGAGGTATCAACGGGGGCAGGATTTTTTTTCCGACAAGCCACCGTCCATCGTTCCCCTACAAGACGTTTTTCGGCCGTTAGGATGTCGATAGAATACCAAAACAACACGAAAGAAGACAAAACTCACTTGGTCGTGGGATATTTGATTCGTAATTTCTTCCTCGGAAGATCCGATTCCGATGGTTTGGCCTAGAAACTGGCCATGGTAGGAGGCTCATGACCTCTACTGAGTTAACCTATGAATCAAGTATGTCACTAACCGATAAGGACCAGGCAATAACGGTTACATAAGGCATCGACAATACCTGGCTGCTGGTTGAAGGAAGCGTTGCTCAGGGCGGCGACTGCGGGGGTGTGATCGATCCTTGAAGGCTGTCCCTCACATCATCCCGTTGTTCATCCACCAATTGTCAAATAAATCTAGAGCTAAACACATAACATCCAAGAAGGGAATTGAAGATCACCTGAGTGGGGGACCACGTTCGAGTCTGTTTGGGAGGCCGAAAGGCCTTTGGAGCAAAATCCCCTCACTGTTGGGAGGGACGTTGATCTCTCACTTACAACAATTTTGCCCCCGCTAGGCGCAGCTGGAGGTGGCCCCTGCTCAGATGAAAAGACTCCAATGGAGCCTCCGGAGCAACCATCACCTACCAGGTCGATGGCTCCCTCCGCTAGTTCACCTTCCTCCCCGAACTCCGGTTCCTAAGGGTGATGTTGGTTAGCAGCAAGTAACATATGCACGAATGATGCATTGCACAGCCCAAAAACAACACTCACCTGCGGGCGGGGGAGGACTTTGGAAAAACTCACCACACCGGAGCCTCCCGGGTGGGAACCAGAACAGTTTGCTCAGGTGAGCACCAATGCTTGTAGGCAACAAAACTATGAGGAAAAAATCAAGCATCAGCACAAGGCCGCCAGAACAAAAAGAAGTTTTGCATCACCAACCCTTACTGGTAGGGGAGTCCCTGGTGGCATCTTCAATCCCCTCGTAGTCCTAAGCTAAGTGATCACAGCTATTAAGGGGGCTGATCCGCTGGGTTACAAAGTCGAATGCCACATCCCAGCCAGTCAAAGATAGCTTTGCCAGCTCCAAGATCCTCTGGACATAATATGCAGTGTGGGCAGTCGATGGAGGAGGACGGGACCAAAGCTCGGTGGGGTTGATCAAAAGGCTGCGGTAGGCGATCGGACAGTGGATGGTGTCCAGGGAAGTAATATAAAACCATTTTTTCTTCCAATCGGTCTGCCGGGAGGAAACGATAGGGACCAATATGTAGGGATCGGATCTGCTAGATCGAAGGCGAAATCCGGCACCCCCACCACATCTTGCTTTACCCTCGCCAAGATGTAAAAGTGGCAGAAGAGGTTGAGGCTGGGTGGGATGCCCAGGAACGCTTCCCAGAGGTGTACGAACACGCTCAACATCGTGATCGAGTTGGGCGTCAAATTGAAAAGTTGGACCGAATAAAAGTCCAGGACAAAAAGAAGAAAAGAAGAAGGTGGAAAATTCAAACCACAATAAAAGAAAGATGCAAAGACTACAGTTCGTCTTGAGTCTGCGGGGTAGGGTACGGCTCACCCGCAGAGGGACTCTAGCTTACCAGCGCGCGGGAAGGAAGAAGGCCCTCCTTCTCCATGTCCACGAGGCGCTCTTCGGACATAATCGAGGTCTGCCAGCATTTCTTGAGGCCCTCGTCCTCGAATACCACCTTGTTGGTCTCCCCAGCCTTTGGCGGAGCACCACCTCCAGTAGCCTTTACGCGGGATCCAGACACCATCGCAAAAAGGAAAGGTCTTTTGTTGGCGAAGAAGATGAAGGAGATGGTAGAGAAAACGAAGTTTTTGAAAATGCAGATGACGACTACTTTCTCAAAAACAGGATATATACAATTCCCTTTGTTGGTAGTGGACAGTTCGGTCCCCCATCACATGGCGCATCGAACGGAGGAGCAATTGGAAAGCTGAGCAAGCATGCGAAACACCGCAGTTTTTGCAGACTGCTACATTTAATGCCGTGCATTCCCAATACGGCGATATTTTGAATCAAGTCTTAACTCTGTCCAGTATCGGGTTCCTAAGGTCGATATCGAGCATGGGCAGATCCTTTGGGAGCTCGAAAAGGCCGATGGTCGGGCTGTCGACCCGACATCTCCCTACTTGATCCCAGCAGTCCAACCCTGCTCGATGCAGTCGACCACGATCATGTATGGCATTATTTGTTCAAGTCAGAATTTGACAATAATCGACCTAACGCTTGGCACTGACCTATCACTGAACAGAGTTCGGGGGCTACTATTGAATATCTAAATATGGGATATGCATGTGCACCGGAAAGAATGAAATTAGGCCATATATCTCGGACGCCCAGAACCCTATCTCTACGGGAGATAAGGCTAACGGAAGGGATATCTCCACGTTAGGAAGGACTTGTAACGCCCGTGTTTGTAATTAAGCTTAATTAGGCTAACTAAGTGTGGATTAGTGTTCTGTAAAGTTTCCAGTTTGAATTTGGAGTTATTTGCCCTTGAATTCGGTTTTGTCATTTCACTTGATTGTTTTCCCCGATTGGAGTCTCAGAATCCGAAATCGGGTGAAATTTAAAATCGTGAGAGCTAGATCCCAAACCTAAGTTTTAATATCTTTATTAGGACCCCTCGAACCTATTCCAATAGTCCTCAAGTTAGTTGATTGGAGAACCACCGCAAAAACTATAAAAATCCTCGAAGTTTTCTCCGCCGGGCGGCGATCAAGCACTTTTTGCTGGTACTACCTGGCCGAAAGGGCAAGTCTTGGTCGCCCAGCGAGCAGATTACCGACCGAGCGACAGGTTTTGGTCCTGTGCTCGTGTTTATCTCTTTGCCTCGGTATGCGTGCACGTCTCAGCCTCTAAAAGCACCAGGGAGCACCTCCTCTCCCTCTCCTCTCTCATTTCTCCTCCTCTCCTCCTCCTTCCTCTCTTCTCCTTCCTCTCTCTCCATTGGAGCTTTCTCCTCCTCCTCGCCATCTCCAACCGGTTGAAGCTCCAGGAGGCTGTGTGGGAGCAGGAGCAAGGGTGGAGAAGCGTCTCTAAGCTGTCAAGGAGCTCCACAAGAGGTAGGGCTTGAAGCTAAACCTAAACCCTAGGTGCAGATGCAAACCCTAGCTCTTCCTTGGCTTGTAATCATTCTTTACGTCCTTGTTAAACTCTAGAAACCCTAGTTCTTGTGGTGCATAGTCGTGTTCCGAGTAGTTAAACCTAGGTCAAGGGTAGAAGAATCCTCTCGCGTGATCGAGTAGTTTCTGTAACCCTGATCTACGCTTCGTTGGACTCATTAGCTGCAAGAAGCCATTTGTCGAATTCTCGGAGCCCTTTCCTTTCGAAACCCTAACTCCGGGAAGTCAGGGAAATGACCTGCAGATGTTTTCTTAGAGCCTCGTAAGTCGTTTCTTGTAGGAGGATCGAGTTTGTACTCGATTCGAGACGAGAATCGAATTCAGAGTAGGTTAGGTTTTTCGGTCTTTAGAGGTCTGATTGTCGTGTGCCGAGGGTTGTAGCCAGTTTCTCGATCTTATGGAACCCTAGTGCGTTTTTGGACCTATTGCGCTTGTTGCGAATCCGTCGTTCCGAAGGATTTGCAAAAGATGCACTTTGGGCATTCGGAGCGATTTTATGTTCTGAAGTTCCAAAGCTCACAAGCCTAGCGCGTATAAGTCCTTAATGCCGTAGAGAACCCGTGGCCGCGAAGAAACTCGAGTTTCGACACCTTCTGGGTTGAAATCCGTTTTCGCGTCAATATCGGGAGAGAAAGGATCCGAAAAGTGAGATTTTGAGCAAACGAGCTCGAAACTTGACGAAACCTGCGTGAATAAGTCCCATGGGTCCTCAGGAACCTATCCATGCACTTACATCGAAGTTCCGGGGGTTAATGCGTAAAATCTCAATTTTTGGATTTTGGTCTCGAAGTGACCCAAGCACTACTGGCCCAGGTGAGGGCTGATCACGGGAGGGTCCGGCACTACCGGACTTAAGGCGTCGGCTGTTATTTTCCAGAGAGCAACCTGTTTCGATCACCGAAGAGTAGACAGGCAAGCACCTCCTTGACCATTTTGAATCCCATATTTGCAAATTCTTATTTTCGATTGCCAAAACTATTATGCATGCTCATAAGTTTATTAAAAGTGATAATTTGTGGGAAGCAGTAGTTAAACCAGAAATTGTTGGATTACCTCAATGCAATCCGAATATGCAATCCTTGATAGACTTAGGAATAATTTAGACACGTTAGTAAGTGTCAGAGGGTATTATAGAATAATAGTCGCATGTGCTTAGTTCAGCAGTAGAATTGGTTGCAGGAGATCATGATGTTCTTATTCATAAACTCCTGGAACTATTAGGATAGGTGATTGGTGTCAGGTTGGAATCAGTGGATATGGGGTTTTGTTGAAAAAAGGAAATGGATGCGTGAGTAAAATGGAAAAACTTGGAGAGTTTAGACCGGGCGAGATGTTTGGTGGTTCGGAGTTGGTGGTATTTGGCCGGGTAGTGGTTCCGGTTGGTAGGCTGGTTTCAGGTTCGGATTGGTTGTCAGGCCGTTGGCTGGTTTGGAGTGGTTCGGTCTCAGTTGGTCCCTTGCTATGGGGAGGTTGAAGGCTAGTGTGTGCTCGGTGGGGCCGCTAGTGTCGATCCTCTGTGGCCATAGCAAGTGGGTTTGGAAGATCTCGCCTGAGTCACCCTAAGGACCGAACTTGGTGCTATTTACTGGGTGTGATACGTGCAACCACATGTGCGGTGTGGGATGGCCTCGACCCTGAAATGCAGGGAAAAGGGATCGACCTGCATTATTGGAGGGCAAAGAGGATTGGATGCACTTGTGGTGTCGGTGCATTCTAGGGACTTTCTTGTCGAGGAATCGAAGGAAAGTTTACCCAATACAACGGTAATGCCTACTACAGGGAGGTCGTGGGCTAGTGGGTGCCTATGGGAACCACTGCGGCCTCTGTGGCTGTAGTTAGGAATGCACGTTACCGGGCCGGTGCAGGATTAGAACTCCAATCTCTCGAAAGGTTCCGTCACTGTCTAGCAAATCGGGTACTTCGGTACCGCGAGGCATGGATGACATGATTGCTAGAACGTGTCATGTGGGTACAGTGCTCTCGGTCATGAGCAGCTTGGAAAGTATTATTAAGTATAGATTTTGGGTCTGGGTTGACTTCTGGGAAAATGGGTTTTGAGGTTAGATTGTGTTGGTCAGGTGTGTGTTTGGATCTTGGATTCGGATAAGGTGCAGGTGGTTGGTTGTTTTGGTGAAAGGAATGGTTGGATGGTTGATTTGGTGAATGGTTTATCTATTATTAATTGTTTGAAATGTTTTCTTCAGCTTCTTTGGTAAAAATGCGAATGTGAATCTATTATCATATTGCAAGCAAAATCTGCTTTGTGCTCAAAAGACTAGTGTAGTAACCTATTATTCATTGATTCAACCTACATTTTATATGTATACATTCCATACACTAAAGTCTTGCGAGTACATACGTGTACTCACCGTTTGCTCTAACGGATTTTGGTCAAAAGGAGAAGAAGCAGGTAATGATGCAGATGTTCCAGGCAGTCGCGATTATTGATGATGACGCCGATTCATTCCCGGGCTTAGCTGGAGTTTCCTTCGATCGATTGCTCGAGGGTGGAGGCACACTGCGTGTTTTTCTTTTGGAGTTTCCGCTGGCGTTGGATGATTCTTTTGGACTTGTGCCGGCTGTAAGCCAAGACTTGTAAAGTTAAACTATTGTAATAACGTTACCTTTCATGTGTAATATATTTACTCTTGCATAGTTGAGACCTGTCTTGTATGACAACGCGTGGGTACTGGGCTACTGATCCAGGGAACCAGTACAATGCACGCGGTTGCGGGAAGCTCGAGTTGGGATCAATTAGTTGGCATGTACACTCCTCACGAGTTTTGCCGATTAATTGGCCCCAATTCGAGTACGGAGTTGGTTTAGGGGTCAGGAGACGTTACGGGTTGCATTAATCTTCTGATCGATGCAACAGTAATGACCTGCATCGCTAATCTGATTTCGGAGCCCCCACAAGAAGTGGTATCAGTGCTATGCTAAAACTGAAAGGATAAATTAGATCGCTAGATAATAGAACTTAGGAATGAGTTTTCCTAGGTGAGCTATTTTAACTTAGTATTCTTAATTGCGAAATGGTAGAATGCTAGCCTTTTCCCCTCTATAGCTTCTTTTTCTGACTTCGAATCTTCAAAGTGAATTTCCTCTTAGCTGATTTTCAAACCTTGTTTTCTGGGATAGGAGTGAAGTAGGAAAATGGGATTCATTCTATTCCCTTTCTCACTCAAAACCTAAAGATAGAGTTTGGGGAAGTCTTACCTATTCAACAGTTAGTTACGTATTGTACAAGGATAGGACCAAGGCTTCGGGCTGTGGCTTTTGCAGTTGTTTTGTGTGGTAGTTGCTTGGTTTCCTCTCTTTTGGTTTGTCTCCGTTAAGGTTTTGCTAACTAGTTCTTTTCTTGCTTTTAGATGTCGGGACGCTGGGAACCTCGTTTCTACACGCGTGCTATCCTAGAGGGTTCTGTTCAGGCCACCCTTTGGGAGATGATGCACCATGTTGGGTTCACTGAGCCACCAGAGTACATGATCTCAAGCGCTGGACTTAGCCCAGCATCCTCTCTCTATGTGGCAGAGGTCACCATTCGAGGTCGTCTTGCAGGAGAGCAGACACGTCTCTACTATGGCACAGCTCCAAGTCCTCTCGCAGCGTTGCTATATGGGGCGTATATGGCAATCCTTCGACTCCGTTTCGACCTTCCCGAGCTGTCGCAGATGTTTCCGAGTTGTCCCTCTCGTGAGCCGGACGGCCAGGCAAACCTCCATGCACAGGTGAATCCACTGATGGATATAGTGGAAGCTGGCAGGTTAGGTACGTGCGAGCTGTTGACAGGTACCTACTTCGCCTTCGGGACGAGCTCCTGGTCGCTCGCCATCGTATTTCTGAGCTAGAGAGCCATATGGCACCGTTCGTCAACCATGGCTTCTTCACCACCGAGATGATCTACGGGGAGCACGATGAGCTTGAGCCGGCAGAGGAGCTTCCTCGCCCTTACGGATCCTACCATCGGGTCTCCCGCAATGCCAGGATGTTCGAGCGAGGCAGCAGCCGCCGTCGCGTCTCAGCTGTGCGCCCTGGAGCCTCGTCAAGTGCAGCACCGGGTCGTAACCTCGTCTTTGGTGGTCGTGAGTACGAGTTGATGTACCCGGTGGAGTCATCTACTTCTTCTGCAGTTCCAGGCCCTTCCGATGCTCCTGCCGAGAATGGTGGGGATGTGTAGACCTGGATCTTAGGAGTCCTCTGTGTATTAGGTAGTACTGAAGCTCGCTTTTGTCGTAGATACGAGCTGGCTGGTGATGTACTTTTGCTGTACAGAGGTTAGGTGGGAACTTGTGTTAAGTGGGAATGATGATGTAATATGAATCAGTCCAGAGCGCAAGGACGTGCTTTGTCGCCGATCCTTAAATCTATCGTGTATGCAATCCTTTCGCTGCAACGCTGCGTGCTTCATTGTCTTGTGTTGTCGAATCTTATTAAATGCATATGAATCCCGTAGTAATCCCGCTGTGTCGTCTCATTTCTCGGCATGGCACCGTTGTTCACATTGTTGAACCTTGTGTTAAGCAGGATGCCGAGGAGACGGCCACCGCGGCGATTATGGCCGAGGGTACGGCGCGAGATGAACCGAACCCCTCACTTCGTGATCCGCCGCAACAGGATCCCATAGCCATGTTTCGCGGCATTCTAATGATCCAAAGGCGCCAAGACATGGACGTCGAGGAAGCGCAGAGTGAGGAATTACCTCCTCCTCCGTCCATGGCTCAAGGCTTGGTGATGCACTCGTTTACTCGAGAGATTGGTGCAGAGTCGGAGAATATGGGTGCCGTTGCTTTTGGAGGTGTGGCAGCGATGCAACCCTGCACTCTACCGGGCAGAGTTCCAACGGACCCGCCCACCGAATTTCTCCACGGCCACTGATCCTTTGGACGCGGACGACTGGCTCCGCGACATTGAAGATAAACTTGAGTTGGCTAGATGCACGGATGACGAGAAAGTCCAGTATGCTGCACATTATCTCCAAGGAGCGGCAGCAGCATGGTGGAACAGTTTTAAGACTATTCACCCTGTTGGACATGTTACCACTTGGGCGGATTTCAAAGAAGCTTTTCGTGCAGTCCATATTCCCTCCAGCTTGATGGAGATAAAGAAGAGGGAATTTTATAATTTGAAGCAAGGGTCCATGTCCGTTATGGACTATCTGCATAAGTTCAATTACCTGACTCGTTATGTCGCTGATGAGATTCCGAGCGAGGCCCGAAAAACTGCTTGGTTCCGGGAGCATTTGAATGATGAAGTTAAGCATTCGCTCGCAGCTCTTGATTTCCCAAATCTCCAGGAGTTAGTGGATAAGGCGATTCGAGTGGAAGATAGTGCGAAGGCAGTTGCAGAAAATCGAAAACGGAAGTGGCTGGCCCAAAAAGCAGCCGGTGCGGGCCCGTCAAGGTCTCGCCACAGGAAGGTCAGTGTTGATCAATCACTTCTCCTCCAAAACCTCAACGACCTGTTCCTCGTGCCTCTCAATCTGCGGTTCAATCCCATAACCGCGGTGGGCAGATGCAAGGAGGACAACAAAGGGGGACGCCGCTTTCATGCTTTGCATGTGGACAGGTTGGCCATTTTGCCAATGTTTGCCCTCTCATCGCCGACCCCTACCGACTCGCCCTTCTTCACTCAAAGCGCTCGGTTCGTCCTCAAGCTCTGTTAGTGGACGTGGTGGTCATCGAGTTGGCCGGCGGAGCCTCGCTCAGCGCAGAGTCCCGCTCAGGGTCGTCTTAATTTGGTAACAATGAGGAAGCAAGTAATGCACCGATGTGGTCCTCGGTACGTTTCTTGTGCATTCAGCTCCTACTGTGGTTTTGTTTGATTCGGGAGCTTCCCATTCCTTTGTGTCTTCAAGGTTCGTTAAGGATCAAGGGATTAGGACTAGTTTGCTAGGCAATTACATGTTAGTTCATTCCCCTGGCTCAGTCCTTCGGGCTCAGTGTATTTGCCTAGGAGTCCCGATTGAGATTGAAGGAGTGCGATTTAGTGGAGATCTGATTCAGATCGATACACCTGGACTTAATGTAATCCTAGGGATGGATTGGTTATCTAAGAACCAAGGACGCATCGATTGTGCCGAACGTTCCATTTCCTTGGTGAATCCAGATGGCATCCAAGTCAAATTTAACTCCAGCCCGTTATCGGTGCAAAAGCCCTCTCTTCATTCCTTGTCTATTCTTGAGATGGGACAAGTACCGGTTGTCTGTGAGTATCCCGATGTTTTTCCTGAAGAATTGCCGGATTGCCTCGGACAAAGACTTGGAGTTCGTTATAGATTTGCTACCTGAATAAAGACCAATATCCAAGCACCCTTACCGGATGCCCTCGGATGAGTTGATTGAACTCAAGAAGCAACTCAAGGAGCAGCTAGTAAAGGGTTTTATCCGTCCTAGCTCTTCGCCATGGGGTAGTCCAGTGCTCTTCGTTAAGAAGAAGGACGTCAGTCTTCGCATGTGCGTCGACTATCGTTCGTTGAACGAAGTCACCATTAAGAATAAGTATCCCCTTCCGCGGATCGATGATCTGTTTGATCAACTGAGCGAGGCTCAGATCTTTTCCAAAATCGATTTGAGGCTTGGGTACTTCCAACTCAAAATCCGACCGGAGGACATTCAGAAAACTGCGTTTACTACTCGCTACGGATTGTATGAGTATACAGTGGTTTCCTTTGGTCTTACCAATGCCCCTGCCACTTTCATGAACCTCATGAACAAGGTATTCATGGAATACCTGGACAAATTCGTGGTGGTGTTCATTGATGACATCCTCATCTACTCCAGAAGTGAAGAAACGCATGAGCTCCATTTGCGATTAGTGCTCGACAAACTCCGCGAGCACCAGCTTTACGCAAAATTCAGCAAGTGTGAGTTCTGGCTCAAAGAAGTTGCATTCTTAGGGCATGTTCTTTCTGGAGGTGGAGTTGCAGTTGATCCAAGTAAGGTGTAGGATGTAATTGCTTGGGAGCAGCCACGGACTGTTCCTGAGATCCGAAGTTTCCTCGGTCTTGCCGGTTACTACCGACGGTTCATCGAGAACTTCTCCAAAGTCGCTAAACCGCTGATGTAACTACTCAAAAGAAAAGAAATTTGAGTGGTCATCAACTTGTGAGGCAAGTTTTCAAGAATTGAAGCGAAGACTTACCTCTGCCCCAATTCTTGTTTTGCGGACATACATAAGAGCTTTGACGTTTTACGTGATGCTTGGCGTCGAGTCTCGGTTGTGCCGATGCAAGACGGCAAGGTGGTAGCTTATGCTTCACGACAATCGAAACCTCACGAAGCCAACTATCCAACCCATGATTTGGAATTGGCAGCGGTCATTCATGCTCTAAAACTGTGGCGTCATTATCTTATTGGAAACAGATGTGAGATATTTACCGATCACAAGAGCCTGAAATATTTCTTCACCCAACCAGATCTAAACTTGAGGCAGCGCAGATGGTTGGAGCTGATCAAGGATTATGATCTGGGAATCCACTATCATCCGGGCAAAGCTAATGTGGTTGCAGATGCCCTCAGTCGCAAACAGCACACCATCAGTGCATCGACTTTTGTTAGTCAACCTCAACTGATGGATGAGTTTCGGAGGCTCAACCTAGAAGTAGTTCAAGAAGGGTTTGTGGCAGCCCTAACCTTAGAGCCCACTCTTGAGTCCCAAATTCTAGCCGCGCAAATCGTTGATGAGAAAGTGGCTGAAATTAAGCGCAGCTTGAAGGGAAGCGCGCCTTCGGAGTTTTTGGAAAGAGCGGATGGGATGGTCATGCGTGGACGGCGATTGTACGTTCCGAATGACCAGGAGATCAAACAATTGATCTTGAAGGAAGCTCACAATACTCCTCTTTCGATCCACCCTGGAAGTACGAAAATGTACCAGGATATCCGTGTAAGTTTCTGGTGGCCTGGTATGAAAAAGGAGATCGCTGAATTTGTCGCTACTTGCGATGTGTGTCAGCGAGTGAAGGCAGAGCATCAGCGCCCTGCGGGATTGCTCCAGCCTTTAAAAATTCCAGAGTGGAAATGGGATGAAGTCGGCATGGATTTTATTACTGGTCTGCCGAAATCATCAGGTGGTCATGATTCTATTTGGGTAATCGTGGATCGATTGTCCAAAGTGGCTCATTTTATTCCAGTCCATACCACCTACAATGGGCCTAAACTTGCAGAACTTTACCTGAACCATATAGTCCGACTGCATGGTGTTCCTAAGGTCATTGTGTCAGACCGTGGGACCCAATTTACGTCGCGATTCTGGAAAAATCTGCATGAACTCCTTGGTACTAAGTTGTTTTTCAGCACAGCGTACCATCCTCAGACCGATGGCCAAACTGAAAGAACTAACCAAGTCCTGGAGGATATGCTGAGAGCTTGTGTGTTGGCCTACAACACGAAGTGGGAGAAATGCTTAGCTTTTGCTGAATTCTCCTACAACAACAGCTATCAAGAAAGTCTCCAGATGTCGCCGTTCGAGGCACTTTACGGAAAAAAGTGCCGAACACCGCTGTTCTGGTCTGAAGTCGTCGAAAGACAATTTTTCAGCCCTGCTGTAATCCAAGAAGCCGAAGATCATGTCAAACTGATTCGGGACCGACTGAAGGAAGCTCAGTCGAGAGAGAAAAGTTATGCCGATACTCGTCGTCGTGAGCTGAGTTTTGATGTAGACGATTTCGTCTATCTCAAAGTGTCGCCGCTACGTGGCACTCGTCGCTTTCAAGTTCGTGGGAAATTAGCGACGCGTTACGTCGGACCGTACCGCATTCTTGCGAGGAAAGGTGAAGTTGCTTATCAGATTGAACTTCCCCTCGCCTTTACGAGGTACACGATGTATTCCACGTATCGCGGTGAAGAAATGTCTTGGAAGCCCACAGAACTTACCCCATTGGAAACGATTGATCTTCAGCCTGATCTATCGTATTGCGAGCATCCGATCCAAGTACTTGAAGAAGCTGAGCGCCTTACTCGCAATCAAGTCATCAGAATGCTCAAAGTCCAGTGGAGTAACCATACCCAGGACGAAGCTACTTGGGAACGAGAAGATCGTCTTAGAACTGAGTTTCCCTCTTTCTTCGCAGAGCCTAGCTAATCTCGAGGACGAGATTATTCCAAGGGGGGTAGGATTGTAACGCCCGTGTTTGTAATTAAGCTTAATTAGGCTAACTAAGTGTGAATTAGTGTTCTGTAAAGTTTCCAGTTTGAATTTGGAGTTATTTGCCCTTGAATTCGGTTGTCATTTCACTTGATTGTTTTCCTCGATTGGAGTCTCAGAATCCGAAATCGGGTGAAATTTAAAATCGTGAGAGCTAGATCCCAAACCTAAGTTTTAGTACCTTTATTAGGACCCCTCGAACCTATTCCAATAGTCCTCAAGTTAGTTGATTGGAGAACCACCGCAAAAACTATAAAAATCCCCGAGTTTTCATTGCCGGGCCAGTACCTGGCCGAAGCGGCAAGACGGCCGCCCCGAGCAGATCGCCGGCCGAGCGGCTGTGTTTTGGTCCTGTGCTCGTGTTTATCTCTTTGCCTCGGTATGCGTGCACGTCTCAGCCTCTAAAAGCACCAGGGAGCACCTCCTCTCCCTCTCCTCTCTCATTTCTCCTCCTCTCCTCCTCCTTCTTCCTCTCTTCTCCTTCCTCTCTCTCCATTGGAGCTTTCTCCTCCTCCTCGCCATCTCCAGCCGGTTGAAGCTCCAGGAGGCTGTGTGGGAGCAGGAGCATGGGTGGAGAAGCGTCTCTAAGCTATCAAGGAGCTCCACAAGAGGTAGCGCTTGTAGCTAAACCTAAACCCTAGGTGCAGATGCAAACCCTAGCTCTTCCTTGGCTTGTAATCGTTCTTTACGTCCTGGTTAAACTCTAGAAACCCTAGTTCTTGTGGTGCATAGTCGTGTTCCGAGTAGTTAAACCTAGGTCAAGGGTAGAAGAATCCTTCAGCGTGATCGAGTAGTTTCTGTAACCCTGATCTATGCTTCGTTGGACTCATTCGCTGCAAGAAGCCATTTCTTGAATTCTCGGAGCCCTTTCCTTTCGAAACCCTAACTCCGGGAAGTCGGGGAAATGACCTGCGGATGTTTTCTTAGAGCCTCGTAAGTCGTTTCTTGTAGGAGGATCGAGTTTGTACTCGATTCGAGACGAGAATCGAATTCAGAGTAGGTTAGGTTTTTCGGTCTTTAGAGGTCTGATTGTCGTGTGCCGAGGGTTGTAGCCAGTTTCTCGATCTTATGGAACCCTAGTGCGTTTTTGGACCTATTGCGCTTGTTGCGAATCCGTCGTTCCGAAGGATTTGCAAAAGATGCACTTTGGGCATTCGGAGCGATTTTATGTTCTGAAGTTCCAAAGCTCACAAGCCTAGCGCGTATAAGTCCTTAATGCCGTAGAGAACCCGTGGCCGCGAAGAAACTCGAGTTTCGACACCTTCTGGGTTGAAATCCGTTTTCGCGTCAATATCGGGAGAGAAAGGATCCGAAAAGTGAGATTTTGAGCAAACGAGCTCGAAACTTGACGAAACCTGCGTGAATAAGTCCCATGGATCCTCAGGAACCTATCCATGCACTTACGTCGAAGTTCCGGGGGTTAATGCGTAAAATCTCAATTTTTGGATTTTGGTCTCGAAGTGGCCTAAGCACTACTGGTGAGGGCTGATCACGAGGGTCTGGCACTACCGGACTTGAGGCGTCGGCTATTATTTTCCAGAGAGCAACCCGTTTCGATCCCCGAACAGCGGCACTACCGGGCAATTCAGCCGGTACTGCCGGAGTGACCTACGGCACTATTAGACTCTGATGGCAGATCCGCCTGGGGAGAAAGTTTAGAATCTCTTCTTCTGTCTAGGTTCTCGTTTTCTGTTTTCGCTTATTTTTGGATTTTGATTGCTTCTTCGCCTATTTTGATCGATGATTTTGGTCTCGTTGCTTTTCGTGTAGACGTAGACACTTCGAACGTCGTCGACGATCCCGACTACGTCCCGGAGACCGATTTCACCGAAGAGCAGACAGGCAAGCACCTCCTTGACCATTTTGAATCCCATATTTGCAAATTCTTATTTTCGATTGCCAAAACTATTATGCATGCTCATAAGTTTATTAAAAGTGATAATTTGTGGGAAGCAGTAGTTAAACCAGAAATTGTTGGATTACCTCAATGCAATCCGAATATGCAATCCTTGATAGACTTAGGAATAATTTAGACACGTTAGTAAGTGTCAGAGGGTATTATAGAATAATAGTCGCATGTGCTTAGTTCAGCAGTAGAATTGGTTGCAGGAGATCATGATGTTCTTATTCATAAACTCCTGGAACTATTAGGATAGGTGATTGGTGTCAGGTTGGAATCAGTGGATATGGGGTTTTGTTGAAAAAAGGAAATGGATGCGTGAGTAAAATGGAAAAACTTGGAGAGTTTAGACCGGGCGAGATGTTTGGTGGTTCGGAGTTGGTGGTATTTGGCCGGGTAGTGGTTCCGGTTGGTAGGCTGGTTTCAGGTTCGGATTGGTTGTCAGGCCGTTGGCTGGTTTGGAGTGGTTCGGTCTCAGTTGGTCCCTTGCTATGGGGAGGTTGAAGGCTAGTGTGTGCTCGGTGGGGCCGCTAGTGTCGATCCTCTGTGGCCATAGCAAGTGGGTTTGGAAGATCTACTTTGAGTCACCCTAAGGACCGAACTTGGTGCTATTTACTGGGTGTGATACGTGCAACCACATGTGCCAGTGTGGGATGGCCTCAGCCTAGTACGGGGAAAAGGGATCTGACCCTGCATTATTGGAGGGCAAAGAGGATTGGATGCACTTGTGGTGTCGGTGCATTCTAGGGACTTTCTTGTCGAGGCATCGAAGGAAAGTTTACCCAATACAACGGTAATGCCTACTACAGGGAGGTCGTGGGCTAGTGGGTGCCTATGGGAACCACCGCGGCCTCTGTGGCTGTAGTTAGGAATGCACGTTACCGGGCGATGCAGGATTAGAACTCAATCTCTCGAAAGGTTCCACATCGTTTCTAGCAAATCGGGTACTTGCATACGCGAGGCATGGATGACATGATTGCTAGAACGTGTCATGTGGGTACAGTGTACAGTCTCTGCAGAGATAAATAAACTAATCGATTAGCCGTGCTCATGGTCATGAGCAGCTTGGAAAGTATTATCAAGTATAGATTTTGGGTCTGGGTTGACTTCTGGGAAAATGGGTTTTGAGGTTAGATTGTGTTGGTCAGGTGTGTGTTTGGATCTTGGATTCGGATAAGGTGCAGGTGGTTGGTTGTTTTGGTGAAAGGAATGGTTGGATGGTTGATTTGGTGAATGGTTTATCTATTATTAATTGTTTGAAATGTTTTCTTCAGCTTCTTTGGTAAAAATGCGAATGTGAATCTATTATCATATTGCAAGCAAAATCTGCTTTGTGCTCAAAAGACTAGTGTAGTAACCTATTATTCATTGATTCAACCTACATTTTATATGTATACATTCCATACACTAAAGTCTTGCGAGTACATACGTGTACTCACCGTTTGCTCTAACGGACTTTGGTCGAAGGAGAAGAAGCGGTAATGATGCAGATGTTCCAGGCAGTCGTGATTCACGATGACGCGATTTATCTACCGGGCTTAGCTGAGTTTCCTTCGATCGATTGCCTCGAGGGTGGAGGCACACTGCGTGTTTTTCTTTTGGAGTTTCCGCTGGCGTTGGATGATTCTTTTGGACTTGTGCCGGCTGTAAGCCAAGACTTGTAAAGTTAAACTATTGTAATAACGTTACCTTTCATGTGTAATATATTTACTCTTGCATAGTTGAGACCTGTCTTGTATGACAACGCGTGGGTACTGGGCTACTAATCCAGGGAACCAAGATACAATGCACGCGTTATGGAAGCTTCGAGTTGGGATCAATTAGTTGGCATGTACACTCCTCACGAGTTTTGCCGATTAATTGGCCCCAATCCGAGTACGGAGTTGGTTTAGGGGTCAGGAGACGTTACGGGTTGCATTAATCTTCTGACCGATGCAACAGTAATGACCTGCATCGCTAATCTGATTCCGGATCCCCCACAGGACTTGATCTTGCTCCTGTAACGAGGAGTCGAGCATGACGAACAAATAAGGAAATTCAGGTTCCCTGCAAGGATCTCGGAACGTAGATCCCTGATCGGGAATGACTCGGAGTCCTCACCCAGCGACGTCTCCAGAAGATGGTGCACCCAGCTATAAAAACAGAGGGAGGTTCATGGAAGAGGAGGAGCAATTTGAACACACACACGAGAAGGAGCCCGAGGAAAGCATCTGCTAGGCCATAGTTGATATATTAGATCTAGATATAGTTTTCCCATCTTCCTTGTAATCAGGGTTTAGACACCCCCCAGATCTGTACTCCGCGTTTGGCAGTCTAATAGTGCAAAACCACAGGAGTAGGGTATTACTCTCGCAATAGGCCCAAACCTATCTAAGATCTTGCTTCGTCTGTGCCTTTTGATCCTGCGAACCTCGAAGACCCGTTACAAATTTACCGTCGATTTCTTAACCTTCGACAAGCTCCTTAACCAACCTTGCTACACAATAACCACATTTGAACCATCATCATAATCATTTTGATCTTTGCGACCGATGAACTAATTCCATCTATCGCGGTTTCTAACGAGGTTCTAAGCGTGGCTAAGCAATTCGTACGAACCCATATGTAATAATTAAACCAACCACCAAGGGCGACAATGGTACACGAAAGGAACATGGTAAGAGGATAACATGTCAACAAGGTAATAACTAAGCATTCTACCCCAACATAAATATAATTGAAAGTAGGCATGCAATGTGTAAAATAACTTGAAAGCATAATTTGCAAATAATAGGAGCAATTGTGTTCAAGGAGTAAAGTAGTGCCTTGCTGCTCGTTCTTGACATCGTAGGCGTAGTCGTACTCAGGAGTTTCTTCCGAATTGTCAACACCTATCGAGAAGAACCAATTCAAATAAACTCCAATCAGAACTCAAATGATGAACAATGCCGAAATATGCTTAATCATGCATGAAGTGTTCAAGATATGTCCTATTAATCATAATATGCAACTAAGAGTTGGGTTGATTTGAGTTAAAGTTTGAAACGAGACAAATTGGACTTTATCAGCTACAGGTAGCAGTACCGGAGTTATAAGTGTGGTAGTGCCAGAGGCGCGGTACTACCGGCCTCAACACTGCGGTAACAAAATTTCAGTACAGGGTAGTTTTGGTCCTCGCCGAGCGGTACTACCGGGGTTTAGGGGTGGTAGTGCCGACTCGGCGGTACTACCGGCCCAATAGTGGTGGTAGTTATTTTCCAGAGGAGGGTGTTTTTGGGTCTCAGGAAACGGTAGTACCGACCTGGTCAAACAGTAGTGCCGAATATGTGGTACTACCGACTATATAACGGCGATACTTATTTTCCAAAACAGGTGTGTTTTGTGGTTTTAGCGGAGCAGCAGTACTGATAGCGAAATAGCGATAGTGTCGACTGGGCAGTACTAGTGGGCCTATCACTGCGGTACTTATTTTACAGAAGCGATGTTTTCTAGAATTCCTAGCGAAGCGGCAGTACCGACGGCAAATGGGCGGTAGTGCCGAACTTTGCGAGAAAACATGATTTTGGATTTGGCTTGGGTTTTTGGATAGCTTTTGTGCAATGTACTTACGAACTAGAGGAAAATGAGTTAGGGTGGGGTCTTACCACAGCAAGAAGGCCCTAGTTCTTGCGGTGGAGTATGATTCGACGAAATGATCCAAAATGGCAATGCAACGCCGGTTTGTCGTGTTCGTCTCCTCCTCGCTTGTGTGGACAATGCCGTCATTTCCCCGACTTGTAGCAGTGTCCACTCCTCCTCCTCAAGCTTCCAACGCAACAAGCATGACCAGAATCAAAGGTTGGTGATGTTTTCATGAAAAGGAAGTGGATGAGTTCCAAGTTTGCAAGAATTTCAGAACATGGAAAGAAAAGAATCGATTAGAACTCACCCAAAACTTAGTGCATCAAAAATCCAATTGGATGGATTTGAAGCTCTTGATCTTGGCTTTAAGATGGTGTAACATGCACAAATCAAATCTCAAGATTTGTGGGGGTTTTGTGGGGGAGGAATGGAGAGGGTGGATGAGTGCTCACTCTCTCCACTTGAGTAGAAATTTCAGAATGAGGATGAGCAAATGAGGCTTGGAGCAGACTCCAAGGTGGGAAAAAGCCTTTTATATGAATGACCCTCCATCCCTTACATGTGGCACTTGGTCCCACACGCCATGGAGAGGTAAGAAAGTGGGTAAGAGGTGAATAAAGTAAGAAAAGTAGAGTAGATGTGTGCAGTTTACTCTCTTTCTCTCTCTTGCTAGTAGGGTCCACATGTCATTGAGTGGGTAGAAGTGAAAGAAGTGATAAAAGGCAAAGTGGTTAGATGCAGCCCACTTCTCTCTCTCATGCAAGCATGACCCACATGTCATTGACTATGGGTAAAGAAGTGTTGGTGTAGATGAATAGAAGTTTGAAATGGCATGAACTTCATATACATTCAAGTAAAATGATGCTATCACTTGTGAAATTCTAAACTAGTGAAGATTATATTGCAACAATGAATGGCATGAATTTAATATGCATGACTTAATAACTTGGAAATGTTTGGGCTGTTACACTTTTCCCCTCCCCCATATCGACCAAATAGTGGACTCGACTTTGGCCTGTGAATTGTTAAGTTTTCTAGATGCCTACTCAGGGTATCACTAAATTAGCATGTCAGTACCACCCCATTGGGTGTATTTTGTTATACTAGATGCCTTTTGGTTTAAAGAACGCCGGTACTACATACTAGCGATGCATCCAAAGCTGTCTGAAGCCCCAAATCGGCGCAATGTAGAAGCATATGTCATGATATCATAGTAAAATCAAGAACCAAGAGCTCTTTAGTCAATGACCTCGAAGAAACATTCGACAACCTTAGGAAGTATCGAATGATGCTTAACCCTGAAAAGCGCACGTTCGGCGTCCTGTCCAGCAAGCTTCTCGATTTTCTAGTGTTAAGTCAAGGCATCAAAGCAAACCAGCACAAAATTGTGGCTATCGACCAAATGCGTCCACTGCAGATGCTAAGAGAGGTAAAAAAGCTCGTAGGTTGTATTGCAACCCTTAGTCGATTCATGTCCTGGATGGGCGAGCGAGGGCTACCCTTTTTTAAGCTACTTAAGAAACAAGAAGTCTTCAAGTAGACCAAGGAGGCAGAAGAAGTTTTTCAATATTTGAAGAGGTATTTATCTTCTCCATCCATATTAATTTCTCCCAACGAAAAAGAGGATCTTTTCTTGTACATTGCAACTACCCCTCAAGTAGTAAGTACGGTCCTGGTGGTCAAACGAGATTGCCCCGAGAAAAAGGTCAAAGTTCAAAAACCAGTGTACTACGTGAGTGAAGTCCTACATGACGCCAAGCTAAGGTACCCTCAAATACAAAAAATGTTGTATACCATCCTAATGACTTCTCAAAAGCTGCGGCACTACTTCCAAGCCCACAAGATCACAGTCATGACAACCTATCCACTCAAGGAGATAATTCATAACCAAGAAGTGACAGGGTGAATCGCACAATGGGCAGTTAACTCAACGAGTTCAAGGTCGATTTTGTACCTCGAACCAGCGTCAAGTCTGGGGTCCTAGCCAACTTTATTGCAGAATGGACGCACGTCGAGGAAAGAAAACATGAAGTGGTCGACGACCATTGGACCATGTTCTTTGACGGATCGCTTACGCTCTAAGGCTCGGGATCCGGAATCTTGTTCAAATCTCCAACAGGTGAGGAGCTCAAGTACATCAACCAACTTGATTTTCAAACTTCAAACAATGTTGCAGAATATGAAGGACTGGTTAACAGCCTCCAGATAACTACATCACTTGGCATAAGACGATTACTCAAGAAAGGGGACTCACAGCTAGTCATAATCCAAGTATAGAAGGAATATCAATGTTTGGACGACAACAGGGCAGCATACCTAAACGAGGTTCACAAGCTAGAGCACAAGTTCGAAGGGCTCAAGGTAAGACACATCTGGCGAAGCGAAAACTCCGCCGCTGATGAACTTGCCAGGCTCGCGTCGTCTCGTTCACCAGCCCCTATAGTAGTCTTCATCGAGAAACTCATCAAGCCATCTACTTCCATTGCGCTGGAGACAGATGCTGCCCAACTCGATCAGTAGTCTGGTCGGGTCAGCGAGGTTGAACCTGAAGACATGGAAGCTGCACTACTCGAACGTGAGCCAACTTGGATGACTCCATTCTAAGCCTATCTCGAAGGTCGAGAGGTCCCTGACGATGATGCCTCAGCCGAGAAAGTTGTGTGTAAGTCCAAACTATATGTATTTGTAGACGGTAAGCTCTACTGAAAGGGGAGTGATGGAATCTTGATGAAGTGCAACACTCAGGAAGAGGGCAATAAAATATTGCTTGATGTCCATGGAGGCTTCTATGGCAACCATGTGTCCTATCGCGCTCTCGTCGGAAAAGTTTTTCAGTAGGGATTCTTTTGGCCAACTGCCCTTCAGGATGCTTGCGAGCTGGTGTAAAAGTACGAAAGCTGCCAATTTTTCGACAAGCAAACCACCCAACCAGCCCAAGCACTACAAACCATTCCTCTATCTTGGCCCTTCTTTGTTTGGGGCTTGGATATCTTGGGACCTTTCTTAAGAGCCCAAGGAGGTTACAAGTTCTTATTCGTGGCAATCGGCACATTCACCAAGTGGATCGAGGCTGAACCTGTCAGGAACACCACCTCGGAAGCAACCAAGAAATTCATGAGGAGCATCGTTACTCGGTTTGGCATTCCTAATCGAGTAATCACAGACAACAGCACCCAATTCAAAAGCAGTGTTTTCATAGTCTTTTATGAAGAATTGGGCATCAAACTCTGTTTCACCTCCGTAGTTCATCCTCAAAGTAACGGTCAGGTCAAATGTGCCAATGGTATCTGTGAAATCATGTGCTGAAAAATTGGCTAAGATTTGAATTTGAAAAATGTGTTTTGTGCATGAGTCCGACAATTTGACAAGAAATACAATTTGACAAGAAATAGTGAAGTTCTCTTTTGTGCCGGACCAAACTCTCAAAACCAGTAAGTTTTGCATGTACGTCGGACCAAGTTTTTGGAGTGCTCGTGGGCGTGCTTTTGAGCTCATGAGTCGAACTCAATTTTCCAAGAAACCAAGAAGTTTTGCATGTACGCGTCGGACCAAGTTTTTGGAGTGCCGTGGACGTGCTTTTGAGCTCATGAGTCGAACTCAATTTTCCAAGAAACCAGTAAGTTTTGCATGTACGTCGGACCAAGTTTTTGGGTCTGTCGTGGACGTGCTTTTGAGCTCATGAGCCGAACTCAATTTTCCAAGAAACCAGTAAGTTTTGCATGTACGTCGGACCAAGTTTTTGGGTCTGTCGTGGACGTGCTTTTGAGCTCATGAGCCGAACTCAATTTTCCAAGAAAACAGTAAGTTTTGCATGTACGTCAGACCAAATTTTTGGGTCTGTCGTGGACGTGCTTTTGAGCTCATGAGCCGAACTCAATTTTCCAAGAAACCAGTAAGTTTTGCATGTACGTCGGACCAATTTTTTTGGTCAGTCGTGAACGGCTTTTTGAGGATTGATTTCGCATGTACAACGGACTAATTTCTTTTAGTCCGTCATGAACGTGTTTTCGTCGGAATGATTTCTTCTTGGAACCGAGACTTTCACTTGTACACCGGACCGTTTTTGTTGGTCCGTCGTGAATGGACTTTTCTAGGGTTTTTAATTTTGGTTCGTTGTGAACGTGTTTTGCTCGGTTTGGATGTTTTGCAAGAATTGAAATGATTTTTGGATTTGAATTTGAAAGTATGAAATTTGTGATAATTTCATGATGCTTGTTTGAAATGGAATTTATGCAATGCTCGCGTGAGTATTTGCATGGACTAATGTTGAGTCAAGTCGCGGACTTGTGCTCGAAATCGTTTTGTGGTTTGTTCATGTGCAGGTATTGCTCGAGGACGAATGTGGTCAATGACAGGACCGGAACTAGGTTCATGGAGGAACTGAGGTTCGGGACTAGGTTCAGGGAGGAACTGAGGTCTTAGTGGTCAAGGATGTCATGCAAGACGTTCGGGCTAAGAGAATGGTGCACATGAAGAATGGTTAGTCACGTGAGAATGGCAGGAGGTCCGTCGCGTGCAAAGTGTTAGTCACGTGAGTATGGCAGGTGGCCACACGCGTGCTAAGTGTTAGTCACGTGAGTATGGTAGGGTTGCCATACGCGTGCAAGAGTTGTACTTGGACAGGTTGAGCCAAGTGGAGTTGTGTTTGAATACATACTCTTTCTAGGATTAGGAGTGGGACTCCTACTAGGATTAGGAATTGTATTCAGGTTTCCTTGTGTTGTGCTCCTTTAAATAGGAGGGGTGTCTCCTGTTGAAGGGCAACCAAGGTGAGGAAGGCGCAGAGAGCCTCAAGCTCAGTTTTAGGGTTTGTACTCTTTTGATGGGAGTAGTTTAGACAAAAGAAATAAAGATCAATTCTTCCAAGATTTTTGCATGCTACAGTAACCACGTTGCTACAGTGTTTTCTGTTTTGGTTCTTGTTTGCATGCTTGCTCTAATTCTAGATTGTTTTTTGATTCTCGAGTTTCATCTTGATTTGATCCATCAAAAACCTTTCTAGGGTATTGATTTAGAGTTCCTCAAAGCCTAGTTGATTAATCTTTTGAAGATCTTGTTTAATCTTGAAGTTTTGATTAGATTAGTTTTCGTCAAGTTCTGAAATAGCAAGCTTGCGAAGCTCATAACTTTTGATCCTTAAGTCCGATCGAGCTGATTCTTTTTTATTTAGATTCGTATCAGAATCTAGTTTCTTGTGTTCAAAATTCAGATCGTTTCGACGGTTGGATCTTCAGGAATTCGCGTTTTACCGAACCCCTATCATTCTATTTTTGTCGAATACGAGGCAATTATTTGGTTTTGTTTTGGGGTGAACTTTTAGTAGATCAAAAATTTGGTTTTAGCTTCCGCACAATCATTCACCCCCCTCTGATTGCTATATTCGTATACTTCGATCCTACAAGTGGTATTAGAGCAAGGCTTTTCTAATCTATCTTAATCGGTGATTAAATCAATGGATCGTTATTCGACAAAACCTTGTGTGTTCGATGGTGTTGATTTTCAGTTTTGGAAGGCCAAGAGATGGAGGCGTTCATACAAGCACAGGGCTTCACAATTTGGGAGAAGGTCTACAAACCATATGAAGTCCCTGCAAACGACAACGTCAATGACACCAATCGTGCACATGTTGAAGCAAATAGCAAGGCGCGCAACTTGATCATCCAAGGCTTGGGACGCAGCGACTTCGATCGTGTGATTCATCTTCGATCCGCATATGAGGTATGGAAATCTCTTTGTGATTACCATGAGGGTTCTAACACTATTAAAGAGGTTCGTCAAGATCTTTACAAAAAGGAATACATGCGATTTGAGATAAAGCCTGGTGAGTCACTAGATGATTTCTTTGCACGCTTTAATAAAATTATTAGTAATTTGCGTGCTGTTGGAGTTAGCTTTGATGATGCTGCTAATGCTAGATAATTGCTTGGTGCATTAGACATGTCTATTTGGGAGATGAAAGTTACATCCATTAGAGAATCTACTGTCATGAGTACACTTACATTAGATGTTCTGTATTCTAAGTTGAAAACTCATGAGTTGGATGTTCTTGCCAGGAAGGGTAATATTAAATAAATTGCTTTGATCTCAAACCCTAACATGTCAAATGCAAATTCTTCTTCTAGCTTTGCCCTGTCCTCCTTGTCTTCTTTAACAGATGAGCAAATTGAAGAATTTCTTGAAGAAGACTTGGCACTACTCTCTTCTCGCTTTAACAAAGCTTTGCAGAATGTGAGAATGAGAAAGAGAGGTGGTCCTCCAAGGTGCTATGAGTGTGGTGATCTCAACCACATGAGATCAAATTGTCCAAAGCTTGCAGGTAAAACATCAAAGGAGGAGAAGGACAACGACCGAAGATATGAGAAGAAAATGTTCTCTTCAAACGACAGGAAGAAGAAGAGCTTCGTCAACCGCAAAGTGGTTCACCGAGTTCTTTCCGCTCTTGAACAAGTCAATTTGAGCGATGTGGACTCGGAGAGCAGCGAGGACGATACAACTCCAAGCAAACATGACTTGACAGGGTTGTGTCTCATGGCAAGCAGCAAGGATAGCTTCACCGAGGACGATCAAGACAGCGACTTCAATGAGGTAGATCCTTCTTATGATTAATTAGCTATTGATGTTGCTCGTCTTGGAAAATTACTTGACAAACGTGACAAGAAAATTAAGAAACATGATTTCATTGTTGAATCATTGAATGCTGAAATTGCTAGACTTAAGACTTTGATTCCTAATGATGATACTTGCAAATCATGTGACTTAATTTACAATGAGCTCACCTTGCTTAGGAAAGAACATGCTCTTCTGTTGCATCTAAATGAGAAGAATGAGAAACATGTTAAACATGCTAGCTGTTCCACTGATGATTTGCATGTTTCAATTTCCTGTTCTAAATGCTCAACTCTCGAATTAAAATTGAAAGATGCAAATGCTAGGGTTTCTCAATTGACTGATAATCTGCTTACACATGAAGTTCTTTCATGCTCAACTTGTCGCAAGCAAAAAGGAAAAGTAGATGTTCCCTGCAATAATTGTTTAACTCTTGCTAAGAAAGTTGATTATTTGCAAAATTCTTTGGAACCGTTCACTAATGGTAAGAAAAATTTGAACATGATTCTGGATAAATCAAAGGTTAGCTCAAATAAGAAGGGTTTAGGTTTTGATCTTCATGCTTCATTTGAAACTAAACCTCGCACTGTTGTTCATGCTCCTTGCAATGACAAAATTGAGATTCTGAATGAGCCTAGAAAGATTACTTTTAAATCTGCTGGTTTTCTTTCTTCTACTATGATGAATGCAAAATGTGTTTCCACTGTTAAAGCAAATCTTCATGTTAAGTACAATTGCACTCATTGTGGTAGAGATGGACATCTAGTAGATTTTTGCTTTAGACTAGCCAAACAACAAAAGAAAGTAAGGACAAAGGCTAGATATAATCTCAGAAAGGCACACCTTGCTTCCCAATATGTGCCTAGGGTGAAACAAGCACCTTTTGTTGCTAAAAACACGGGAAAAGGCAAATCTGATTTTGTGCATAAGAATACTCGTGTTGTGCCTACTGTTGTGCATCGTGTGTCTCACTACTGGATTCCCAAAAGTCTCATTTCTAACCCCAGTACTGAGACCTCGACATGTTTTGCTATGTAGGCTTCTCGCGCGAGGAAGGAGAACATATGGCTAGTAGACTCCGGATGCTCACGCCACATGTCCGGTGATAAGAATTGGTTCTCCTCCCTCACTCATGCATCTCGTGCTGAAAGTGTTACCTTTGGAGATGCTTCTTCCTCTTCTGTTGTGGCAAAAGGTACAATAAAGGTAAGTGACAAGTTTATGTTCAAAGATGTGGCTCTTGTTGAAAATTTGAAATATAACTTGCTTTCTGTCTCACAAATGCTTGATGAAGATCTTGAGATAAGCTTTAAGAAAAATGAATGCAAAGTGCTAGATGCTTCAGGTGATCTTGTGTTCAAGATTTCTCGTTTTGGAAGAGTATTTAAAGCTGATTTTGATGCATCACCTTCTTCTAAGCATAGGTGTCTAATTGCCAATGTTTTTAAAGATTTATTCTTTTGGCATCGTAGACTTGGTCATGTTGGTTTTGATCATCTTACTCGTGTAAGTGGTTTAGATCTCATACGTGGCTTGCCTAAGCTTAAGGGTGATAGCAATCTAGTATGTTCTTCTTGTAGACATGGTAAGATGATTGCAGGTTCACATCTACCTCTTACCATGGTGATGACAAATGCTCAAGGACAGCTTCCACATCTTGATACAGTTGGACCATCTCGAGTTTAATCCTTTGGAGGCAAATGGTATGTGCTTGTGATTGTTGATGATTTTTCTAGATACTCTTGGGTGTATTTTATGGCATCTAAGGATGAGGCTTTTAGTCATTTTAGAAGTCTTGTTCTTAGGCTTTCTGTTGATCATCCAGGAGCTCTTAGAGCGATTAGAAGTGATAATGGAACTGAGTTTAAAAATTCTTCTTTTGATCACTTTTGTGCTGAAAAAGGAATTGATCATCAATTTTCATCACCTAGAGTACCTCAACAGAATGGTGTAGTTGAAAGAAAAAACAGAACGTTGGTTGAGATGGCTAGAACCATGCTAGATGAACATCTCACTCCTAGAAACTTTTGGGCTGAAGCGATTTCAACTACATGTTATGTTTCAAACCGTATGTTTTTGACATCAAAATTGGGTAAGACTCCATATGAGCTTCGGTTTGGGCATAGACCTTCTGTTTCTCACTTTTGAGTTTTTGGATGCAAATGCTTTATCTTGAAATATGGAAATCTTCATAAATTTGAAGCTAGATCAATGGATGGCATTTTTCTTGGATATCCTGCTCATACTCGTGGCTATCGTGTGCTTGTTTTGGAGACTAACAAAATTGTGGAAACTTGTGAAGTTACTTTTGATGAGGCTAGTCCAGGCACTAGTCCAAGTAATGCAGGTACAGGCGCATATGTTCAGGGGGAGAAAATCTTTGAAGATAATGATGATGTTGAAGATGAGGTCTTGACTCTCCCTAATGCACAACAAGCTGTAGCACCTTTGGCACCTACTACTACATCACCTACAGCTAACCATCCTCAAGCTACAACATCATCTGTACATGCTGAAAATGAAGAAGAAGAAGGTGAAGTTTCAAAAGCCAAAGCTCCCTTGCACATTCAGAAAATGCATCCATATGAACAAATGATTGGAGACCTAAATGAGAGAGTCACTCGATCCAGGTTTATTCATTCTGACACTCATGCTCATTCTGCTTTAGTTGCCTCTTTTGAACCCAAAGATATATCTCATGCATTATCTGACGAATCTTGGATCAATGCCATGCATGAAGAATTAGAGAATTTTGAACGAAATAAAGTTTGGAAACTAGTCTCACCTCCTCCCGATTTTAATGTTATTGGAACTAGATGGGTTTTCAAAAATAAACAAAGTGAGGATGGTGTTGTTGTTAGAAACAAGGCTAGATTGGTTGCTCAAGGTTTTTCTCAAGTTGAAGGCTTAGATTTTGATGAAACCTTTGCTCATGTTGCTAGAATTGAAGCCATTAGAATCCTTTTAGCTTTTGCTGCATCCAAAGGTTTCAAATTGTACCAAATGGATGTGAAAAGTGCTTTTCTTAATGGCTACATAAATGAAGAGGTTTATGTCAAGCAACCACCTGGTTTTGAAAATCCCAAGTGTCCAAATCATGTTTTCAAACTGTCAAAAGCTTTGTATGGTTTGAAACAAGCCCCTAGAGCATGGTATGATAGACTAAAAACCTTTTTACTTGAAAAGGGGTTTTCGATGGGAAAAGTGGACAAAACTCTCTTTTTACTCAAGCAAGGCAATGATTAATTGTTCGTTCAGATTTATGTTGATGATATTATCTTTGGTGGTTCCTCTCATGTTTTAGTGTCTGAGTTTTCAGAAACCATGAGAAAGGAATTTGAGATGAGTATGATGGGTGAGTTGACCTACTTTTTGGGACTGCAAGTCAAACAAACAAAGGATGGTACTTTTGTCCATCAAAGCAAATACACAAGAGACTTGCTACATCGTTTTGGGATGGAAAACAGCAAACCAATCATGACACCTATGGAAAGCAACTGCACGCTTGATCCGGATGAAGATGGTGAGCCGGCTGATCAAAAGGAATATAGAAGCATGATAGGTTCACTTTTGTACCTCACTGCATCAAGGCCGGATATACAATTTGCTGTGTGCTTGTGTGCTCGTTTTCAAGCTTCCCCACGTGCTTCACATCGACAAGCTGTCAAAAGGATTTTCAGGTATCTTCATGGAACTCAAGATTTTGGCATTTGGCTTTCTGCTTCCTCATGCATCAGTTTAAGAGCTTTTTCTGATGCTGATTTTGGAGGATGTAGAATTGATAGAAAGAGTACATCTGGTACATGTCATTTCTTGGGCAATTCTCTTATTGCATGGTCATCTAGAAAACAATCTTCCGTTGCACAATCAACTGCTGAATCTGAATATGTGGCTGCTGCTAGTTGTTGCTCTCAAATTCCTTGGATAGTAGCTACACTTCAAGATTATGGGGTTAATTTGGATAGTGTTCCGCTTTTGTTTGACAACACTAGTGCAATTTACATTGCTAAGAACCCTGTGCAACATTCTAGAACAAAACACATTGACATCAGATTTCACTTTCTTAGAGATCATGTTGAAAAAGGCAACATTGTGCTTCATCATGTGGATACTGAACATCAATTGGCAGACATTTTTACAAAACCTTTGTCTTCTTCTCGTTTTGCTTTCATTTGGGGAGAGCTTGGGATTGTTCATCCAATGGGTTTGTTTTGAGGGGGAGTTTCCTTGCCAAGTTCTTTCACTTAATGAGCTCACTTTATCATATTTCTTTATATGTTATGTAATTGAGCTAATATATGATAATCTAATTGTCTCACTTGAACTAAAAATGACATTGCGGAATTCCCTGGACTGATTGCCTATAGCTAAATACTCTGTGATATCTTACTCTTCTAGGCTTGATATTGAATCTTCTTAACAAAATTGGGCTATGAAGCAAGTGTGTTTTCAGCTTTACTCTTTCAAAAGACCTTTTAATCACTTTTGCATGTTTACAATCAAAGAAAAAAGAAAAGAAAAGGGAATCAATAAAAAGGAGGTTGTTAAAAGCAAAAACCTCAAGTTATGTGCTTCAGGATGCTTTCCCTAAAAGATAAGATGTATGCTTCAAGCATGCCATTCTCTCAAAGACAAGATGTATGCTTCAAGCATGCCACTCCAAGGAAATAAAAGAAGTATGCTTCAAGCATGCCACATGCAATTTATTGTTCAAAGATTAAATTGGTCTACTAGATTGGAGTTGAAACTACTTGCTCGCCCAGAGTTGTTAGTTGCTTCGAATTTGAGCCTTTGTTTTTCTACTAAAGGTCTTACTTAGTACTTGGCTATAGTTGAATGAATTGAGGTTGAGATGCATGTCATTCCCTAACTTGTTAAAATCACATCAAGATCATGTATTTTGCATATTATGTGATATATAAGGTTATATGATCGAATGAGCTCATCGTTTCCTATCATGGCACTGCCTTGTTTCTCCTTTGTGAAATCTTTGCTACAGGGAAAATTCAGAACATGTTATCTCTTTTGTATTCTTGATGAATCCATTGTCAAAGGGGGAGAAATTTGGGAATCGTTGAGAAGTTTAAGGAAAAAGGGGGAGAAGAAAAAGGGGGAGTTGTTTTTGGAATTTTGAGAATTTTGGGAGAAGTTTGGAGAACTTTGGAATTTTTGAGCACATTGCACATTCACACACATTTTCCTTCTCAGGGGGAGATTTTGTTTTGCATTTTGGTCAAAGGGGGAATTATGTGTTTTCTCTTTTTGGTCCTTGATCCTTTGGTTTTCAAAATCTTTTGTAAAGTGAATGCCAAATGTTCAATTCTAATTGGTGTTGCCAATGTTTTCATCAAGGGGGAGATTGTGAAATCATGTGCTGAAAAATTGGCTAAGATTTGAATTTGAAAATTGTGTTTTGTGCATGAGTCCGACAATTTGACAAGAAATACAATTTGACAAGAAATAGTGAAGTTCTCTTTTGTGCCGGACCAAACTCTCAAAACCAGTAAGTTTTGCATGTACATCGGACCAAGTTTTTGGGTCTGTCGTGGACGTGCTTTTGAGCTCATTGGTCGAACTCAATTTTCCAAGAAACCAGTAAGTTTTGCATGTACGTCGGACCAAGTTTTTGGGTTTGTCGTGGACGTGCTTTTGAGCTCATGAGCCGAACTCAATTTTCCAAGAAAACAGTAAGTTTTGCATGTACATCAGACCAAGTTTTTGGGTCTGTCGTGGACGTGCTTTTGAGCTCATGAGCCGAACTCAATTTTCCAAGAAAACAGTAAGTTTTGCATGTAAGTCAGACCAAGTTTTTGGGTCTGTCGTGGACGTGCTTTTGAGCTCATGAGCCGAACTCAATTTTCCAAGAAAACAGTAAGTTTTGCATGTACGTCGGACCAATTTCTTTGGTCAGTCGTGAACGGCTTTTTGAGGATTGATTTCGCATGTACGACGGACTGATTTCTTTTAGTCCGTCGTGAACGTGTTTTCGCCGGAATGATTTCTTCTTGGAACCGAGACTTTCACTTGTACACCGGACCGTTTTTGTTGGTCCGTCGTGAATGGACTTTTTTTAGGGTTTTAATTTTGGTCCGTTGTGAACGTGTTTTGCTCGGTTTGGATGTTTTGCAAGAATTGAAATGATTTTTGGATTTGAATTTGAGAGTATGAAATTTGTGATAATTTCATGATGCTTGTTTGAAATGGAATTTATGCAATGCTCGCGTGAGTATTTGCATGGACTAATGTTGAGTCAAGTCGCGGACTTGTGCTCGAAATCGTTTTGTGGTTTGTTCATGTGCAGGTATTGCTCGAGGACGAATGTGGTCGATGACAGGACCGGAACTAGGTTCATGGAGGAACTGAGGTTCGGGACTAGGTTCAGGGAGGAACTGAGGTCTTGGTGGTCAAGGATGTCATGTGGGACGTTCGGGCTAAGAGAATGGTGCACATGAAGAATGGTTAGTCACGTGAGAATGGCAGGAGGTCATTCGCGTGCAAAGTGTTAGTCACGTGAGTATGGCAGGTGGCCACACGCGTGCAAAGTGTTAGTCACGTGAGTATGGTAGGGTTGCCATACGCGTGCAAGAGTTGTACTTGGACAGGTTGAGCCAAGTGGAGTTGTGTTTGAATACATACTCTTTCTAGGATTAGGAGTGGGACTCCTACTAGGATTAGGAATTGTATTCAGGACTCCTTGTGTTGTGCTCCTTTAAATAGGAGGGGTGTCTCCTGTTGATGGGCAACCAAGGTGAGAAAGGCGCAGAGAGCCTCAAGCTCAGTTTTAGGGTTTGTACTCTTTTGATGGGAGTACTTTAGACAAAAGAACTAATGATCAATTCTTCCAAGATTTTTGCGTGCTACAGTAACCACGTTGCTACAGTGTTTTCTGTTTTAGTTCTTGTTTGCATGCTTGCTCTAATTCTAGATTGTTTTTTGATTCTCGAGTTTCATCTTGATTTGATCCATCAAAAACCTTTCTAGGGTATTGATTTAGAGTTCCTCAAAGTCTAGTTGATTAATCTTTTGAAGATCTTGTTTAATCTGGAAGTTTTGATTAGATTAGTTTTCGTCAAGTTCTGGAACAGCAAGCTTGCAAAGCTCATAACTTTTGATCCGTAAGTCCGATCGAGCTGATTATTTTTGAGTTCGATTCATATTGGAATCTAGTTTCTTGTGTTCTAAATTGAGATCATTTCGACGGTTGGATCTTCAGGAATTCGCATTTTACCGAACCACTATCATTCTGTTTTTGTCGAATACGAGGCAATTATTTGGTTTTGTTTTAGGGTGAACTTTTAGTAGATCAAGAATTTGGTTTTAGTTTCCGCACAATCATTCACCCCCCTCTGATTGCTATATTCGTATACTTCGATCCTACAGTATCATCCTACAAGGAATCAAAACCCGCGTGTTTAATAAGCTCAAGACTTACTCGACTCGATGGGTGAAAGAATTACCCTCGGTACTATGGGCCGTTCGAATATCGACCAGCCATACCACCGGCGAGACACCATTTTTCTGGTTTATGGAGCAGAAGTAGTGCTCCCAAGTGAATTAACGTTTAGATCACCTTGAGTGGATAACTACTCGGAAGAAGAACAAGAGCAAACACGAGCTAAAGACATAAACTTACTCGAAGAACATTAGGATCGAGCATCTATTCGAGTAGCCAAGTATCAGCAAGCTTTGAGTGGATATCATAGTCAACAGATTTGCGAAAGAGCTCTCACTGCCGGAGACCTAGTACTGTGGAAGGAGAAAAAGCAAGGCAATCGCAACAAGCTATCGCCTAAGTGGGAAGTCCCTTACGTGGTGGTCTAAGCAACTCGACTGGGATCCGTACGACTATCTACACCAGAAGGAGTAATACTAGGTAACTTGTGGAACATCGACCAACTAAGTAAATTTCATACATGAACAACAAAAGTTTACACATCATAGCAAAGAGTAAGGTAAGTATGATTTCATTAAAGATTATATAACAAAAGACTATTCTATTACATTCCAAGGCAGGTACCCAACCACTACTCCTTCCCCTCGGAACCATTGCATCGCCTCCCCTGCATCCACAGGAACTAGAAGCTAACGGTCCCCGGAATGGGCGTCCGCCTTTGGTATGGGCAGGAGGAACGAGCAAAAGCTAGTTTGTCCTGTCGTCTCTCCAACTCTTTAGGATGGTCGAAGAGCAGGGTCCCCTGTAAGGACATCCTCTTCGTCGGAGGCCAGGAAGTGCCGGTGGAGTCCAAACTGCCAGAAGGCATCGAATTGGTGAAGTTGTTTTGAGCTTCACCTCCTCGTGCGCCGGCGGCCGATTTGCTCCGATGGGGGACGACGGCGTCGGGGCAGTGAAGCTTGTGTTGAGCTTCACTTCCTCCTCCAACGGTGGCACGGTTGACTTCTTCTCAATAATCTCCCAATCGGCATCGATATTCAGCCTGCTGGTCACCTCCTCTTCTTCTATCCATACCTCCTTCTCGATGGCTTCCCAATCAAACTCATCTTCCTCATCGGAGGAGATGATGATTCGGCCTGGGGAGACGATCACCAAAGGGATTGGAGAAGGAGGATCTTTAAGGATGACCACCGAAGGAGAAGAGGGTGGAGTAGAAGCCATAGGCGCGTGAAGAAAGATTGGAGTTCTTTTGACGAAGAGCGAAGAAGTAAGAAGACGGAAGTAGGATGTGGCGAGGTGGTTGTGAGTCCCGTCTATTTATAGCTCTGGAACAGGTCACATCATGTTGCTCCAGCTTCTCGAGGCGTTCGTCACTACACCACGCAATGTGCGAAAACCAAAGCGACGCTAATTTATTATGACAGGTTATAACGCTACACGGAAGCCAAAGAAGCCACAATCCCCGGTACTTATGCCTAACTCTCCACTCGATGCATCCATCAAATAGAGTTGGAGGCTACCCCGAAAATTTTTGATGCACATGCCCAACTTGCCGCTTGATGTGTTCATCAAGCATAGAGTCAGGGGCTTCATTGAGCACTTTCAAGGCAAAAGCTCAACTCCTAACTCGATGCGCATGGTCAGCTCCACCCCCATATCATGCATACATCGAAGATGAGGCTGGAAAGTTTCAATAGAAACCCTTCGTGTGGAGACCCTACTTTCGGATCAATCCAGTCATTGAGAAAGAAGTCAGAGACCATGTCACTCCCTACTCGATAATCACATCAAGCAAGGAGTCAGGGGCTACAGGTAACTCGACACCTTCAGTTTGATACTTTTTGCTTTTCATTTTTCTTGTCGATAGTTTTTTTGCATAAGGTTCTTTGCATGTATTTACGCGATCAAGCACTTAGCATGTCAGCAAACTAAACTAACGCATAGCTATGCCTAAACTCGACGACGAGAAAAATCTACCATACGCGCATACGGACACCAAATTGTCAAACATCTAACGCCCAGCGGTCAGCAGGAGATAAGGTCTCTAGTCAGTTGCCACAAAAGCTCAAGTGACAAGGTTGACAAAGATGTGCAAAAATTGTACAGCTTTCTGCTTCAATATAGGTAATAGTTATGTGTTATTTGTAGCCTACCTAAGTGCAAGCTCGGGGGCTCAGCTGTTTAACACAAATTTTCTAGCCCTGTGCACAGAAAACAAGTTAAGTCAACAGTAAAGTTATCTGCTGAAGGTCTATGGATACTAGGTCAGGTTTGCATCTACTCATGCTACTCTATCTCATCGAAAAAGGGATAGTAGACAAAGCACAATAGATAAGCAAACGAGCTAGTATTACCACATACGACCAGCGCAAAACCGGAAGAGTTAGAATCATACAAGAACAAAAGCAGTCTTAAGGATTCTAACTCACATCATCGTCATCATCAAGTGTCAGCTCCAACGCATCCACAAACGTCGCGATAAGACTTTCGAAGTACTGGATGAGGTCGGTAACCTCGCTCGCCTCACCTGCGAATCCTTCATTCAGGACCGAAAAGTACAGGCCTAGGTGATGACTCCTCACCATGCCAACATGTGGGATGTTGCGAGGCGGGCTGACATGTTCAAGTGATGATAGACATTCGATTGCAGCTTAGCGTATGCAATATTCGTCTGTGCTTAACTGACCTCGACAGCAACCTTCTCAACCCTGAGTTTCTCTACTTCCTTCCTCAATCCCTGTAGGCCCCTGGATCGACTATCCGGAGTCCTCTGTGTATTTCTGTACTAGTCCCAGATCAGTAGCTAGTACACACAGTCAAATAGTGATGAATCAACAACCATATCACGAATACATATAACTAAATAAGAATAACATCAAATAAAAGCAAAGACCTTATGGTCAAGGTTTACCATTACGGCCTGAACAGGCGGAACAACTTGAACAACCGCAGCGGAAGACGAAAACACCAAAGTGACCCATCCAAATGCCCACAGGCAATCGAGTGGAGAGCGCGTCCTAGTCGTTGGAATTCCTTTGACAGCTTCTTTCACTTCTGAGATATGATTAGAATGTAGCACGTGAGTACATAAAGTACTAAGCAAGTCTGGGAAATTATGCACAATGTAGGCTATCCAAGGATGGCTTAATATGGTTCTTTTACATAAAGCCAAGTTTCATTAAACCATACTTGTTAATAAGTTTCACAAAGCATATTTAAGCAATTCTTTTTAATAATTGAAGTATGTAATATTTCAGTGAAGGTTCTAGCCACCATTCACTAGTATACAGGCTCTATCCGCCACATCTCAATAAGATCAGGGTTCAATCCATTCACATGGCTCTGTCTGCCATGGTTCACAAAAACAGGTTCAATCCACCTACCTGGCTCTAGCTGCCAGAAGCACACCCGAGAGTTCTAACCACTCCCGGATCCCAAAAGATCAGTTTTGAAAACCAAAACAAAAGTCTACTAATATGAAAGCATTCAGCAAGCTTTGCCCTTGACCGTAGGCACGGCTATTCGAATAGTTTTAACTCTGCAGAGGTGTATAGCTTTACCCACAAGACATGATATTCCCTTAGTGCCATGCAGTTAACACACTTCCTTGGGTGTGCTGGTAGGGATATCACGACAAGGCCTTTACAATGTATACGCCTAACCTGACCCACCCGCTGAGGTTTCACCGCTGTTAGGGTTCCATCCGCCCAGTACAGAAGCCCCCTCTTGCGCCGTGTGAGAAAAACAACATTGCCTCCATCCGGCACTCACATTCCACCATTTGGTGAGTCTAAGTTAGGTTTCTACAAATTATTCAGCCAGGTCGTACCATTATAGACATATGGTTGTACGGTAATGCTTAGAATGGAGACAGTCATAAGTGTCGGTCCTTAACTGACTTGGGGCGGTACTTGCACAATGAAGACTAGTGCCCCATCCGCACCCGCCAAACAAACCATTCCGCCGAAGTCCAAGCCATTTTTCGTTTTATTTTTATTTTGTAAACCAACGGCAATACTTCTTGCCTATAATTTCCAACACAAGTTTTCAAGAATTAAATGTAATTCCCACCCATAGGTGTACACTAACCGTTTGCGAGTCTAAGCATTTCTACCGAACTATTCTATTCCACCAATAGTTTATCTTATAAAATACAAATTCCCGGTTTTGATTACAATCCTTATAATCAATTATGTATTCTCCAATAATCCTTATATTGCCATAATTTTATAATCATAAGAATAATCCAATTCAATATAGTATCCAACAAGTAGGAAGTACATCATGGTACTATCATAACTCCAAAATCTTATGGAACCACAATCGTGTTCATATATGAAATATTTCCCTTGAACTATAATTAGTATTATTGATTTATCCATCATCCATACGACGATCCATCTTATCGCTCACTAGAAATATTTCACAAAATCGTCTACTAAACCCCGAGAATACTTCACAATACCATCTCTAATCATCTAGAACACAATCCACCGATAATACTTCATAAGATCATATATTTAATCATTCACATTATCACCTCTAGATCATCCACTTTAATCCTCCAAGAATACGTACTATCATCATTTACTAAACCCCCAAATATTATTCCCTAGCACTAGGATTTTACTAATTCATCGTCAATAGTAGTTTCCATTAATACCGATACCAAGTTAACTAAATAAGCTACACATATTCTGCATTATCCATAATTCCACATAAGCAGTTATCGCGACACCATATTTCAGAAAATCATCCACCAAACCCTCGAGTATGATCCTCAATATTATCTTCCTACTCCGTCGAGTATATTTTATAATATTATTAACTAAATCATCGAGTGTCATTCCCAATACTACCTATTGTGACCCTTCACATTGTCATCTCCAAATCTCATCGTATGTTTGTTAAGATCCACCGAAATATCATTCACCGCTTAGTCTATATGATCCACAAGTAGGACTCACTATTATTTAGTGAATTTTACCGACTACTTTTCTTAATATCACACAGCTCCCAATACTTCCCCCAATTCATACTAATCATATTGCGAATCACTATCACAATCCAACTCCTCAGTATTTCAACTATAACCCCTCATAGATCAATTTCATAATGACTAGTCCCCATCATCACTAATATTCATCTAACTCCCAATTGTATTCCATAACATTTGTTCCGTCTAAAATGTCTGTCGAATAGTCTTTTCCCTTAATTAAAGAATATTTTATCAAAAGTAGTTATTATGGTGGATTACTGTACTAGGGCGACAAAGGATCATATATCACAATATCAAGGGGATATGAACACCAGGTATAACTAAGAGTCTAACGTTAACATCATCATTTTATGTAAATAGCAATGCAGTTTATAAAACATTGTAAAGCATTTATAAATCATGGGATCAACATGCGTCAAGGAGACTTGCCTTCGATCGCAGCGAGGGTCTCGAGGTCTTGAAGTCCGTGACGGGTCATGGACTTCGGCGGATCGTCGGCCACGCCAAGAAAAGCAGTACAACAAATAAATACAAGAAAATAAATAAAATCCAAAAATTATAAAAGTAGTACTGGAAGGTATATCTTGAATTTAGATGAATTTAGGAATTTGAACGGAGTCAATCGGAGTTCGGACGGAAAGGTTATGAGCTTCCGAAGTTTGAAAATCCAGGAAAATACGAAAACGAGGAATATTCCCGGAATATTCTTTTTGGGCTGATTTTCTGATTTTTGGAATTGGTTAGAGTCTGTGCCATGTGGGACCCCATGGTCATACACATGTGGCTTCTTCCCTATGGAGCCAAGAACAGAGGAGCATTAGCTCCCTGGGGGAGCCGACGGTGGAAGGCGCGGCGAGAGTGACAGCGACGCCGCGGCGCGGCAGAGGCGGCGACGCAAGCGCGGCGGCGGCAGCGATCTTGGAAGCGGCGGCGCTGCGGGTGGCGCGATGCCGTGGCGAAGGGCGAGCCGCAGTAAAGCGGTCAGGCTGGCGGCGAGGCGGCCGGGCGCGAGGGCGGCCGGCGCGGTGTCTGTGGCGCTGGCGCCGTAAGCGCGGCGCGCCAGCCAAGAAGTGGGGCACCAGCGAGGTGGCGGGAAGCCGGCGACGGCGCCGGAGGGCTAGCGGCCATGCATGGGCATGCCCCAAAAACAGAGAACTCCCAAAAAATGCCAAAGATTCCGAAATTTGCAACAATTTACATGAAACATTGCAAACTAAAATGATGAATCACCAAGGGGACATCTAGAGGAACTTATAGTAGCAAGGAATTGGATCAAACCTCACCGGAGGAGACGGATTTGACGAAATTCAACGATTCGGCCGAAGCAACAAAACTCCAAAATTCGTCTTCAAATCTTGAGAAATCCTAAAATTGATGGATGGGTTAGACTCTAGACATCCACACGATCACAATGATTGTGAGGCTTTATTCGACTAAGCTAAGGCTTGGCCAGTAATCGAATAAGCGCTTGGAAAGGACCCTTCACCGAGCAGAGTTCGGGGGCTACTGTTGAATATCTAAATATGGGATATATGTACACACTGGAAACTCAAACACCGTATCGTACGTGGTGACGCACACATCTGGAAACTCTGAATATCCTAAGACTGAATTATACGAAACAAGATATACACAGAGGGAGTATCTCCACATTTGGAAAGGATTCGGTCGTGTTCCCGTTACGAGGAAACCAGCCCAAGTACGCTGAAAAATAAGGGAAGTTTGGATACACCACGAAGACCTTGGAATGGAGGACTCCTCATCGGGTACAATCTAGTGTTCCAAACCGATTACGACCTAAGAAGAGGCTACCTCAACCATATAAATAAAGGGGGTAGACGTTAAGGAAAGGAGGAGGGAGGCGACAAGCAGTCAAGACTCAAGTAGTCCGCAACCCGAGCAGCATAAGCGATGAGCAACCTTCGAAGAGTAGTGGATAAGTTAGGCCATAGCCACCCCTAGAAACAATCTACATTGTAACGAAAGCTTGGTCTCTTTGTTTTGTACTTTGTTCTCGACAACTCCATAGTAAATCCACACAGGAGTAGGGTGTTACTCTCTATAAAGGTCCGAACCAGTCTATATTGTGTGTCGTTGATTTCTTGGTTGACCCTGCATCCTCGAAGGTATCCGAATATAAATTTACTGTCGATTTCTAACCTTTGACAATCTTTTTCAGTATTAAAATACGCAGACAAACGAAATCAAATAAATAAATAAACAAAAGCAAAAAGAAAGGAAAACAGGAAATCCAGAAAGAGGGGCCGAAGAAGGGGTCGGGAGGGTATTTTTGTCCTTTTAGAGATTTTGCAGACTTGGTTTGGCGGAGTGGATATCATTTTTAGACTCAGTGGCTTGAACTGATTAAGAAAATGCATTTTTGAATTTTTAGAATTTTTTGGATTAATTAAATCCGAAAAAGAAAACAAAAGGAAAAAACGAAAAAAATAAAACTAATGCAGCGAACGGAGAAAAAACGAATTTTTTTTAAAAAAATATTCAGCAAATCGTGTCCACTTAAATAAAAAAAAATCAAAAAATAAAAATTATAATGCAGGGGTCGAGGACCGCTAGAAAGAAAAAAAATAAAAAAAATATACAGTGGTCAGCGACCGCTGGAAATAGGAAAAAAAATAAAAGAAATTAAGCGATCCGGGACTGCTGAAAATCTAAAAAAAATAAAAAAATACAGCAAATCCGATATGCTGACTTGCACTGTTCAGAGACACTTGTATAATTTTACAGAAAAACTATTGAATGGCATACCGTCGTTAGTGAAAACGACGGGATACACATTTACCTTACACTTTTAGTGTTATTGCCAAGCATGACACGCCTCGCTTCCTCTGCAATCCACCATGGAGATAACTCCGCACCACATGTACATGACAAATACGTATGCCGAATTGTATCTGTACGGAGCAGGATACGTGGCCGTGCACTGCAGCTTCTCGACCGATCAATCCAAAGTAAATCATCGCTGGTTAAATAGGGCAAGTTTGTTATCAAGTGTACCACTAGTTCATGCAACATTTAGGAGGATCGGCTGCATGGTTCACAAAACCATCGAAAATCGGGTTTTTGACCATATTGAGGTGGTTCATCATCTAAAACCGGTCGATAAACCATAGGTTTCATGATTAAGTTTCATCAGATTTCTTGATATTCAGGAGGTGCACATATATGTTTCATGATGTTTTACGGATAAATTTCATGATATTTCACATGTAAGTTTCATTATGTTTCATGGTGTTACATAAAACTCACTTGAATTTATCCGTGAAACATCATGAAGCTTATCCGTAAAACATCATGAAACTTATCTGTGAAACATCGTGGAACTCATCAGTGAAACCAAATGAAACTTATCTATGAAACCTAATGAAACTTATCCGTGAAACCTAATGAAACTTATCTGTAAAACATCATGAAACTTTTCTGTGAAAACTAATGAAACTTATCTATGAAACATAATGAAACTTATCTATGAAATAGCATGAAACTTATCCGTGAAACCTAATGAAACTTATCCGTGAAATAGCATGAAACTTATACGTGAAACCTGATGAAACTTATTCACGAAACATAATGAAACTTATCCGTGAAACCTGATGAAACTTATCCGTGAAATATTATGAAACTTATCCGTGAAACCTGATGAAACTTATCAGTGAAATATTATGAAACTTATCCGTGAAACAAAATTAAACTTATCCGTGAAATATTATGAAACTTATCCGCGAAACCTGATGAAACTTATCCGCGAAACCTGATGAAACTTTTCTGTGAAATATTATGAAACTTTTCTGTGTCGTGAAAGACAATGAAACTTATCCGTGAAACCTAATGAAACTTATCCGTGAAACCTAATGAAACTTATCTGTGAAAATATCATGAAACTTATCTGTGAAATATCATAAAACATATCTGTGAATCTCCCAAATCTCAAGAAAAGAAAAGGATTTTGTGTAGTTATGAATTGAAAGTACGTGAATGGCTTTGAATGACTCAATGCTATTCCATAGATATTGCTTCGAACGGAACACCGTGCTGTAGTCGCACTCATAATTTTATCGGATCAACATCAATTACGAAAAAAAATATACAACCGGGTTAAAACAGGAAAAAAAGTCGAAATTTGATACCTTGCGTGGATGTGCACAATTCAATCTCCTTCTCTTCTCACTGAGAGTGTTGTCAGTTTGCACATACGTTGCTCTCCCCGCTGCGGCGCTGCCTCTCTCTCTCTCTCTCTCTCTCTCTCTCTCTCTCTCTGTCCATCCAGTCGCTCTACTCTTCCAGTCTTCCATCATCCTGAGCGAAGGGAGAAGAGATGGCCGAATCCATGGTGAGCGCTTTCAGTGGAGCCATCAACTCCTTACTCTGCAAGCTCATCACACTGACGGAGGGGGGGTATGGCAAGCTCAAAGGCCTTCCGAAGGACGCGGCGTCCCTCGAGGACGAGTTCCGGAGCATGAAGGCTCTTCTTGAGAAGCTCGCAGACATGGATGAGCTTGATGCTCAGGCCAGGGAGTGGAGAAACCAAGTGAGGGAGATGTCCTACGACATTGAAGACTGCATCGATGACTTCTTGCACCGACTTGGCAAGAATGATGCAAGTGCTGGGTTTGTTCGGGGGATTATTAGATTTCTAAAGGGGCTAAGGTCGCGCTATCAGATTGCCAACAAGATCCAAGAGATCAAGGCTCGTGTGATGGAGGTCAGCGAGCGGCGCGTGAGGTACAAGCTTGATGAGGATACCTCCATGTCCAGCTATGTACCTGTTGATCCACGAGTGGTCGCAATCTATGCGGAGGCTGCTGGTCTTGTGGGCATCGATGCCCCAAGGGACGACCTTGTCAGGTTGCTGATGGGTGAAGAGCAAGAGTTGAAGGTGGCATCTATTGTGGGATTTGGAGGCCTAGGCAAAACCACGCTTGCCAATCAAGTGTATCGCAAGCTTGAAGGGAAATTTGACTGTCGAGCATTTGTGTCGGTATCTCAAAAACCTGATGTACCAAGGCTTCTCAGTAAGATATTATCAGAACTTACGCATCAACGCTTCCCAGAAACTTGCGAGGTGAAGGAGCTTCTAGACAATCTAAGGGAACATTTTCGGGATAAAAGGTAATTATTATTTGTTTTTGCTCACAATATGTTATATATTTTACATTTTTTTGTAACATGTTGTTATGATAATTGTTGTCAAAGTCGAAACTATATGTTGAAAACCTTGTAAAATATAAAACACTATAGTAATACTTCCTTCGATCACAAACAGTTATCATTTTTTACTTTTCAAAGTTAACAAGATGCCACTTTGACTACTAAATTTTATCATTTCCAACCGATGTACTGCATATACATTCTACAAATGATATACTAAGATCGTAGAAATTATTTACATGTTGATGGGAACGAGTATTTTAAACATCTAGCAATGGATTTCCGAGACCTACGAAGTAACACTGCATAAAAAAAATCCACAACATAAGTTGGGACACTAAATGCACGTCATTACCACTATTGCAAATAGCCTTAGATATAATACCTAACCGCTATTTTACGTCCTGTTTTTCCTTCACTTTGTGAAGTTAGGTTATATTAAAATCTTAATTCCTATATGTCAAAAAAATCAAATTCTAAAAGTGGATTCTAATAAAATAGCATTGGTACAGAGATTGACTGAATTCACAATTTGATAATCATCATGTATGAAAATGTTTTAGTAACACTTATGGATATGTATAATCTATTGAATTTTTCTGTCTTATTATAATTTACAAAAAAAGAATATTTGCACTATAAGGTATTTAATCAAGAGAGCTTCAATGCCAAAGAAACTAAAAGATCCAAATTGAGCTTCATTTATACACTGCTTGCTTATTTTGACAAGCCTTTGTGCTCTTGCCTCCTACCCCCTGGTCCCAGCGGGCCTCTGCTCGTGTGTCAGCTGCGCTCGCGGCTGGTGCCCTTGAGCCCCCACCCCTCACCCTTGGCGGCGTCGGTGTAATACCCAATTTGTTAGTGCATGTGATGGTTTAATTTATATGGAGCTGTGATGGGATTAGTCTCAATTTGCTTGTCTAAATTGAGTTTTAGTGTGTGTGTATATGCTTGTTGGGTCTAAATGTAGCACCTTGGGTTAACATTTTACACAAAACGATGACAAATGTGTAAGCAGGGGTGCTATGCATATGTGGGTTTGCCTCACGGTGAGTTGGACATTGAGTAGATTTTAGGTCAGGATGTTATAGATGATATCAGAGTATAAACCTTTGCTACACGAGTGCGTGTAGGATAGAGGCATGGCTATACGTATGGCACGTGTAGGCTTAGAGTAGTCATACGGCATGGCATATACGTAGATGTATTCTAACACAGCTTTCCTCTCAAGATGTAGCAACCCATTTTTTCAAGCTATAGACATGCAACGTACATGATAACGTGTGACAGAGTTGTTATAATGAGGCTTTTTGAATGCCTGACCCCAATAATCCGACCGTTGAACTTTGTCCCTCACATGCAATTATGTGGCATCATGCAATTCTATTTGGACCATAGTCTGATTTTATCACCATGTGTGCATTTTAAGTGTGAGTTTGGTTGCTTTGTATCAAATGGCATATGTATGAGATGGTTCAATAAAAAAGTTATCTATGTGTTTGGTTACTTAAATGGATCTATCTCATCCTAGATGATGGGATACAAATTTAAAGAATATTCTTTGTAGATGCTGAACTATTCCATTCACTCAAAATAATAGAACCAAATAGTACATAACCATTATATCCTTTTTAAATTCGTCCCACCAACCAAACACACCATAAGAAGACACGATCCTAATTCGACTCTATCCACCTAGACATGTCCCACAATGCAGATTTAGATGTTGTGGACTTAAAAATTTACTTGGCCAGGCATATCTCTTATTGGGCATGTGGTTGTACCCAAGGTTTCAAATTTTGTTTTCGGTATATATCTCGGAAGTGGCCGAAATCCAAAATTTCGGCGAGATTTTGGAATTTCGAACAAAATTTGAACGAAATCCAAAAACCAATTTTCAAATCCGGTTTTTTTACAACCTGGATTTCCAAGATTTCGGCCAAAATACCGAGATCTTGACCTAAAATCATTGAGGTTTAAAAAAAAGAGTATTTGTAGCGGTTTTTCTTAAAAACCGCCACTGATAATATTATCTGTGGCGGTTCTAAGCTAGAACCGTCACTTATAATATTTTGAAAGTTTTTAAATTTTTTTTATCCGGTCGAGACTTAGGATCTCGGAAGGGTCCGAAATCCGAAATCTTAACCGAAATTTCGCCGAGATTTTAAACCTTGGTTGTACCATAAAAAAAGATCAGCTTTCATGGCACAAGAGTCTTTTCCTTAAGTGGCGGCTAGAGGAGCTCTAGTCGGGTGCTTGTTGTTGGTGTTGCGAAAGAAGACATCAAAGACGAAAGGTGAAATTAGAAAGGGGAAAGAAGAGGAGATATATGATGCCGGCTCACCAGCGAAGGAGAATTTCTAGGAGTGATGGTTTTCGCAAGTGAACACAATCAGTCAGATTTTTAGTTAGTAGAATTTGTCGTTCCCATGAGAGCAACAGGCTTGCACCAAAACCAAAGTGCAAGTGACACTCCCCATATATATTTCAAAAAGTTTTTAAATGTCCATAAACATATATATTTTAGTTATTTCATAAAATTTGGGACACAAAATAAAGCGAGAGATGACACTCCCCATTGACATATCATTGATGCCACTTATTGTCCGACATGTGGGCTCGAACCCACCTTGTCAATGAGGCAACTAGGGATTTCACAAATATCTAGTGGCATATAAGGAATCAATCCTATCATTTAAAATAGTTATTTATCATAACAAATGGACCTAAGTGGCACTTGTGGTTAATTTTTGGATCGGCTAGGTTGTTTTGAAATTTAGGGACTTAAGTGGCACATTCTTGAAATGTGTAGGGAAACATGTCACAATTATTAAAATACATTGAATGACAAATCTAATAGTACTATTTTGATGTGGCTAATACAAGTGTTTTTATGTACTATAGTTGTCAGAGTTTGAAATGTTTGACATTCATCTTAATATGCATCTATTTTAGATAGTAATGGAGAGAGTTGTGTGCTCACGCTTGTACTTAGATTTCCCTGTCACCGTAACACTCTAAACAATCTATGTGAATTTATTGGCAGGTACTTCATTGTAATTGATGATTTATGGGATACCTCGGCATGGGATGTTATTAGATGTGCTTTTCCAACGAACAATCGTGGTAGCAGGGTATTAACAACTACACGAATTCACCCTGTTGCTGTTGCATGTTGCTCCAATAATCAAGAGTATGTTTATAAGATGAAATTTCTCAATGGCAAAGACTCGCAAAGACTCTTTTTTAGTAGAATATTTGGCTCTGAAGAAGCTTGCCCTGACACATTTGAAAATGTTTCAACTGATATTCTAAAAAAATGTGGTGGTTTGCCACTTGCAATTATCAGTATAGCTAGCCGTTTAACTGGTCAACCAAAAGCGGAATGGGAGTACGTAAGGAATTCATTGGGCTCCATTTTCGAAGGAAATCCTAACTTGGAAGGAATGAAACAGATATTAGACCTTAGCTACAGAAACCTTCCTCATCACCTCAAGACATGCCTGTTATATCTTGGTATGTATCCGGAAGACCACAATATTCGGAAGGGAGATTTGTTGAGGCAATGGATAGCTGAAGGTTTTGTGAGTAAAATCCATGGTCTAGATGCAGAGGATGTTGCAGAAAGCTACTTCAACGAACTCATCAACAAAAGCATGATCCAACCTGTGCGCTCTCGCTGCAATGATGAGGTGTTGTCATGCAGAATACACGATATAATGCTTGATCTTATCAGATCAAAGTCCACAGAAGAGAACTTTGTTAATGTAATAGATGATCCACAAGTTGTGGTAGGGGCACACAAAAAGATCCGCCGAGTCTCCCTCCAGTATTATGGTGAAGAGCATGGCATGACAGCGGCAACATTCAATGGGTCACTATCACAAGTCCGATCAGTTGTAGTTTTCCGAAAGTTTTTCAAGACTTCTTTTGTGGAGTTCAAGTATGTCCGAGTTCTACACCTGGAACTTCGAAACAGTGAAGGGCCGGACCTCACTGGTATGTGTAGATTGTTTCTATTAAGATATTTAAAGATTGTTCGAGATACAAGTTACCACGATAAGATTTTGAAGCTACCTAATCACATTGGGGAGCTACGAGAATTGGAGACAGTGGATCTAGGTGAGGCATGGGATTCTTTGAGCATTCCATCAGATATTGTTGATTTGCCCCGGTTGTCGCATCTAATTGTTCCACAGCGTACGGTGTTGCCCGACGGGATTGGTAGGTTGAGATCCCTGTGCACCCTAAATGGGTTTAATTTGGCAATAAATTCGGTGGAGAATATTGAGTGCCTCGGCGAGCTGACCAACATAAGAGATCTTCAACTCCTTTGGAGCAATACTCAGCCCAATATGGATTTGACCACACGTATGGATGCCTTGCGCTCTTCCCTCGAACGACTTTCGCATTTCAGCACCTTCAAGAACCTTGTTCTGCACAATTATTCTCCATTTTTTTCTCTCGATGACTGGAGCTCTTCACCTCGCCATCTTCGGAGGCTCCATTTGCGCACATGTTGGTTCTCCAGGATCCCCAAGTGGATTGCTCAGCTCCACGACCTCTGCAGCTTGGACCTTTCGGTAGAGGAGGTGTCGTCCAACGAAGATGATGGTGTTGGTATTCTTGCAGGCTTGCCTTCCCTTGTCGACCTCAGCTTACAAATTCGAGAATGTCCAGAAGAAAGGATCACCATCTCCGGCACACACGTGTCATTCCAAGCCCTTAAGAGGCTGAGTTTCACGTGTCCTAAACCGCTCTTGGCCTTTGAAGCGAGGGCTATGCCCAGGCTCCAGAGGCTTGAGCTATGGTTTGGTGTGGAGGGATGGAGTGAGCAAATCGGCGGCACGTGGGTTCCTGTTGGCATCGAGCACCTACCACCTGGCCTCAGAGAAATATATTTCGGGCGGATGATGAACATGAGGGCTGACAAACGAGATGTAGAAGCCGTAATGTCTGCATTGAGAAGCGCGTTTAACACGTATCATCCTGGCGCTGAATTGGTCTTTCCAAACTTCCGTTGGGATCAATAAGATTCCAGTATTCAGGCCATTAATTTAGTTCAGTTTGCTAGCTTTTTTGTGTGTCTCAAACTCTCGGTTAAATGTATCCCTCAAAACAGTTTGATGGTAACCTCGCTCATGTCTTAAGGTTATTTTCTCATTCTTCTTTTCATTGTCTTTAATTGTCACTTGTTGCAGTACTAGGATATTGTACTCTTATCTAACTTCTGTTCTCGCAGCAATGCTAAATTTTTCAGGGGAAATACTCCTAACCCTCAACCAGTTAATGTAATACCTACCGAACCACTGAGTGATATTTTGTTCGAATGTTCCAATCTCTGCTCTTGTTCTTTCGTACACCTTTATTTACTTTCATTCATTCAACTTAGTGTTTAAGCAGCGGCTATTTTGTATTTTTTTTTTTAAACTAATGACAAGAGCTCTGCCATTCATTTCAGACAAAGAAATAAAACAGTCGCCTTCGGAAAGGCAATTACAAGGGAAGCATCCTAGCCACAGCAGGGGAGACATCAACATTAGGGAATGAGTCCTAAACCTGGAAGCTCCCCTCACGACACCATAAACACAGGTAGACCAACACCTTGTGGAGCAACGACAAAAAACATGACCCCCATTCGCTGCCACCACACCCCACGCGAACTTGAGCTCAACAACAACAATGCCACTACCTCCACCACCCCGGCCCAATTGAGAGACTTTGACTCTGATCAGCCGCCTTCGCATGAGTCCTACAACCATGCACCACCACCGTGCTCGTGACGCACTCCCACGCTGCCACGATGCATCATCATCAATACCCTCAATCTAGGAAGCTGTCGCCAGCCGGAGCACCATACGCGCCACCCGCCGTATGACGCGCCACCAAGAGGTGGCCACCAGCCAACACTGTGAGCCACCTATGTAGGAACATCACCTACTAAGCTACCTCGACAGACCAATGCCACCACAACCGCTATGTAGCCCTAGCACACATCGCCGATCAAGACCTCACGGCTCCTACTTTGACCAATAAGCCACCACAAACCTAGCATGCACCTCCCGTGCAGCCACAAGAAACACCATCGGGTTTGATATATAGGATCTGACAAGGACCAGGAGGATGCAACGCTAGCCCCAACTCATTGGCTGACGATCGTAGCAACACCCCATACCACAATAAACACCTCATCAACGCCGCTCACTGTTGTGTTTTGGCCATCGGCAACAATCGGATCTTGAGGAAACACCCTAGATATGCAAGAATCAACTTGTGTCCTGGCTAGCACACACAATGGTCCTCATGGATCTTTATCGCCATATTTGCCACTCGTCGTCACACCCGAGATCGATAGCGGGGACGAGAGCAATGCTACTTCGACCTCCATCTCCTCCCCGTTAACGACGACCACCCCCGTCGTTAAGGGCCAAAGGTTCATCAAGGAGGTCGATGAGGCGCTCTGCTCCAGCCCCCAGTGGGAGGAGATTATCCTTGTCCTCACCTACGACGGGCATGGCAACTTCTACGACCATGTCCCCAGTCCAGTGTGTTGGATTCAATACCCAGAATCTGCAAGTATAAATCATGTTGTTGTATCCTTCAGACTTCAGGTTGTCCAGAACAGTACTCGTCGAGTTCTGTACTATTTGCGAAACATCAGAACAAAGTAAACTTGAAAGGATTTTGTGGTGCTCAACCTCTGCTTTATTACTTTGCTTTGCACGCGTTAATACAAGGCTATACGTACTGAGCCTTATAAAGGCTATTGCCTCAACATGCGACTCGGACACAACATGCATGATGCAACTCGAACACGACACCATACCGTGTACTACTCGGACTTCAAGAACACTTCCCTATCTCGATTACAAGATTAGTTCGAACATTTACTCCTCTAATCTTATAACGCCTAATTTCTAACTTGTTGAGGCAATCGGTCACAACTACGATTTGCCCAACTTTAATTCGACACACGACGATGAACACTTCTCCAAGGAGTTCCGCCTTCCTCTTACTAGCCATACCACCGGTGACGTACCTTCGTATAATTGCCGGTTCTTCATCTGAGAGCTCAGCCTTCTCCACTTTGGACAAGTTCACCTCATCGTCATCTTGTATAGCTTCTGACGACATTCTTTTGCAAAATGTCCATAACCACGGCAGTTGTAGCAACGAATATTCATCTTATTCCATGCCCATTAATTATTCGCTTTGTTCGCCATGTCATTGAAAACGACCACGACCTCTTCCATGTGGCAAACTTGATGCTCCTCGGACCTTCACCTGTAGTAGTTGTTCCTTGTCTTGGTGAGGTGCGTACATGCGTAGGCGCTCCTCATGAGCCTTTAACGAACTGAGCACTTGCTGTAATTTCTTGGTTTTCAAGTCACCAAACTCCACAATCGTTGTGGCGAGTTGTGCGTACTTCTCAGGGATGGGTCGCGGCACCTTTTTAACGACATATGACTCCTCCAATTTGTCGTCAAGGCCCCTAATTTGGTTCACCAAACTTGTCACCTTGCGCTCGTAGTCGTTAACGGTGTCATTCTCCCCCATGCGTAGGTTTTCAAACTCCCATCGCAAAGAATTGAGTTTGACTTCCTGCACACGATCATCACCAAGGAATATCGTGCGTAATGTGTCCCACGCATCTTTCGCGCACTCCTTATTAGCAATCTGCATCAAAATATCCTCACCTACAACACTGAGGATAATTGCCAGGGCAGTTTGATCCTTAGACTCTTCTACCTGCTCACCTTCCTTTGGCTCAACTGCGCTCCACACCTTTTGGGCGCGCATGTTTGCCTTCATCTTCACCACCCAAGAAGGATAATTGGTGTGTGATAGGATAGGATAAGGCAAAGCCACTGCCCCCTCCTTCACTTGTGTTGTCGATGAAAACGACGCATCCGGCTTCTTCACAATGCTCCCACCAGATCCAGGAGCCTTACATGCCGGCAACGAAGACATCTTCCAAAATCAACAAAAATACTCACACAGAGTATAAACACGATTGATTAAAACTCACACAAAGTAACAATCAAACTCACAAAGTAGATGAAGGAAAAACCACACAGATTTTCCTACTAACTGGCTACTCTGGCTCTGATACCAAATGTTGGATTCAATACCTAGAATCTGCAAGTATAAATCTTGTTGTTGTATCCTTCAGACTTCAGGTTGTCCAGAACAGACTCGTCGAGTTCTGTACTATCTGCGAAACATCAAAACAAAGTAAACTTGAAAGGATTTTGTGGTGCTCAACCTCTGCTTTATTACTTTGCTTTGCACGCCTTAATACGAGGCTATACTGAGCCTTATAAAGGCTATTGCCTCAACATGCGACTCGGACACAACATGCAACTTGGACACGACTCCATACCGTGTACTACTCGGACTTCAAGAACACTTTCCTATCTTAATTACAAGATTAGTTCCAACACAGTGGGCGTCCCAAGCCCCGGCTACATCGTCAGCCCCACGCTTTTTTCAAGTTTGACCACCTCGGCGTTCGTGTCCCGACCCTGTTCTCGGTCCATGTCCTCGGCTGACACAGCGTAGATCTGTAATCAGTCGCCTCCCGAATCACCTTCCTGCAAAAATATCTAGGGAGATCGCTAGCTGGGCCATCTCCGGCGCTCGTCGCTACACCTGAGCTTGAGAGCGGAGGCGCGAGCTGCCTCCTTGGCTGGCACGGTGTAGATCTTGAGACGCTAGCCACCTCCTCAGCCGGCACCGAGAACTTGGAAGGGCATCTCGTTCCTGGAGAGAGGATGGAAAGGGCACCATTATGAAAGGGCCCGCCGCCGCCGTCGGCCAGCCAGACGCAGCGACAAGGGGAGGCGCACGGTGGTTGGGTGCTCTTGAGGCGGCAGTGGAGTCGCCTCCTGAGTCGCCCTGTGGGAGCGGCTCAGGGTTCACGTTATCAACATCGCGATTTCTGGATGAACAGTAAAATTTGATAATCGTAAAAATCGAGCTAAAAATCGGTCGAAAATCGTAAAATAATCGCATAAATTCAAAATTCAGATTTTTTTGAAAAAATATTCAAAAATGTGAAAAATCGACGATTATCGATGGAAAATCGACGATTATCGTGGAAAATCGATAGCCATGTTGAACTTTTTTGTGCGGTCGACTTTTGTAGCGATTTTTGACGAAAATCGACCGATTTCCACCGATTTTCGATCGGTTTTTCACACGTAAAATTTTTCGATTTTTTTTTAATTTGTTTTTAAATCGGACCAGTTTATCGACCGGTTTTTGATATCGAACCCCAGCGATACAGGCGATTTTCGCCGATTTTCATCGATTTTTGAATCCCTGCTCAGGAGGCCCTGTAAAAAAGCTTGAAGTATTTCTGTGTTTATATGCAATCTTTTTGTGATCTTGAAAAAATTATATACGCACTATATGAGTATTTTAAGGAACTACACACTGTAGTTTTTACGCTGTTAAGACCTAATCAAGCATAGTGTTGCTTTTGAGACTATCAACAACTTAAGAATAATAACACTGTTCAAAACCTCAAAAAAGATGACATATTCTAATGATAATACAACCCCTTCCTTCCTCCCTATTTTGAACTCAGCATTGGGCATAAAAAAACCAAAACTGAATCGAACAGAACCGAATTAACCGATTATTTCGGTTTTTTCAGTTTGCGGGTTTCGGTTTGGTTTTTATTTTGCTGCTATTCGGTTTTCGAGTTTCGGTTCAGTTTTTGAATCTGAGAAACTGAACCACCGAATAGACCGAACTACTCTCGGCGCTACTTCTAGTCGCCTCCCTAGTTGAAGTGCGCCGTCCCAGCCAGGGTTCGCAAAGCCGATCGGCTTTCGCGAATTTCGTTCGAAATTCGACATTTCGAGCCCCGGCGAAATTTAATACCGAGCGAAAAATCGAGCAAATTCAAATTTAAATTCAAAAAATTTCAAAAATTTGAGAAAATTTAACCAAAAACTCTCTAAAATAAGTATTAATATTTTTATGACCTCTAGTGTGAATATTTTTTGAAAAAAATTAAATTAAAGATTTTTTGAGCCATTCAAATTGTAGACAATAGAAAAGGCAAAAAAAATGAAATTAGAAGTATATTTTAATATGTTAATGTTATCTAATATTGAAAAATTTTCTTGTATTGGTATGTGACAACTTTCAATTATTGAAAATATAGTAAATGTATGGTATTTTCTTAATATATTAGTGTTATCTTGATAGGGTATATTTTAATATTTTTATTACATGCATGCCTTTTCTTTGCAATTGTATTGACATGCGACAAGTTTTAATATGTGAATTGCATTTTACAAATTTTACAACAATTTTTTTGTAATTTTTCTCATTTTTTATATTTTTCTTAATTGTTTTAAATCTGTCGTCGAAATTTCGAGCTTTTCGATCGAATTTCGGTACTTTTCGATCGAATTTCGAGCTTTTCGATGGAAATTCGCTCATGTATTTGATCACTTTTCAAATACGTTTGAATTCGGCAATCATTCGATTTTTTTCGAATTTCGAGCGAATTTCGACGATTTTCGCTACCGAGGCCTGCTCGAAAATTGACTCCGAAACGAAATTGTTAACCCTGGTCCCAGCCATTACACTTCTAGTCGCTCTGCTCTCTCGCAACACTTCTAGTCACTCTCTGCTCTGAAGCACCTCACTACTCACTTCTAGTCTCTACGTTTCTAGTCGCCACTTCTAGCTCTCCAATCTCCTCCTTGTTCTTCTAGATGCTGCGCTGCCTGGGAGCTCCAGCCACTTCTAGTCGCTCCTCTCCATTCCTTCTGCTCGCAGCCAGCTCCTTTTTATTCTCTCATACACCAAGCGCCGCAACCCCTGTGTTATTTCCTTGAGGAAACCCTGTAGCCCAACGACGATGACGGGCGGAGCGATGGCGACAACGGGCGCGACGCGTGGGCGGGAGCCTGCAGCCCAGGCTGGGTGCGTGGCGGCGTCGGCGTGGGTGAGCTATCGATCTGGAATCTGGTGACTAGCAGGCTAGCAGCTTGGAGCCTTGGAGTTCAGAGCAAATCAATTTTTTTGGTGAACTCGGTGAACTGAACAACCAAACCGAATTTTATTCGGTTAATTCGGTTTAGTTTCCGAATTTATTCGGTTCGGTTGGGTTTTCAGTTCCTAAAAACCCAATTTTTTTTAAACCGAAAAAACCGAACCGAAAAACCCATATTAACCGAATGTCCACCCCTAAACTCTGTATTTAGGTGCCAGCAAGGTACATTTATTTTATTGTGTTTGCAGCCCAATATGAATATACAACATATAGCTACCGACCAGGTGCTTTTTATTGTTGTTTTTTTTTAAAAAAAATTGTCCAGGTCAGATCTCATGTTCACTTAAAAAGGAGTTGAACGCTAGGACCGGTCCTAATAAGTCCTCAAAACCGGATGTGCGGAAAGGTTAAAACAAGGGGCATTTACATATTTGCCACTCTAGGAATTAGAAATTCGATGGTATGTTGAAAATCATGTTATTGAGTGGCACTTTTTACACATACCATAGAAGATTGAGGAATGGCATATATCAGATTATTCCTTTCCCACCGTCCAGATCAAACATTTTTTGTTTCTATGATAAGCATGTAGTACTAGTCCATGATTGCAGGTGGAAATAGGTTTATTCAAACCTTTTTATCTTCCAGTCTAGGAGAGCCGCCGAGCTGATACACACACCCATTTCAGCTGGGAGTAAACAGCATGCACGCATGTGTACAGAAATATCTTTATGAAATCCTTTGTGAGGCCACTAAAGATGGTTGGTTTTTACGATATGCATGTAGTACTAGTCCATACTTGTTGGTTGTTGGTTGCATTTGAATGGTTCCTTACGAAATCCTTTGTGAGGCCACTCAAGACGCCACAGTTTCTCTAGTACAAATTTCTGATTGCAGGTGTATGCTCTTTGAGTTCATGGTGAGCTTGGGGTGGGTGAATGATTTTCCCAGTTGCTTCCCGAGAAAAGGTCAAAGGAGGATTCCGAATTTCAGTTGCAGTGATAGAGAGAAAAAAAATACAGTGTCTAGCTATTAGGGGCGCCAGCTTTCTGACAGAGATAGCAGACGAGCGACCAAGGCATGCATGCTTTTTGACTAGCTGTGAAAACGGATGGATACGAGAGAATATTGCCTTTTTTTTTTTATATTGATTAATTTTTTTTAGATTCGGAATTAGATACGAGTCAATTAGACAGTGATACGAAATTGAGTTATATGGGATACAGATACAAGATGGATATACGATGGATTCAAATCGAAAATGGACAAAAATATACGAATAATGCACACCGAGTAATATATGTTGAATCAAACGACGAATACATGATCATAATAGCAAGTTATATAACAACGTAAACACATTCCACAGCAGAGGGCATTGTAGTGGCATGAACCATCGGAGTTTGCATCGTCGTCGTCGGGGAGGAGGGAGAAATTGAGCCAGAGCATGGGCTGCATGGCAGCGTCCCGCGCGAAGGTGACCACATCCTCGATGACTCTCGCAGCCACAGCCCCTTTTGCCTCCTCATTCAGGGGCGCTAGTGTGGAGGCGAACTTGGTGAAATCCGCGATGCCCCGGCGGCATAGGAGCCGCACAAGGCCTATGCGGAACCTTCCAGAAATCTGGTAGCGGGCGTGGGCCTCTATCCCCGATAGCGGTGTGAGGAAGGAGGCGAAGCCATGGAAGTGGTGTGCAAGCATATTGATGAGCTTCGAGATGTCCTGACGGATGCCGCAAGGCAAGGAGTTGGTGGAGGTGGAGGGGCAAGGGTCTTCGCTGTTGCCGTCGGGGATCCAGATTCAAATCAAAGAAGTAAACGGGGAATGCGCTGGCTGGAGGGGAGAAACCACCAGGTAGAGAGCCCATCGGGGGGAGCGTTGGCTGCCGACGAAGGGGAGATCTGGGGTGCTGGATAGAGACAAGCCCTATGATCTGGGGTGCTGGATAAAGCCAAGGCTAGGGCTGTGTAGAGGATTAGGGAATCGAAAATAAACTTATAGGGGCTGTTTGGTTTGAGACCAAATTTGCCAAGCCAAGCCTTGCCAAAATTTGGCTAGCCAAAATTTGGTGCTTAAATTGGTGGCCAAAGTTTGGCCAACCATTGGCTAGAAAATGAACTAGAAAAATTTGGCTAGCCAATGAAGAAAAGAATCTAGTCAAAATTTGGTTGCAAACCAAATGCTTGCCAAATTTGGTCAACACTACTAAAATTTGGCATAGCAAGCATTGGCAACCAATGGACACAAACCAAACAGCTCCATATACTCGAGCACCTTTGAATCAGATCTCCCGTGTGTGACCGTGCCAACAACAGTCTAGTAGCAATTGTTTCCTCACAAGATAGAACCAACCATGCATCCATCCTCCTGCAGTTTTCAGACCGGGCCAGCGTGTAAGGTCCTGAAGGGGTCCTCCGGCGTGCAGTCGTCGTACTCCCGCCTAGAGACTTGCACCACGTTGTAGAACCCCATCTCGAATCTGAAAACTGCAGGAGGATGGATGGATGCATGGTTGGTTCTATCTTGTGAGGAAACAATTGCTACTAGACTGTTGTTGGCACGGTCACACATTCATTTTGATGGACTCACTGAGATTGTCACCGACGACGAGCGTCCTGTTGCTCGCCCAGGTGCCGTAGAGGTTGCTGCTTGGAGGGATGGACCATATCGAGCCCCCGACGGCGTGGTCGGCAGCGAGGACGGACGGCGGTGCGGCAAGGAGGAAACCGGCCAGGAGCGTCATGCCGAGCATCCAGGCTCCCATGGCAATTAACCGGCCAGGATGCAATGTGATCGTGGGGAAAGATGAATACAAGAGAGGGAGGGAGGAAAAAAATTATTAACTACTCTGCAGCAATGGCCAATGGGGCGTTTCGAGACTTGTTTGGGCTAGTGTAACTAGTAAGGTGCCCATGTGTTGCAATGGAAAAAAAATGTGTACCATCACATAATTTTTCTTTTGCATCATTACGAGAATAAAATGCAATATTCACACTTGTTACACAATTACATAATGCAAAATAGTAGTTCTTAAATACAAATGGCATTGTATAAATATTTCTAGGCAGTAAAGTGACTTGTACCTTTTGACACAGCTATATGCAAATTAACAAAGGCAATAGGCACTAAAAATAATGCAACTTTAAACTGTCAAAGATATCTGCATGGTTCTTATAACACATTGTCAACAATACATACATATTTGGAAAATCGGAAGACCAAACTGAACTACAAAAATCGTATAATATACTTCTCATACATGAATCTCAGCATAGGTAAAATATGATGCTAAACTATCATTTAGACTTATGGCATGTAAAATATGGCATTCAGAATAACAATTGAAGGACATAAATTCTGTGTTTTTTATTCCATATTATTGTTCTGTTTGTGGTATTTGTTAATTCCATATTATTGTTCTATTTATTGCCAAATTTTTTTTATGAACTCAAGATTGTAACATTTGGAGCAAGTTGGAATTTTGATCAGTAGCGTTTCAATTGAACTAACAAAAGACGGACTCGTACATCTGCTCCTTATGCTAGCTACAATAATAGTGATCTATTTTAATATTTATAAAGGTAACTCCTGTAACATCCCAAAAAGGGGCATAGCAGGAAATGTGCATTTCAAAATTTTGTTTATCTAAATTTTTAAGTTTAGCTCTTTAATTTGGACTTAGTTTCAAAAAGAAAAGTTATAATTGAATTTGGCAAAATGGTAAAGAGGTAAAAAGTGAAAATGTAAAAGTAAAATAGTAATAAAATATTTACACTAAAGTAAATATGGTCAACATCAACTTTTTTCAAAAGACAAAAAGTAAAAGTAAAAACATTAATTAAGGGAAAGGTTTTCAAAACAATAAAATTTTATTGTCATGTCAATCTTGTCACTTTTATTTAAAATAAAATTTCTTGGAGTTTTTACTTGAAAATTTTACGCAAGTAAATAAAATTTTACTCGGAACTTAATTTGAAAGTTCAAAATGTTTCAAATTGATTCGGCCCAAGATTTAAATGCACTTTTTGCTGTTGGGAGGAACTAAAACCTGGAAACCTCTCTCTCTCTCTTGCGCCTCACCTCTTTGCCCGTGGGCCCAGGGACCCACTTGTCAGTCTCTTACCCCCTCTCTTTCTCCTCCTCTCTCGCAGTTGGCCGAAGCTCACCAGCTCTCTGCTCACGTCCGCCCGAGGTCACTCGATGGCGAACCGCCTCTCCCCGTCGCTTCCATCGGTCAACACTGCATTTATTGCTGCGTGACCTGCTATGCCGAGCCAACCATGCCGTGTCAGCCTTCCCCATGCCCTGCCGCTGGAGGACCCGTTCCTTCACGGTGCCCTTCTCTTTCCCCGGCCGAGCCCCTAGTGCAGCGCCGAGTCCATAGCTCTGGAGCAGCACCCAAGCCTCCAACCTTGCTCCCCATCTTCTCTGGAGCCCCCCCCCCCCCACCGGCAGAACCAATCAATTTAGATGCCCACTGTTCCATGTCCAACTCCGGCCGCAAGTTCCTGAGCCGGCCAACTCCCAGCTCGCCGCACCATTTTCCAATTCCCTGCACATAGAGCATTATCACCACTCCCCAAGCAAAACCCCCAAATTAATTTGAGATTCCCCTTGCTGTTGAACTCTGCCACCGTGCACCTCATGCCACTGGCCACCACCTCCGTTGCGCTGCCACCTCGGGCCAGATCAGCCCCAACCGTCGCCTACCATGAGTCCATTGAGGTCCCCTCCTTCCATTTCTTGCGTTGCCCGAAGCTTTATACTCTTGCAACTCATCCAGCCAAAGCTTGCAGGAAGGCTCCCATGGCGGTATTATTGCTCGAGCTCCTGTTTTGATCTTCATTCAGCTGATTAGTGGCCCCCAGATGCAACAAGCTCAACCCACTTCACTTATTGACAAGTGGACAGTTTGAAGAAGTCCAGTAGAGCCTGACGTAGCCGGCGCTGTCGTTAACAAGTTGAGCGTGTACTTGGCGACAACTCCGACTTCATCGAAAACACGAGCTACGACTTCGACTTCGTTGTAAAACAACGAATAGCAAGACAAGCCTCTTTGATCATATTGAACCCAAATGTTCAAATATTCCTTTGTCAAATTTTCATGCATGCTTTATGTTTTATAAAATGTTATTTTGGGTCATGGTAGATATTACCTTTATTATGGGATTTCCATAATCAATGTTGCCATGTGAACCTTGATAACCCTAGACAATGGATAGATAATGTAGGATGGGTATATTCGCTTATTATCTGCATATGCTTAGCAATGGTTAGACTGGGAAATGAACAGATGGTTTACTGTTCGTAATGAACTTAAAATATTTGATATACGGAAATCAAATGTCGAATATAATGAACTTGGTTTATGAACATGTTGGAATATTGATGTTTCTTTTTCTGAAAATAAAACTATGGTTTGGACGCGGGCGACTTATTGGCAATAGCCGAATGTGTGAGGGTGTGCTCACACGTAGTTAGGAGGAGATTGTCACCCGGGTTGAATTAAGGATCGAACTCAGTGTTGTATGATCCAAGATTAACCGTACAACCACAATGCCGATATGGGACGGCTATAACTAATTAAGTTGCTTAAAATCGATTTTGTATGTTGGAAGGCCGTAGTAGCACGGGCTTCTGGATTTAAGTTGCTCGAAGGGGTGCCCTCACCGAGGTGTTGGGAATCACGCTTGTCGATGCAACGGTGTACGCTTTGCTATGGGGAGAAATGATTTTGGCAGGGATGGACTGCCGTGTGAATGAATTGTGTATCGTGACTTGGGTGAGTTGTTTCTACCGCCATAGCAAAGGTTAACGTCACCGGGCTAGTGCAAAATCTCATCGCTCGAGGTCTTATGCCATCCATTTGATTCCAAACCGAACTTCGCAGAAATATGCGCTTCTGTGCTAGTCCCTGGATCGGTGGGCTAGCACCACATATTGAAATTAAGCTGTATCGTTCCATGCAAACACTGACCAAAGGTAATATATTACAGGAGATATAAGTTATTGCATCAAGTTTGAGTTTACAAAAGACCGACTGGCTGAAAGAAAGCTAAGAAAAATGAAAAGAAATACCAAAAGCGGCCACGGTGTGCCCTCCCACAAAGAGGCAACCGGCGAGTGTGATACTCAGCTAGCCATTGAACACTCCATCCGCGTCTGGATCGCTAAACCCGGTCTCCTATTCGTCTTCATCTTCGCCTGCATCTTCTACTCCTCACGCTGGGATTAGAGCAAACGATGTGTACACGTATGTACTCGCAAGATTTTAGTGTTTGCAAGTATAATAATAATGCAAGTTGAGCCAATAAAGTAGGTTTCTAGTCTAACTCAGAGTTGCATGAAGCTAACTTTATTTGCAATAGGGTAATAGATTCGAAACACTGCACGGTTTATCAAAAGTAGTTGCTAAAGAAAGTATTTACAATACATAATTTCATAATTTACGCACACCTTCTAGATTCCACCAACTTACCAATATATCCGCCAATCGAACCAAGAACCAACACATCGATGGTCAAAGCCACCTAGCAAAAACAGCTCCTCAAGTTCAACGAACTCGCCACTAGACTTAATCTGAACCAAAGCCCAAAAGATTTACCATAACCAAAACTCTTCCCGAAACCAAAATTGAAACACTATACTTGACGGAAATTTCCCAAGCTGCTCATGACCGTGAGCACGGCTAATCGATTAGATTTGTTCTCTGCAGACATTCTAGCAACCATGTCAGCCATGTCACGCGATACTCACTATATCTGTTTTCCTAGACTGTGACGAAACTATTCCATTTGCAGGGATTTAGTCTTGCGTCAGCCCCGGTGATGTGTGCCCTTTGCTATGGGTGAGAGTTCCACACACACATAGTACACTCCCGGACTGGGTGGAAGTACCACACGTACACACGGCACAGGTACCCTTCCTCCAACCCTCTTCACACACAGTTCCAACGATGGCTAGCGCTCCATCGTGCCTTTTACTCGTAGCAAAGCATCCACCATTGTTTTGGACTACTCCAACCCCGGCACGCGGCGAGGGAGTACCTAGAACAACACCAGTACCTTCGGTGTCTGTCCAACTACTTCGACCTACCACGACGCAAGACCAAACACCCACTCTTATACTGAGTTTAGGCTATCCCATACTAGCACATGTGGTTGCATGTTATGACTCAGTTAACAATGTCAAGTTCAGTCCTTGGGCTTGCACAGACGAGACCTTCCAACGTCTGCCCGGCACAAATTCGCCTACTACCTTTTTCATTTTTACCAAAATACCCTTTTTCCATCGAAACCACCATTTTAGAACCCCATTAACATTTCAAAATGATTTTAATTGACTAGGTCCTCCGATCAAACAATCTTTCTATTGCGGGGCTAAGCGTGTGCAATTATTAAGCATATAATCCCGATTGACACTTGATAAGGTGTCTATCATTAGTCTAGGGTCTTACGAGGTTCTCATAGCAATTGAGAAATTAAGGAAAACTATCGAGTCTTAGGTTTAAATACCATTGCCCACAATATAATGATTATGTCAACTTACATGCACGCATAATAGCTTCGAACAATCAAAGTACATTTGAAATTATGGGATCAATATGTTCAAGGGGGTGCTTGCCTGTTTGCTCTGCGTCATGCGTGTTCTCGGGGTTGTAATTCGGATCCTCGTCGATCGCTTCCGACGCGTCAACGTCTAACCGAGGCACGGCAAAAGAAACAACAAGAAAACGAATAAGATTGATCAAGAGCAAAACAAATAAAGCTCTCAAAGATAAACAACACCTGCTTAAGAACGCTAGAAAGAATAACAACCAAAACCTAATTTTTCTAATGAAGCCCGGTAGTACCAGCGGCGACATCCCGGTAGTACCGCTCTGAGGGTGGCAGTACCGGTCACTGAAGCCGGTAGTGCCGGAGATCAAAAAACCTGGAAAGGAGCTCTCTAGAAATTAACTACCGGTGGCAGAGGCCCGGTAGTACCGGCCACGCCCACGCGACAGTACCGGCCCCCAACTCCGGTAATGCCGGAGGCCAGGAGCCGAAAAGGAGGCTTACTGGAAATTAATTATCGGCGGTGTGGGAGCGGTAGTGCCGGCAAGAGCGGCAGTACCGGCCTCACCACGTCGGTAGTGCCGGCTGTAAGGGAAAATCAAGGTTCGCCAAAATGGGATTTTGCGCAAAAGGATTCAAAACTTCGCGGTGATCGCATGGATTGGTTCTTGGCAATGCGAAGGACCCATTCACGCAAACCACTCGAGGTTTCGACTTCGTTTGACCCAATTTCCCACCCGAGGAACTCGGAATTCGCGCCAAATTCCGACTTTCGACTTGAATCGAGTTCAAACTCGATTCTCTTCGCGAAAATCGAACTTTAGTGGCATAGAATAAATTCTAAAGTCATTTTCCTACATTTTGGAACTAGGATTGCAAGGATTATTTCCAAAAGTCACGAAAACGACTTTTAACCAAATAAATTCAACAAAGACGTAATTAGGGTTTTTGAGCTCTATTTTCACTCTAACTAAAACTCAACCTCCTAACCTAGGTCTAGGGTCCCCATCAACCAAAAGCTAACCTTAAAATCTAAGTTTCCTAGGGTTCAAACTAAAGGATGAGAAGGGAGAGTTGAGAGGAGTTAGGGTTTAAGCTCAGATTGCAGCGAAATGGATTAGAACTTGTTCCACTCACCACAGGATATTGCTAGGGCTTGAGAAAGACGTCCACCACCTCAGAGTGCTTCCCTTCGAGCTTGAGAACTTCGGGGAGGGAAGGTTGGAGAGGAAGAACTCTTGGGAGAGAGGGAGGGAGTGTGTACGCTTAAGAGAGAGAGAGAGGGGGGGGACTCCATGAGGGAGAGGGAGTGAGAGTGAGAGAGAGCGTGTGAGAGTGAGGGAGTGAGGGGAGCCGTGTCGGGACCCGAATCAGCAAATCCGGACCCTCTGTGTATTCAGCACTAGTCCAGGAACGCGCTAGTGCACACAGTCTCAACATTGGTAAATATCACAATCATACCAAATGATACTAATAAAGTACTCTAAATAGTTTACCAAACTGGTTGCTCGACCTTAGGGTCAAGTTACAAATATACGCCACGCAGGGCGAACCTTAATAAGAAGAAATAACTGCAGCGGAAAACAAGATAACATCGTGGCGCCATCCAGTATACCACAGGCAATCGATCGGGCTCGCTTCCCTAGTTCGACGGTTCCTCAGAAGCTCCTCCTCCAAAGCCGGTGTAGACTCCTCTTCAATCGGGTGTTGTTTTGTGGCAAGGGTGAGTACTTGGTACTCAAACAAGTCATGCCTGTGAATGCACTAATATACTACATGCATGGCTTGATACAAAGGAATAGCTCAAGGTTTATTTGCGATAAACAACATTTGACAAGTATCATAAGTAGATTCGAAAGCAGTAGAAACAATATAAGATCAATAACTTTTCCAGGAGTTTAATAAGCATCTTTCCCATTCCTAATCCACATTTCCATTAACGTCATTCTTAAACCAAACCAAACCTTTCAAGATCAAGTTATTTTCAAGAAAGTCTAATCCTTGATTGTAATTCGGCGATGTCCAATACCAGGACACGGCTATTCGAATAGATTATACACTCTTGAGAGGTTATGCACTTTACCCACAAGATACGGTCAAACACCACAAAGGCGAGTTCCGTAACAAAGTCTTTCGGAAACTTCTAACAAGATACAAGTGGTCCTCTCAGGTGTTGCACACTAACCCTTCCCTTTAGCGAAGGAGAAGTTTAGGTCAAACCACCGTTAGATGGGTACCTGGCCGCAGCCCCGGTACGCTCCCCCGTACAACATACACAAAGGGTGTAGTTGACACCCAGAGGTCCCACAGGTACGTTATTAGCAACTTAGTCAACTAGGTCCGTCCCATCACGGACAAGTGATTGCACGCTTGACTCAGTTCAAAGGCTTGCAAGGTTAAGTCCTTAGGGTGACCAGGGCAAGACTACCCGAAGAACCAAACCAACATTCCCGGTGCCACATCTGGCCCACCCGATCATTCTTGCCACATGCCCCGGTCAAAAGCTATTTATCAAATCCCCAGTTGATTACCATGCACCACGTGCCATTGACAATCACAACACATGATACTTTTCCAAAACAGGTTCAATATATCATTAAGTCAATATTAACATTTGATTATCCAAAATCATGTCACGTGGCAAGGCTAAGCATACTACATCGGTCTAACTACCCATGTTGGCAAATTAATAATGTCCAACTAGTAATCTACAACTAGGGTGACAAGGGTCATGGCACATACTTAATTAATCAAGGTGTCATACAGCAATTTGGCTATTATCTAATTTCCCATATTTAAATAAAGTATTTTCTAATTGAACTAGCATGCAATAAATTAAATCAAAATAGGTTTCAAAATGGGATCAACATGGTCAAAGCATAACTTGCCTTCAAAGAGTACTTGTTCCTCGGTCACAGTGGCTCTGGTCAACACTTCACCTTCGAAGCCTTCGGGCACTTCGACGTCTACTCGTAAAGCGTACAAATAGCAATAAATGAACAAACAGTAAACAAAAAGTGTCCAAAGACCCAAATAAAGTTCATAAACAGAGAGCATAATTTTATAAATTTTTAGAAACTGGAATCGTCAAATTCGGAGTTAAAACACAAAAGATACAAGCATTTAAAGATTAAATAATCAATTAAATAATATTACAGAGAAAAACTTTAGTCCAAAAATTAAATAAAGTTCATATTTGAGTAGAGCTGAATTTTATGAATTTTTAGAAATTTGAATGGTTCAAATCGGAGTTGAAACGCAAAAGTTATAAGCGTTTGAAGTTTTGAAATTCAAATCTATTATTAAACCGAATTATTAAATCATTTTCTTTTTCGAAAAATATTTATTGCGTCATGGGTGACACGCGTCGGCTCCTGATTGGCTGGCTGACGTCAGCCAGCTCATGGACTCAGTTCGGGTCCACGGTGGACCTGGTCCACCGGACCGGTGCGGCTGACACGCGGGTCCCACCCGTCAGTGGGTCACGTGCACGATGAGACTTTCGGGCGAGACACTGACATGCGGGCCCCGCATGTCAGTGACACGCAGTCACGCCTAGGCTCGGTCGCTGGCACGCGGGCCCGGCCTGTCAGTGACTCAACGCACGGCGCTGCGGCGGCTACGTGGCATGATCTAAGCCGTTGGATCTAGATCCAACGGTTGAGAATAGATCTAGGTTTTGCGATGGAAATAGCGTACGGCGACGTGGCCGATCGTGGGCCGTTGGATCTTGATCCAACGGTCCAGATCTAATCTGGGATTCTAGGGTTCGGAGAGAATGTGGGCTCACCTCAACCGTCCGATCTGGATCTGACGGTTCACCGAGCTCGGGGCAGCGATGGCTTCGCGGCGGCGCGGGTTCACCGACGCCGGGAACGATGACCACGGTAGCGGCGCTACGGGGCTTCTCCGGCGAGGTGAGTTCTCTCTTCGGGTGCGCCTCGACCTGGGGAACTCGGATCCGAGCCCAAACGTGGCGGAGACGGCTCGACGGCGGCGGGACGAAGCCAAAACCGTGGCGGCAGAGAAGAACAACTCCGGCGAGCGATTGCGGGCGCGTCAGGGCACTGCGGGCGGCGGCGGCTAGGGCAATGGCTGCGCGAGGTCAAGGCGGTCCTCGGGGTGTGACCCGGTCATTAAATAGCCTCGGCTTCCGCACGGAATCCGGAACCCTAGGCTCACGCGGCGGAGGACACGGCGGTTGTCAGTATGTCGGACTCGGTGAGAACGAAACAATCTGGGCCGACCACGTGGCGCAAGCGACGGTCGCGATCGCACGGGCGGAACCGGATTCGGTCCGGTTACGGCTCGAACCGGTACGGGATGATCTTGACCGTTGTATCTTGATCCGACGGTCCACAATGGTTAGGGTTTGGACGTGGTTCGATCAAGTCACGTGGCTCGGGTCGGACTCGAGTCTGACTCGGACTCGGGTCCGGTCGGATGAACAGTACAAACCCACTCGATTTTTCCAGCGATTAAATAATCCAAATTAATTCTCAGAAATTCATTCAATTCATTAATAATAGTAAAAGACTCAGAAAAAATCCAGAAAAATTCTAGAAAATATTTTGGAACATTTTGGACTCAAATAAAATATTTCCAACAAAATTTTATTTGCAAAGTTAAATTCTTTAATTATTTCAAAAGGGAATAAATTCAAATTAATTCCAAATAAATCCAAATAAATTCCAGAAAATTCCAAAAATTCAACAATGTGCCAAATCACACAAGGTTTTAAGAAAAACAAAATTTTGGGGTGTTACAAACCTCCCCCCCTTAATAGAATCTCGTCCCCGAGATTTAGGGCTTACTAAAGAAATAGGTTTGGAAACTCTTTCTTCAATTCCTCCTCGCGCTCGCAAGTCGCTTCGCTTTCTTCATGGTTACTCCACTGAACTCTACAGAAGCGGGTTGACTTGTTTCTTGTCTCTCGGTCCATTGTGTCCAGAATCTTCACGGGGTGCTCCTTGTAAGTCAGATCTTCTTGAAGCTCGATTGACTCTAGCGGTGTCTGTTCATCTGGTGCTCGAAAACACTTCTTCAACTATGACACGTGGAACACGTCATGCACTCCTGCTAGCGATTGCGGTAGCTCTAGCTGGTAAGCAACTTCTCCTCTGCGGCTGAGAACCTTGAATGGTCCAACATATCTTGGCGCGAGTTTCCCTTTTCCATGGAATCTCTTAACTCCTCTGAGCGGTGTAACTCTGAGATACACAAAATCTTCTGGTTCAAAACTCAAGTCTCGGCGACGGTTATCGGCGTAGCTCTTCTGTCGTGATTGCGCTATCTTTAATCTTTCTCGGATCATGGCAATCTGCTCTTCGGCTTCTTGAAGAATATCTGGTCCAAAGACACGGCGTTCACCTGTCTCATTCCAGTTTAACGGTGTTCGGCAAGGTCGACCATATAGTGCTTCAAATGGCGACATTTGCAAACTTGCTTGATAACTGTTATTGTAACTGAATTCGGCATACGACAGACTTTTATCCCAAGAGGTAGCATAAGCCAATGCACAAGCTCGTAGCATGTCCTCTAGAATCTGATTAACTCTTTCGGTCTGTCCATCCGTCTGCGGATGATAAGCTGTACTGAAATTCAAACGGGTTCCCATGGCTTCATGCAGTTTATTCCAGAACCTCGAGGTAACCGGGTACCTGCATGCGATACAATCCTCTTCGGCACTCTGTGCAAACAGACGATCCTGGTCATGTACAATTCTGCTAACTTGTCTCCCGAGTAAGTGGTTTTCACGGGGATGAAGTGGGCTACTTTAGTCAAGCGATCCACTATAACCCATATGGAGTCATAACCTCCTTGAGTCTTGGGTAAACCGGTAATGAAATCCATTCCGATTTCTTCCCACTTCCACTCAGGTATCTTCAACGGCTGTAACAATCCTGCCGGTCTCTGATGCATTGCCTTGACTCTCTGGCATATGTCGCACAGTGCAACATGCTCGGCAACTTCACGCTTCATGCTTGGCCACCAGAACCTCTCTTTCAAATCCTGATACATCTTAGCACTTCCTGGATGAATTGAATACTTGGAGTCATGGGCTTCTTCTAGGATCAATTGCTTCAGCTCCTTCTGGTTCGGCACACAAATGCGATTCTTCATCCATAACGTGCCTTGCTCATCCAACTTGAAGTCCTCTGCCTTGCCTTCATTCATGTTGGACTTAATCTTGCGGATCTTGTCATCATCCTTCTGTCCTTCTCGGATCTGATCCTCCAGGTTAGGCTTCACTTCTAATGCGGCTAAGAATCCTTCTGGTACGATTTCAATCTGCATTCTATGGAAATTCTTACATAGCTCATCCTGACTTGTGGCTATCAACGTGTTCACAGTATGGCTTTTCCTACTCAAGGCATCAGCCACCACGTTGGCCTTTCCGAGATGATAATGGATCCCAACATTGTAATCCTTGATTAATTCTAACCATCTCCTCTGCCTCATGTTCAGGTCTGATTGGGTGAAGATGTACTTTAAGACTCTTATGGTCCGTGTATACTTCACATCTGTTTCCAATCAAATAGTGACGCCATAATTTCAAGGCATGCACTACGGCAGCTAACTCCAGGTCATGCGTCGGATAATTCTCCTCATGCGGCCTCAACTGTCTTGATGCATAAGCGACGACCTTCCCATTCTGCATCAGCACACATCCAAGTCCTTGGCGCGATGCGTCACAATAAATATCAAAGTTTTGATTAACATCCGGTAGAACTAACACTGGCGCTGATGTCAATCGCTTCTTCAGTTCTTGAAAACCTTTCTCGCACTCTGGCGCCCATGCAAACTTCTTCTCCTTTTTCAGCAATTGCGTAAGAGGTTTCGCAATTGTCAAAAAGCCTTCGATGAAACGGCGGTACTGACCTGCCATACCAAGGAAACTCCGGATCTGGGTCACGGTCTTCGGTTGCTCCCAATGTAACACAGCTTCTACCTTGCTCGGATCAACGGCGACTCCTTCTGCGGTCATTACATGTCCAAGGAACTCCACCTTGTCCTTCCAAAAATCACACTTACTGAACTTGGTGAAAAGTTGCTGCTCTCTCAGCTTTTCCAAAACTTGCCTCAAGTGCTCGGCATGTTCATCCTCAGTCTTGGAGTAAACTAAGATATCATCTATGAACACAACAACAAATTTGTCCAAATACTCCATGAACACTTTGTTCATCATATTCATGAAATAGGCTGGCGCATTCGTCAAACCAAAGGACATAACAGTAAACTCATAATGTCCGTATCTTGACGAGAATGCGGTCTTCGGTATATCTTCTGATCGGATCTTCAACTGGTGGTATCCCGATCTCAGATCAATCTTGGAGAAAACTCCGGCTCCTCTCAGCTGATCAAACAGATCATCAATCCTGGGTAGCGGGTATTTATTCTTTACAGTGACTTCATTGAGTGCACGGTAGTCAATGCGCATCCTGAAACTCCCGTCCTTCTTCTTGACAAACAAAACTGGCGCTCCCCATGGCGACGAACTCGGTTTGATGAATCCTTTCTCCATTAACTCTTCAAGCTGTTTCTTCATTTCTACTAATTCTTCGGTGGACATCCGATAGGGTCTCTTTGCTATTGGTGCTGTACCAGGTACAAGCTCTATCACAAACTCTATGTCTCTGTCTGGCGGCATACCCGGTAGATCTTCAGGAAAAATATCTGGATACTCATTCACTACTGAGACATCTTCTATGCTGATTGCTTTGGCGCTGTTAACCATCAACTGTCCATCTCTCACGGCGGTAGCTTGAAATTCTACTTTCTTTCCACACGGGCTCTCAACTGATATAATCCTTCGACCACAATCCATTACTGCCTTGTGCTTGGATAACCAATCCATTCCCAAAATAACATCTAGGGTCTGGGTTTCCAACAGAATTAGGTTCGCTAGGAACTCTATTCCATCTATTAATATTCTCACCCCAGAACATCCTACTTTAGTTCGGAGTTCGAACTGTGGTTTGAACTAAAAGCATGCATTTAAGTCTTGCAATCTCCAAATCATTTTTAGCAGCAAAACCTTGAGAAACAAACGAATGCGAAGCTCCTAATCAAACAAAGCTATTGCAGGTGCGAGTTGACAAGTAACTTACCCAAGATAACGTCCGTAGCATTCGAAGTGCATCTGCGGTGACATGGTTGACTCACCTCTCACCACGATGCAGGGTGTAGCTCTGGCTGTCTTTGTCCCTCGGTTTGCTCCTGGTCTTTGGCGTCTGGCTGGTGTGGATCCCAGTTGAAGCGGATCGGGGTCACTCTCGCTGTCTTCTTAGGGCAACTATTGGCGAAGTGTCACGACTCGTTGCGCTTGTAGCAGCGTCTCACTGTCCCTTGTTGATTGCCTGAAGTGGCATTTACGGTCTTTGGGTCCGATAGTTACGATTGACGGGTCTTGGTGCTGGTGACGGTGTCCTTGTTGCATTCTGCGGCTGGAATCTGAAATACTGATTTGGCGCAACTCTCAAGCGTTGCTGCGATCCCTGACGCGATCCCTGCTGGTGCATCCTTCACTTCCGGTTTTCATCCAATTCCTTGCGCTTGTCCTCAAGAATAAGCGCCTTATTCACCAACTCTTGGAAATCTGGAAAGGTGTGGGTGATCAGTCCCACTTGCAGTCCTGAGTTAAGTCCCTTCATAAAGCGAGACTGTCTAGCTTTATCTGTCGCTACGCCTTCAAAGCGTAACGTGCAAGCTGTGGTGAACTTATTCAGTATTCGGCCACCGGGCTGATTACCTTGCTTGATGCTCTGAACTCTTCCTTCTTGAGGTCCATAATTCCTTCCCAAGCACATGATCTTGACGGAAAGCACCGTGAACTCTTCCCAAGTAATATCACGAGGATTCTCTGCGTGTACGAAGTTTTCCCACCATTCGTAATGTTCTTCCAAGCGATGAGAAGCGTAGAGTACCTTCTCATTTCCCATGCATTGAGCAATGTGTAGCTTCCTCTCAATTGACCTTAACCAATCATCGGATTGGCATTCCCAGAGAAAGTGGGTGGATGAGTCCTCATGAACTCTGACAGTTTTGTATTCTGGCGTTGTCCCTGATTGACTTGATTAGCGGTGGCCTGAGCAGTGACATGTTGCATCTGTTGCATCATAGCATGCATCAACTGAGTCTGAGCAGCAAGAAAAGCTCCAAAGTTCTGCATGTCCACTGGCGGTGCTACGTGGGGTGTAGGTGCTCCATCATTGGGGTTTCCAATTGGGCGAGAACCACTGCCATTGCCTCCAAGGTTTCCGCGGGTATTCACCATCTGTCGATTGCTCCACGGTTTCAGAGATGAGAGGGAACAAGAATAGACAAGTAGTAGGGAAACTATGCGGGGAAAGGTGTAACTCAAAATCTAACTTTATTAATAAAATAAAAGTAATAACTCGGTATGGTTGCTTACAATGCCTAAGAGCTTGCAACACATACTGCACACTCAGCAAACAAGAAAAACCAACGCCTCTAAAGGGTGACTCTTAATCTAAAACGCGACTCGACGAAGAAAACTTCATCTACAAAACCTACGCTCACTCGTCGAGAAAACCTCCACTGCCTCCTCGCGGCGGGTGCGACGGCATAGGCGCGAAACTGTAGGACCGAATATAGCAATAAGAGGGGGGGTGAATGATTGTGCGGAAGCTAAAACCAAATTCTTGATCTATTAAAAGTTTACCCCAAAATAGAACCAAATAATTGCCTCGTTTTCGAAAAAAACAGAATAATAGAGGTTTGGTAAAACACGAATTCCCGGAGATCCAACCGTCCGATCGATCTAAAATTTGGACACAAGAAACTAGATTCCAATATGAATCAAACCCAAAAAGAATCAGCTCAATCGGACTTACGGATCAAAAGTTATGACCTTCGCAAGCTTACTGTTCCAGAAGATGGCGAGAATAAATTTAACTAGAATTGTAGCTCGCCGAAAGATTTGATGAACTTGATCTTTATTTCTCCTTTCTTTTGTCTAAAATACTCCAAACAAAAGAGTACAACCCTAAAGCTTGCTCAAAGCTTGATTGCCTTCAACAGGAGGCAACCCCTCTATTTAAAGAAGGCAAACACACCTAATCCTAGAAGGATTCCTAATCCTAGAAGGATTCCCACTCCTAATCCTAGAAAGAGCATGTATTCAACACAACTCCACTTGGCCCAACCTGGCCGAGTACAACTCTTGCACGCGTATGGCAACCCTACCATACTCACGTGACTAACACTTTGCACGCGAATGACCTCATGCCATTCTCACGTGACTAACCATTCTTCATGTGCACCATTCTCTTAGCCCGAACGTCCCGCATGACATCCTTGACCACCAAGACCTCAGTTCCCCCTGAACCTAGTCCCGAACCTCAGTTCCTCCATGAACCTAGTTCCAGTCCCGTCATCGACCACATTCGCCCTCGAGCAATACCTGCACATGAACAAACCACAAAACGATTTCGAGCACAAGTCCGCGACTTGACTCACATTAAACCATGCAACCACTCACAGGAGTGCATTGCATTAAATATTCTAAGAACACGATTTCAAAACACGAACAAAAACCATTGCAAAAATCAAAAAGCTTTTCAAATAATCAAACTGATTTCAGATCTTTTCAAATAAAGAAACCAAAAAATAAATCTTGTCGAAATATGAAACTGGTTTCAAATCTTTTTCAAATACTCATCATCAAAATCAACTGGATCAAAAATAACGATCCTTCAGAAACAATCGCCATGCCCTTCAACTGCAGCTGTGGTTGACGACGCGGTGTCCTCCTCTGGCTCTGGATCTGGCTGTTGCTGTGGCTGCGGCGCCTCTTCGGGGTTCTCCTCTGGCTCTCGGGCTTCCAACTCCAACACTGGATCGGGGCGCTGCCCATACAGTGCAGTCTCCAGCTCTGCGATCCTTTCTGCAGCGTGAGCGACGTACTCACGAGCATTCTCCAAGTGCTTCTTCTCCTCCTCAACCTGCTCGCGAGCCTTCTTCAACTCCTGAACTGTGTCCTCGATCAGCTCTTCCTGAGCGGCGACGAATCTGGCTAAGTGAGTGACGGTAGCATCCTCATCTTCTATCGGCTTCCGTTGAGCTCTGCTGTCTCGGCGTGGGTGGTGACGGAATCTGTGCCTTCGGCTCTGGAGTAGGTGCGGGCGATCTGCTGCATTGCTCGACGCGACACCTCTTGGATTCCAATCTCAAAGGTAGACCTCCTGGCGGTGAAGTGGAAATGGCGACTGAACTTGGTCTTCTCCCGGGCATACACTGTGATCTTGATGTCCCATCCTATGACCATTCCTGCCTGCACGAGTGTAGTCCCTCGGTAGTGCGGCCTCTCAAAACCTCCAAGAAACTGAAACACACGCCACAGCTCGGCAGCATAGCCTCCTTCACGCTCGGCGTAGTTGTTCTTCATCATCATCTGCCAGAAGACACTTGCGTAAGAACGCAACACTTTAAAATCGGTGTGGAAGACAAAAAGAACTCAGCAAGGGGTATGAACAAGAAGAAAGGGGTAAGTCGAGAATTCGTTCATTATCTTGACAACTTTTAGCTTTAGAAAATAGGTTTTATCCTCACTACGACCATTCTAACTATGGGTTGAGCCTACAGTCAACCTGGCTCTGATACCACCTCTGTCGGGACCCGAATCAGCAAATCCGGACCCTCTGTGTATTCAGCACTAGTCCAGGAACGCGCTAGTGCACACAGTCTCAACATTGGTAAATATCACAATCATACCAAACGATACTAATAAAGTACTCTAAATAGTTTACCAAACTGGTTGCTCGACCTTAGGGTCAAGTTACAAATATACGCCACGCAAGGCGAACCTTAATAAGAAGAAATAACTGCAACGGAAAACAAGATAACATCGTGGCGCCATCCAGTATACCACAGGCAACTGACTGGGCTCGCTCCCTAATTCGACGGTTCCTCAGGAAGCTCCTCCTCCAAAGCTGGTGTAGACTCCTCTTCAACTGGTGTTGTTTTGTGGCAAGGGTGAGTACTTGGTACTCAGCAAGTCATGCACAGAATGCAGCTAATATACTACATGCATGGCTTGATACAAAGGAATAGCTCAAGGTTTATTTGCAGTAAACAACATTTGACAAGTATCATAAGTAGATTCGAAAGCAGTAGAAACAATATAAGATCAATAACTTTTCCAGGAGTTTAATAAGCATCTTTCCCATTCCTAATCCACATTTCCATTAACGTCATTCTTAAACCAAATCAAACCTTTCAAGATCAAGTTATTTTCAAGAAAGTCTAATCCTTGACAGTAATTCCCGAGTGATGTCCAATACCGCGGACACGGCTATTCGAATAGATTATACACTCTGCATAGGTTTTGCACTTTACCCACAAGATACAGTCAAACACCACAAAGGCGAGTTCCCGTAACAAAGTCTTTCGGAAACTTCTAACAGTACAAGTGGTCCTCTCCGGTGTTGCACACTAACCCTTCCCTTAGCGAAGGCGAAGTTTAGGTCAAACCACCGTTAGATGGGTACCTGGCCGCAGCCCCGGTACGCTCCCCCGTACAACATACACAAAGGGTGTAGTTGACACCCAGAGGTCCCACAGGTACGTTATTAGCAACTTAGTCAACTAGGTCCGTCCCATCACGGACAAGTGGTTGCACGCTTGACTCAGTTCAAAGGCTTGCAAGGTTAAGTCCTTAGGGTGACCAGGGCAAGACTACCCGAAGAACCAAACCAACATTCCCGGTGCCACATCTGGCCCACCCGATCATTCTTGCCACATGCCCCGGTCAAAAGCTATTTATCAAATCCCCAGTTGATTACCATGCACCACGTGCCATTGACAATCACAACACATGATACTTTTCCAAAACAGGTTCAATATATCATTAAGTCAATATTAACATTTGATTATCCAAAATCATGTCACGTGGCAAGGCTAAGCATACTACATCGGTCTAACTACCCATGTTGGCAAATTAATAATGTCCAACTAGTAATCTACAACTAGGGTGACAAGGGTCATGGCACATACTTAATTAATCAAGGTGTCATACAGCAATTTGGCTATTATCTAATTTCCCATATTTAAATAAAGTATTTTCTAATTGAACTAGCATGCAATAAATTAAATCAAAATAGGTTTCAAAATGGGATCAACATGGTCAAAGCATAACTTGCCTTCAAAGAGTACTTGTTCCTGGTCCTGAGCTGGCTCCTGGGTCAACACTTCACCTTCGAAGCCTTCGGGCACTTCGACGTCTACTCGTAAAGCGTACAAATAGCAATAAATGAACAAACAGTAAACAAAAAGTGTCCAAAGACCCAAATAAAGTTCATAAACAGAGAGAGCATAATTTTATAAATTTTTAGAAACTGGAATCGTCAAATTCGGAGTTAAAACACAAAAGATACAAGCATTTAAAGATTAAATAATCAATTAAATAATATTACAGAGAAAAACTTTAGTCCAAAAATTAAATAAAGTTCATATTTGAGTAGAGCTGAATTTTATGAATTTTTAGAAATTTGAATGGTTCAAATCGGAGTTGAAACGCAAAAGTTATAAGCGTTTGAAGTTTTGAAATTCAAATCTATTATTAAACCGAATTATTAAATCATTTTCTTTTTCGAAAAATATTTATTGCGTCATGGGTGACACGCGTCGGCTCCTGATTGGCTGGCTGACGTCAGCCAGCTCATGGACTCAGTTCGGGTCCACGGTGGACCTGGTCCACCGGACCGGTGCGGTTGACACGCGGGTCCCACCCGTCAGTGGGTCACGTGCACGGTGAGACTCTCGGGCGAGACACTGACATGCGGGCCCCGCATGTCGGTGATGACACGATCACGCCTAGGCTCGATCCGCCGCACGCGGGCGACCGTCGCTGACTCAACGCACGGCGCTGCGGCGGCTACGTGGCATGATCTAAGCCGTTGGATCTAGATCCAACGGTTGAGAATAGATCTAGGTTTTGCGATGGAAATAGCGTACGACGACGTGGCCGATCGTGGGCCGTTGGATCTTGATCCAACGGTCCAGATCTAATCTGGGATTCTAGGGTTCGGAGAGAACGTGGGCTCACCTCAACCGTCCGATCTGGATCTGACGGTTCACCGAGCTCGGGACGGCGATGGCTTCGCGGCGGCGCGGGTTCACCGGCGCCGGGAACGATGACCACGGTAGCGGCGCTACGGGGCTTCTCCGGCGAGGTGAGTTCTCTCTTCGGCTGCGCCTCGACCTGGGGAACTCGGATCCGAGCCCAAACGTGGCGGAGACGGCTCGACGGCGGCGGGACGAAGCCAAAACCGTGGCGGCAGAGAAGAACAACTCCGGCGAGCGATTGCGGGCGCGTCAGGGCACTGCGAGCGGCGGCGGCTAGGGCAACGGCTGCGCGAGATCAAGGCGGTCCTCGGGGTGTGACCCGGTCATTAAATAGCCTCGGCTTCCGCACGGAATCCGGAACCCTAGGCTCACGCGGCGGAGGACACGGCGGCGCTGTCCGTATCGGACTCGGTGAGAACGAAACAATCTGGGCCGACCACGTGGCGCAAGCGACGGTCGCGATCGCACGGGCGGAACCAGATTCGGTCCGGTTACGGCTCGAACCGGTACGGGATGATCTTGACCGTTGGATCTTGATCCGACGGTCCACAGTGGTTAGGGTTTGGACGTGGTTCGATCAAGTCACGTGGCTCGGGTCGGACTCGAGTCTGACTCGGACTCGGGTCCGGTCGGATGAACAGTACAAACCCACTCGATTTTTCCAGTGATTAAATAATCCAAATTAATTCTCAAAAATTCATTTAATTCATTAAAAATAGTAAAAGACTCAGAAAAATTCCAGAAAAATTCTAGAAAATATTTTGGAACATTTTGGACTCAAATAAAATATTTCCAACAAAATTTTATTTGCAAAGTTAAATTCTTTAATTATTTCAAAAGGGAATAAATTCAAATTAATTCCAAATAAATCCAAATAAATTCCAGAAAATTCCAAAAATTCAACAAAGTGCCAAATCACACAAGGTTTTAAGAAAAACAAAATTTTGGGGTGTTGCAAGCCGGCTGGGGTTTAGAGGAGGAGAAGCTCCCAGAAGGTGAAGAGGTGGCAGGGCAGCCGGGCAGCAGGGAGGTGCTCTGTCCCCTGCTCGGTCACCATGGCCGGCAGTACCGGCCAGAAGCCGGTGGTACTGCCGCCCTGGCTGAGAAAAGCCCCGAAATTCTATGAAAAGCTACCAAACTCGGAATTTCTTCCGGGAAACTTTTGAGATGAGTTCTAGGATAGCAAAGAAAATTTTAGGAGCTAAATTTACTAGAGAATTCTAGACAAAACGCAAACGAGAAAACCAGGGCAAGATCGATCGAAACGGCTCGAACGATTTAACCCAACCACAATTAACTCCAAATTGAGATCCAAATGACACTCAAGGCACTAATTAGCACTTAGCAAGGTAATTACAAACATAGGGCATTACATTGCCCCTCTCTCTCAGTTGTCTTTCACTCAGCTATCTCTCTCTCTCTCTCACGCGCCCATTGCTCCCTCCCTCCTTCTATCTCTACTGAGGATCAATGGACCAATTGGAATTAATGCAGATACGAAATTCATCTCCTTCACAGCCTATTTATTGCTAAAGTAGTACTCCACACGAAATATTACTCACTCCATTTAGAAATATAAAATGTATTTTGATTTTACACACAAATTAAGGTTACGGTAAAATTGAGAAATGTATGAGAGAAAATGAATTAGATGCCTCACTTAATTTTCTTATAAGATAAGTAAGAATACTTCATGTGAATGATAATGAATACTTTACCCCACTCTTTTTCTCTTACATTTCTTTTTTCCCGCGCTCGGCTAACCGGGTTCAAAGCTCCAAATCATGGTCTCGGTTCCCATGCCGGCTCGGCCGCTCGATCTCCCACTCGGCCGGCCCCTCATCTCCTCGATTACCGTGCCACTCGGTCTCCCATACCCCCACTTGACCACACCGCCTCTCAGGCCACAACGAGGTGGCATGGGTGACATCGGTGAGGAGGCCACAACACGGCACAGCAGGCGAGGCAAAAGTGGCCAATGCGGCTGAGGCGCGCGCGAGCGAAGGCGGTTTCCGAGTAGCCGAGGTGGACGTGACCATGCGCGACAACGACGACAACTCCGCGCGCCCATGGCCAGGTATGCTCCCCCGCCCCTCCACCTTCCCCTCCGCACGCTCGGCCGCGTGCTCTGTGCGTTGCCGTTGGCTCGGCCACGTGCCGCGCTGAGGATGGGCTCGCTGTGTCGCTCTCTTTGGTGGCATGCCAATCGCAGCCGTCTTGCGCATCTTTGTCGGCGTGTCGTCAAACGCAGGCATCGACCCAAATGGTCGTGCCGCCCATTGTGCCCGCTTTCTCGGCCCAGCACGGCCCAATGAACAGTGTCACAATCTATTCGAAGGCATCTGGTCTTGTGGGCATCGATGCCCCAAGAGACGACCTTGTCAAGTTGCTGATGGGTGAAGAGCAAGAGTTGAAGGTGGCATCTATTGTGGGATTTGGAGTTCTAGGCAAAATCACACTTGCCAATCAAGTGTATCGCAAGTTTAGTACGGTGATTGACAGAATTCTAAAAGTGGATTATATCCTTTTATGTGTTAGGTCATATTAAAAACCGGCACAGATATACAAGTATTGCAATTGGTTTTAGTTAAAAATCGACACATATGTATTATTATCCCAATCGGTTTAAGTTAAAAGCCGACACAGATGTCCTAGTATTGCAATCGATTTTAGTTAAAACTGACATAGATGTACTATTAGTCTAATCGGTTTTAATTAAAAAACGACATAGGTGTCCTAGTATTAAAATCAATTTTAGTTAAAAACCAATAGAGATGTATAAGTATTGCAATCGGTTTTTAGTTAAAACTGACACAGATGTCGGGACCCGAATTTGCAAATCCGGACCCTCTGTGTATTCAGCACTAGTCCAGGAACACGCTAGTGCACACAGTCTCAACATTGGTAAATACTCAACAAAATAATAAGGTACCTTAATTAGTTAACCAAGCTGGTTGCTCGACCTTAAGGTCAAGTTACAAATATACGCCCACGCAGGACGAAAACTCAATAAAAGAGAAATAACAGCAGCGGAAAATAAGATAGCTTCGTGGCGCCATCCAGTATACCACAGGCAACTGACTGGGCTCGCTCCCTAGTTAGACGGTTCCTCTTGGAGCTCCTCCTCCAAAGCTGGTGTAGACTCTTCTTCAACTGGTGTTGTATTGTGGCAAGGTTGAGTACTTGGTACTCAGCAAGTCATGCACATAATGCAACTAATATACTACATGCATGGCTTAGTACAAGGAATAGCTCAGGGTATAATTGCAGTAAAACAGCATTTGACATGTAACGTAAGTAGATTCGAAAGCAGTAGAAACAAGTTTAAGAGCAATAACTTTTCCAGGAATTAAATAAACATCTTTTCCATACCTAATCCACATTTCCATCAACAGAATTATTAAACCAAACCAAACCTTCCAAGTCTAAGTTATTTTCAAGAAAGTCTAACCCCTGACTGTAATTCCCAAGCGATGTCCAATGCCGCGGACACGGCTATTCGAATAGATTTTACACTCTGCAGAGGTTATGCACTTTACCCACAAGATACAGCCAAACACCACAAAGGCGAGTGTCCGTAACAAAGTCTTTCGGAAGCTTCTAACAGCAAAAGTGGTCCTCCACGGTGATTGCACACTAACCCTTCCCTTAGCGAAGGCGAAGTTTAGGCCAATCCACCGTTAGATGGGTACTTGGCCGCAGCCCCGGTACGCTCCCCCGTACAACTACACAAAAGGTATAGTTGACACCCCGAGGTCCCACAGGTACGTTATTAGCAACTTAATCAACTAGGTCCGTCCCATTACAGACATGTGGTTGCACGTTTGACTCAGTTCAAAGGCTTGCAAGGTTAAGTCCTTAGGGTGACCAGGGCAATACTACCCGAAGAACCAAATCAACGCTCCCGGTGCCACAACTGGCCCACCCGATCATTCTTGCCACATGCCCCGGTCAAAATCTATTTATCAAACCCCCAGTTGATTACCATGCACCACGTGCCATCGAAAATCATAACACATGATACTTCTTTCAAAATAGGTTCAATATCTCATTAAGTCAATATTAGCTTTTGATTGTCCAAAGCATTTCACGTGGCAAGACTAAGCATACTACATCGGTCTAACTACACATGTTGGCAATTTAATAATGTCCAACAAATAATCCACAACTAGAGTGACAAGGGGTCATGGCACATATTTAATTAACCAAGGTGTCATACAGCAATTTGGCATTTATCTAATTTTCCATAATTAAATAAAGCATTTTCTAATTAAACTAGCATGCAATAATTTAAACCAAATTAATTTGAAAATGGGATCAACATGGTCAAAGCACAATTTGCCTTCAAAGAGTACTTGTTCTTGGTCTTGAGTTGGCTCCTGGGTCAACACTTCACCTTCGAAGTCTTCGGGCACTTCAACGTCTACTCGTAAAGCGTGCAAATAGCAATAAATGAATAAACAGTACACAAAAAGTGTCCAAACATCCAAATGAAGTCTATAAACAGAGAGCATATTTTTATGAATTTTTAGGAATTTGAATCGGCAAAATCGGAGTTAAAACGCAAAAGTTACAAGCGTTTAAAGTTTAAATAATCAATTAAATAATATTACAGAGAAAAACTTTTGTCCAAAAATTAAATAAAATTCACCATTAGGTAGATCTCAATTTTATAAAAATTTAGAAATTTGAATCACTCAAATCGGAGTTAAATTGCAAAAGTTATAAGCGTTTGAAGTTTGAAAATTCAAATAAATCAATAATCCGAATTAATTCATATATTTTTATACTGAAAAACCGAGTAATGACGTCAGCATGACGTCAGCGTGGATTTTGATTTTTCATCGAATTATTTTGCTATTGAAAAATCGATTTATTTCGTCAGCCGGTCCATGGACGTGGTCCACGGTTCGGTTTAGGTCCACCGTGGACCCGGTCCACGAATACATGTCTCACTGACATGTGGGCCCCATCGGATGACGTCAGCGGTGACGTCATCACGCTCGGCTGAGGGACGGCTGACAGCTGGGCCCCACCGTGACGTCAGCGGTGACGTCATGGTGCGGTTCGGCTGAGCCGCTGACGCGTGGGTCCCACGCTGACGTCACGCGTGACGTCAGCGGTGACCGGGCGGCGACCGCGCTGACCGCGACGGTCAGACTACCGCCCACGTGGCTGGATCTCGGCCGTTGATTTGAAAATCAACGGCCCAGATCGGATCTAGCTTAACGCAATAGGAAAACTACTCGGCTGATCTGGACCGTTCGATCTTGATCGGACGGTCAAGATCTAATCTAACGCTATAATGTGGGTTAACGCTAGCCGTACGATCTAGATCTAACGGCTGAGATCTATCCAAGCACGGTGCAGTTTTAGCTACGTGGCACGATCTAAACCGTTGGATCTAGATCCAACGGTTGGAAATAGATCTAGAGATTAACACGTGAGATCTTTACCGAGGATGACGTGGATGAATCTGGGCCCTTGGATCTTGATCGGACGGTTGGTGGAGCTCGAGCGACGGCGATGGCGTGCGGCGGAGCTGGCTCACCGGAGACGAGGACGACGACCACGGCAACGGCGTTGCGGGGCCCCTCCGGTGAAGTGAATGGTACTCTCCGACGCGTCTCGTCCTTGCGGTTCCGGATCTGGGCTCAACGGCGGCGGAGGACGGCGGACGGTGGCGGAAACGACGCTTAACCGCGGCGGAACCCTAACGCAACTACGGCGAGCGATTGCGGCGCAACCACGGCGGCTTGAGCTCGATGAGTTAGGGCTACGGGTGCGCAAGGAAACAGAGAACACGATGGCGGCGGCGGTGCATTAAATAGGCCCCGCGACGTCCGTGAAAATCGCGGAAACCGAGGCCCACACGGCTACGGCGGCGGAATCCGAAATGGATTCGGATTGGGTGACGTGGCTCAACGCGAGCCGTTGGATCTAGATCCAACAGACACGGAGTTTGGGCTCCGGTCCGGCTCGGTGACTTGGCTGGCTCGGTCGGAGTCGGGCTCGGGTGACGTGGCGCGATCGTGGCCGTTGGATCTTGATCCAGCGATCCGCCTTGATTTGTTAGGTTGGACTCGGGTTCGGCTCGAACGCGGCTCGGGTCGGACTCGAGTCTGACTCGGGTTTGGGCTTGGTCGGATGAACAGTAAAACCTGGTTTGGGTTTTCCAGCGATTAAATAATCAAATTAATTCCCAGAAATTCATTTAATTCATTAAAAATAGCAAAACACTCAGAAAAATTCCATAAAAATTCTAGAAAATATTTTGGAACATTTTGGACTGAAATAAAATATTTTCAACAAAATTTTATTTGCAAAATTAAATTCGTTAATTATTTCAAAAGGGAATAAATTCAAATAAATTCCAGAAAATTCCAAAAATTCACAAAAGTGCCAAATTTTGTTTAAATTCATGAAAAGCAAAAATTGGGGTGTTACAACAGATGTCCTAGTATTACAATCGGTTTTAGTTAAAACCGACACAGATGTACACGTATTGCAATCGGTTTTAGTTAAAAACCAACACAGATGTGCTATTATTCCAATCGATTTTAGTTAAAAACCGATATAGTTGTTTTAGTATTGCAATCGGTTTTAGTTAAAAATCGACACAGATGTACAAGTATTGCAATCGGTTTTAGTTAAAAAACCGATTGTGATGATTGATTATTATTGTCGTGCGAGAACCGACTGTGATAGAGCCTTCTCATCACTGTCTAAAGACCTATGTCACTGGCAAAACCGATGGTGATGATGAAAAAGAACCGACGGTGATGTATATTCCTGTAGGAGTGTGCCTGTTTCTTGGTGGTCAAGTTTGCTAGTTCTTAAAGGGTTAACTAATAAGAAAATTGTAGAATAAAAATGGCATTGCTACAAGAACAAGCATTTGCACTTCATATTGTAGATATAAAAATTTCGTACTCCTTCCTAGGGAGCTCGGGCAAGTAACGTGGAATGGTATGTCTGTGCCATGTGGTCAATGTTTGTGCAGTATATGAATGAACTTGTGTTGTATGAAGGTGTGTAACTGTCACGTATTGTGAAATGTATTCCCAATGTATTCCCTCAGTTCCAAAATGTAAGTTAAATTAGTGGTCAAAGCTTCAAAACCTTGACCCAGGATTCCACGGCAACTTACATCGGCTTGGCAGGTAACACTATCACATGTCGCTGCTCCCGTGACCAGAGATGAGCCATTTTTTCAAATTTATTCGTATGGGTATGATTTGAAAAAAAAACATATGTCAGGAGGGTAAAAAAGCAGTTATAGTGTCATTGGTGGTGATGGGTGAAGAGAGAGAGAGAGAGAGAGAGAGAGAGAGAGAGAGAGAGAGAGAGAGAGGAGGTGAGGTGAGGAGTGGTTATTAAAAAAACTGACAAGGAGGCCAGCGGAAATAAAAATAGTAAAAATTAATTTTATGAAATATGCTAGAGACAAGTTATTATCTCTGATAACATGGAAATGATATAGCAAAATAATGTACAACAGTGTTACATATATACCCACGTAATTGTCCCCGCCCCGGACACCAGAACGATGATGCCATCAGTTTGCAGATTAAAGAGCTTGAATTGATCATCTAAATTTGAATACGATATATGATAAGGATCGGAACCTAACCCTGTAATTTCATTACATAAACTAATCCATATCTACTCCACCTAACCTGAAGGGCCAAATAAACTAATCCATATCTACTCCACCTAACCTGAAGGGACAAATAAACTAATCCATATCTACTCCACCTAACCTGAAGGGCCAAGGAAACTTCCTAGTGCGTGTTTGGTGGTGGTCCAGTTTGCTAGTCCTTAATGAGACAACTGATAATGAAGTTGTAGAATAAAGATGGCATTGCTACGAGAACAAGCATTTGCACTTCCTATTGGAGAATGGAGATATACAAATTTCTTACTCCTTCCTAGTGAGCTCGGATAAGTAACTTGGAGATGTCAGAAAATATTGGAAACTAACCAAGACTTGCCAAAACCGTTGACTTACCATGTTGTATAAGACAAGTAAATATCACAATGCAATCGCAATCGGATCAAATCAGTTAGTTTGTTTTCTTAGTTAGGCTTTCTAAGTTTGTTGTCTTGATTAGCAAGTTCATTAGATTGTCCACCTACTATAAAAAAAAGGCATGTATCTTGTGAGTTTGAGAACCACACAAGTATAACACAAGTCACAAGAGAAAATTGTCCCAAAGTTTCCATGTTTGCTTGCATGTGTTCATGATCGATCCATGGCTAAACCCAGTATAAAATGCATCTGATCTAGTAGCTTAAGTAATCAGAGTAGCTCTATCAATTTTCATCTCAACAATATCTCCGCTTAACTACTACTCCAGCATTAACTCTGCACTTGAGTTAACAATCACGCTATTCTCCCCATAGCTGCTCGTCCTGCTTCAGTAAAAGTACTCATTGGTCATTATTGCTTCAACAAAGCAGAGCGGAAGCCAAGAGAGGAACACTGAGAGAACAGAGGAGATGACCGAATCCATGGTGAGCGCTTCCAGTGGAGCCATCAACTCCTTACTCTGCAAGCTCACCACACTGACGGAGGAGGAGTATGGCAAGCTCAAAGGCGTTCGGAAGGAGGTGGCGTCCCTCGAGGACGAGTTCGGGAGCATGAAGGCTCTTCTTGAGAAGCTCGCAGACATGGATGAGCTTGATAGTCTGGCCAAGGTGTGGAGAAACCAAGTGAGGGAGATGTCCTACGACATTGAAGACAGTATCGATGATTTCATGCACCGCCTTGGCAAGAATGATGCAAGCGCTGGGTTTTTTCGGAGGACTATTAGATTTCTGAAGGAGCTAAGGTCGCGCCATCAGATTGCCAACAAGATCCAAGAGATCAAGACTCTTGTAAAGGAGGTAAGCGAACGGCGCATCAGGTACAAGCTTGATGAGTATACCTCCATGTCGAGTTATGTGCCTGTTGATCCACGAGTGGTCTCAATCTATGCGGAGGCTGCTGATCTCATGGGCATCGATGCCCCAAGAGACGACCTTGTCAAGTTGCTGATGGGTGAAGAGCAAGAGTTGAAGGTGGCATCTATTGTAGGATTTGGAGGTGTAGGCAAAACCACACTTGCCAATCAAGTGTATCGTAAGCTTGAAGGGAAATTTGACTGTCGAGCATTTGTGTCGGTATCTCAAAAACCTGACGTACCAAGGCTTCTTAGTAAGATACTATGGAAACTTACGCATCAACGCTTCCCAGACACTTCAGAGGTGGACGAGCTTCTGGACAATCTAAGAGAACATCTTCGGGATAAAAGGTAATTATTATTTGTTTTTGCTCACAATATGTTATATATTTTACATTTTTTGTAACATGTTGTTATAATAATTATTGTCAAAGTCGAAACTATATATTGATAGCCTCGTAAAATATAAAACACTATAGTAATACTCCCTCCGGTCACAAACCAATATCATTTTTGACTTTTAAAAGTTAGTAAGATGCTACTTTGACTACTAAATTTTATCATTTCCAACTGATGTATAGGTTTGCGCACGGTTTTACCGAACCGAAAAACCGTGCCAAAAAACCGAACTGAATTGGTCAACTCAGTTTGACCGGTATACAATATTCCGTATGGTATGGCAAAATTTTGGCTTTTAGGATATGTTTTTTTCGGTAAAAATCGCTTGTAAACCGAATACCGAAATAGAAAAAAAAATACATGTATATTTAGATAAAGTAATGGTCAAATGTATATAAAGTATAGTTTCACATGGAATTAATATCACTAAATTTGTCAAAGTAATAGTCAAATGTATGTAATAATCTTTACTAACGTATACTTAGATAGGGTAATGGTCAAAGGTGTGCATTATAAATCATATCGATGTCCAAAATGACAAGTGAAAAAGAACAATGCACGCTAGTTTAGTAAATATGGTATATACCGATACCGAACCAAAATATTATGGTATTTACCGATACCGAACCGAAGTTCTAATTGGTATATTTGGTATCACATTTCAATTACCATATTTTGAAGAAGAAAAAAACCGTATTTACTGAACCATATTTATCAATTATATCGTATGCACAGTCCTAGGCGACATACTACATATATACATTCTACAAATGCTAAACCAAAACAAATAGGTTCATAAGATCGTAAAAATTATTTACATGTTGATGGAAACGAGTATTTTAAATATCGAGCAATAGCTTTTCAAGACCTATGAAGTAACACTGCATAAAACAAATCCACAACATAAGTTGGGACACTAAATGCACGTCATTACCACTATTGCAAATAGCCTTAGATATTTTACGTCCTATTTTTCCTTCACTTTGTGATATTAGGTCATATTAAAATCTTAATTCCTTTATGTTAAATTCTAAAAGTGGATTCTAATAAAATAGCATTCACTACTACAGAAAACGTCATTACAGACAGTTCACAAACGTCATTACAAACGGTTTTGTGAACCGTCAGTAACAATGTGTCTGTAATGAAAGAGATCATCAGAGATGGTTTTTTACCCGCCCGTGAAAACAAATATCATAGACGGTTCGAATTATACACCGTCTGTGAAATTCAAGTATCACAGACGGTTGTAAGTCGAAACCGTCTGTGAATTTCACAAACGATTTCGACTTACAACCGAATGAGATACTTGAATTTCACAGACGGTGTATAATTCGAACCGTTTGTGATAATTTGTTTTTCACAGACGGTTGCGAATTACAACCGTCTGTGATACTTGCATTTCACAGATGGTGTATAATTTGAACCGTCTGTGATATTGAAGTATCACACACGGTTTCTAATTAGAACCGTCTGTAGTATACAGATACGGTTTCTAAATAGAACCGTTTGTGATATACAGATAGGTCTACAACAAATCAGAATGATGGAATAACATTTAGTTCCAACAAGCAAGACAATTGCATTCAAGATGAGCAAAATTGTAATAAGGATAATATTAGGTGACAATACAATGAATCGTATCAAATACAGAAAAATGAGAAGTGTACAAACAAGAATAACCACAATTATACAACTCCAGTGTGTTACAAGTTAGCGTGGTACACGCCATCTTTATTTATAACTTCAGAGACAAGGAAAAAAACAAAGTTGTCCTCGAATGTTGATCAAATCGTTCTTGTTCAACGCAGTTACAACCTTAATTAGCGCTCTTTCTGTTCTCGAGGATGAGTTACATGTTGTGGCAAACATAAAATCCACATAGGTTATTTCCCTGACCCTGCTGGTGGCACTACAAACAAGAAAATAAGTTAGTTCTAGATACATTATTATGTAGTTTGATATAGGATTATTGTGTATAGCAGATACCGGAAAGTTAAAATCGTGTTGCAGTTTCGCCCCATCCTTGTATGCTTTGTACACCCTACGTGATTGCAAAAGTCCAGGCTCTCAAGAGCGTGGCGTCGAGGGCGTAGAGGTTGTAGAGATGGAACAAGTCCAGAAAATCGACCACAAAGAAGCCACCCCTGAATCGTTGAATAGATGCTCATACATGAAGCTAATCGTGATATTTGTTGTACGTTCTTTCTTTGGCTTTTTACATTTTTCATGTACCAAGAATGCAAATGTTGGCAAGATATACCAAGTGAATTCATGCGATCCTTCAGCACTAAAGGCTCTCCTAGCCTATATTGTCGAGCCAACGGGGCAATCGAATAGTCCAGAGTCTTCGTGATCTTCGATTTGCCCTTGCCTTTCTTTCTACTGTACGGAGCCTTCACGGGAGACGAATGGGCAGGAAAGTAGTCAAAGTTTTGTAGATCAAGTGGAGAACAGGGTAGGACTGATGATTTCGTAACCAACTGATCAGATGCAGCAGGTGATTCAAATCGTTGTGTTAGTTGCGTGGCTTAAGGGGCGACCATTGAGATGTCGCTGTTGGGCCATTGGATGAATGTGTCCAACAACTATATCTATGTAGCATTGAAGAGATATATATTAGTACCTTAATAGCACAGACAGGAAAATTCCCAATTTGTTCATCTATGTTAGTGGCAGATGCACCACTGCTCTTATGGGCAGTGGGGCTAACTTGCGAAAATACTTCTGAACATCTGAGGTTTGCGCAGTCTGTCTTTCTTGATTATTGAGCCTTTCCTCGAGGCTTATTAACCTATCATGAAATTCTTCTCTCAACTCTTCTCTCAACTTGACCTCCAAAATCTTTATAAGCATTGACTCGCGCTCGGCTTTAGTTCTCTTCTTATTTTGATATTTGTCCGAGTCGTTTGGGAATCCAGTTTTCCATGGAACAAAAACCCCATTGCCTCACGTATGACCAGGGTGTTCCTTGTTTCCCAAGGCCATAGACAGTGCATATTTCTCCTTGTCTGGCAAAAAAGAGCCTTCAACTGATTGTGTACTCAACGTTACCTGCAAGATCCCTACAAGTTATTTCACTTATGAAGTTATGGACTAATTACGTACAAAATTGGTAGTTCAATTTTTATATTACCAGGCGTTGGCAGACTTCCTCATCCGCGGGGTTTTTAAAGGAGATGGTTGTGGAAGACATGGCATTTGACCTCGCTCTTATCCAGTCTCTAGCGCGTTGGTCTACGATCGATGCAAATGGCGAGGAAGCCTCCTCGTCCTCCCTATCCCATTGCGCCCTCTTCCCCGCGTAGCCAGCAGTGCCAAATCTGTGGGGGTGAGTGTTCCTTGCCTGCAAGGCCTTGTGTGCTTCACTTTGACGCACGAATTCGTCTGTCTTCTTCATCTCGACAAAACTCCACCACATGTCCTCATCAATGAACCCATACTTAGAGTATGGAGTCACATCCTTCTTGACGTATTCATTGACAAGCGTGCTCTTGAAGGTCTTCCACGCCTTTCCTGCCACTAGCAGTGCATACCGTTGCATTAGGCAAGCGGATTCGAATGGAATGTTGAACGATGAAAAAATTTCTGTCAGCAGGGCATTGCGAGTCTCATCAAGCAGCGACTTCCAGGATGATATCGTGATGGGGACCCATTCCCGTGTGACTACCCCGCACATTGTCCAGAATGCATTCGCTGCCTTTTTTTGGCTCTGTAGGGGAGCCATCCTTTGGATCAATCGTCGTGATGGTATATCGGTCTGTTGGCCTTTTGTTTGCTCCTCTTGTACCGCGGGTCATTTTTCCATTTGGTGGCTCATCACAGCCTTGAGACGACAAATTAGAGGACGCCATCTTCTTTGTAAGTTAAAATAGTTTCAGGCGAACTAAAAGCGAATAACATATAAAATCAAATTAGAGTGAATAAGTTTGTGAGCAGAAAATATCAATGCAAATAGAAAGATTTTATAGAAGATAAGGTAAGAGGAGCATTTCAGTGCAAGGAGAGAATAAGTTTGTGAGCAGCATTTCATTTTAGAGTGAATAAGTTTGTGAGCAGCATTTCATAGCAAGGAGAGAAGTGTTATTGTCAGTAGAGGCCATTATGGTTTTGCTTTTAAACAAGCAAGATGTTGTGCAAGCTCTAGGCCTCGCAAACTGCACTGTTTTCAACTTCGATAATGTTTAATCATAAATTGATTGTCTCATCTTCCTCTCTTTACGCAAGCGTTTGAAATAATTAAAAAATTTGGTAGCACCTTCCCTAAAACTCGGACATCCACTCAGTAGACAAATGAGATAATAATCATATCATTCACAACAACATGAATATCTCATTGACAACAACAACAAGGGGGTAGCATTCATCTAATTATTTTGCTTTAATTAAAAGACTCGTTTTATCATAGCAGATGAGTTGTGGGTGCTCCACTATCACTTTTTATGTATAGGTTTGCATCATTTTGTCATCCTAGCAAACTTAATTACAACAATGAAGAAATTTGCCTAAATAGAGGTAGCAACAATATGGATCCTTAAATAAAAATTGTAAAACAACAGGGCGGGCAGGAAGAACCGAGCGAGCGGTGACAAGAACCGGGCGGGCAGCAGCAGACACCGGTCGGGGGCGGCGATGGGCATCAGCCGGCGACGGCACCGGGCGGCCACCGGAGGGCCGGGCGGGGTGGGCACCGGTCGGGGGCGGGACGAGCACCGGGAAGGCCAGGGCAGCGACGGGCACCAGGCGTGGGGAGGGTGGAGGCTGGACGAGCACCGGGAGGGCGGGGGCGGGAGGGGTTAAGTCAGGCTAGGGTTTTTCGGGGACTTGTGTTATATAGAGGACACATCACAAACGGTTATATTATAGAAACGTCTGTGATGTGTAGTTTTCAAAGACGGTTCTATGAAAGAACCGTCTGTGGTACTTAGTTTTCAAAGACGGTTCTATCATAGAACCGTCTATGATACTTTTTATCCGATAATGTGAAATATATTTCAGCTCAAATATATACAAAGTTCATGACAATAATATATACGAAGTACATGATTATCCACTTGGTTACAAGTTTAGCATTTTAATATTACACATGAAAAATAATAAGTACGCTGACACCTTCTCATAACTAGACTTGCTTATTCCTTTGTATGAAAATTAGCCCTTCACGATGATCGACACGTGTGTAGCTTGCATCCTCAGTTTGTTCTTCTGGGACCATGATGGCATTTCCGATAGGAGGCAACTCATCAAATTGATTGTACTCTTCCTCATCTACTACATTCACAACTCCAACAATCTTCTTTGTCCCTGAAGAACTACTTGGTGCTTCTTGTTGGATGGGTCGGTTACATAGAAGACTTGAACAACTTGGTTAGCAAGTACGAATGGTTCATCTTGGTATCCGACATGCTCGAGGTCCACAGTAGTGACGCCATACCTGTCGACCTTCACATGTTGGAGATGGACCCAACAGCACCGAAATAGGGAAATCTTGAAAAGTACGTAGTCGAGCTCCCAAATCTCCTCTATGAACCCATACAGGAGCTCCTCGTCAATCCAATGGTATTGAACGCATCTTGCGGACATCGCTGTTATGGTTTGTGCTCTTCATATCCTGATCTCTCGTATAAAATGTGTACCCATTTAAGTCGTAACTTTCCATGTAACAACTGTAAAAGTTGGTCCTAGGGCCAACCATGCTAGCATGTCATCTGACAAGCTCCCAGTGATGGCTCGCTCCTTCAATCATTTGTTGAACTGGAGGTTATGCTGTCTCGTGATCCAAGACTCCTGTCGTGTCAGATTCTCTTGCCTTAGCCATTGCTTGTGCTCAACAATATAGGTAGACACTACAGCCATGTGTTGCAAAACCGTGAAATGGGTTCAAGCATACGGAACCGAATCAAGCATGATTGCTTTCCTTCCGTCATGAACATCTCTCCCACTCAAAGGCATTGGAGCTGAACTATTTTCGTTCCTTCCATCGAAAAGTTGCTTCAACTTGCGATGTGGGTGATTCCTCCGTAGGAACCTACGGTGACGCATGTACACAGTTTTGTAGGAGTGATTCAGCCATACACTCTCAGTATCATGTAAGCAGTGAGTGCAAGCTTTGGATCCTTTTGTACTCTGGCCTGAGAGGTTAGCAAGGGTAAGGTAATCATTTATGGTGCAGAACAACAGGCAGTGCAAAGTGAAGTTCTCCTACGCATCCCATACGTGTACCCCGGTAACCCACAATGTTTTTAGATCTTCCACCAATGGAGCTACGTACACATCAATATCGTTCCCAGGTTGTTTCGGTCCTTGGATAAGTACAGACAACAAAATGTACTTTCGCTTCATCGACAACCAAGGAGGAAGGTTGTAGATACAGAGATTTACGGGCCAAGTGCTATGTTGGCTGCTCATGTTACCGAAAGGATTCATTCCATCCATACTCAATCCAAACCTTATATTCCTCGGATCCGCACCAAATTCTTGAAAGCTCCTATCGATATTTCTCCATTGGATGGAATCAGCAGGGTGCCTTAGCATTCCATCATTCTTACGCTCCTCGGAGTGCCAACGCAACAGTTTTGCCTCCTTTGAGTTCGCAAACAAACGCTTCAAACGGGGAATTACAAGCAGATACCATGCCACCTTAGCAGGAGGTCCTTTTTCCAACTCGATCCTCTCGCCATCAGCATCTGAATGACTCTTACGCTTGTACCGGAATACATTGCACACCGGACATAAATGCAAGTTTGTGTACTCTTTACGGTACAGGATACAGTCGTTCGGACATGCATGTATTCTTTCTACTTCCATTCCCAAGGGACAAAGAACCTTCTTAGCTTTGTAGGTGGTTGTCGGCAACTCATTTCCGTTTGGAAGCATGTCCGCCAATAGACGTAATAGCATTGTGAAACTCTTGTTGGACCAACCGTTGCTTGCCTTCAATTTCAGTAGTTCAAGCACGGATGACAACCTTGTGTATTTCAACTTGCACCATGCGAACAAAGGTTTCTCCGAGTCCTCCATCAAGCCCTGGAACTTTCCATATTCCCTGTAATCAAGGTTTGCTTCTGCATTGTGCAGCATCTGATCCAAATTGTCATCCTGCAACTTATCCTCATCGGAAGCATAATCAATATGATCATCCGACATATCATTGACTTCGTCGATGATATTAACAGTACTAGCTGCTTCCTGTATATTCTGCTCTTCGCCATGACTGGTCCAACATGTATAGCCCCCCTTGAAACCCTTTCGAATCAAATGTGCTTCAATCTGTGCTGAGTTTCGAAACATCTTCAGATTTTCGCAATCAATGCACGGACAAGACATAAATTACTCCCCCTTATTAAACATATCCTCCTCTGCAGCTCTTTTAAAGGTGGAGACGCCATAATGTACTCAACACTCGTATGGTTCGCAGCGTACATCCAACTTTGATCCATCTACGCTACACATGTAACAACCTAGTGTTAAATATTAAGTACGCCAGGTGTTCATACGCATACATTCTTAAATTAATTATGCAGTTACTACCTTACATCACAACAATCTTAGATCTATAAGCTAGATCGCCAAATGACTTGAATTGATCTATAAGTTAGATCTAAACAATCAAGTTAGATCTAAACAATCTTTAAATTCTATCCTTACAAATTAATTAAGCTATACATCATGATTATAATGCAAATAAAACTATTAGATCAAACAACATGGCTGTACAAGCTAGATCTAAAAAATCATCAAATTCCTTCCTTATGATCAAGCTATAGCTAGATGTTGAATAAAATGTAATTAAAACATATTACTAACCTTAGATCACCAAAATAAAATGAATCTACTATCACCCTTCAAAAACAATGGTCGCCTTTCAAAAAATCGCCTCACAGCCGCGCCAGTCACAAGAAGTGGCTCAAGGATCCCAAAACCCTAAAATGCATGAAGCGGCTCGGGGATTTGTTTTATATAGGACATATCACATACGGTTATTAAAAAAACCCGTCTATGATAATTATTTACAGACGGTTTATAAATACCAAACGTCTGTGATGACTAATGTTTTACATACGGTTTCATTTATGAACCGTCTGTGTTAATGAAGTATCACAGACGGTTCTTAACTATGAGCCGTCTATGGTAATGAAACATCACAGACGATACTAAACTCCGAGCCGTCTGTGATGATAAGTTTACAGACGGTTTCGAAACAGAACCGTCAGTGCTATTACTAGCAGCACACCGAAGGTGACGGCGAGTACACCTATAGAAGCAACCAAGACCGCCACGCACAACAAGGAAGAGGAGGAGATAGCAGCAACCACCTACTTCGGCAGGCGAGTAGGGCCACTCACCTCCCGGAGTAGGCGGTTGCTGCTGTCTCCTCCTCGTTGTGTGTGGCGGTCTTGGTTGCTTCCGTAGGCGTACTCGCCGTCTCCTTCGGCGTGCCGCAGCAAAGAGTAATGAACGTACCTCGGCAACGGGGGGTGGCAACGACGGTCGCGATTCGGGGGGACACCGGGGAGGACAGCTGGGTCGGTTTACTCACGAATGAAGGCTAGGGTTTGGAGACTTTCCTTCGTCGCTTTATATAGAGATTCGTACAGACGGTTTTAAATTTAAAACAGTCTGTGATAATCAATTAGATCACAAACGGTTTTTAAATTAAAACCGTCTGTGATAGGCACTATTCACATACCGTTTTAAGTTGAAACCGTCTGTGATATGTACACTGACGGTTGTATATAAATCCACCGTCTGTGATACAATCTTCCTCTCTTTGTTTCCCGTGCGACTTTAAATGAGAACTCTTCGTTTCTCGCTTGTGTTAAATTCTCGTACGCCTATTAAAACGTACTTCCAACACCTTCCTCCGGCGCCACTACTCCTTCTTCTCCCCGTACTCATGGCATCTCCTCCTTTTCCCGCAATGTCTGTCTCCTCCGGCGCAGCACCATCACCGCCCCCGGCGTCGCCGCGGGAGGAAACGGAGGAGGTAGAGGAGGCAGAGGAAGAGGAGGAGGAGGAGGAGGAGGAGGTCACCTTTGCCATCCGCTGGGGGAGCTCATCAGAGGACGACGACGATGATGATGACGATGAATTCGCCATCGACGATGACGACGAATTCGCCATCGACGATGACGACGACAACAGCCCCCCGTGCAACGACGACGAGTTGTGGTACCCGTGATCGGGCTCCTCCTCGTCATATGTTGATTAATATATATATATATATTATAATTAATATAATGTTCTATGTTAATTATTAACTATTGTACCTTTGGTTATGCTGTTATGGGCTTAATATAGTGTTTTAATGAAGCCATTGCATTGTTTTAATTATTGTACTTTGTTATGCCATCGTTTGTCGATCACATAAAAATATCAAAAAAGGAATGTGAGAATGCAGTTAGATATGTTAAAATAAAAATAAAAATCACTCAATCACAGTTATAAAAATATCAACACGGATCGGCTACTGTACCTGAACCGAAAACACAAAAATGCAACAGACGTCTCTGCTTACAAGCTAGATGACCAACCTAAATACAGACGGTTATAAACACAAACCGTCTATGATAATAACCAATATCACAGACGGTTTGTGTTTATAACAGTCTGTGATATAGTCACAGACGGTTTTAATATAAACCCGTCTGTGATATTAGTTCACATCACATACGGTATTAATATACAACCGTCTGTGATAATATCAAAGACGGCGTTAATATAAAACCGTATGTGATTTTGTGTTTATCACTCACCGATATAATTAACAACCGTCTGTGATAGGTACGCTAATGGTTGGATTATAGAACCGTCTGTGATATTGCATATTACAGACGGTTTTTGAAGACCATCTATGATGGTGTGTCTATTATAAGCCTTTCTGTAGTAGTGATTGGTACGGAGATTGACTGAATTGACAATTTGATAATCATCACGTAAGAAAATCTATTAACACTTATGGATATGTATAATCTATTAAATTTTTCTCTGCTTATTATAATTTATCAAAAGAGAATTGCATTGTAAGGTATTAATCAAGAGAGCTTCAATGCCCAAGAGACTAAAAGATCCAAATTGAGCTTCATGAAGAGGAACGTGGTATGCTACTCTAGTGCAAATTAAAATTTCTACCGCATAACCAGAAAGCTACTCGCAAGAAGTGGATCACAGATTAGATTACCACTAGATGCGCAGTTGCAGAATCCTTCGCGAATTGATGTAGTGGATCGTCCTCGCCGTGGATCATCCTCGCCACGCCGTAGTAGCAGCAGCGTCACCACAGCAGTCCACACGTTCGGGGATGGAACGTCGTGCGTCGGCGTGCAAGCACCATGTCGCTCGGTAGGGGGAACGAGAGGTGGAGGCTAGGGTTATGGACGAAAAATCTATGTCACATCCACCCTTCTCCTCTCCGTATATAGCCACGCGATGAAACCCTAAGCCAGGGCCCATCAGCGTACTAAGCCCACAAGGTCCATTAATTACGGATCCAATCGGAATTAATGCGTCCCAGCCTGTTAAGTGTGTGACCCTGAAAGTTCATGTGCATTTGGACATAGATTCGGAAAACCCTTTTCTAATCCAATAGTCGGTATCGGCTCCTTGCAGGGCATGCCAACTCCCAAATGCATAAGATCAAAGTACTCATGTAATAATCCCTTTGCCAAACTATATGAAGATCGAACTCAAGGCGAGAAGCATGTCATTCTTTGACAGTTCAATCCATCTCTCATATCCGTGATACATTAATAAGTTGTGATTGACTTCTCAATCACGGCATAGCCATGCACTTCCTTAATCATATCACACGAGTGGCCTAGACATATATCTCCGTTACACTGGAGTGGCAAATTCCATCTTAACTGCTCACTTCCCTCTGCATGTTTCATAGTAAACATGGAAGCTACCTTTATAACTATCCGGTTAGGAAATAGCGTTTGGTGGCCCCAAGGTAAACTATTACACATGTAGGGAATGTGACAATCTCAGGTCTAAGGATCATACATCCACTATGTATGAGATGCACTGATGACACACAAGAATGTAGCATTCTCACAGTGTCCCATTGCGGGTCTATCTAACCCATGTTCTTTAGCATGCGTCCCCAATGTATTGATGACATCTCCATATCCCATGATCTATGAAACATGATCATCGATCAATACATGTGCTGATATATTCATCGTTGTCCTATACGATGATACCCGATCAGAGATACTTACAGAATTATATCAATGAGTAGAGAGTTTCACAAGCAAGTCACATACTTGCTGATCAATATAATAATATGGATTTATTGGACCAATAATCATATTATTGTTCATAAACATAGTCATATTACAATCATCCATATGACTGCCTTAAGGGCATAACACTAACACTTCATTTATACAATGCTGCCTTGCTTGCTCATTTTGACAAGCCTTTGTGCTCCTACCTAGTGCCCCCTGGCCCTAGCCAGCCTCTGCTCGCATTTGCAACTGCGCACCTGTGGCTCGTGCCCTTGACCATTGAGCCCTTGCTGCTTGCCCCTTGCCCTTGGCAACGTCGGTGAATAATACCCCGACCTATTAATGTGATAGCTCATATGGTTCGGTGATGGGATTAGTCCCATATTGCTTGTCTAAAGTGAGTTTTAATAGCATATATAATGCCTGTTGGGTCTAAACATAGCACCTTAGGTTAACATTTTACACAAAGCGATGACAAATGTGTAAGTAGGGGTGCTATGTATATGTGGGTCCGCCTCACGATGGGCTGGGTATGAGTGAATTTTGGACCAAGATGTTATAGATGGTATCAGAGCATAAACCTTCGCTACATGGGTGCATCTGGGATAGGGGCGCAGGCTATGCGTATGGCATGTGTGGGTCCGGAGTGGACACACGACATTGCATATGTGTCAGCACTGTACACACAGATGTGTACCAAGTGGGGTTTTAGGTAATTTGCTATGTATACGATCACCGATACGTTAGTGTGAAGGCTCATGTGGAGCGATGGTCGGATTAGTCCTACATTGCTTATATAAAGTGAGATGTAGTAGCATATAATACATGTTGGGTCCAAACATATCACCTCCGTGCTAACCCTTTTACATGAAGCAAGGATGAAAGTGTAAGCTGGGTGCTATGCATGTGTGGACCCGTCTCACAGTGGGCTGGGCATTGAGCAGATTTTAGGCTAGGGTGTTACAATTGGCGGCCTCACCTTGCCACCCTATTCATCACACATCGTTACCATCGTTGCTCCCTCTAGAATTAGGAGGTGGAGGACAAGTCATCAAGACTTAGGAGAGAGTCGAAGCTCTACTCGCTAGTCCATCCCCTCTCTCTCTCTCTTCCGTTCCTAAGTCCACAAAACTACTCGCCACCCTCACTTGCCTGTGTGGCCTTCTCTCCACACCATTGCCAGCCCTGCTTCCGTTGTGCACCTTCTCCTTTGTCACCGCCACTACACTCTCCTAGCAGCCGTCGCCCATTGCCACACTACCGCCGCCGCTAGTAGTGTGGGGACGACAAGAAAAGGAGGTGGCAAACCATCGGATAAGGGGGATCACAATTCACAACTACTCACTGTCAGATTAGGTGTCTTAGTGGTGCGCCGGTGCTGACATTCAACAGTCCAAAGTTTGGGTTTCTAGATTGAATTATGTGAAACATTCATATCGAAAGTTTGAAACTCCAAGTTGAAAGTTGATAATCTTAAGTTGGAAATTGACATTTTTGGTTGGAAGATTTTTTATTTGAGTTGAAACTCATAATTGAGGTGGCATGTTAGGATTTTTGACGTGCCGTATGTTAGGATTTTCGATGCAGTTGCGAATAAGCTTTAGGGTATGTACAAAGGTGTGACATCAGCAGTTTGTTTGTCCTACAACATAGGATTTTTGTTGACATGGAAGAGAGACTAGGGGGAGAGAGTATCAGTCTCTTGGCGACGAGATAGCCCGAGCCCATCAAATAAGGAGATGTAGATAGGACATAACACCATTGTATGAGTTGTTGTATATAACAAACACTTTTTTTCATACAAGAATTAAAAGATAGTGGGGTTTCATAGCGACAACTTAGGAGACAACCCTTTGTAGGAGTTGTATTTAATGCTGCCTATAGATAACATTGAGGGGTACTATGGACAACAGTTGTTTATACTATTGTGTATGCCCTTATAGTCTTAGTTTACATAACAGGTTATACATGCTAAATAGTTTTAGAAGACTTGCAATAGAAATAGATAATACAAAAGGGCCCTCGGGCAACTCGATTGAGGTTTGGATCCTAGTGCTCGGCGTCTTTACCATAAATACCCAAGTATAGATATAGATACATGTCTTCGTCCACTAAATCGTACTCGTATTCAACAAGTCTTTAAACCAATGCAATAATATAGATGATTGAATATGTAAAAGATGACTTATTATGGTTGATTGAATAGAAAGCATATTTTTGAATTTGAACCACATTAAGTAGTGCTTCTATGCTTTATTTAATAGGAGTTGCACAATCTTGAAGCACTCAAACGGGTAAATAGACCCACTACTATAGGAATATACATCTCAATCGGTTCTTTTCGTCATCACTGTCAGTTTTGGTGGCGACACAAAGTCCAATGATAGTGATAAGCAGGCTCTATCACAATCGGTTCTAGTTAAGAACCGACACTAATAATATGCCTATTAGTGTCGGTTCGTAACTAGAACCGACACTAATAGGCATATTATTAGTGTCGGTTTTCAACTAGAACCGACTGTGATAATGTATCATCAGTGTCGGTCTAGTTAAGAATCGACACTAATGAATCTATCATCACAGGTGGTTCTAGGTTGGAACCAACTGTGATGAGGTTTTCATCATTGTACACATTTCAAAAATAGCCCAATTTCACATAATCACAATACAAAAATCACAGTACATAACAATATGATAGAACATTCATAGCATCATTCACATTGCACATCACATTCACATTGCACATCACATTGACAACACCAGCACATAACACATGTCACATTGACATAATATAATATTGTTTACAACATTTGTATGGACTAGTAGGAGGCTTTCTCGTCTCTATACCTACCATCCAGAGCTATAACCTCTCTCCAGTACCACGTGCATATGTGGTCTCGTATTCTGTTGAGGTCTTTGTTCTCTAGGCTCTGGCAAGGGAATTTGATCTTATGGAACATGTCCACGCAGTTGACTAGGATCTTCATGTGATGCATGACGTAGAAGCCGCAAAAGTCGTCGCACCCCTATTAATGACACTGTGAAGAAAGAAAATCATATTAGGAGACAAACTATAGATGTCCGCAAAAAATCCTATGCTAGGGATTTGTACCGTGCAGCGCTTCCACTCCAGCTTGTCGCGTAGTTTGTCATCATATTGACCTACTTCAGCAATGTACAACAAGAAAACCCTACATACAGTGGAGAGATGTCATTGAGAAAAAAAATGAACGTGGTTAATTACAAAAAGTGTTACTTTAATGGAATGTACTTACTTCTGCAAAATAGGCTTGATCGCATAGGCCATTGATTTCTTCACGAGAAAGTTAAAAGTGTAGACTTTGTTTTTCTTCAGAGCGACGATGAGCAGAACCCAATGGTTGCTTTTAAAATGTATGCTGTGTAAGAAATAAGTTTATATATGGTTTACGTGCGTACTAATAATTGAAGGGTAAAGTCATCAGAGTAATACTTACTCCTTGTGGTACGGGAGGAGAATGAAGTCCTTTTTCGATTCAACATTAAATACGTGATTGAGGTAGTTGGCAGCGAACTCTGATTCGAGCCTAGCCATGGTCGAAGACACCATCTCGGGGTCCACGAACCCAACTAGATGTCGATCCGTCGCGGCTCGTTGTCTCATTATCCTGCAACTCGTGTCAATTATTAATAAACATAATATAAAATCCTATAAGAGTTATAGGCTCATGTGTACGGTGCGATGCTCACAGCGTCCAGGTTCACATAGTAGAAATATCAATAGATTTTAGGTTGTACAACTGGAATAGATCCTCCAAACTCACAGGGAATGTCCCGTGCTCCAAGCGGTGGAAATGTCCCCCTCAATACCGAACAGTGAAATCGACTTGACGCTCAGCCGCATTTGCCTTGTCGTAGTACCATCCATGCAACAAGCGACAAGCTTTTCCCAGAGAATTCAATACATGGGGAGGGACAAGGGGATGTCCATGCATGTATGCCTTAAAATCGTATAGGGGCACCAGGGCATCTGCTGACTTTTATTTCTTGCCAGACGGAGTCTCCGATGTCCTGAAAAGAGGCTTTGATTGTATTAGAGGGGACTCTGTGGCCTCTGACAACTTGGCCTTCTTATAGAAGGATTATCCGATCTCTCCTGTGGCTCTTTCGCTACTGTGCTAGTAATCCTTTTGCGTAGAGCTCTGCACTCTGTGTAGGAGCATGTGCAGCTGCAGGAGTAGGAATAGCTAAAGGAGCTTGATTAGGTGCAGGAACTGGAGAAGCTGCAGGAGCAGGTATAGCAGCATGAGAAGGAGAAGGTGTAGGTGCAGGAGCTGAAGAAGCTACAAGTTCAGCTGTAGGAGCAGGTATAGCAGCAGGGAAAGGAGAAGGTGCGGGTGCAGGAGCTAGAGAAGTTGCAAGTTCAGCTGTAGGAGCAGGTATAGCAACAGGAAAGGAGAAGGTGCAGGTGCAGGAGCTGGAGAAGCTGCAGGAGCAGGAGAAGGAGAAGGAGAAGGTGCGGGAACTATCATAATAACCTATAAAGCGCATGCATATGTAACGTGATGTGTTGCAGTATTGGAATGATGGAGAAGACGTCGAAATTTATACCTTTATCAGTACGACACCCGATGTGGGCCACTTGATGAACGACATCTGTGCTTGCCCAAGAGTGATCATATTTTCATTCAAGGGAACTACAGCACATGAGATAGGTATTCATCATGGACATAGTCCACCTGTACCCTCATGTAGACCTACCCCCAAAGGGCTACCATACACAACTGCAACCTCATGTAGAACTCCCCCAAAGGGCTACCATGCACCATGTCATTCTCTTTGCATGGAAATGCAATCCTGTGTGCAACATCAACGGTAAATCCATCTTCGATCATGACTAGCTGGCACTTGGTAGGCGCCTGCAAGAAACTCGCAACTTGGTCGGAATCATTATTTAGCTTACTCCCATACCTTTTAGTTAGAAACACTTATTACCTTCAGCTGGGGACTGGGCTGCTTATTTCTAGAAACGCAGCTGCTAGGGTGTACCACAGACGGTTCTACGGTTGGCGAGGCCATATTACTTTGAGTCTAGGTGATCATCGCCATCATCTCGGCCCTCATGCGCTCCTCACGTGCCATCATCTCCTCCCTCAGGTTGACCCTCAAGCGCGCCTCATGTGCTTCCCATGATCTTGATATGGCACTGGAACAACCCTCGCTTCAACTACAATAAAACGTTACTTTTTAGTTGGCCTAAACTATTTTCGTTGGCATTTTTCAAGCCGACGATTATAGTCAGTATTATCATCGGTTTAAATGGAGCCGACAAAAATAGTCAGTATTATTTTCGTCGGCCTAGGTATAAGACGACAAAAACATAAAGTTTATTTTCGTCGGTTGGATTGGCCGATGAAACTAGGACTCTATTTTTGCCGGCATGGGTAGAAGCCGACGAAAACTAATGGATATAGGTTGCCCTATCCCGCCGCGTGCGCCAAATATTTCCAACCCTCGTGCGCGCCTACGCCTCAGCCCCGTTGCCGCGTCGCGCTGCCGCCACACGCCCTGGCCACGTCTGCGCTCACCCCTCGCCGCATCGCCCCGCCTACCTCACGCCCGCCACTTTGCGCCGCCTCCCCGCCCGACTGCCCGCGGCGTTAGCCGCGGCGTCGTGTCGAGATCCAATGGATCCAACTTCAAATCAGGATTGAATGCAATCAGGAATCAGAAGAATCGGGAGAAAAACAAGAAGAACAGAGGAAAGATGCTCAGAAACGTAAAGTAAAACAAGAACAGAAAAAGTAATTGCATTAGAGTTTCTCTTTCCATAACAGAATTCGTAACAACCACGAGCTCCTTATATAAGCTCCTTTTCACCTGAGTTAAACTAACAGAGTAATCACGGAAAATTACATTACGGTGAATAGTAACTATCGATTTCAATTTTAGCCGTGCGATCAAACTAAGCCAACCGGTATCTTCAGATCAGGTTCGTCCAATGACTGAATACAACTCCCTTTTGGCAACAAGCTTCTAGCTGCTTCTTCTGTACTTCTCTGCTTCCTGACATTGCCCTCCCCTTGAGATCCTTGCCCTCAAGGATCAAATTGTGGAAAAACCTTGGTTATAAAATCTGCATCCTCCCAGGTGGCGGCATCAGGTGGCAAATTAGCCCACTGGATCTTCCATTGAATTACAGCAACATTGTTTCTGGGCACCAGTGGATATATTTCCTTCTTTGTCCACCAGTGGAAGATCCTTACTGGGAGTGACCTTTGGTCCAATGTGCTTCTTTAGTTGACTCACATGAAAAACGGAATGAATTTGGCAACCATCTGGCAATAAGAGTCGATAAGCCACATTTCCAATCCTTTCCAATACTCTAAAAGGCCCATAAAATTTAATGTGGAGCTTCAAGATGCGATGCAACCCAAGTGCATTATGCCGATAAGGTTGAACCTTGAGATACACCATATCTCCTTCTGCGAATTCCCTCTCTTTTCTCTTCTTGTCAGCGAAGAATTTCATTCTTGCCTTTGCTTTTTCCAGATTAGCCTTGACATCTTCAAAAATAGCCTGCCTTTCACGCAATTGACTCCTGGTCTCATCTGTCATTGAATCAAACAGTGTGCATTCAGTGATCATGGGTGGCTTCATTCCATATAGTGCTTGGAAGGGTGTCATCTGTAATGCTGTGTGGAATGACGTATTGTACCACCACTCTGCCTGCGATAGCCAAGTATGCTATTTCCTGGGGCTAGAAAATGCCATGCACCGCAGTTAATTCTCAGGGCACTGGTTAACCCTCTCCGTCTGCCCGTCTGTTTGAGGATGGTATGCACTACTCAATCTAAGCTTAACTCCCAGAGAACCAAACAATTCCTTCCAAAGTGTGCTAGTGAAGATTCGGTCTCTATCCGAAATGATCATCATTGGTAACCCATGCAACTTGTACACATTATTAAGGAAAAGCTCAGCAACTTGTTGGACTGTATAAGGGTGACTCAATGAGATGAAATGGGCGTACTTTGTGAATCGATCGACCACAACTATTATCACATCATTACCCTCAGATTTTGGTAAGCCTTCTATGAAGTCCATAGTCACATGCATCCAAGCCATCTCCGGCACAGATAGTGGTTGCAAAAGTCCCGGGTATGGAGTATTTTCTGATTTACTCTTTTGACAAACTGCGCATGATTTAACAAAATCAATAACAGCAGCCTTCATCCCTGGCCAATAAAACAGAAGTTTGATTCTCTGATATGTAGCCCTTTCACCCGAATGTCCTCCCAGGGCTGAGCTGTGGAATGATGCAAGTAATCTGTTCTTCAAATCGGTGCTATTGCCCACATAGATTCTTCCTTTATACCTTATAATGCCATTGGCTAAAGTAAATGGAGGACACCCATCTGCATCAATTCTCAACTTAGTCTCCAGTTCCCCATTGGTTATAATGCCATTGGTTAAAGCCTTTTTAATTTGATTGAAAGATTGTTGCTGTTCTTCTCCCCAGTGAAATGCATTCTTTCTCAAATAATTAAACAGAGGCCGACAAATCACCCCAAAATTCTTAACAAACCTCCTGTAATACCCTGCGAGCCCGAGGAATCCCCTTAGCTGAGTGACATTCTTGGGTTTGGGCCACTCTTGAACTGCGAGTACCTTCTCTGGACTAGTTGCTACTCCTGCTTCATTAATGATATGACCAAGATACTCCACTTGCATTTTTCCAAAAACACATTTGCCTTTTCTTGCAAACAACTTGTTTTCCCTTAGTACTGTCAATACATGCTCCAAATGCACTTTATGCTCCAAGAGAGTAGCACTATAAATCAATATGTCATCAAAGAATACCAATACATTTTTCCTCAAGAATTTTGCTAATATTTTGTTCATCAGGGCTTGAAAAGTGGCTGGGGCATTGGTTAGCCCAAACGGCATCACAACATATTCATAATGTCCAATATGAGTACTAAACGCAGTTTTGAAAATATCTTCGGCCTTCATTCTAATTTGATGATACCCAGACTTTAAATCAATTTTTGAGAAGAATTTGGCTCCATGTAATTCATCCAACAAATCTTCTATTACGGGAATTGGGCATTTGTTTTTGATTGTATTAGCATTGAGCTGCCTGTAATCGATACATAACCTCCAAGTGCCATCCTTCTTTTTGAGTAAGATTGCTGGTGAAGAATATGGACTCACAGTAGGTCTGATCACTTGAGTACGCAACAATTCCTCCACCAACTCTTCCATTGCACCTTTTTTGTAGTGTGGAAGCCTGTAAGGTTTAACATTCATTGGTTTTGCATCTGGCAGAAGGGGAATTGCATGATCACACTCTCTTGCAGGAGGTAAACCTTCAGGTTTTGCAAAGATATATGTAAATTGCTCTAAAACCTTGTCTATTTCAACCGGAGTTGGATGTTCATCAGTGCTCTTGATGATTACAGCTTTAGCATATATCACAGCCCCTATCACTCCCTTCTCCATCAACTTGTTTAACTTCTGTTCATTAATAATGCAATTCCTCTTCGGTGCGGTCTCATCTTCGAACATTATCTTTTCGTGCCCATTTTTACAAATCCAGAATTGCCTCAATTTCAAATCCAAACTAACAGGGCTATGTTGATAGATCCAATCAGCTCCAAAAATTATATCATACCCCTTCAACTGCAATATCCGAAAATTTGATTGAAATTCCTCACCCTGAATGTGATACTGACAATTTATGCACCTTGAGTTGCATTCAATCCTCATGCCATTAGCTACCACAACTTGCTTTGAATAATGATTGTTAATTTCACAATTCGCTTTTACTGCCAATTCCGGAGTCATGAATGTTGCAGTGCTACCACTGTCTACTAGGGCTATGGCAACAATCTTTCCAAGATACACCTTCAAGGTGAATGTAGTGTTGTTAGAGCTTGTTCCAGTTACTGCATGTACTGACAACTGCAACAACTCTTCTTCTCCTTTTTTGAGCGTGGGACTACTGGGAGGAGTACAGAACACACCTTCAGAGTTCTGCTCGTTCTTCTCTTCCTCGTCTTCAATGCTAATCAAATGAATTTGTTGGCTGAATTTACACACTTTGCCATGTCCTGGCACCCATGGCTCTTGACACTTGA